>CM024699.1:23944701-24590614 GCA_014182845.1 Corymbia calophylla | reverse complement strand
ACAGCTAAAATGTTTGAGTGGATACAAATGAGGAGAGAACTCCCTTTTTGTACAAGAAATCCCCCATTACAACTATTGATGGCTTTTTGATTTAGCAAATAAGATCACATCTCACCATCTACTAACTATCGGCATTTATGCCGACAATGCTGTAGAATTCAAGACAATTATTACCGTATCACCTATCCTGAAAATGTTCCAAAAATCCTAAATAACTTTGGATGGTCTTCTTAGATCGAGCATGTTCCTTTGGTCACAAGGAACCTCACGACTGTGACGCTTTGGTTGTATTATTTAAGGTGAAACTCGTTTTTCTTTTCTCTGCTGTTCTGGTTTCTGGTAAAGGACAATTATATGATTGAGTACAGGATCATTTTGCCTCTCGCCTCATTCATGAATTTTTACGTAACAAGGAACCATCAAGAATTACAGTAATACTGTCCCAAGACATAATAATATTCTATAAACAGAAATCTAATGCATGCGTCCCCCCCCCCAACTTTTCTCGTAGCCCAAATCCGCCAGAAATCATCACAGATTTCTTAGATACATCTTTCATTTTACAGGTTGAAACCGAGACCTCGTTGCAACAGTCAAATGCGAAAACAAGTTGATCAGACAAGCATGCAACAACACCGTATTGGGGACCTAGAAGGCGTGATAATTTTCTTGTAAGGATGTGCTTTCCTTAGGTTGTTTCCGTAGAGGACTGCATCTATAAGGACTCTACGCAAGCTTGCAGAATATGAATCTTTTATTATTTGTCTGGGGCTCTGGGGATCAACAAAATCGCATTCTGCATTTCTGGGTTCTGCAAAAATTAGAAGGTTGACCACAAATGTTGTGATGCAGTGCTTTTACTTATTCAAGATTAAGTCATTTTGGGGTGAGTATCCTGTGTCATGTGTGCGACGCAGATTTCATGTTCAAACGAGAGCGTTTTACATTCAGGGTAGCAACTCCTTGCCTTGCTAAGCTATAACTTAATTGGAAGATTTGAGATCTTAATACCAACCGGCATTGTTGAACTAAGTACAAATCAATATATCGTTTTCTTTTAACAAAAGTGACTGTAATGAATGAATTTTATAAGATGCATTTAATCATTTTTTTTCTTGTGGTTTCATAATCTCCTACTTCTGGTTGCTCTTTGGTTTCAAGTTTCAAGTTTCAACGAGTCTCCATGCAAATTAACCACAGATATATGATTTATACACGAAGTATGAGTACACCAACTGCCGTGATAGTTGTTCGGGAAGATATTTCTAGATTTATAACTGGCAAAGGTTTCCTTGGTAATACTTCTTTTTGGTCTAAAGGGTTCCTTGATAATTAACTAAGTCACGTTTTAGCTTAAATTAATGAATGACAATATTGAATATTTTTATATAATTCATGGATTTTATTGTGGGAGGTGTGTTTTGAAGGGAGGGTAGTTTAGTCTTTTTAGGCGTGTGGTTTTGTTTGAGTATCCAATGTGGTGTCTTAAGAAATACGGGAGGGAAAATGGTAACGGGGCGAAAAGTGAGAATGGCATTTGCTCATGGTCGATGATTTACCTAAATTTTAGATTTGGAAAGGCCAAGAGATTCAAATAAATCTTTAAATTAATAAAACTTTTAAAAATTCTTTTGTCTCGTGTTAAAGTTTTTTTTTTTTTTATCAGAGAGTGCGGTGACTACAACTGGACCCTTTAGGTCCTAGCATTTTGTTGGGAAGGTGAGGCAAAAGAATTCTAACTGGTATTTTTTTTCTGCATGAGGAAAAGAATGTAAAATGAAAACAATTAAAATGAATTTACTATTTGAAGATATCAAAAGAAATAAGGGGTTTGCTTTGTTTGTCCAATAAAAGAGGGGAACGCAAATTTGCTTGAATGTTAAACTCTCATTTTAATGAAGAAAAACAATATAAATCATTCTTTAACTTTGATCTAATGTGCAAAATGGTCCTTAAACTTTTAATTGGCTCAATGTGATTCGTGAACTTTAATCTAATGTGTAATATCATCCCTAAATTTTTAAATTGTTCAATGTAGTTCCTGAACTTTTGGTACATGTTTAATCTCATCCCTTGATTATATGAAAATGTTCGATGTTGTCCTTGAATATGTATTGAAAGTTCATGAATCATATTGAATAATTTAAAAGTTCATAAACAATATTACACATTAAGTTAAAGTTCAAAGATCATATTGAACAAATTAAAATTTAAGGGTTATATTGAACATTGAATTAAATTACTATTTGTGTCATTATCCCTTTTAATGATATTAAGCTCAGTCCTGACATTTGGAGATCAAATGTTATCCTTCAACATTAAGGTCCGCATTTGAATAATGGCATTGGTCAGAGATCTTCATTACCTAACTTCAATTTCCAAGAAAATATGTGCATCTCTTTCTTTTCAATTGGCAACAGGACGACTCGATTCAATATCACTACGAGGTTTAGTTTTTGCCATCTTGAAGGTCACTACGTACGTCAGTGGTTTGAAAACCGGGCCACATGTCTCAGCCGCAATGACTGTTCACTTCCCTTTGTTGTCTTTCATTTAATTTGGAGCATAAATTAAGCTGAGTATCGTTTCCTGGAATTTTCTTATCAACTCTATTCTGGCTTCCTGATGTCATGCCTCTATCTGAAAAAGACCATATGAGGTAAATAAATTTGGTATACTTACAAAACAACATCGTCAAGTTTCACTCTCATATTAATTTACATTCTCCGTTTTTTAAAACCTAAAATCAGTATCTTGCACCAAAAACCCTAGATTAAAAAGACTAAAATACCCTCATTCTAAAAAGAGTTAGAGAAAACCTCACCAGCTCTAACAGTATATCACCCCCACAGAATTAGTCAGTCCACCTTAAACAAGCCACCACCACCCATTACCCACCGCTTGTGACCGCATACGCTTGCATTAGCACCGGCGTCGCCACCATTATGACCTCTGTGTTAAAATTTTTGAATAATAAACGCCTCTAGCTAGTAAGGTAGCGATGAAGGGCTCATACACCGACGAGTATACTGAAATGTCCTCTCTCCTCCTGGTTGATTGTTTCTCTCCCTGCTCCGTCACGGCCACATTGTGTGGCCATCGACCTTGTTGAGGACTTTAGATCGAGGTTGCCAACGTCATGGCGACCTTGATTTGATGTCGAGCTACCCGAGGTCGTACATAGCATCAAGATCTGGTGAGTGAACAACAAATCAAGATGGATGAAGTACCGGTGAGGTGGACTTGATGGTTTTGTGTTTTTGTGACACTCTATTTGTGCTTTTGAGAGAGATATATCTAGATTATATTACGATATACTGGATATCTATGATATTTTAAAACTACTGTCGACTATTCTAAAAGTTTGAGCTATTAGATAAAGGCGTATTAATTTTTTCCACATGATGTAGTAAATGTTGGAAGCATAAGTTGCTCATTCACAATATAATTTGAACTTGTGACCTCACAATAGATAGTGTGATCCTTAACCATTGGGCTATTATGAAGTTGAAAATGGTGGATTACATTGATTATATTTACGTATACAATCCGTTTGGTTGTAGTCATTGAATAATATGTAAAGTTGTAATAACTATTACACTAGTTAATTTAAATAATGAAGTACCTGCTACACAGCTCAATTTCATAAATAACATCTATAACACAAGCAAATATTAGATGAAGATACCACTAAATTTAGAGGTGATAGTGATTGTCACTTTAATAAATTATCATGATTCATTAGTTCCGCATATATTATCAAATATCATACTTTGTTATGTCGATATTTTTTTATCATTTAATAAAGTTTATGATCATCATTGAAAGTTGAGAACATAAAATATGATTAATGCATTATATCAATTATTGGTTTTGTAGCCAATCATAAATGTAATATCCCATAAGTATCAAGATATTACAATTTAATGTGTGAATTTTTATCTGCTATTTAGGAATTAATTAATGGTTATGATTCAAAGTTAACCATATATTATGTTATTATGTTAATGTAAACATTATGTCATTACATGATCAGCAGTATGATTGAAATAATATTTATCTAACAATTCGAGGATAAATTAATATAATTAGTAATTGAGATACCATTGCATTATGAATGATGTAATATTTAATTATGGAAATTTAGATAATTGTAATTAATAGTAAGCAACTAATATTATGCTAACCATTATATTATCAATATTTTTATATAAGATAATTATGTATTAAAAGATGGCATATTATATTTATTATCTATTTATTTGCTATTTAATATTTTTATTTATTCATATATGATTATGTAAATATAAATACAGAATTTGTTAACATATAATTAAATTAAATTTCAATTATAATCAATAACCTAAATTGGTAGAATGAGCAGGAGAAAAGAGATGGGTATTTTGGGAATACTAATGTTGTAGTAGGGTTTACACTATAATAACTATTATTGCAAGCAAACATAATGATACACGGTCAACCTATGATGAACTTGTAAATTAATAGTCATTACCACAATCAAACAATTGCTAATAATATGACGGCATTGCAATGTGAAATGTCAAGCATACAAAGATGCGTAGCGTTTACTCTTACTTTCAATTAAATTAATATGTTATTGGAATGAGTAAAGTTATATGACACGCTAAAGTGATGGTTAAACCTCTTATCATGTTCAAGCTAGCTTAATTATTAAGAACATATGTGATTTTGATGTGTTTTGCATGTAATGTGTTTGTTTATGTAGTTTAAGTATCTTTAGGAGCGGAGCCCATGTTCTTACTTAATTTATTATCCTCTCCTTATGAAATGTTCAGGGGAAATGGCAACTTCACGGAAAAGTTGGGGAGACAGAGCAGTACGGGGTCATTGTCTTGATGGGGACTTCATAACTTGTTTGAGCAATAAACGTGTCTTTTTCATTTAAGAGATATCACCAAAAGTCATTATCAAATTGATTTACTGGGAATCTTAATGTACTCCTGAGTCTTGACAAAGAAGAAAGTGTATACTACAATATCTCGTACCATCTGCTCATGAAATTTATGTATCTTTTACATATGTCAAATCTCATCACATTTCTTAAATTTTTTAGTTGAACTTTTTAACATGGTAGTCGAGCCATATTATGCCTCATCACGTTTGTAGCCCCATTCATCAAATCCACATGCCGTTATCGACTTGACTTGCACATAAGACGGGACGTTAAAATATCTCACGTCACTTTTTTATGGCATTTACATGCTATTGATATATATATGTCGTTTCCAAAATCAGAATTTTTAACGATAGGTACCTCATTTGTGTCGTCTTGTGAGAACAAATTAGAGCAGACATGCACTTGATCTAATGTGATCAAATCACTTCTTTTCGACTAGCACCAATGTGAACAAAAAACAACCCACATTTGATATGTTACTTCATGTTCATGGATCTGAAAAATAATGGAAGATTGCGAATTCGAATGTGAAAACCCTAAAGCAAAAATTGGACTTTGGTCATGGATCGTGAGGTTTATTATAATACGAGGGCCGGCAATTTATATCTTATGATCTAACTATTAAGATATAAAATATTTGTCTGGATACTTTTTTTCGAAGTAATTGACTTCGGAGAACGGAAAAATAATGTATAAAAAGAAGAAGAAGAAATGGCAATTATTTTGAGAAAATATGTAAGAGACGTCGATTTCTGTCACTTTTCACATTGTTTAAATAATGTAATCAAGTTGAAGCCTTAGTCAACTTTACCAGTAGTTTATGCATGTCGTCCAGCTTCGAAGCACCATCCAGGAAGGAGGAATAATAATAACATGAATACAATGGAGTGCAAGTTTAAACTTATGCGAGAAGTATTTTCAGATTCTCGGCCAATCTCCTTACACTTCAATTTTTTTCGAAAATTAGAAACATCTTTTTTTAATTTTAATTTGTTCACTTGAAATCTGAATTATTTTACTTTTTTATTTACATATTTATTTAGTATTTTAAGATAAGTGCACTGAAAGTTTTAAAATTTATCATGAAAATGCAATTAAATTTTAATTAAGTCTTAAAAATTGTCACGAAAAAGCAATTGAATCCTAAAATTTTCAAAAATACTAATAAATTTTAGGACTTGACAAATTTTAGGATCTAATTACAATTTTTAAAATTTTTCGGACTTAATTACACTTTAGCAACAAATTTTAGGTCATGATTGTACTTATTCCCATTATTTTCTCTCTCTTTCCATCATTTCTTAAGGGAAGTCCTATATTTGATTAGCAAGGGATTCCAAGTTCACACCCATCATCTCCGGTTGGAGATGCTTATAGTCAAAAATTTAAATCAACGGATTATGAGCCAACTAAATGTACTAACTGCTTCAAATCACATCAATTCTTTGATATGAATTTTTTTTCTAACACAATTCTCACATACATTTTGACATTTTTATCCCTAATTTAATCGCATTAAGAAGAAACCAAATGAGATTCGCGCTTATACATTTAACCGCATGAAGAATAAACCAACCAAGATTTGAGCTTCTACGTAAGAAATTTTACATGCATAATTTTTCAGCGTGTGTAGTTGAAAAAAATTAAAGATCAGAAATTTTGTTATGCGTCCATCATATGAAAGTTGGCTTGCGTTCTATTTACTGGGGTCTTTCTCGGAGAGATTTCCCGGTTGACTATTAGTCAATGAATTGCACGAGTGTAATGGGACATTTCACGTCCACAGATTAATTAGCTGAAGATACAATAGTGTAAGATACAATAGTGTGTGAACATACCGACCATTGAAAAAAAACACACACTCACACACCTTGGTCACACAGTTCATAGGGAAATAGAAAGGAAAGAGAAGATAACAATAGGAGACGATGAAGGGAAAGGGGATATCTGCTTCCACGTACTACACTCATCTCCTATTAGATAAATGCGTCCGCATGTTCAGATTAAATCATAATTATAAAATCACCTTGAAGCAATAGGATATTACTATGTCTCTCACCCCTTCTCTTCTCTGTCTTCCTCTGATTGGGTCTCCTCTAATCATCACATTGATGCCGGTGGCGACCACCCCCCTTCTATGGAAGGCACAAAGAAAGTATTTGTTACGTCCATCATCCAAAATTCTCATAATGATATGTTGCCCATCTTTAAAGCATATGACCCAATGATGCAAGTGACGTGACCTCTTAATTTCTTCAAGGTGATTTCAAATTCAGCTTCCTCTATTTATAAAAAATTCATAGGGAAATTGAAAGGAAAGAGAAGACAGCGACGGGAAACGATGAAGGGAAGGGGGATATCTACTTCCATGTACTGCACCCATCTCTTATCAAATAAATGCATCATTGGATGCACGTTGATGTTCAGGTTGAATCATAATTATAAAATCACCCTAAAGCCGTAGGATATCATTATGTCTCTTGCCTTTTCTCTTCTTTGTCTTCCTCTAACCGGATCTCCTCTAATTGTCACACCCGACCCAACACCGCCGTCGACTAGCTTAAGCCAGCTTTGACGCTGGTGGCAACCTCCCTCCCCCGCCCGGTGGCACCTCTTTGTGGAAGGCATGGAGGAAGTATTCGTTACGTCCATTATCAAAATTCTCATAATAATATGTTGCACATTTTCAAAGCATATGACCCAATGATGAAAGAAACATGACCTCTTATTTTCTTCAAGGTGATTTCAAGTTCAATTTCCTCTATTCATAAAAAATTTAACCAAACAATATCCGAGAAACTCCGATTGACCAACTGTGAAGAACAAGTCAATTATCAAGTACTTATCTTGGTGAGGAATCAAAAGTTCTCTTGAATTTTTCTTGTGACCCATCGGACCCATTTATAATCTTTTGGGTCATTATGGCCTAGCCAATATCAAGAAGCCCATGTTATGCACAAAAAGGAGGCTTGGAACGTCAAGGGTTTTCTCCCTTTCCAGCCACTTTGCTTAGTTTAGAGTAACCTAATTTGCAATAAGGACCATATTCTCCTCTTAAAAGAAATTTTCTCCGACTATAGTTTTGTTCGGTGGATTACAAGTTGTCAATTGAACTTAGCTAAAACTAAATGTTGGTGATGTCCATACTTGTAAATCACCGATCAAAAATATAGTTGAAGGAAGTTTTCTTGAATCAGATATGAGAGCAAACATGACTCTTTTGTGTTTGATGAGTCTTAGAGACTAGAGTGGAAAGGGAATAAGAGTGAGACAAAGATCACTTTGCTTGTTTTGGGGACTCAAAGAAAATCACATCTTAAATCACTAAAGATATAGGGTCATAAAATTTGCTCATTATTCTAAGGAATTGATATTTATGCTTATATTTATTTATAATTGTTTTGAATATAACAGTCAAAATCCAAAATTAAGAATGAAAGAGGGGGAGCAAATTAAAATAAAGTGGAGAGGGATTTTATGTGCTTCCATTCTTTGGTAAAAACATAGCAAATTTGAATTAATTCTAACATACATATATTATTGATTTAAATCTTTTTACACCAATTTCTAGACTTGATTAGATCTTGATATCGAAAAAAACATCTTATGTGGCACAACTAATCAAACATCATTATTTGCTTAAGATTCATCCTTACTTAACATTATATCTATATGCATCTCAGTTTTGATTGTTGATTACACCACACATTACTGCCAAATTGTAATATATGGGATAACAAGTCAACCCATCCCTTTTTTCTCTTTAAAGCCAGCCCAGCCCATCTTCATTCCTTCTTTTTTGCTGCGTCCAAGTGAGCTGTAGAAACAGAACAGAAGAAACAAAACATAAAAAACGAGAGAAGAGAGGAAGAGAAGGGAAGAAAAGAGAAAAAGGAAAAGGGAAAATAAGGCGAAACTCCCACGTGCTCGCCACGGACGCCTCGACACCTCATCTTAACACAATTCCACGACGTCGGTAAATGATTAAGGCATTTAATCATCATTAGAAAGGAATAATAGCAATTAGGGCTTGAAATTCGGAATTTGTGAAGATTTGTGCAGCGAAGTCCGATTTTTAAGTCGTTGAGCTGCAAATTTTTATGAGAATGATAATTTAGGATATTATGAAGCTATAGCATTTTGCGGATCTCAATTTGAGCTTACGGTTTATTCAAAACGGAATTTTACTGTAATATATGGGCCAATAAGTCAGCTCATCCCTTTTTCTCTTTAAAACCAGCCCAGCCCATCTTCATTCCTTCTTCTTTGCTACGTCCGAGTGAGCTGCAGAAATAGAACAGAAAGAATGAGAGAAGAGAGGAAGAGAAGGGAAGAAAAGAGAAAAATGAAAAGGGAAAAGAAAGCGAGACTCCCACGTGCTCACCACGGATGCTTCAACAGCCCATCTTAACACCATTCCATAGTGTCAGTAAGTGATTAAGGCATTTAATCATCATTGGAAAACAATAGTAGCAATTAGGGCTTGAAATTTAGAATTTGTGGAGATTTGTACGGCGAAATCTGATTTTTGAGTCGTTGAGTTGCAAATTTGTATGAGAACGATAATTTAGGATATTATGAAGGTATAGCATTTTGCGGATCTCAATTTAAATTTATGGTTTGTCCGGAACAAAATTTTACTATAATATATGGGCCAATAAGTCAGTCCATCCCTTTTTCTTTTTAAAGCCAGCCCAACCCATCTTCATTCCTTCTTCTTTACTGCGTCCAAGTGAGCTGCAAAAACATAATAGAAAAAACGAGAGAAAAGAGGAAGAGAAGGGAAGAAAAGAGAAGAAGGAAAAAGGAAAATAAGGCAAACTCCCACGTGCTCACCATGGACTCCTCGACAGCTCATCCTAACACCATTTCACGGCGTCGATAAGTGAAGGCATTTAATCATCATTGGAAATGAATAGTAGCAATTAGGGCTTGAAATTCAGAATTTGTAGAGATTTGTGCTGCAAAGTCCAATTTTTGAGTCGTTGAGCTGCAAATTTTTATAGAAATAATAATTTAGGATGTTATGAAGTTATAACATTTTGCGGATCTTAAATTAAGCTTACGGTTTGTCCGGAACGGAATTTTATTGTAATATATGGACCAATAAGTCAGCCCATCCTTTTTTCTCTTTAAAACTAACCCAGTCCATCTTCATTCCTTCTTCTTTGTTGCATCCAAATGAGCTGCAGAAACATAACAGAAAGAACGAGAAAAGAGATGAAGAGAAGGGAAGAAAAAAGAATAAGGAAAAGGGAAAAGAAGGCGAAACTCTCACATGCTCGCCACGGACGCCTCAACAGCTCATCTTAACACAATTCCATGCCATCGGTAAGTGATTAAGGCATTTAATCATCATTGATAGGAATAATAGCAATTAGGCTTGAAATTCGGAATTTGTGGAGAGTTGCAAATTTTTGAATTTATGATGTTATGAAAATTTTGCTCTCAACTTGAGTTTACGGTTTGTCTGAAACGGAATTTTACTGTAATATATGAGCTAATAAGTCAACTCATCCATTTTTCTCTTTAAAGCCAGCCTAGTTCATCTTCATTCCTTCTTCTTTGCTGCATCCAAATGAGCTGCACTCGGAATTTCTCTAACTCACTTGGATGCAGCAAAGAAGAAAGAATGAAGATTGACTGAACTGGCTTAAAGAGAAAAAGGGATGGGCTTAACTTATTGGCCAATATATTATAGTAAAATTCCGTTCCGCATAAAATGTAAGCTCAAATTGAGATCCACAAAATGCTATAGCTTTATAACATCCTAAATTATCATTCCCATAAAAATTTGCAACTCAACGACTCAAAAATCGGACTTCACCACACAAATCTCCACAAATTCTAAATTTCAAGCCCTAATTGCTACTATTCATTTCCAATAATGATTAAAATGCCTTAATCACTTAGCCGACGCCGTAGAATGGTGTTAAGATGAGTTGTCGAGGCGTCCATGGCAAGCACGTGAAAGTTTCGCCTTTTTTCCATTTTCCTTCTTCTCTTTTCTTCCATTCTCTTCCTCTTTTCTCTCGTTTTTCTATTCTGTTTCTTCTGTTATGTTTCCGTAGCTCACTTCGACACAGCAAAGAATAAGAAATGAAGATGGGCTGAGCAAGTTTTTAAGAGAAAAATGGATGAGCTGACTTATTGGCCCATATATTATAGTAAAATTCCGTTCCGAACAAACCGTAAGTTCAAATTCAGATCCGTAAAATGCTATAACTTCAACATCCTAAATTATCATTTCCATAAAAATTTGTAGCTCAACGACTCAAAAATCGGAATTTGCCGCACAAATCTCCACAAATTCCGAATTTCAAGCCCTAATTGCTACTATTCATTTCCAATGATGATTAAATACCTTAATCACTTACCGACGCCGTGGAATGGTGTTAAGATGAGCTGTCAAGGCGTCCGTGGTGAGCATGTGAGAGTTTCGCCTTCTTTTCCTTTTACCTTCTTCTCTTTTCTTCCCTTCTTTTCCTCTCTTCTCTCATTCTTTCTGTTCTGTTTCTTCCGCTTTGCTTCTGTAGCTCACTTGGACATAGTAAAGAAGAAGGAATGAAGATGGGCTAGATTGGCTTTGAAGAGAAAAATGGATGGGCTGACTTATTGGCCCATATATTATAGTAAAATTCCGTGCTGAACAAACTGTAAGCTCAAATTGAGATCCGTAAAATGCTATAACTTCATAACATTCTAAATTATCATTCCCATAAAAATTTGCAACTCAACGACTCAAAAATCGGACTTCGCTGCACAAACCTCCACAAATTCCAAATTCAAGTCCTAATTACTACTATTCCTTTCCAATGATGATTAAATGCCTTAATCACTTACTGACACCGTGAAATGGTGTTAAGATGAGCTATCAAGACGTCCGTGGCAAGCACGTGGGAGTTTCACCTTCTTTTCACTTTTCCTTCTTCTCTTTTCTTCCCTTCTCTTCCTCTCTTCTCTCGTTCTTTCTGTTCTGATTCTTTTGTTCTGTTTTTGCAACTCACTTGGATGCAGCAAAGAAGAAGGAATGAAGATGGGCTGGGCTGGCTTTAAAGAGAAAAATGGATGATTTGACTTATTGACTCATATATTATAGTAAAATTTCATTCCGGACAAATCGTAAACTCAAATGGAAATCTACAAAATGCTATAATTTCATAACATCCTAAATTATTATTCTCATAAAAATTTGCAGCTCAACGACTTAAAAATCGGATTTCGCCGCACAAATCTCTACAAATTCCGAATTTCAAACCCTAATTGCTACTATTCATTTCCAATGATGATTAAATGCATTAATCACTTATCGACGTTGTGGAATGGTGTTAAGATGAGCTGTCGAGGCGTTCGTGGCGAGCACGTGGAAGTTTCACCTTCTTTTTCCTTTTCCTTCTTCTCGTTTCTTCCCTTCTCTTCCTTTCTTCTCTCGTTCTTTCTGTTCTGTTTCTGCAGCTCACTTGGACGCAGCAAAGAAGAAGGAATGAAGATGGGCTGGGCTAGCTTTAAAGAGAAAAAGGGATGGGCTGACTTATTGGCCCATATATTACAGTAAAATCCCGTTTCGGATAAATCGTAAGCTCAAATTGAGATCCGCAAAATGCTATAACTTCATAACTTCCTAAATTATCATTCTCATAAAAATTTGCAACTCAACGACTTAAAAATCGGATTTCGCCGCACAAATCTCCACAAATTCCGAATTTCAAGCCCTAATTGCTACTATTCATTTTCAATGATGATTAAATACCTTAATCACTTACTAACGTCGTGGAATGGTGTTAAGATGAGCTGTCGAGGCGTCTGTGGCGAGCACATGGGAGTTTCGCATTCTTTTCCATTTTCCTTCTTCTCTTTTCTTCCCTTCTCTTCCTCTCTTCTCTCGTTCTTTCTGTTCTGTTTCTTCTGTTCTGTTTCTGCAACTCACTTGGACGCAACAAAGAAGAAGGAATGAAGATGGGCTGACTTATTAGTTCATATATTACAGTAAAATTCCATTCCAGACAAACCATAAGCTCAAATGGAGATCCGCAAAATACTATAGCTTCATAACTTCCTAAATTATTATTCCCATAAAAATTTGCAGCTCAACGACTCAAAAATCGGATTTCGCCGCACAAATCTCCACAAATTTAAAGCCCTAATTGCTACTATTCATTTCCAATGATGATTAAATACTTTAATCATTTACCGACGTTATGGAATAGTGTTAAGATGAGCTATTGAGACGTCCGTGGCGAGCACGTGAGAATTTCACCTTCTTTTCCCTTTTCCTTCTTCTCTTTTCTTCCCTTCTCTTCCTCTCTTCTCTTGTTCTTCATGTTCTGTTTCTTCTATTCGGTTTTTGCAACTCACTTGGACACAGCAAAGAAGAATGAATGAAGATGGGCTGGGTTGACTTTAAAGAGAAAAATGGATAGGCTGACTTATTAGCCCATATATTATAGTAAAATTCTGTTCCGGACAAACCGTAAGCTCAAATGGAGATCCGCAAAATGCTATAACTTCATAACATCCTAAATTATCATTTCATAAAAATTTGTAACTCAACGACTCAAAAATCGGACTTCGCTGCGCAAATCTCCACAAATTCTGAATTTTAAGCCCTAATTGCTACTATTCATTTCCAATGATGATTAAATGCCTTAATCATTTACCGACGCTATGGAATGGTGTTAAGATGAGCTGTCGAGGCATCCGTGGCAAGTACATGGGAGTTTTACCTTCTTTTCCCTTTTCCTTCTTTCTTTTCTTCCCTTATCTTCATCTCTTCCCTCATTCTTTCTATTCTGTTTCTTCTGTTATGTTTCTGCAGCTCACTTGGATGCAACAAAAAGAAGGAATGAAGATGAGCTAGGCTAGCTTTAAAGTGAAAAGGGGATGGGCTGACTTATTAACTCTGCACTCACACCTCTAGTGTTGACAACTTATAAATAAGTGCTTAAACGAGCGATGAGGGTGAAACAAAAGATGTTGGAACAGGGAACCCAGGGTGTACACTGATATTCAGAATAGTGGTACCGATGGTGGCAAAAAGAGAAAAGTTTTTAACCAATCGGGGAAATCCAAAATTTTGAGTAACTCAGGCTCGTGTACTACCTGTGGGAGGTGCCATGGTGGTCCTTGTTACCGCAAGAGAGGAGCATGTTTCAATTGTAGAAAAATGGGACATATGGCGCGTGATTGTCCTACACAAAGGAATTCTCCTGGGGATAACCGAATATGCTTTGTATGTGGGCAACTTGGGCACCTAGTGTCTACTTGTTCTATGAGAAGAACTACTTCTTTAGTTAGTAGTCCTCAAGAAAGCTAGCAAAGATAAAAGACGACTGGAAAGTCGTTGCGATGACCAAAGAGGATGCAGCTGCGTCTAATACAATTGTTGTAGATAATATTTCAATTACCTCGCAATATGCCTATACATTGTTTGATCCTAGTGCTACACATTCCTTTATTTCCGTTGATTTTGCAAGGAAACTTGATGTGTTGCCTAAGTTTCTTAAATATGAATTGTGTGTTGATACACCCACTGGTGATTTCTTGATTGCTGACCGTGTATTCAAGAACTGTTTGCTTCAAATTAATGATATCCAATTACCTGGAGATTTGGTGGAGTTAAATATATGGGATTTTGATATTATTCTAGGGATGAATTGGTTATCAAAATATTGTGCTACTGTTGATTGTTAAGAAAATTATCTTTCGACCTTCAAATCAGCCCGAGTTCTCTTTTTTGGAAAGTTGTAAGAGCACTTTTCCATAATTGATTTAAGTTATGCAAGCAATGAAGTTTTTGAGGAAATGTTGTTTTGGTTATTTGGCCTATGTAAAAGACACAAGTAAGGAAGTGGTAAAGCTGGAAAATGTTCATGTTGTTAACGAATTCCCTGATGTGTTTCCAGAAGATTTACCTAGCTTGCCTCCTGATAGAGAGATTGAGTTCTGTATCGATTTAGTACCCAGTACATCACCTATCTCAAAAGCACCATATCGGATGGCACATTCTGAGTTGAATGAATTGAAAATACAATTGCAAAAGTTTTTGGATAAGGGTTTCATCAAGCCTAGTGTGTCGCCGTGGGGAGTTCTTGTTCTATTTGTAAAGAAAAAGATGGTAATATGCGGCTTTGTATAGATTACTGAGAACTTAACAAGATAACAATAAAAAATAAATATCCTTTACCCCGGATTGATGATTTATTTGATTAACTCCAATAAGCTCATGTATTTTCTAAGATCGACCTTCGTTCTGGGTATCATCAGTTAAATATCAAAGCCGCTGATGTGCCTAAGACTGCTTTTAGGACAAGGTATGGGCATTAGGAATTTCTTGTTATGCCTTTTGGGTTAACGAATGCCCCTGTTGCTTTTATGGATTTAATAAACAGGGTATTCAAGCATTTTCTTGATAGATTTATCGTGGTATTCATTGATGATATTTTGGTTTATTCAAGGAGTTTGGAGGAACATAAGCATCACTTGAGAGTTGTTATGCAAACATTGTGTGAAAATAAGTTGTATGCTAAATTTAGTAAGTGTGACTTCTGGCTTGATCATATAGAATTTTTGGGTCATGTAATATTAAAGGATGGTATCTCAGTTGACCCAAAGAAAGTTGAAGCAGTTGTTCAATGGAATCGCCCCACTAATGTCACGAATGTAAGAAGTTTTCTCGGGTTAACAGGTTATTATAGGTGATTTGTAGAGGGGTTTTCCAAAATTGCTGGTCCATTTACTCGCCTAACTCAGAAAGGAGTTAAATTTATATGGTTAGATCAATGTGAGCAGAGTTTCCAAGAGTTGAAGAGGTAGTTAGTGTCGGCTCCTATATTAACTTTGCCTTCAGGAACATGTGGTTTTACAATCTACTGTGATGCATCTAAGGAAGGTTTAGGTTTTGTTCTTATGTAGAATGGTAAAGTTGTGGCTTATGCCTCTAGACAATTGAAAACTCACAAGAAGAACTATCCCACTCATGATCTAGAGTTGGTTACGGTTGTATTTGTCTTAAAAATATGGCGGCACTACTTATATGGTGAAAAATGTGAAGTCTTTATAGATCATAAGAGTCTGAAGTATATTTTTACTCAAAAGGAACTAAGCATGAGGCAAAGGAGATGGCTAGAACTTCTGAAAGATTATGATTTTTCCATCAATTACCATCCAGGTAAAGCTAATGTAATAGCTAATGCTTTGAGTCGTAAGTCGTTTGGAAATATGGCAACATTGCTCACTTCTCATAAGCCTATTCTCGGGATATGAGAAAGTTGGACTTGGAGGTATCGATACACCAGTTGGATGCTCGATTAGCCAATCTTTAGGTACAACCGACATTGATTGACAGAGTTAAGACCAAACAGAATGAGGATCCTTAGTTGGGAAATATCAAAGAAGGTGTAGAAACAGGAAAACAAGAGGACTTCAGTATCCATGTGGATGGGTTATTGAGATTTCATTGTTGACTATGTGTTCTCGATGATTCAAAATTGAAGGATGAGATATTACGGGAAGCTCATAGCACTAGATTCTCAATTCATTCGGGAAGCACTAAGATATACAAGGATTTGAGAGAAAAATTTTGGTGGATTAATATGAAGAAAGACATTGTGAAGTTTGTTGACTAATGCCTGATTTATCAACAAATAAAGGCCGAGCATCAGAAACCGGGTGGTCAGCTGCACCCACTTGAAGTACCTAAATGGAAGTGGGAGCATATTACCATGGATTTTGTTGTCGATGAGATGAACACTTGCATTTGGCGGAGTTTTCTTATAATAACAGCTATCACTCTAGTATTAAGATGGCTCATTTTGAAGTTTTGTATGGTCGTAAATGTAGAACTCCCATTTGCTGGGATGATGTTGGTGAGAAAAGGTTAACTGGCCTCGAGTTCGTACAACAATCAGAAGAGAAAGTTAGCTTATTTGAGAGCATCTAAAAACAACACAAAGCCATCAGAAAAGTTATGCGGCCTCAAAAGGCGCAAGGTAGAATTCAGTGTGGGAGATCATGTATTCTTGAAGGTTTCTCCCATGAAAGGTGTCATGAGATTTGGCACACGTGATAAATTAAGACCAAGATACATGAGACCATTCTTGATTTTAGAAAAGATTGGCGAAGTTGCTTATAAACTGGCTTTACCACCAGCGTTATCTAGAGTCATAATGTGTTCCAAGTGTCTTTATTATGGAAATATGTGCCAAATCATGATCATGTACTGGATTTCACACCGTTGAAGTTAAGAGAAAATTTGATATATGAGGAGCAGCCTATTCGCATTATCAATAGGAAGGATCAGGTATTGCAATGACGCACTATTTCTTATGTGAAGATTCAGTGGCAAAACCACATGGAGAGAGAGGCCACTTGGGAGCTTAAGGATGAGGCAAGGCACAAATATCCTCACTTGTTTCATGATTGAGGTATGTGTAAATTTCAAGGATGAAATTTTTTTAAAGAGGGTAGACTATAATATATGGACCAATAAGTCAGCCCATCCATTTTTCTCTTTAAACTCAGCCCAGCCCATCTTCATTCCTTCTTCTTTGTTGCGTCCAAGTGAGCTGCATAAACAGAACAAAAAGAATGAGAGAAAAGAGAGGAAGAGAAGGGAAGAAAAGAGAAGAAGGAAAAGGGAAAAGAAAGCGAAATCCCACGTGCTCGCCACGAACGCCTTGACAGCTCATCTTAACACCATTCCACGGCGTCGATAAGTGATTAAGGCATTTAATCATCATTGGAAAAGAATAGTAGCAATTATGGCTTGAAATTTGGAATTTGTAGAGATTTGTGCGGCAAAGTCTGATTTTTAAGTTGTTGAGCTGCAAATTTTTATGGGAATGATAATTTAGGATGTTATGAAGTTATAGCAGATTGCGGATCTTAATTTGAGCTTACGGTTTGTCTGGAACGAAATTTTGAAGTTTGGCGCGCGTTCTGCTACTATTTCGAACAGTAGCTTCGGGACTGATTTTCGGCGAGATTTTGAGGCGGCTAAGTTGGGGTTGTTGTAGTGCATCAAAAGGGCTTTCTAATAACTATAAGTTGACTTAAAACCGAATTTTGTGGAGGAAGTTATGGTGCGACGAAGTTGAGTGCGTGATTGTGTCTCGCGAATAACAATAAGTTTCCGTTTGAGGTGAGCTTTTTGTTGGCGTAGGTATCATGTTATTGATAAATAGGCATAATATAGCCAAATCATTCATTAGAATGGTCATGTACTCGATTTTTTGATATTATTTTTGGGTTAATTGTTAGGAATTCAAGTGCGTCGGCTCAAATAAACACTTAGTTGGTTTTTGGCTTTTTCCAGGTCAGTGACACTATTTCTTCTTTGTATTTTTAACTCATATTTGAAAGAAATTATGAGTAATATAAGTTATTAGTTGAAAATGAGCATTCTTTGTTGCATAAAATAAGATCGGGCTTTTACTGTCATTTGTTATTTAAGTGAGGGAATTGTCCTTTGATTTTAGTTGGAATATTTGCCTGAAAGTGGTTTGTAAAACCTTTATCAAAAGATCTTGAAAAGCTTTTGGTTTATGCAAAGCATTTCGATATTTATTAAATGCTTGCATAGTAAAATGATTTTGATTCTGTTGTGGATTATTAGGGATTTGTGATTGTTGGTTGATGCTTAATGTCTTTGTGAACCCTGAGAGGTGTGTAGGTATGCGCACACTAATCTAGGATATCCTTGTGGGCCGAGCCACTGACTTATAATAGGTGGAGACCTAACCAATGGGGGAATCTTGGTCGTCTTGTCACGGGTGTTAAGTGTATCATGGTTGGACATTTGAGCCTGAGTTTGGTCAATGGAATAGACCATTGACATTTGATTTGAGTTTAGTCGATGGAATGGATCATCGACCTGTGTTTTGACTAATTTAGCCAATTGAATAGACCATTGGTATGTGGTTGATGAGATTGACCAATGATTCGACCATTGGTATTTATATTTATTGTTTTCTCGAGATATTTGTAGTATGTATATATTATGTTCAAAGTGGATTATATTGATATTGTAAATGTGCATAGTGATTTCCCGATCCGCTTGGAAGAAATGTGTTACTCACTGATTGTGGTAGCTCACTTCTCTCATTTTCATGTTTTTCAGGTTCCTCAACGAGCCGCTAGTAGGACGTGAACGTTCGTAATGGAGATGACTTTTTGATTGTGGGAAATTTTTGGTATGAGTTGGCTTGGTTAGTGAACTTATGAGCTAGCTATTTAGGATGTGTATGTATCTTTTTAATGATTTTTAGACAACTCTGATATTGTAACCATATGCCCTTTTGTCAAATATAGATATATATATATATATATATATATATATAAATAAGTGGATGTATATATGTTGATATAAAGTTATATTTTGGTTTGTTGAGGTTGCGTCATTTAATAAAAGGATGGCCTTGTTATCCCCTGATTCTTGTGATTTGGAGTGTGACACAAGTGGTGTGCATCCGTCACATGAAATGCTCGTGGTCATGAGTGGAGAGCTTTGGCATCGGAATTGCAATCTACCCCGCAATGAAAATATTATTTGAAGCCTTTTCAAACTGAACTTACAAAAATTTGTGATTTTCTTTCCTCTATACAGAAATTTTTACCATGACAAGTGGGTACAAAGTTCGGACAAGGAACTTCCGGATTTCAAAGTTGAGCTCACCCTGGCCCGACCCGGGCTTAGCCCGTACATCAAACGAGTCTACCGGCCAAGTGGCAAAGCAATGCAAGTGAAGGCATCTAAAGGAAAGTTCAGAATTCCCCCTTTTTTGACCTCACGGTGCATAAGAGTCTCTAATTGCTAGATCATGCTAAAATTAGATGTGACTATTACCTCACGCAACCCCAATCACTTTTTCAGCTACTGATTGCGCTGTGGTCATGAAAAGGAACAACACTCCTCCGTTAAGCAAATGCCGATTGAGCATTCCGAGAACTGTCTCATCCAACCCCACCTGCCACTCTTCGAATTCAAACGTTTTATTGTGTGGGACACGTTGCAATTTTCTTTTCTTCTGTGGTCCTTTTTCCCTTATTGTCTGTTGCCAAGAAATGGGAACAAAGTTTTGAGTGGGGCTTGACAATAGCAACTTTTGGTGATATGCTTCGTGAGCTGGTTTCCATTCTTGTCCACTGCTAGATAGATATCTGTTTTTCATATATGTTGTCATTTCATGTCCATTCCTCACGTACAAAAAGCTTGTGATTGCATACGGATAACGACTCATTAAGTAAGAGTACTGTTGTTCTTGGCTGGGGCATGCATAGGAAAACTCTTTTAAGTTTATTTTGAAAAGCTCGTGACAGAGAAGATACTTTGCATAAGACCTGTTAAACGGGTGGGTTGGGTCGGGTTTGGGTCGGGTCATAAATGGTCCGACTCAAATTGACCCATTAACCCGTTTATGACCCATTTAAGATAGTATAAAATTTTTGACCCATATCCCAATCCAACCCCATACCCGACCCGACCCATATTGTTAAAACATTTCTCTATCTAACTAAACTTAGGAAAACTTATTCTTATAATCTTTTTTAAAGATTTTAAACTTATTCAAGTTTATTAACAACCCATGTATTTTAGTCTTTTTAATTTTTAAACCCATTATAGATACACTTGTCAAAATCAGTGTATAACCCATTTATGACCCATTTAAATATTAAATGGGTCATAAATGGGTCATGCTTTCTTTAAATGGGTCATAAATGAGTTATACTAAAAGAAAGCCTGACCCATTTTGACAGGTGTACTTTGTATTAAGGGCATCCACTTAATTGGTCCATAAACTTTTCTTTATAGTTTTATGACCGTCCTTAAATCTTTTCTTTTTTATTAAATTCAATTTGATTTCAAAGTTTTGAAAAGTTGACCCGATCTTGATCCTTCCTTGAGAAAAGTCCACCACCGGTGCCGGACTCAAATAACACTATCACTCTACTCCATCAAGCTCACACATTGCATGCTGCTACTACCAAACTTGACAACCATCGCTAGACTTAGCCAGCGCGCCGAACTAGATCCTGCCAATTACCGATACTAGCACCAAAACTCGGCACCACCACCACATGCTTGAGTAGATTTAACATCAATCCTCCACCGCCACCAAGACCAAAGACCCAAGCTTCAACACACTCGGCGCCATCTACTCTACAACTAGTCCATTGAACACCAAACCGCCCCTGATTGACAATTTCTCAAGGAATAATTTTATAAAGTTAGCTTCTTGAATGCTTGAACTTCAACACCACCAAAGTAAATGAGGAAATCCAGGATGAACGAGATTGACTTAATCGAGAAAGTCTAATTTAACATCTTAGTTATAATTCAGACAAAAGGCAAGTCAAAAATCATACACATGAACGCTATTAAACGTTTTTTCAAAAAAGGTCAGATATATTCACCAATTTTTTGAGCTCATGTCTTCATTTACTTGGTCGAGATGAGCCTGCGACGGGGAAAAACATAAAATACCAAGAAACAGGGAAAATGAGTGCATAAAGTACATGAATGACCACAATGAGAACTAAGTGATCAAGACTTCCAAGGAAAAAGGTTGAAACATTTTACACCCAAACAATTCGTACCATCAATCCAATGTAGCTTGCCTAAATCCCAATATGATCTTATATGCAACATCTCCAATAAGATGGTGAATGTTAGTGATTGGGATAAGATCCCAAAAATCAAAAGGATGCACGACCGTTAACACCGAAATTTTTGTTGACTTTTTAGGTATGTGTTTTATTTTACAAAAAAAAATATAAAAAAAGATAAAAAGAAGCCAAAAAATTGAAAAAAAAACGATGAATAAAAATGTATCAAATGAAAAGGGAATAAAAAATAAATGAAAATGATAAAAATGAGAGGAGAAAAAAAAATGAAATCGAGCGGGCCGGTGTTGTCCGGCCCACTTGACAATTTTCGGCTCATCCTTCACCTAGCTTTCCATTTTCCTTCTTTTCTTAGGCCCATCTTTTGATTTTTTTTCTCATAACAGAAAAGATTCGGCGGAGAGAGAGAGAGAGAGAGAGAGAGGGTAACAGAAAGCTTCTGGGGAGAGAGAAAAAGCTGGCGGGTCCGTCGTCGTCGGCCATAGCCATGGAGGAGCTTGAAGAAGAGAGGGAGCCACCGAGAGAGAGAATCAGAGAGGGATAGGAAGAAGAAAATCTGGGAGTTGGTCGTGGCCGTTCGCCATTGCTATGCATCATCTCCTTTCGAGGAGTTTCGGATCTTACATTACTCCCCTTCACAGTGAGAACCTTCGACGTCGAGGCCGTTCTTCACGAACGGGAAGAGGATCTCAACAGAAGCTTTTCATCGCCAGAATCAATCATTTCCTTCTGTACTAATCCTGGTCACTGGTAATGGTCTCTCTCTGACATATATATACTCAGTTTTCCTTTGTTCCCTAGGAATCAATAACGTCGCTTTAAGCGAATAAGGTGTTGATTTGAGCATCTGTTATCATGTTTAAACTGAAGAAAGCATCGGAAAGCATCGGAACAGGAATTTGTAACTCGGATCCCGAATCGCATATCATGTGTTTGCTAAAATGCGTAACGGAAAGAGCGAGAAATCTTTTCTTGCCCTTAAGCTCGAAGGCGATTCGTATTTGCATTTATATTTTGTCGAATCCTACTTGCTTTCTTCATATTTTTCCGCTGTGCTTTCAGGTGACTTTGCGATGTATTATCCGCCACCCGAGTTGGCCATGCATACGCCCCTTTGTCGGAAACATACCTATCACCGGCGAGCCCTATGGATCGAGCCCTACCGAGAAGGATTATATGTGTTTCCATTCTTTGATATAAACATATCAAATTTGAATTAAGTCTAACATACATATATTATCAATTTAAATCTTTTTACACCAATCTTCGTACCTGAATAGAGACTATACGTCTTGACAACCAAAAAAAATCTAACGTGATGCAATCAATCAAACACCATTATCTACTTGCTATGAATCTCATCTTTACTTAACATTATACTTGTGTGCATCTTATTCTTGATTGGTCAATTACACCACGCGTTATTATGATGTGGTGACCATCCATCACATGAAATGCTCGAGGTCATAGTTGGAGAGTTTTGGCATCAGAACTGCGAGCTACCAAGCCACTCTATCCCGCGATTAAGATATTATGTCGAGACATCCCCTACATGAATCTCTTCAAACTGAGCTTCCAGAAGCTTGTAATATTTATTCTCTATGTAGAAATTTTTACCATGACAAGTGGGTGTCGGATTTGGACCAGAAACTTCTGGATTTCAAAGGTGAGCTCACCCCGGCTCGACCGGCCCGTACATTAAACAATTCTACTTGCCCCGCAGAAGTGGCAAAGCAATGCAAATAAAGGCGTCTAAAGGGGAGTTCCGAACTCCCCTTCATTGACTCCACCGTGCACAATGGTCTTTCTAATTGCTAGATTACACTAAAATTAGATGGACTATAATCTCACGCAACCCCAATCACTTTTTCAGCTGCTAATTGCGCTGTATGTCATGAAAAGGAGCAACACACACCCGTGAAGCAAATGCCAATTGAGCATTCCGAGAACTCTCTTACCCAATCCGACCTGCCACCCTTCGAATTCAAACCGTTCGTTGTGTGGGACACGTTGCAATTGCCTTTTCTTTTGTGGTCCTTTTTCTCCTTTTTGTCTATTGCCAAGAAATGGGAATAAAGTTTAAAGTGGGACCTGGCATTAGCAACTTTTGGTGATATGCTTCGTGAGATGGGTTTCCATTCTTGTACTCTGCTAGATACATATCTGTTTTTCATATACATTGTCGTTTCATGTCCATTCCTCGCGTATAAAAAGCACGTGACAGCATATGGATAACGAGTCATTAAGAATATTGTTATTCTTGAGTAGGGTTTGCATAGAGAAAATTCTTTCAAGTTTATCTTGAAGAGCTCATCAGATAGAAAAGATATTATGTATTAAGAGAATAAAAGAACAACTCAAGTGTCAAAAATTGACACATGGGACACTTAAATGCTAAAAGTACGAAAGATATATTTAAGTATTACATTTTTAAAAAAAATTGGATCACTTCAGTGCCAATTCCAACGATCACTCCCGAAAATCATATTTGGTAATTTTTTAATAATTTCTATCACCTACGTGACTTGTCGAAGATCTACCTTGGCTTACCCTCACTCAAAATGACGTCATATAAATATTAATTATATAATATTAAAAACTTAAAAAAAAAAAGTAGCATAGCATAGGGGGGCCGCTGCACACAAGGGTCATCAATGACCGCAAGGGTCGTAGACACCTGAGTGAGAGTTGGCGACCCTCATCGATTGATCGGCCTTGGCCTAAGCATCGGCGACCCTTGTAGCCATCCTTGTTGCCCCACTAGTAATAGGACGGTGGCCATAGGTGGGTGAGCCCTCTGTCTAAGCTGTGCTACTTTTTTTTAATTAGTTTTTAATTTAATTTAAATTTGAATTGAGCAAAACCATATCATTTTAGCTAAGTATAGCCACATCAGTGCCCAAAACAATGTCATTTTGGGCTTATTTAACCACGTAAGTGCCAAAACGATGTTGTTTTGAACTTATGTCGCTGGAACATTTTGGCCAAATTTTCATGGCGTTGGCACTTAACTGATCATTTTTGTTCCAATTTTAGTACTTAAATATACATTTCCGAAATTTTAGCACTTAAGGGTCCCTCTATTCCAAATTTTGACACTTTAGGGGTCCGCATCTCATATTAAGGGTATCCACTTAATTTGTCCATAAACTTTCGTTTACCGTTGTGTGATTGTCCTTAAACCATTTTCTTTTAAATTCAATTCGATTTTAAAGTTCTGAAAAGTCGACCAGACTTGGGCCTTCATTAGTAAAAAGTAATTTGTCCACATGTCGCCCACATAGCACATTGTTTCTTTTCCATATCGATTGCGGCGCCCCTCCCCTCTTCGGTAAAAAGCAAAACCCGGGCATCCCCACGTATCGCCACCCGGTGCCGGAGTCAGTTAACACCGTCACTCTACTACGTCCATCAAGCTCACACATTGCATCCCGCTACTCCCAAACTCGACAACCATCGCTAGACTTAGCCAGCACCACTACCAGAGCGCCAAACTCAATCTCGCCAATTACTGATACTAGCACCAAAACTCAGCACCACTACCACATGCTCGAGTAGATTTAACATCGATCCACCACCGCCCCCAACACTAAAGACCCAAGCTTCAACACACTCGGGGCCGATCTACTTACACCTAGTCCATCGAACACCAAACCGTCCCCCTGAATGACGGTTTCTCAAGGAATCATAGAAACTCCCAGAACGATGCTTAAAAAAACAGGTGGACTTATGATGCTCAGCCTAAAGTTACTTTAACTCTCGTCTCCCATGTTGTGATTCCATGTCCGTTGGCCCTCACCACCCATGCAACCCTAATTTCATAACGGTGCAATCCCTTTCACATTTTTCTTCTGGCCTAAGCTTCCGCCCACATCAAGTATTTTGACCTAACGACCGTCTCTATCATATTCTTTTGGGGTTAACCGTGAATTTATTCCAACCCATTAAGGCCAAAAGCACAAACCAAAGCCTCCCCCACCACCGCCCACCACCGCTGTCCCCCACTACCACCACTACTACTACCTTTATTCATTCAACGTAACTCTTTAGGGCCAAAACCCACCAAGATTTCCGGCTTCTAACACTACCCATCTCGTTGTTAACCTCCCAAAGCCCGCCACGTGTCCTCCTCTATCCACTTTTTGTCCTCACTCTTTCCAACTTTTTGAAGCTTCTTGTTTTCCTTAGCCCTTACTCTTTCCCTCTTTTCCTTCCCGTGTCCCTCCCACCTGATAAAGTGGCAACAAACTTACTAATCACTCTCCTCTCTATATAAGCCCCCATCAACCCCTCCTGCTCTGCTCCATGCCTGACCACTGCTTATCTCTTGAACTATTCTTGAACTGATCATCGAGTTGCTCTCTTGTCCGACCCAGCAATCTCTCTCGAGCGGTTTTCAGTTTCTATGCTTTTCGGAGATTCAGTGGAAGATTCTGGGAAGATGAAGAACAAGGTGTCTGCAATGGTGAAGCAGATGCTCGCGGCCTTGTCGGCGATGGCCAAGTCGAAGTCAGTGGCGTTCAGGAGGAAGACGGACGCCCTCCGGACCCGCCTCCTCATCTTCTCGCTGTTGCACCACGACAAGAAGTTCTTCGTCGGCACCCTCTCTCACAAGCTCCAGAACCTCCTCTTGCAACACCGCCACCACCGCCACCACCATGACGAGGGGAAGCCTCTCGAGGAGGCCGACGATTCCGACCTGGCATCGGAGCAGTCCAGCGAGAATGACATTGTCAGTTACTGCACCAGCGGAGCCCTGGTGCACGAACCGACACCCGTCCCGACTCACTGCGAGCCGGCCAAATGCGAAGAAGAAGATGGTGTTGATAATAACGAAGATGACGGGAAGTACCCAGATCTGACACACACGTTGTTCGATGATATCAATGATTTGGCGTCGGGTGGGTCCGTAATCGAGTTGGTGAAGCACAACAAGGAAGACAGAGGAGAGGAGTTCGTGCTGGAGAACGAGATCGACCAAGTCGCCGATCTGTTCATAAAGAAGTTCCATCGGCAGATAAGGTTGCAGAGGATGGAGTCTTTCAAGAATTACCAGGAGATGCTCCGAAGAAGCGTCTGATTATCGACCATTGTTAAGGATTGACCGTCATTTCGTAATGATGGGACTTCATCATGTGCAGTTGTATCTAACGTTTCAAAAGAAGAACAAGAAGAAGAACATTGATCTTCCCAATAACAAAGTTAGTCAGCAGTTGCTGTTTAGTCTCCTTAATTTTGTTTTTTTTGTCTCTCGTATTGAGAGATTATGAATATCTTCTGGCGTCGGTTTTTGGATTACAGCCAGAAGAGGTGTTGTAATTTGGCCTTTGCCCCCGTATAATAAGAAGAGACTGAGCTTTTGTGGAGACTTGCAATTCTTTCCTTCCTGACGCAAACTCACTTTTTGTCCCCTGAGCTGCTGCTTTTTGGGTGTTTTTCCATCATCGAAAGTGAAAGTATCGTAACAAGTAAGCAAGCTAGCACACCTTATGATTACATTTAAAGCCCATAATTTTCGGCACGACATATAATAGAGTGTGTTCCTGTCAAACTTAAAGTCCTTGCCATAAACAATTCAACTCGTTTACATATAAATAATCGACATGTTGGGTGCAAATTGACTCTTTTTATCCATTCACAACATGTTTAAGTATGCTTAATTATACGGATAAACGTCTTCTTATGGTTTGATATGTTCATACACATGCTGCACATTTACAGATAGGTGTCCATATCTCAAACATGTGAAACTCTCGTGTTGTGTAACCCGCTCAATAAACATCTCCTATTTGGATTTCAATTTTGTGAGACAATTAACAAATGTGGCGAGACGCAAGTACTGTGACAACAAGAATACAACACAAAGACAGAATTACCGGCCCTCATCACACGATCCTCACATTACTGAACAAAAAGGGTGAATTGGAAAAGCTATATCTTCCACCATCCTTTTGTTTTGTCCAGTAAAGTTCCACTAACCAGCTTTATGAATGATGGATTATAAGCATCGATTTCTTCCATTTAAGCAGGTATTCCATAGATCGGACCTATATTTGACCAAGCTAATAATCACTTTCTCGACCTCTAACATCATGTTAATTTTGTCGATGATCCAGTCCAAGAATTTGTTTATGAGAATGTCCAATATTTCTGGCTTTTAGCTCTAGCCGAGGCCAAATTGGACTCAACATATTGCAACGCCCGTCTCAGCTTTGCACTGGAGTCCACCTCGATAGGCCCACTCAAGCCACTGAGTCTCTCGTTGATGAACCATGTCACCAGTTCCTACTGAAAATGATATATCTATCAATCATGTGACAAGATGAGTTTTCCATCCTTTGTTATTTATTGGAATAATGACATCAACGGTCAATTAATTTTGGTCTTGATTTGCTACGTGATCTATGAATTCTAATCCAAGAGATAGTGTGTTCCTTAAAATTTTTAATTTATTTAATATGGTCCATGAACTTTTGGTAAATGTTCAAAATAGTTCATGAACTATATGAAAATATCTAATATTATCTTTTCATTAATGTAAATTCATGGAAAATATTAAGCATTTTCATCTAATCCAATGACCAGTTTAAATATGGACTAGAAGTTCAAGGATTTCATTAAACAAATTAAAAGTTCATGAATAATATTGCACATTAAACTAAGGTTTATGGACCACATTAAAGAAATCAAATGTTCCAAAGCTACATTGCGTCCTGAGGTCAAAGTTCAAGAATCATTCATGTTATTTTCCCTTATTTATATGATTTATGACTTTTCTTCATATACTTAAACTATTAGTGTACTTAGGGTATGTTTATTTAAATGAAATAATTTTCTGCGAATTGATTTTCTCGACTATCATTCATTTAATTTGCTACAAATTATTAATTAATGGAAAATCATTAACGATCAAAGAAAATATGCATGCTTAAAGTCAAAAAAATAAATTCCTGAACTTGAAATAGGGAAAACATTTTCCTGGAGAATTGATTTCCAGGAAAGTACTCATTTATCAATTATCATTAAATTTTCCCCAAAACAAGCATACACTTAATTTTAAATATGAATATACTCTTTATTTTGTCTAGCAAATATAAGCAAAAAAACATGCACATCTTCTAATACTTTCTTTAAAATGATTATTTTTACTGTTTATAAAAATGAAATTATTTTCATCATCTATGAAATTGTTTAAATATAATTTATTATTGATAATGAAAAATATTATATTGGCTAATTATTTCTAATTGTACAGACGATTATTTATAGAAAAATATTTTCTAAATCATTTATTTTTTGCAAAAAAAAAAAAAAAAGAAGAAAACCTCATGGTATTATTATATCGGCACTAACTATCCCAAATAAAAAATTATTCATCAATTCATGGCTTTTCATGACACAATTCGACAGTAGATGTGTTAGCCTTGTAATCTTTTGACTAATGATAGTGCGCATTGCACGATGTAACTACATATAAGGGCAGTACACAGGCCACCTCCGATTTTCGATTGGGAAGCTCCTGATTTTCTGTCAATTTCCGCACATCGTGTGCTCAGAAGGGCGACAGGTTGAATTAGAAGTCTCTGTTCCCAGCTAAACGCAAACTGTCTTTTTGGGATCGCGCACGCTAATTAATGTTGTAAGAACTATAATAATAATAATACTGATAAATCTTAGTGGCAGCAGCAGAAGCATTATTGGCTAAGATTATTAAAAGTGTACTAACTTTGGAGTTTTCGATCCCATTAAAATCAGATCTGTTTCAATAATTAAGAACAGCCCGCCATCGGTTTGACGATGAGTCACGCAAGTCACTGACAATGAAGCTTTCCTCTTATGAAATTCTTTTTTTTTTTATAATAAACTCCGCCATTAAGTAGCATTAGAAAAATATTATTATTTTAGGTTGCATTTTTTCGCATAAAATAAATAATTTGAAAAATATTTTGTTAAAAATAGTTGTTTATATCGCTTATAAAAGTGATCGGATGAACAAAAATATTGTTTACAAAAATGAAATATTTTTCATTGATTAATTATTTAATGTGATACAAGTAATTTTTAAAAAAAAATTCAAATATTTTATTTTCTGTGAAATAAAAAGAGAGCCTCAATCTAAAATTAGTTTCTATCAACAATTGCTATTTCCTATATTTTCAATGTAGCAAATATGTCAATCTTTATATGTAGCAATAATGTCAATCTTTTATTTCGCCACAAATCAATGATTTGAATATATTTTCTTTAAAATAGTTGTTTGTATCGCTTATAAAAATGATCAAACCAAAAAAAGATTTCATCGTTCAAGAAAATAAGACTTTTTTTCATCAATTGATTATTTCGAACGAAAAAAACAAAAAAGCAAAAAGAGAATACTTTTTAGCATGATACGGTTTTCAAATCAATCATTTTTTAACCCCGATTATTTCGAACGATACAAGTAATTAACTTTAATGATACGATTTTCAAATCAATCATTTTTTTGCGAAATAAAACGAGCTTTAATCTAAACTTAGTTTCTATAAGCAATTGCAGATTTCCTAAATTTTAATGTATTAATAATGTCGATCTTTTATTTATTATTTTTTGGGTCATGTCTACAGTCAAAGATTAAAAATATAGCTTAAAATGATATGTTTTAAATAGAGAAGAACAAGATAGATTAATGGGAGGAGCACATGGTTGATGGGTATCCACGATTCAATCTTAGATTTCTAGGGTTTAAAATTTTTTGAAAAATCCATCCCTCCTTCTGCTGCAGAAATCGAGCCCTGAAGTTTGGGTCCGTGAAGTGACAAGGCTTCCCCATTTCCGATGTCTAGGAGTAGATCATGAGAGGATGAAATCCCCATCTTCCTCTAGATTAATTTGTTTTTGCTCACCTAACCCTATATAAGCTAGAAATATCCACGTGATGCCATGAAAAAAGAAAAAAATTATGTAATGAAGCCATCATGGAGGACATTAGCTCTAGATTGGTTCATGTAAGTTTTAGTCATTACTATCATTTGATCATGTGCATATGAGATCTAATATAATTAATATGCATCTGACATTTGTCAATACTTGGGTGTGATAGTGAGGCAATATTAGAAAGAAATGTTTTTCATCTCATTACACTAAAGTTTAGGAAATATTCGGAGGAAGAGGCACCACAGTTCCAATTCTTGAATTGAACTTTGGCATTCTACCCATGATTCTGTATTAAGCTTAGCCCTAGAAAGGCGAACATCACAACATGGAATGGACTATGTTGTGACATGCCTCAATCAAAAGAGGAAATGCAAATGTCTATAATTCACGATGCGACATACCACGAGACATGCTCATGCCGAATTAATTATAATTTAAGATATTAGCTAATAGTCAGACAACTTAAGTACTAACACATAACGATCGAAGCAAAAGCACGGTCTTCGATGCATCGACAGGAACTGCTGGCCCCAGTCGTAAATCTTAGATACCCGTGTGCCGGACCATGGAATATGGCATAGCTTGCACATGTCGTGTTCCATTCGACCCATATATAACCTAGTCAATAGCAAGAAGGCGTCCTCTCATTTCCTAGGCCGCCTAACACGTCCAAACGCACCTCAAAATCGGACACCACGATACCCCAAACCGTCCAACTCGCAGGCCAACGGTCTATGGCCGGTCGATGGACGACTGCAAACGATGTCTGGTCTCTCTCGATTCTAACAACAAAAGCAAAATGTAGCTTGGAAAAGCTAGCGAAAGGTGTCGAGCTCGAGAAGATTTCGCTTTTTTATTCAATGGTTCGCGGATTTAGGCCCTACCCCCATGTTCCTCTGACCAGCAAGAATCTCTCTTTCCCTCTCTCTCTCTCTCTCTCTCTCTCTCTCTCTCTCTCTCTCTTTCGGTCCCGTTGCGTTGTTCTAGCGTTGGATGCCATAAATTATAGGCGAAAATTCAAATTCTGTCTGCCTATAAGTACGCGAGCTCGGCCACTCTGAGGTTATCCTGCGTCTTCATTGCGAGTCATGGCTTCTTCTCTGTGGTTTCTGTGCCTCGGCTTCTTGCTCCTTGCCTCGACAGCAAGGGGCGCCGCGCCGAGGAAGCCCGTGGATGTGCCGTTTGGCCGGAACTACATGCCGACTTGGGCGTTCGATCACATCAAGTACTTCAACAGCGGTTCTGAGATTCAGCTCTCTCTCGACAACTACACCGGTAAGAAGATTACTCCGTTAAGTACTGGTGCAAGATCTGGTCGGACCCAGTTTCATCGATCGTTAGATCGACCAGGAATGTAGCTACTTTTTAGTATGCTAAAATTTTCAAAAAACAGATGCAAAACTGGAATAAAAGAACAGAATCAACGGAGTCTGTCAAAGCTTAAGCTTTTTTGCTGTCACTTTTGCTCTGTTTTCTTTTTGACATTGCCGCTGCTTGTGAAGGGACTGGCTTCCAATCAAAGGGCTCCTACTTGTTCGGCCACTTCAGTATGCAAATAAAGATGGTTCCTGGCGATTCGGCAGGCACGGTCACAGCATTCTACGTAAGTCGCTGCCTTTTCTTCTGCAATCTGATCGATTTCTCGCTCTAGTTTTTGAAGATTGTTGTTCATTGCTTGAGAAATTATAACTGAAACTGGTGCATTGTGTCATTGTTGCAGCTGTCATCTCAGAACTCAGAGCACGACGAGATCGACTTTGAGTTCTTGGGGAACAGAACTGGTCAGCCATACATTTTGCAGACCAACGTGTTCACCGGTGGGAAAGGAAACAGAGAGCAGAGGATCTATTTGTGGTTTGATCCCAGCAAGGACTATCACTCCTACTCTGTGCTCTGGAACATGTATCAGATTGTGTAAGTTCTCTTTCGCTTTACTCAAACCATCCGACTCTCACTATGAAAAACAAGTTGGGCCACTAGCAAGCAAGTTCCGACTATGTGAACTTCGGCTCATCAGCAATTTCACATCGGCTTATGATAAACCGAGTCTGGCTCGACCCTGTTGATATTAGAATCGAGCAGATAATGAGCTTCTGTGAAATCTAGTGGATCGGTCGTTCTGATTCAATCCGTTTAAATATTCCGACTTTAGCAGGAACTCAAGTCAAGTTATATCTTTTAACTGCACTTGGCACATACTCTGTTTGATCCGATGCCAATCTACAATCTTTGAACCACAGATCTTTTTTTATGCTAAATGAAATATTCTGTTCTAATTGTGTCTCGAAAATGTGATGTACCCAACAGGTTCTTTGTGGATGATGTGCCTATAAGAGTATTTAAGAACTGCAAGGATCTCGGGGTGAAGTTCCCCTTCGACCAGCCGATGAAGATCTACTCAAGCCTGTGGAACGCCGACGACTGGGCCACGCGCGGGGGGCTCGAGAAGACCGACTGGGCCAAGGCCCCGTTCATGGCTTCCTACAAGAGCTTCCACATCGATGGCTGCGAGGCCTCCGTCGAGGCCAAGTTCTGTGACAGCCAGGGCAAGCGGTGGTGGGACCAGAAGGACTTCCAGGACCTTGACGCTGAGCAGTTCCGGCGATTGCGGTGGGTCCGAGAGAAGTTCACCATCTACAACTACTGTAATGATAGAGTTAGATTCCCCAGCGCGGCTCCTGAGTGCCAGAGGGATAGGGACATATGAAATTCTTTCTTCTTTTGTTCAATCTTTATGGATGTGATAGTTCTTTTAAGGGACTTACCAGATTTAACTTCATCCCTCGGCGATAACGTTGTCCATTTTGTTATCTCTAGTGTGTAATAATCAGCTCGATTGTTCGTCAGTGACATTTTCAATCCATTGTCTCGATTGTTCGGTTTCTTGGCAAGAGATAGAAGTCCATCAGGACCCTCATGAATCTGAGAGGCTTCTCACGATCCGCTGACCCATGATCTCCTCCGGTTTCCCTCTGAGAAAGATGATCGAACCGAAGAAAATATGCATTCGAAGTTCCTAATCTTGAATTGCTTTCGAACCGGACAGCCAAAAAATGTTCAGACAGCTACGAGATGAAAGGAGAAACAGAACAGATATCCTAAGCACCTGATCCAATCTCTTGGCTTTTGTCTGCAACATTAGAGGCGATGCTGAGGATCGCAACCCGCCAATCTCTTCACTCGTATCTCCATATCTATTTTGTTGAATCAAGAAGCATCATCGCTGCGTGGAGCTACTGTTGCTGATGATGCACTGGACAGGGAGTGAACAAGTTTCCAGGATCACGTCCGCTTGAGTCAAAAGGTCAAGCTAGTTTCAAGATTCGTTCCTTCCAACAATGACTAAACCAGAGAAGATTGGTTATATATTAAGCACATGGAGTCCATTTTGTTGACCCGTTTCTTTCCCACTGCTAGATATTCTAGCCGACCCTCAATCATAAATGAATACCTCTAGATCTATCCCCGAGAGGGAGGCCCCATTGAGGGTAGGTCGCGACAGATATGAATCTCCCTAGGCAACAAGATCCAAAACAAATATATAGTATAAAATGCTGAGTGTCTTGGATGGAGACTCAGTTTGAGGACTCAATTCTCAACCCATGTCGATTGAATTGAGTTTGTTCGAGTTTATTGTAAGATTTGGGGTAGCGTTCTTTCTTATATCGATTGCGGTTACATGAAATGTCGAATAATATGGATTTTACACGAGACCCACCCGATCCTACAACACATGCATGCTAGGTTTCGTGTGAACCGGGATCGCACAAGAAATTTCCAATTGAACACTTATTCTTCCCACTGAAGAGTCACAGATATAACAATTGGGGCGCTTATTCGTTAGATTTTCTTTTGGGGCGCTTATCTACGTCATTTGGAAGTCAAGGAATGACCTCATTTTTTGAGCTGCAAACTTTTGTATGCCTTCCATGAAGCAATACCTGATCAAGGCGGTTAAGGACAAGGCTTTGTCTTTTAAATCCGTAGTGGACTCCTCGAAGAACAGGAGGATACAACGCAGCTAGGGGATAGACCCTTATATTTTTCTCTCTGACACATGAGAAGGCTGGATATGTACCCACTTTTTTGGGGTTTTCTTATCCTCTCAGAGGATGTATATTTGTAGCTTTTGCTGGTTTTTAAAGTGAACCGGGCACCCACCACTCTAGTGACTTGTAGTCCTGCTGAGTGTGTGCTTTGGTGCCAAGTTGCACTTGTCTTGTAAATTCTGGTTGGATGCAATATTATAGTTACCTTTACCAAAAAAAAAGAAGAAAAGATATAACAATTTTCCACATCCCCTTTGCGGTTACAAACAGAGAAGATAAGTTGTCATTTACATGTCTTGATATGACTGTATATTATACATATTACCGACACATTGATTGATTCCATCGGCGACATCGGATCACGCCACCGCGACAACCCTTAGTAACAATACTCTTACCTTACTCTCCACTTTTATTACATAGTCGTCTATCGATGCAGTCCAGACGGGCCAGACTCGAGATGAACAACAGCAGGTTACATGCGAGCTTGGTGACAGTAACGCTCTCTTTCTACTTCTTCGAGGAAACGAAAACATCATCCGGGGATCGATCTCGAGACTGCTCTATGGTCAGCGGGGTTGACAAACTCACCTGCCCGCCACCACTGCCGGGCGATGCCTCTCCAGCCAGGGTTTGCGGCCTCTCCTTGGTCTGAACTTGGAGGATCCTCTGCTTGGTCTGCTGCCGCTTCTTGGGCTGGCGCAACTCGGTCTGAACTTGGAGGATCCTCTGGTTGGTCTGCTTCCGCTTCATGGGCTGGCGCAGTTCGAGGAGGTCGTCCCCCCGTGGGATCGGGAACAAGGCCATTGTTGTCTGATGAAGCAAAGTTCGCCTCTCCACTCCTCTGCTTCTTATCCTTCTCATGAAAGTGGGAATCTTTATACGAGGGGACACGATGTCATTGTCATAATCGGTGGTCACTTCGAATGATTCGCCTCTCTGAATAATTCTCATTCTTGTTAGATTCGAGCAGCTGGTGGTGATGCCGTTTTGGCTCTGCTTTATTCGGTGATTCTGTTCTTTGTTCTCTTGGCTTGTCATGCAGTGGAAGAAAGATGACTAGTCCTATGGTGCACCGAGAGATGGATCCTGAGATTCCCATGAGGAGTAACTTCTTGTGTATGACAAAATATCACAACATATAGAAATTTAAAACCTTTGCGATCAACATACTAGATTTATTCTCTTCTTATCCGACGTTGCAAGTAATTTTTGCTATCTATCTTATATAATCTGTCAGTGAAAAAAGAAAAATTCGTTCTTCTACACAAAGTATACATACACTAACTGGTTTTCATTAAAGCTTATGTCTCCCGCATGTTTACCGAACATACAAAAAATACTCATTCTCTTAGAGTAAAACTTATTACACATGTATAAAGTATTAGACTTAATTATAATCGGGTAAGAGTATTTCAAGTTTCTACTTATATGTCAATTATCACTTACATAACAAAAAATGATTATTTGATATCATAGTCATAGAAACGGATGCAATATTCTTTCGATTTTCCCTAAATAGCACGAAAAGATAAAATTTAATTATTGAATCTAGTATTCTTATATTTCTTGTAATTCAAACGCAAATATGCTATCCCATAAACACACAGCTACCTCAGCCGTATACAATGGACTGCTTTTCATCTCCAAACACCATGGGTTTGTTCCGTGAAATTTTCTTGCCCAAGGGATCCAAAAATGGCAAGTGGAGAGCAAACTCACATAACCAACTCATCATATCAAGCTAACAATACCATCTTTAAACTTAAGATGACCCTAGAACTTGGGAGGAATAGGAATGGTTTGGAAAGGCAGCTCTAGCTGTTTTTCTCCAACTCAGTCTTATTTTACAATTGAAACTTCGTACCCTTTTATAGGCAATACCAAGGTTATTACAAACTTTTACATACTCATAATAGATAAGGTGCAAGAGTCACGTGCATCTTCATAAGATGTTCTTACACTGACAAAGCACACTGACACACTTTGGCCAAAACTGACGCATTTCTTATGGTACCATAATTTATAATAAGTTCATAGGTCTACAAAGTCACTCTCTAAAAGGTCACAATATGATGAGGTGATGTGTTTAGCTATGTGTTCTTCTAAGAACATCGCGTGTCTTCCTCTTTTATGTCCGAAGCGAGGTAAATTCTTTCGAAGTTTTAGCCCAGTGGGGCCTCTAAAAATGCTCTCATTTTGCAAGTATCAGGAGCATTGGATTCCTATGGGGGTATTACTTCTTGAAGCTAGCTAGATGTGCCAGATGTACCTTAAAGAGGAGAATCAATCATCATTTTGGAAGGGAGACTATAATCCCAAGATCTTAGTCCACCACAAAGTTCCTGAGTGGAGGTTGCCAGCTAAGGTGAATGAACTAGTCTAGGAGGGTGACTTACATTGAATTCTGATAAGGTTTATCGGATCACATCTCTAGTCAATTCATATGTCTATCAATCGTCCCATGGCACTTCTACAGAATCACCAGGCCAAATTTCCTTGGGAATCATTTGATTCTTTTCACACAACATTTTCTAGATTGCCATGTATTCGAAATCAAGATTTGCAATACTACATCCATATGACCTATGGATTGTTGGAAAGGAGACCGAGGGATTAAGATATTCAAGTTTCATAGTGCAAGGATTATGAAATTTGTTGGTTGGTGAAATGTATCTCCATAGCCTATGGAGAATTACAATTATATGGACCTCTATGAGGAAATTATATTTCTTGTCCACGAGTTTTAATTGCATGCCAAACTGAACCCTCTAGTAACATGGCGGCCAGAACCATTGAAGGACTTCTGCTAGATGTTTGAAATAATGATCCTCATGTCCCATTTCATACCTCTTGATGAACTTGTAAATCCTTGCGATTGAGGATTCAATGGCTACAGTAAGATTGTGATATACTACCAAAAAAGCCATTTGAATTCTTCAGGAAACTAAATAGGATAATTGTGAATACATGGATGGATGGATATTCATGATGCATTCCAAATGGTCAGCGTCTTAACCCATCATATTGCCTAAAATCTGGAGCTGGTATTCCCACTAAATTTCTTACATCCAATGAAAATCTATATTGCTAATGAAGATCTAGAATTTTTGGGGGAATATCTTTAGAAATATCTGATAAGGAGGCTGATGAAGATGATCTCATTCCATGGAACGTGAAAATGAACATTTATGCTTCTCTAGGTCTGGAAAGAAAATCTGCAAAAACATTTTTCTCGCCTTTAATGTTCTTGGTTTTAAATGAATATTTTGAAACCATTCTTCTACCCATCTCAACAACTACGGGTTTGGAATCATCTTTTACTTGAATTTCAACATATGGGGGAATGATGACATGTCCACTTCTACTAAGAAGTGATGGCCAATAAAATGAAACTCAAACTTTTTTATTCCATAATTGACGGTAAAAAAAAAATTGAATATAAGAGGGTAATGCATTTTAACCTGAAAGAATCTTCCACTCTTGTGTTCAGGCTCTTTTCTTACCACTTTCCTCTTCAAAAGGTGTGTTCAGGCTCTTTTCTTACCATTTTCCTCTTCAAAAAGGACTATTGCCTATCATTTAACATTTGCATCAGTATGAAGGATACTTTTACCATTCAAAGGGATTAGTAACAAAGATAAATTCTACAACTTTTCCTTTAAGGATTTAATGGCCTTGGTTTGATCCTCTCCCCATGGTGATGGTTCTTTCTTCATCTTTTGCAGTAGATGCATAAACTTCAAAATCTAGAGAACAAAATTCCTAAGATAACTGACAATTCCGAGGGACTGTTGGGCTTGTTTGTGAGAAAGATTCTCGTCTGGAAATTGGATAAGTTCCTTTGCAATATAATCACTTTCTATCTTTTTACTACAACATGGGAATTCAATCTCCTTAAGGGCAACCACCATCTTCTTATGGGACAACATATACCATACTGGTTAATCAGCTTGCAGTGAGATTTTCATCAGAATTGTAGAGGAGGATAGCATCAATGTATGTCTGGGAGCAGGCGCTAATTGGATGACATATTGCACATGGCCTTTTAAAATAACGATGGCATTGTTTTGAGGCTAAACAGAGGACTTTCCACTAGAAATGCTTGTTTTGAATGCAAAATTCAATTTTGTGTCTGTCTTCTGGATGAATTCCAAATTGTCAAAATCTTACTTTTAGATAAACTTTGAATAAATCTTGGCATTATAAAGACTTGAAAACAATTTCTTATTTGGCAATGGAAACTTATCATCTTGGAGGAACTATGTAACATCCTGAAAATCGACCCCATTTTAGGATTTTATAAAAGGGCAATGTAGTCGAAGGCCTAGTTAGTACAAATTTTCCGAACTGTGTGTTCGTGGGATAACGGATTACAGAGGGGCGCCGATAGGAAACGATACGCGTTCGACTCGCAATTTCGAATAGGAACGAGCCCTTCGACCATGAGGACTTGGGCGGGAACGATATCCTCTAAGTACTAGACTATTAAGGAAACGGAAATAAATCGATTTGGCAGAAGTACGAAGTCGAACTGCGGGTGATTTCCGCACGACTTCGATACGAACTACGAACGACGTTAAACCGAATCCTTTTCATCTAGTACTCGAGATTATCAATTGAGCCCCCGGGATCACACGACAATCGAGGGACGTCCCTGACTCGAGAATTGGCGTAAACGTTGATCAAAAAATGGTTGACCACGGGTCAAATGTGAAGAAAAGTCCTAAAGGGGCGCCCGATAATCCAAATTGTACTACGGTCGCAATCGACTCAATTTAGCCCCGATTTTTAATCCGATTTTGGGAACCGACTTCTCAGTGATATCAAGACTAAATATTTGGACGTCGCCTCATTTATTTTGGAATTTTCCGTTGGACACGGAAGTGCGGAAAAAGGAAAAATTGGACCGGGTTTCGGGCCGCGGGTGGGCCGGCCCAAGACCGGCGGCCCAACGGGCCTTGCGCCCATCCGGCTCGGCCCAAAGGGGGCCCAAGCTGGCCCATTCTCCTCTCCCTCCTCAGCCCATGGGCTTCTCTCTTTTGGCATTTTGCTTTTGTGCCCAAGTGGGCTTTGTTTATCTTTTTTTTTGGTTGTTTTTGATTGGCTCTTCAACAAGTGGCAAGCCCACTTGCCTTGGCCTTATCCAAGTCTTCAGCAGCCCCTTCTCTCTCCTCTTTCTCCCCCAAATTCGTGCAGCAACCAGCCCTCACTCTCTCTCCCTTTTTCTCTTCCTTTTCTCTTCCATTTCTGCTGTTTCTTGCTGTCCATGCTGTTTTCCAGCCCAAAAACAGCTTTGCCGCCATCACTGGAGCCGCCGCAACCGCCCAAAGTGTAGTCCTGGAAGTTAGGAAGCCAGCTGCACACCCCCGGTCACCCCTGGTCGCCCCGGACCGCCCGTTTCGGCCTTTTCCCCTCTGCTGGTCAGTTCCGCGTGAATAGTGTTTCGGGGGCTGTTTTGGCCCGTTTCGGCCACCGTTCGTCGTCCTTTGCCATCCCCGAGCTTACCCCTCGTAGCCCTCGTTCCCCTCTACGCGCCGGTGTCGCCGGATTTTCGATCCAAGTAAGTTAACTTCCTAATCCTTATTTAGGGGTTAATCTTGCTTAGGGGTTAATTAGTGTATTTGTATGTTTGTGATTAATTAAAGTTGATTGGTTGATTATGTTGGTTAATTAAGACTAATGAGGATTAGTTAATTAACCATGGTTAGTGTTAAAGTAACCTAGGTTAATTAATTAAAGTAACTAAGGTTAGTTTCTAAAGTAACTATGGTTAATTATTAATCATGGTTGAGTTAATTAACCCTAGTTAGGTTAAATTTAGTAACCATGGTTAATTTTAATATTATTTTATTAATTTCGGATTAGTTACTGTTCATATTTACTGTTCATGGATTACTGTTCGCGGATTACTGTTCACGGATTACTGTTCATACAGAAACAAATTTTGGTTTCAAATTGATGTGTTCTTGGTTGTTATGCTTTCTTGAAGTGCCGATTGTTAATTATATGCGTAAATAATGATGAAATGCATGATCGAAGACCGAGTGGAAGTGAAAGTGTTTGATTTATTGAGTTATTCCCAGAAATTAGGGAATGTACGTGATTGTTGATTGGTGGAATTTGGAATTTTGGAATTTTCGAGTGATACCGCATGACATAATGCGTGGGTTATCTCGAGATGGCATGTCGCATGAGCATGAGTGCATGAGCGATGTTGCATTCACGACCAAGCAAAAGCAAAGACAAGAATGAACTTTGTTTCTTGATGTGTTGCATGGTCAGATTAAATTTGATAGCCCGGTTGAGCCGGATGACCGCCAATCCTTTGGGGTTGTGCCGTGACCATTGGGTCGCCTGACAGTGGTCAGATGCGGGGCTGCGGCAGTGAGCGGGCCCCATGCTCCATAGGGAATGCCGTCGATGGGAGAGAGCCCGTGACGTCGCCGTGCCTCATGGGGGGACGATGCACGGTCTTCGGCCAGGTAGACCGCCAACCATAAGGTTGTGCCGTGGCCCCTAGTGATCGTAATAATCGGAGCATATGTGTGGATGTGAGGCCGAGAAAGTGTGTGAGATGCTCGATTATTCGCATGCTCTTAATGTCGTGATGAATTAAATGACGGTTTCGCGGGTGCGTGTGCCAAGGCCGGGTAGGGTCGCTTGTGATTGCACCTGTTTATTAAACTGTCATTCTCTCTGAGGTGGTATTGCATTGATTGCTGTATTAGGTTGTATGTTAAACTCCCGAGGCGAGCGAAGTTCCTAACCGGGGCTTAGGACTTTAACTTGCTGAGTTTATCTCAACCCGTCGTGGTTAACCTTTTCAGGACCTAGATGATGCGGTACCCGAGGATCGAAGAGAGCGATCCTTCCGAGGCCAACGAGTAGGCACTTGTACGGTGTTAGGTTGGCTAGGCCGGTCCCTTTTGAGTAGGCCTTAGCTTGTCGCATGTGGTAAGGCGTGTATATATTTCTTGGTGTGCTGGCTAACCTTCAGATATATAAAAATGGTGTTGTCTTTCCTCTGCTACTGTTGTTGCTATCCCTGTTGTTTGGTTTGGGAGTTGTTCGTTTCCGCATGTGCTTAATTACAAAATAAAATGAATTAGTCGACGACAGTACCTGGGACGTCGTACATATAGACCTCAAGTGAAATGGGGTTGCCGCGAGCTCGAGAGTCGGGGCGTGACAAACTAGTTGAGAGGTTGGAATTGAAGACCAATCTCATTTTTTCTCTAGTTTATTCTGCCATTTTTTTTACACAAAAGGCTTCGCATGCCCATTGCGAGTCTATTGACTCAATTAGTCCTTGTTGGACTCTATCATCACACTTGTTCTAGGCAAGTTGAACATCATTTGGGGTTCATTCCAGTCGGGTTTGTCTTTGTTGGATTGATGGCTTCATTTTTCTTAAAAGGCAAGTGGATGAAGAATTTTTCATGTTTCCATAACAGATTCGGACAATTCTGGAGGAATTTCAAATGTGTTTCTACACAGGAAATATTGGGTCGACACTTTGTATTTAGACTAGGTAAAGTCTTTTGATGTCTACAAATTCTTTAAACTGTCTTTTGGACCAAAGTCCATTGGGCAAGATCCTCGGTTTGGGGAATTTACCAAGAAGATCCCAATTAATAATGATATCTCGATCTGGAAATGAGGAACTAATGATTCTAGTGACAAAGCACTAAGGAAAAAACTCAATCTTTATGAGTTTGCTCCTTACTCGAGTTGCACGAGTCAGTTCCTAAAGCAACTGCGAAATACCTTGTGTGTAATTCCTAGCGGTCTTTAGGAAGGATGTTTGGATCAAGAATAAAGGCATCTGCTCGTGTGTTATGAGAGCTATTAACTAAATGGGTTTATCAAATGTGGACATAAAAAAGTTCATGGGGATATAAAGCTTGACCGAGAGATTTCTCGAGCTAGCACTTTAAATACTTCAGGTGTTTGGATCCTTTTAGGTTTCTTCTTGAGCTCTCTAGGATTTCCGAGAGAACAAGTAGAGACCTCACTTGGCTCATCTGGCTCATAGAGTTCATCTAACTCAATATCACTAGTTTCCGAGAATGTTTCGATGACACTTACAATTTTGTCTGATGGTTCATCCTCCTAAGAGAAAATGGATTCAAGGTCATCTTCTTCTTCAAGGGAGATGCATGTTCCTTTTCAATATCATGGACGAGATTTATTCTTCCCTTCTTCGTCAAATGGCAATTTTTGGTAAAATGCCCCTTGCGTCCATATATAAAACATTCGACTTTCTTTTTTTTAACATCGATGCTTCTTCATCGCTTACTCTTTATGAGAAACTTCCATTTTTCTCTTTTCTTCGTTTGGATGAGTACTTCTTGAAATGTTCCGTTTCTTATTTGAGCAATCACAAGTATGGCCGCATTTAATCTGGAAGGCAGGATTCTTGCAGGCTTTGTCAAGAGTTTTGTTGTTTCCCGTTAGCTCTTTGAATGCCTTCTTGCGTAGGCATAATTCATGGAGGGCTGTATGAACAATTTGTTGGATTTCTCCAAGTAAAGCCTCAAGGGTTCTCCTAGTTTTATTCCGAAAGAACTTGTCTAACATACTAGCAATTTGTTTTGGTAAGGAAGATAAGAAAATGGGCTTCAAGGCTGGGACTCCACCTTGGGCATAGTAGAGCTTCATCATTTCCTGAAAGTGCTAATGAATGTCTCTTCATTTATAGGAACGGCAAGAACTCCATTCTTTTTGCTTTAGGTTTGTCGGGCTACCTATGAAATACAAATGAAGGATCCGTGTTGCCGGGTTAAAATGTTGGGCCATAAAACTGTTCGGGTCAGTTGGTAAAATATTCACGCACCAATCTAGTAGACTTCTCGTGAATCTGTTAACAAATTCTAGGAGTAATGCAAAGCGACTAATCTCTGGATTCAAGGATCTGACATTCTTCCAGGCAAAGAATTCCTGCAACCTTCCATGCCATTCGTGGGATGGAAGATCATCAAGAATGAATGAGAATCTGGAGATACTAGAGGCTCCAGAGTTTGGTTGTGGATCATCTTTCCTTTGCATATCTTCATCTTTTTCCCTCGTGATGAAACTTATTGGAAGGATAGCTTCTGCTTCTATATGTGATTAACTTTCTTGCGAAAGTTCAAGAGATTCCGAATTCTCGATGTCAGATAGAGAGTTTCCGCTTGATTCTTCTTGAGATACAACAGTAATTTTTCAGAGTATTTTGGTAGTGGTCTCTCATAAATCGATAGGACTCGAGATTATAGAGGAAGAAGGAGGACGAGAGGAATAATCAAGTTGGTTTCTTGACATTTCCTTTTGTTTTTATGCAAGGATCTTACTCGGATGGCTAAGATATCAAACTTTCGGGAGCTTGAGCTTTGGAGATTAAGGTTTGAGAAAACGTCGGAGGAGGTTGAGGGAGAATAGGACAATCTCGGTTTTTCCTATGAAGGGATGACTAGTACCTCAAAAGATGAAGTTCATACGGGTCTTCTTGGAGAACCTTAATCTATTCTTTAGACTTGTTGATTTCAGCAGTCTAATCATCAAGATAGTGCCGAGGTGGCAAAGCTCCTGTTTCCATTCTCCAGAGGTTATCTTGAAGAAGTTGTAGCAGTTTATTTGGCACTACTAGAGTCTGATCTACTTGATAGTGAACGTGGTCCAGATTAGCTTTTACTTTTCCTACTTCAATCTTTACTTCAAAGACTTTTGATTGAACATTTGTAACCTTAGTGGTTAATGTTCGTAGCACCTTATTCTGGGCTAGAGCATTCTGTCTGCTAATTAAGAACAGTTTCTGGAGGGCTAATTTTCTTGGAGTTTCCTGCTGAATCAACACCGGTCGAGTTTCAAATCTTTGGATGATGCTCATATCCAGTCGAGCTTGTAAATTCTTCCAAAGCAAGGAAATCTGAGGGTGGAACATGCAGAAAGCAGTTGGGGGAGATGGTCTTGCTTCTTGCCTACAGAATCGTGCAATGCGTTTGTCACAGTGAGGGTTTTTCTTTACCCATTGAAGGATGAGTTTGTAGAATGGAGACACAGGCTTGGCCACAGAAGGTTTGACCTATGGAGGAGGGGGTGTGTTTAGGTGAAGATGATGGAGGCATTTCAGAGGATCACCATCTTCCCATCTTTGGAAAATCTCACGCTCAGAACGAGACTTCTTTCTTCTAAAAGACCTGTCATCCTCTTCGTCAACAGGCCTAGACACAACTGGCACTAGCAATCTAGATCCCATGGACGATGGCCTGTCAGAGGATCTTTGAAGGGAGTGCCCTTAAGGAGGGGGAGGCCTCTGCCTTTTCCCAGGAGTGGTCAAACTTGATAATTGCCGAGCCATCTTTCTTCTTGGTGAATTTGAATTTTGTCACTTGAATAGGCTATGTATTTTGGTGAAGCTTTTCATGATCGCCCAAATGTCTAGGGGAGATTTGACTAGCTCTGCTCAAGGGATCTATCGGGGAAAATGGACACATGACGAAGTCTGATTATTATCAACAAAGATAAAAAAAAAGTGCCGAGATCAAAAGTGCATCTTCTGCTCTAGGCAACGTGAGATCGAGGGCATCGCTCTAGACTGAGCACATGAAACGTTGCTACAATAGAATCCAGAGGCTGAGGTGCTCTAGTAATCCGTAGCTGCACTTTCAAGGCATTAAGTAGTCATAGATCTGAAAGAGCCATGCTGAAATCAGGAAGCAAGGTAACAAACATAGTTGCAGAACGTAATGCGGTTTCAACTGTCCCAAAACAGGCGTGTTGGTCGTCAAGAAACTGAGTATCAAGTAGTGCCATGGGACAACTAGTGGGACTCCTTTTCCGACCATGGAAAGTCAAAGCTAGGCAAGTAACACCGAATGCAAGTGCGTGTAGCCTTGAGTAAGTCCCCGGCGCTTGAATTCACGAGGTATTTGCAAAATCACTAAGTGCTCTTGCCAGGTGGATGAAATAGGATGCAGGTCTAATCGTGTTGATTGAACATACTCTTTTAACTTCCTTCGGAGCATGTTGGATGAATTTCCTTATGAAACGGATTGGTGAACATACTCTTGTGCTGTCCCTATTTTTAAGTTACAATATGTTTTCCTAAATTTCAATTTGTTCCTTTTCATTTTCAATTTATTTTGTAATACAGTTGTTTCTTGAGGTCTCCGTTAGCTCATTGACGGTCGCGTGGACAAGAAAATTGAAAGTCCAGGGAGGACTTTTCTTTTTATTAAAAGTTAACAAAGTTAAAGGAAGAAATATTGTTATATAGAAAAGACAGCAGTAAAAAATTTGATTTCTACAAAGGTCTCTTGAATAGATGTTGATAATTTTTTTTGAAACTTTGGGTTGTCTTAGAACGGCTCAGAGTCGTCAGAAAAGTTATGTAGACCTTAAGAGACGCAAGTTAGAATTTAATGTGGGTGATCACGTATTCCTAAAGGTTTCTCCTACAAAGGGCGTAATGAGATTTGACAACCTTGGGAAATTAAGTCCAAGATACGTAGGACCATTCTTGATCTTGGAAAAGATTGGTGAAGTTGCTTACAAATTGGCCTTGCCGCCGGCACTCTCAGGTGTTCATAATGTCTTTCATGTATCCTTGTTGCGAAAATATGTGCCAAATTCTGATCACGTACTGGATTTTTCACCGTTGAAATTAAGAGAAAACTTGACGTATGAGGAGCGCCCTATTCGCATCGTCGATAAGAAGGATCAAGTGTTGCGACGACGAACTATTCCTTACGTGAAAATACAATAGCAAAATCATACCGAGAGAGAGGCTACTTGGGAACTTGAGGAGGAAGTGAAACACAAATATCCGCATCTATTTGAGGATTAAGACAAGTTCAAATTTGGAGGACGAAATTTTTTTTAAGGAGGGTATGATGTAATATTCAGCTCTTTTGTTGACTGGTGGGACCCACTTGGGTTTTAAAAATAGAAAAGAAAGAGTTGAAAAGTAAAAAAGGAGAAGGAGAGAGAATAAGTGGGGGGTTTATTTTCATTCGCATAAGCTGAACCAGTCGGGAGAGAAAAGAGAAGAGAGAAAAGAGAAGAGAGGGAGAGAAGAAGAAAGGGAAAGGAGGAGAGGGTTTCGCACGTGCGCGCCGCGGGAGCCTCGCAAAGCCGACTCAACTAATTTACGCAACACCCGGTGAGTACACGTGCCTCTTATTCCTCCAATCAAAGCATATTTCCAGTTTAGGGCTCAAATTCGGAATAGGGGAAATATTGAGCGGCGAAGTCCGATTTTTGAGTTGTTGAGCCACGAAAATTTATAAGAATGGTAGTTTAAGACGTCATGGACTCATGGGATTTTACGGAATTGGATTTGAGCTTGTGGTTTGTCTGAAACGGAATTTTGAACTTCCCCGCGCACAGTGAACAGTATGCGCGAGGTGACTGTGGGGTCTGATTTTGTCGGTTTCGGCTCGAAATTGGATTGTCCTACTAATGGGTCTTCTAGTGCTCGGAATTATCTTCATTTTGACTACAAGATTGCTTGGATCGGAGTTCGGATGAGAAAGTTATGGCATAATCAAATTTTGCACCCTAGTCTCGCTTCTTGAACGGCTTTGAATAAATTGCTTTTGTTAGGTGTTTCGTTAGCACTTAGGGGTCGTTTTATTAGTGTTAAGGTGTGATTTAGTTGTCTCAATAATTGAGGTAGAGTTTTATCGGGTTTTAACTCATTCCTCAATTATTTGTTAGGACCGCGAGTTTGACGATTCAAATACCGTTTTATTGGATCGTAGGCTACGAGGTGAGTGGTGCTATATCTTCTTTGAATTTGTAAAATTCATGTTGAGAAAATTATATGGATTATATATAGTATGAGGTTATGAAATGACATTATTATTGCATAAAAATCGGATCGGGCATGGACTACCTTTTGACTGTTTATAAAGGTTTGGAAAGCATATTATGCAGAGTATTTGAAGGAAAAATATATTTATATGTGCCTTACAAATGGTATCAGAGCCGACTCCCGACCGCGTGTGGGGCCACAGCGAGGACGCTGTGCTCGAAGGGGGGGAGAATGTGACAGCCCGAGCGACGGTGCGCGAGGAGGAGGGATGGCGGTGCGTCCGCGCCTCGGTCCTCGGACGTGCGCAAGGGAGGGGGGTCACATGTCTCTTGCCTAGGGAGGAGTCCCACATCGCCTAGGGGGGAAGTCTTGGGATGGTATATAAGGCTGTGATCCCTCTTCCCTGAGTAACGCGTTTTAAAGCCGTGCGGGCCTCGGCCCAAAGCGGACAATATTACTCAGCGAGCCCCAGGTCCTTACAGAGGAGGTCGTCCCCCCGTGGGATCGGGAACAACTCCATTGTTGTCTGATGAAGCAAAGTTCGCCTCTCCACTCCTCTGCTTCTTATCCTTCTCATGAAAGTGGGAATCTTTATACGAGGGGACACGATGTCATTGTCATAATCGGTGATCGCTTCGAATGATTCGCCTCTCTGAATAATTCTCATTCTTGTTAGATTCGAGCAGCTGGTGGTGATGCCGTTTTGGCTCTGCTTTATTCGGTGATTCTGTTCTTTGTTCTCTTGGCTTGTCATGCAGTGGAAGAAAGATGACTAGTCCTATGGTGCACCGAGAGATGGATCCTGAGATTCCCATGAGGAGTAACTTCTTGTGTATGACAAAATATCACAACATATAGAAATTTAAAACCTTTGCGATCAACATACTAGATTTATTCTCTTCTTATCCGACGTTGCAAGTAATTTTTGCTATCTATCTTATATAATCTGTCAGTGAAAAAAGAAAAATTCGTTCTTCTACACAAAGTATACATACACTAACTGGTTTTCATTAAAGCTTATGTCTCCCGCATGTTTACCGAACATACAAAAAATACTCATTCTCTTAGAGTAAAACTTATTACACATGTATAAAGTATTAGCCTTAATTATAATCGGGTAAGAGTATTTCAAGTTTCTACTTATATGTCAATTATTACTTACATAACAAAAAATGATTATTTGATATCATAGTCATAGAAACGGATGCAATATTCTTTCGATTTTCCCTAAATAGCACGAAAAGATAAAATTTAATTATTGAATCTAGTATTCTTATATTTCTTGTAATTCAAACGCAAATATGCTATCCCATAAACACACAGCTACCTCAGCCGTATACAATGGACTGCTTTTCATCTCCAAACACCATGGGTTTGTTCCGTGAAATTTTCTTGCCCAAGGGATCCAAAAAATGGCAAGTGGAGAGCAAACTCACATAACCAACTCATCATATCAAGCTAACAATACCATCTTTAAACTTAAGATGACCCTAGAACTTGAGAGGAATAGGAATGGTTTGGAAAGGCAGCTCTAGCTGTTTTTCTCCAACTCAGTCTTATTTTACAATTGAAACTTCGTACCCTTTTATAGGCAATACCAAGGTTATTACAAACTTTTACATACTCATAATAGATAAGGTGCAAGAGTCACGTGCATCTTCATAAGATGTTCTTACACTGACAAATCACACTGACACACTTTGGCCAAAACCGATGCATTTCTTATGGTACCATAATTTATAATAAGTTCATAGGTCTACAAAGTCACTCTCTAAAAGGTCACAATATGATGAGGTGATGTGTTTAGCTATGTGTTCTTCTAAGAACATCGCGTGTCTTCCTCTTTTTATGTCCGAAGCGAGGTAAATTCTTTCGAAGTTTTAGCCCAGTGGGGCCTCTAAAAATGCTCTCATTTTGCAAGTATCAGGAGCATTGGATTCCTATGGGGGTATTACTTCTTGAGGCTAGCTAGATGTGCCAGATGTACCTTAAAGAGGAGAATCAATCATCATTTTGGAAGGGAGACTATAATCCCAAGATCTTAGTCCACCACAAAGTTCCTGAGTGGAGGTTGCCAGCTAAGGTGAATGAACTAGTCTTGGAGGGTGACTTACATTGAATTCTGATAAGGTTTATCGGATCGCATCTCTAGTCAATTCATATGTCTATCAATCGTCCCATGGCACTTCTACAGAATCACCAGACCAAATTTCCTTGGGAATCATTTGATTCTTTTCACACAACATTTTCTAGATTGCCATGTATTCGAAATCAAGATTTGCAATACTATCCATATGACCTATGGATTGTTGGAAAGGAGACCGAGGGATTAAGATATTCAAGTTTCATAGTGCAAGGATTATGAAATTTGTTGGTTGGTGAAATGTATCTCCATAGCCTATGGAGAATTACAATTACATGGACCTCTATGAGGAAATTATATTTCTTGTCCACGAGTTTTAATTGCATGCCAAACTGAACCCTCTAGTAACATGGCGGCCAGAACCATTGAAGGACTTCTGCTAGATGTTTGAAATAATGATCCTCATGTCCCGTTTCATACCTCTTGATGAACTTGTAAATCCTTGCGGTTGAGGATTCAATGGCTACAGTAAGATTATGATATACTACCAAAAAAGCCATTTTAATTCTTCCGGAAACTAAACAGGATAATTGTGAATACATGGATGGATGGATATTCATGATGCATTCCCAATGGTCAGCGTCTTAACCCATCATATTGCCTAAAATCTGGAGCTGGTATTCCCACTAAATTTCTTACATCCAATGAAAATATGTATTGCTAATGAAGATCTATAATTTTTGGGGGAATGTCTGTAGAAATATCTAGTGACGAGGCTAATGACGATGATCTCATTCCATGGAACGTGGAAATGAACATTTCTGCTTCTCTAGGTTTGGAAAGAAAATCTGCAAAAACATTTTTCTCGCCTTTAATGTGCTTGGTTTTAAATGAATATTTTGAAACCATTCTTCTACCCATCTCAACAACTACGGGTTTGGAATCATCTTTTACTTGAATTTCAACATATGGGGGAATGATGACATGTCCACTTCTACTAAGAAGTGATGGCCAATAAATTGAAACTCAAAAAAAAAAAAATTATTCCATAATTGACAGTCAAAAAAAATTTTGAATATAAGAGGTTAATGCATTTTAACCTGAAAGAATCTTCCACTTTTGTGTTAAGACTATTTTCTTACCATTTTCCTCTTCAAAAAGGACTACTGCCTATCATTTAACATTTGCATCAGTATGAAGGATACTTTTACCATTTAAAGTGATTTGTAACAAAGGTAAATTCTACAACTTTTCCTTTAAGGATTTAATGGCCTTGGTTTGATCCTCTCCCCATGGTGATGGTTCTTTCTTCAACATCTTTTGCAGTAGATGCATAAACTTCAAAATCTGGAGAACAAAATTCCTAAGATAACTGACAATTCCGAGGGACTATTGGACTTGTTTGTGAGAAATATTCTCGTCTGGAAATTGGATAAGTTCCTTTGCAATATAACCGCTTTCTATCTTTTTACTACAACTTGGGAATTCAATCTCCTTCAAGGCAACCACCATCTTCTTATGGGATAGCATATACTAGACTGGTTAATCAGCTTGCAGTGAGATTTCCATCAGAATTGTAGAGGAGGATAGCATCAATGTATGTCTGGGAGCAGGCGCTAATTGGATGACATATTGCACATGGCCTTTTAAAATAACGATGGCATTGTTTTGAGGCTAAACAGAGGACTTTCCACTAGAAATGCTTGTTTTGGATGCAAAATTCAATTTTGTGTCTGTCTTCTGGGTGAATTCCAAATTGTCAAACTCTTACTTTTAGATAAACTTTGAATAAATCTTGGCATTATAAAGACTTGAAAACAATTTCTTATTTGGCAATGGAAACTTATCATCTTGGAGGAACTAGTTGAGAGGTTGGAATTGAAGACCAATCTCATTTTTTCTCTAGTTTATTCTGCCATTTTTTTTTACACAAAAGGCTTCGCATGCCCATTGCGAGTCTATTGACTCAATTAGTCCTTGTTGGACTCTATCATCACACTTGTTCTAGGCAAGTTGAACATCATTTGGGGTTCATTCCAGACGGGTTTGTCTTTGTTGGATTGATGTCTTCATTTTTCTTGAAAGGCAAGTGGATGAAGAATTTTTCATGTTTCCATAACAGATTCGGACAATTCTAGAGGAATTTCAAATGTGTTTCTACACAGAAAATATTAGGTCGACGCTTTGTAGTTAGACCAGGTAAAGTCTTTTGATGTCTACAAATTCTTTAAACTGTCTTTTGGACCAAAGTCCATTGGGCAAGATCCTCAGTTTGGGGAATTTGCTAAGAAGATCCCAATTAATAATGATATCTCGATCTGGAAATGAGGAACCAATGATTTTAGTAGTGACAAAGCACTAGGGAAATAACTCAATCTTTATGAGTTTGCTCCTTACTCGAGTTGCACGAGTCAGTTCCTAAAGCAACTGCGAAATACCTTGTGTAATTCCTAGTGGTCTTTAGGAAGGATGTTTGGATCAAGAATAAAGGCATATGCTCGTGTGTTATGAGAGCTATTAACTAAATGGGTTAATCATATGTATGTAGAATTTCTCAACATAAATAACCAATAAATCAAAAAAAATGAATCATATTCATATATGACTGTAAAACATCAAAACTTATATGTACAGCAAAATTAAAAACATATATGTTTGAACCATAACCTCCCTTGAAGAAAAAAGAGATCAGACTGATGGTAATCAACGATCTATTAGAATGCCAAATTTTCATCTTTATGACTTATTTCAATATAATAGCTTTTTAATGGGATTAAATGACTGATAAGTATAACTTATTCTTTTATATGCTTGAGAAGGAACCTAACCTACCTTAATCAATAGAGTGTCAACTAGGTCCCTCCTATTACAGACTTCAGTTAAACACAATTGCCTACATTTTGCTGCTCAACTAGACCCGTTATTAATATATGCCAAAACCCAATTCAATAAAATCACTTAAAGGTTTAACATATATTGGAATATCCAGTAACCTGATTATTTAAAATAGAAAATTAATTAATTAATGTAAGTCCATATTATAGGAAATTTCCAACAATGTGGACATAAAAAAGTTTATGGGGATATAAAGCTTGATCGAGAGATTTCTCGAGCTAGCACTTTAAATACTTCAGGTGTTTAGATCCTTTTAGGTTTCTTCTTGAGTTTTCTAGGATTTCCAAGAGAACAAATAGAGACCTCACTTGGCTCATCTGGCTCATAGGGTTCATCTAACTCAATATCACTAGTTTCCAAGAATGTTTCAATGACACTTACAATTTTGTCTGATGGTTCATCCTCGTAAGAGAAAATGGATTCAAGGTCATCTTCTTCTTCAAGGGAGATGCATGTTCTTTTTCAACAGCATTGACGAGATTCATTCTTCTCTTCTTCGTCAAATGGAAATTTTTCATAAAATGCCCCTTGTGTCCATATATAAAACATTCGACTTTCTTTTTTTTAACATCGATGCTTCTTTATCGCTTACTCTTTATGAAAAACTTCCATTTGTCTCTTTTCTTCGTTTGCATGAGTACTTCTTGAAATGTTCCGTTTTCTTATTTGAGCAATCACAAGTATGGCCGCATTTAATCTGGAAGCCAGGATTCTTGCAGGCTTTGTCAAGAGTTTTGTTGTTTTTCGTAAGCTCTTTGAATGCCTTCTTGCGTAGGCATAATTCATCGAGGGCTGTATGAACACTTTGTTGGATTTCTCCAAGTGAAGCCTCAAGGGTTCTCCTAGTTTTATTCCGAAAGAACTTGTCTAACATACTAGCAATTTGTTTTGGTATGGAAGATAAGAAAATGGGCTTCAAGGCTGGGACTCCACCTTGGGCATAGTAGAGCTTCATCATTTCCTGAAAGTGCTAATGAATTCTCTTCTTTTATAGGAACGGCAAGAACTCCATTCGTTTTAGCTTTAGGTTTGTCGGGCTACCTATGAAATACAAATGAAGGATCCGTATTGCCCGGTTAAAATGTTGGGCCATAAAACTATTCTGGTCAGCTGGTGAAATATTCACCCACCAATCCAGTAGACTTCTCGTGAATCTATTAACAAATTCTAGGAGTAATGCAAAGCGACTAATCTCTGGATTCAACGACTGACATTCTTCCAGGCAAAGAATTCCTGCAACCTTCCATGCCATTTGTGGGATGGAAGATCATCAAGTATGAATGAGAATCTGGAGATACTAGAGGCTCCAGAGTTTGGTTGTGGATCATCTTTCCTTTGCATATCTTCATCTTTTTCCCTCGTGATGAAACTTATTGGGAGCATAGCTTCTGCTTCTATATGTGATTGACTTTCTTGCGAAAGTTCAAGAGATTCCGAATTCTCGATGTCAGATAGAGAGTTTCTGCTTGATTCTTCTTGAGGTACAACAGTAATTTTTAAGAGTATTTTGGTAGTGGTCTCTCATAAATCGATAGGATTCAAGATTATAGGGGAAGAAGGAGGACAAGAGGAATAATCAAGTTGGTTTCTTGACATTTCCTTTTGTTTTTATGCAAGGATCTCACTCGGATGGCTAAGAGATCAAACTTTCGGGAGCTTGAGCTTTGGAGGTTAAGGTTTGAAAAAACGTCGGAGGAGGTTGAGGGAGAATAGGACAATCTCGGTTTTTCCTATGAAGGGATGACTAGTACCTCAAAAGATGAAGTTCATACGGGTCTTCTTGGAGAACCTTAATCTATTCTTTAGACTTATAGATTTCAGCCGTCTAATCATCAAGATAGTGCCGAGGTGGCAAAGCTCCTGTTTCCATCCTCTAGTGGTTCTCTTGAAGAAGTTGTAGCAGTTTATCTGGCACTACTGCAGTCCGATCTGCTTGATAGTGAACATGGTCCAGATTAGCTTTTACTTTTCCCACTTCAATCTTTACTTCAAAGACTTTTGATTGAACATTTGTAACCTTAGTGGTTAATGTTCGTAGCACCTTATTCTGGGCTAGAGCATTCTGTCTGCTAATTAAGAACAGTTTCTGGAGGGCTAATTTTCTTGGAGTTTCCTGCTAAATCAACACCGGTCGAGTTTCAAATCTTTGAATGATGCTCATATCCAGTCGAGCTTGTAAATTCTTCCAAAGAAAGGAAATCTGAGGGTTGGAACATGCAGACACTAGGCAAAGCAGTTGGGGGAGATGGTTTTGCTTCTTGCCTACAGAATTGTGCAATACGTTTGTCACGGTCAGGGTTTTACTTTACCCATTTAAGGATGAGTTTGTAGAATGGAGACAGGCTTGGCCACAGAAGGATTGACTTTTGGAGGAGCGGGTGTGTCTAGGTGAAGATGATGGAGGCATTTCAGAGGAGAAATATCAAGTTCGGTTGGTCCATAGGATACTAAAAATTGGTAACGTCCTCCATCTTCTCCAAGGGGTCAAATAGATGGATAATCATCTTCCCGTCTTTGGAAAAACTCACGCTCAGAACGAGACTTCTACTTTCTTCTAAAAGACCTGTCATCTTCTTCGTCAATAGGGCTAGGCAAAACTGGCACTAGCAACCTAGATCCCATAGACGACGGCCTGTCAGAGGATCTTTGAAGGGGGTGCCCTTAAGAATTAAAGGCTTCTATCTCAAGCCTTTCGCCTCCGCCTTTGTCTTCCGAAACAAATGGCCGATGTTGGAAATTTCCGATAATGGGCTTACATTAATTAATTAATTTTCTATTTTATATAATCGGGTTAATGGATATTCCAATATATTTTGAACCCTCAAGTGATCTTATCGAATTGGGTTTTGGCATCTATTAATTACGGGCCTAGTTGAGCAGCAAAGTGTAGGCAATTGTGTTTAATCGAAGCCGTAATGGGAGGCCCATTGACACGCCTGTTGATTAGGGTTTGCTAGGTCCCCTCTCTAGCCTATAAAAGGGTAGGTTATACCTATCAGTCGCTGAATCCCATAAAAGCTGCTAAACCGAAATAGGTCATAGAGAGGAAAATCCGGCTTACCGATAGATCACTGATTACATCAGTTTGATCTATTTTTCATCAAGTAAGTTATGGCTCAAATAGGTATGTTTTAATTCCGCTGTACATATAAGTTTTGGTGTTTTACAATCATATATGGATCTAATTATTCTTAATTAATTAGTTATTTATGTAGAGAAATTTCTACATGTGGTATCAGAGCAGGTCATATATGATTGTATAACCCAATTTTATTTTATTTTTAACAAAGCCGATATGTTGTTTATCGTGTTTGTTTCTTTTGGTTTGAGCTTATATCAGCTTGTGATTTACAATTTCTTATGTGACTTCAGTCAATCAAAATATTTTTTTTTTGTGAGTCAAATCAAATCAAAATACTTATTAAATAGGTAAAAATAACGCATTAGAATGCAAGATAAAAGCTATGATGATTATATGTTTGAAAATTCTTGGATGATCATTGTTCTGCAATTTCGGATCTATGATGGACCTCTTTGTACATATGTCTGGAAACAAGCTAGTAAACAAGCTTTTTAGTGTTTGATGTTTTCATAACATTTGAAGTCGACTTAAAGAGCTTTCCAACAAGCCATAGAACGCCCCGATCCGGCATCGGTTGCTATCCGAAATTGTCGTCCAAAGTAAGTTCAGTAATCTGTAATAATCTTCTGTTCAGTTCTGCTATGCATGTTGTCCGCCTATCGCTTTTGTCGATTTTTTTCCAATTTCTGTGTTGAGATCTAGAGGTCGACTCCTTCATGAAAAATGTTCATATAGGTCTTAATTTCGACATATAATAATTTTGGATTTTTTGGAGCATGGTTAGGGGATGAAAACCTTATGCGTAGATCAATCGATTTTGAAACTTTAGAGCTTTTGTTCTAATGTTCCCACCATATATAATTTGTATAATTTTATTGAGTATATATTGAGAAATTTGAAATTCTTGAATTCATAATCATGAAAGGATTCTAAATTTTTTTTTTTTTTCAATTGAATGATGTATGTTAGCAATTACTATATGGGTATTGTTATATTGTGATTCTTGGATTCAATGTGGGTTAGATTCGAAAATTGCAAATCTTGGGTCTCGATATGTTCCCTTTCAATTGTTGCCCATGAACCCATGTTGTTTCTTGTGTAGATTGTTTATTGTTGCCCATGAACCCATGTTGTTTCTTGTGTAGATTGTTTTCGGTCTGATTTTGTTTGGTTTTGGACTTTACCCGTTGGTTTTCTTGGCTTTTGCGGGTGCCGGTGTTGCCGCCTATCTACGGGTTTATAGCCGTCTATTCGAGTGAATTGAGGCTCGATTCTATGGTTGATGACGGATCCCTTTGCTTCCCATGCGTGTTAGATGTCTCTCATGCGTGATCGAGTGTACCAATTGATTGGATTTGGTTCTTGCATTTCTCGATCTATATGGATAGTTTGATTCTTGGTTCCATCTTGTGGTGGTTTGCCTTGGTTGGAGTTTTGGGTAATTTCCACTTTTTTGACCTTTTCTTTGGTAAGATAGGGTCTATATAAAAAGATTCTCTTTTTCGTTTGATTATATGGAATGATTACCAGAAAGTAGTATGGATTTTATTGGATTGAATAATAGGCTCTATTTGATTATATACATGCTAAAGAAAATGTGGCAATCTAGCTTGTTCATCCTTTCTTTCCCATGATCTCTTCACTTGTGGTTAATTGCAATGTCATGGTTGGGACATTGAGTCCATTATTGTTTTGAATATTAGTCGTCGAACTCGACGATGTAAATGCAGAGCCTCTAGATGGGGTGAAACTAGAGATACTTCTTTTCAATTGTATCTTGATGATTTTTGAGGTTTAGGTTTAGAGGTTCTAGTATTATATATTATTGTTTGAGTTTTTTTTTGAAGATGAGTAGCAGTAGATTGAAGCTACAAGACAAGAACAATAATTTTTTGAAGCCTGAATATGGACAATTTAGTTTGGTTTTTCTTCAATTAATTCATCTTGGATTTTGATTGGATGCAAGATTGTCTTAATTATACGTGAATTCACTTTCTTGATTTTGTTGAATTTACTGTCAAGAAAAAGGAAAGTCCAAGTTAGACTTATTAACCAAATTATATGATTTCCTACTCCAAGTTGAAGTAGCAAATTCGAGTAAAGATGAGATTATTAATTCGACTATGAAAACAATACTAATCCGAAATAGGGCCTTCATAGGGACTATGGAGAAATATGGCGCTCGATTTTCACGAAGGATTTTGTATTGTAATTGGGACTTGTTCATTTAGTCTCACTGTTGATGTTTTGTGATGAGCTTATAGCAGGATTGTTGACCTACTTTGTGGTTTTGCTGTGATTAAGATATAAACTATTTGATAAAAAGGATGGTCTTCATGAAAGATTGGTAACATTGTCGCTATTTGAACAAATATCGACTTTATTAAGTTCTTGGGCTACAAAAGTGGGGAGGGCTTACTTTTCACTTGGCTTATGTCTATGCCTAAAGTAGTGGTCAATTGCCCACTACTTCCTGAAACATTAGTATAACATAATACCGTAGATAAAATAGTGTTATGTAGTGCTAATAAGTGTTATATTGTATTAGTATATTTATTCATGTGCATTGACGAGCTCAGCTCCCTTTATCTTCCATTGTTACCATCATCTCTCTGTCAAGCTATCAAATTAGTTTGGTTTCGAGTCTCTCTATTGATTGGTGTTAATGAGATTCAACTAATTTGAACAAGCACCTAAGATAATGGATTTTAAGTTGCCCTCACTTCTCCTTTGGACACTATAAATTTCAGTTGTCATGCTCATGTGCCTATAGCTAGTGTAGGATTGCGTTCCTCCATGTGTTTGCCTCCATCATTTGCGAAGTGCAAGGTCTTGAATGAATTATAATGTTCTCCAATAGTTTGCCTTGATATTGGCAAAGCTTATTGATGTAGTGCAGCCAAGCTGTTAGATCCACGTGCACAGAATGGTGCATGGGGAAGTGTAGGGTCCTCCATGGCCTATCTTGTTCCAATTTTTTTTAATATGCCTAATTTTTAATTTATGATTTTTTTTTGGTATGGTAAATTTTAATTTTGGCATATTTAAATATTTATTTGGAATTATATATTGTTATCCATATTTAATTCCATAAAAAATATTGTGCCTATTTTTCAATTTTTAATTTATGGAAATTTGTTATAGTATATGAGGGATAGAATATCGGTATTCACTTTCCCTAATTTAGCATAGATTATCTATACTTTCTTCTTGAGTTTAACTAGATAATCTTAGATGCTTAATTGTAGAAATAGGCACATAAAATTGTGGAAAAATTGTTGTTTGATAAATGCAATATGATTTTGGGCAGCACATGTCGTAAAGTGCTTCATATTGTTTGATGAATTTTTTGGGCATTGATTAAATAGAACATTATTTACAAATTGTTAAAGTTTGTAAATTATTGAAGTTCCTTGTTGATAAAAATTAGTATATACAATCACCTGCCCAAAGGGGATTATTATGTATATTAATTTAAAAAATTGCATGAAGATAAATTCCAAAATTAAAAGATGGGGATGTATGACTCAAAAAGATTTATCTGCCCAAAGGGGATAAATTTTTGAAAGTTATGTGTAATTCCCCTCTGTATTAATATATTAGAGATGATGATGGGGATGTGTGACTCAAAAGGTTTATCTACCTAAATGGGATAAATTTTGAGAGTTCCCCTCTATGTTGGAATAATGGAGATGTATAATTTAAATGATTTGTCTGCCCAAAGGGGATGAATCTTTGAAGATTATATGTAATTCTCCTTATCTATCTCTATATATTGATATCATGGAGATGTATAATTTAAATGATTTGTCTGCCCAAAAGGGATGGATCATTGACAATTATATGTAATTCTCCTTGTTATTGTTTTACAAACTTCATGCTGTGGAAAATAATGATGCATTATACACTCTGCCCAAATGGGAGTTTGTAATGTACTAATTATTTTGTGGAATTACTTATTGCCCATAATTGATCATATTGCATTATGTGTGTCAAACAGTTACTGAACGACAACAATGCCACGGTTAAGATGTTAATCAGATCAAATATTATACTGTTAAAGACTTAGTAAAAAAGGGAGACATTGTAATTGAGAATATTAGAACTAAGTCCATGTTGGCCGATCCCCTAACAAAAGGATTACGACCCATTTTGTTTAAAGAACATGTAAAGAATATGGGTGTTTTAGAATCTTTTGATCTCTTTTGTTAGTGGGAGCTATATAGTATTTCTAGCTATTATAGTTATATGGAAACCTATAATGCTTTTATAATGTTTATTAAAGCATTTACTTTTGATGATCATCATTATTAATCTTATTGTTATCCTTTCTCCTGTCGACTGAGAAATGGAAATATGAAACAGTATCTTTAAATAAATTTTAGTTTAAAGACGACTGGATGTCACTAATTATGATATCTCATGTTGGATTGTGACATAATTGTGCAATTTCATATTGTTTAGAAATTGCACTGAGGCAATTTCATGTTGTTTAGAAATTGCGTTAATGTAGTTTCATGTCGTTGAGAAATTGCATTGAGGACCGATAAGAAATAGTGTCTATTTTTTTGATCACATGTTGGCACTATTTCTTACTACACTACTAGGCCCATGATCTATGAAAATATAATAATTATTATATGTGATTATGGAAGGTCATGTGTTGCGGTATTTTCTTAACACATTGATCGCCATAGTCCTATAATGAGGTTATATAGGATTGGATTGGTTTTGAGATGCCGTTATTGGAATATTATTTTTCAAAATTGTGGCCACATAAAATAAATTTTCAGTTATTAATCCGAGAGTGTCGTTTTCAAAATAAAAATCGTTTTCAAAATAAAACAAATTAATTAATGTAGCCCAAGTGGGAGAATGTTGGAAATTTCCGATAATGGGCTTACATTAATTAATTAATTTTCTATTTTATATAATCGGGTTAATGGATATTCCAATATATTTTGAACCCTCAAGTGATCTTATCGAATTGGGTTTTGGCATCTATTAATTACGGGCCTAGTTAAGCAGCAAAGTGTAGGCAATTGTGTTTAACTGAAGCCCGTAATGGGAGGGGCCCAACTTGACACGCTGTTGATTAGGGTTTCTTGCTAGGTCCCCTCTCTAGCCTATAAAAGGGTAGGTTATACTATACCTATCAGTCGCTGAATCCCATAAAAGCTGCTAAACCGAAATAGGTCATAGAGAGGAAGATCCGGCTTACCGATAGATCACTGATTACATCAGTTTGATCTATTTTTCATCAAGTAAGTTATGGCTCAAATAGGTATGTTTTAATTCCGCTGTACATATAAGTTTTGGTGTTTTACAATCATATATGGATCTAATTATTCTTAATTAATTAGTTATTTATGTAGAGAAATTTCTACAGCCGCATCATCAAAATTGTAGGAAATATGGAGGGGGAAGCCTCTGCCTTTTCCCCAGGAGTGGTCAAACGTGATAATTGCCAAGCCATCTTTCTTCTTGGTGAATTTGAATTTGTCACCTGAATAGGCTGTGTATTTTGGTGAAGCTTTTCATAGTCACCCAAGTGTCTAGGAGAGGTTTGACTAGCTCTGTTCAAGGGATCTATCGGGGAACATGAACACATGACGATGTCTGACTATTATCGACAAAGATTGGCTTTTACTTTTCCTACTTCAATCTTTACTTCAAAGACTTTTGATTGAACATTTGTAACCTTAGTGGTTAATGTTCGCAGCACCTTATTCTGGGCTAGAGCATTCTGTCTGCTAATTAAGAACAGTTTCTGGAGGGCTAATTTTCTTGGAGTTTCCTGCTGAATCAACACCGGTCGAGTTTCAAATCTTTGGATGATGCTCATATCCAGTCGAGCTTGTAAATTCTTCCAAAGCAAGGAAATCTGAGGGTGGAACATGCAGAAAGCAGTTGGGGGAGATGGTCTTGCTTCTTGCCTACAGAATTGTGCAATACGTTTGACACAGTCAAGGTTTTTCTTTACCCATTGAAGGATGAGTTTGTAGAATGGAGACACAGGCTTGGCCACAGAAGGTTTGACCTATGGAGGAGGGGGTGTGTTTAGGTGAAGATGATGGAGGCATTTCAGAGGATCACCATCTTCCCATCTTCGGAAAATCTCACGCTCAGAGCGAGACTTCTTTCTTCTAAAAGACCTGTCATCCTCTCGTCAACAGGCCTAGACACAACTGGCACTAGCAATCTAGATCCCATGGACGATGGCCTGTCAGAGGATCTTTGAAGGGAATGCCCTTAAGGAGGGGGAGGCCTCTGCCTTTTCCCAGGAGTGGTCAAACTTGATAATTGCCGAGCCATCTTTCTTCTTGGTGAATTTGAATTTTGTCACTTGAATAGGCTATGTATTTTGGTGAAGCTTTTCATGATCGCCCAAATGTCTAGGGAGATTTGACTAGCTCTGCTCAAGGGATCTATCGGGGAAAATGGACACATGACGAAGTCTGATTATTATCAACAAAGATAAAAAAAAGTGCCGAGATCAAAAGTGCATCTTCTGCTTTAGGCAACGTGAGATCGAGGGCATCGCTCTAGACTGAGCACATGAAACGTTGCTACAATAGAATCCAGAGGCTGAGGTGCTCTAGTAATCCGTAGCTGCACTTTCAAGGCATTAAGTAGTCATAGATCTGAAAGAGCCATGCTGAAATCAGGAAGCAAGGTAACAAACATAGTTGCAGAACGTAATGCGGTTTCAACTGTCCCAAAACAGGCGTGTTGGTCGTCAAGAAATTGAGTATCAAGTAGTGCCATGGGACAACTAGTGGGACTCCTTTTCCGACCATGGAAAGTCAAAGCTAGGCAAATAACACTGAATGCAAGTGCGTGTAGCCTTGAGTAGGTCCCCGGTGCTTGAATTCACAAGGTATATGCAAAATCACTAAGTGCTCCTGCTAGGTGGATGAAATAGGATGTAGGTCAAATCGTGTTGATTGAACATACTCTTTTAACTTCCTTCGGAGCTCATTGGATGAATTTCCTTATGAAACGGATTGGTGAACATACTCTTGTGCTGTCCCTATTTTTAAGTTACAATATGTTTTCCTAAATTTCAATTTGTTCCTTTTTCATTTTCAATTTATTTTGTAATACATTGCTTCTTGAGGTCTCCGTTAGCTCATTGACGGTCGCGTGGACAAGAAAATTAAAAGTCCAGGTAGGACTTTTCTTTTTATTAGAAGTTAACAAAGTTAAAGGAAGAAATATCGTTAAATAGACAAAATAGCAGTAAAAAATTTGATTTCTACAAAGGTCTCTGGAATAGATGTTGATAATTTTTTTTTTAAACTTTGGGTTGAATGTAATGTAATGACTAAAGACACATTTTTATTGTATTTATTTATTTCTGGAAATAACTAAGGTTGCCGCTAATGGAGTGGTTTTGTTTACATTGCAAATATTTATTTTAAGGAAATATTTTCTTAGGGGAAAAATAAAAGGATTGGATATCACTCAAATATTAAATTAGTATATATATGATAAATTTTTCTCAAATTAATTTTTTTGACCATCCAAAATCTTATATCGATATCCCATGGTAATTACCATCTATTAGTTTTCGTTAAATTTTATCATCAAATTATTAAATTAGATAATATAAGACAATTGATAATTGTAATAAATTGGAGTTTTACCTTCTGTTTCACAACCTCACAATTATACCAATTTTGGGGTTTTTCATAATATTAGTTCAATTTAACAGAAATTAATGAAAAATAAATTTATCACAAATATAACAGTTTGTAAATTTTTATGGCCAAAAAATTAATTTTAGATAAATTTATAATAAGTATATCAATATGAAATTTTCCATGGTATTATCGAAATGGAATTCTTGAAAGAAGGAAGATATTTTTAAACCATTCCCATTTCCGGAAATAAAAAAACACATTTTCGCTGCTCTCCCATCTCTTCCTTGTTCATTTTCATATGCAATCTTCTTTCGTGGTGGCCATTGCAGGAGAGCCGTTGCTCTCCCTCCCTCTCTCTGTTTCAGGAGTGTTGACACCTCAATTTTTTGGTCTATTTTGTTTTAATTCACAAAAAAATTTATAAAAAAATCGAAAAAGAAAAGAAAAGAAAAAAAAAAAAAAAAGAAGCATTTTCGGGTGGGCTGGCTCAGCCCAGCCCACTTTTCTTTCTTTCTTCTTTCGGCCCAGCACGGGCATTTGTCTTCTTCTTCCCTTTCTTCTCCCGCGTGCGGGAACAGCAGGCCGGCAGGAGCAGAAGATTGAAGCAAGTTGCAGCATGGCCGCCTGCAGAAGAGGAGTAATAAAAACGGAAGTGCAGGTTAGTTGCAGGGATGAGAGGTGGCAGAAAATCGGGGGGTTAGGTCGGCAAAGCAGACCGAAAGACAGAACAAAAAAAGAAAAAGAAAAAGGACGAAGACAGAATTGAAAAGGGGGAGCAGACCGAAAGAAAGGGGGGAGACAGAGGGAGATCTTCGAGAGAGACAGAGCTCGAGAAGTCGAGTGAGAGCAGAAAAACATAAAAACAAAAAAAACAAAAAAAACGGAACAGAAGAGGAGAGGAGGTGAGAGCCGAGGGGATTCTGAAAGAGACGAGATCTGAGAGAAAACCGGAAGCAAGAAGGAGGCTCGAGGGGGCACCCAGACGCCGCCGGAGACCGTACGCCCGCTCTCGTCCGCCGCGACCCGCTCCCTGAACCAGGTAGGTTTCTCTCCCACCTTTTTTCTGTTTTGCAGGTTGAGGCGGCGGGCCGGAGCTCGCGCCGACTAGTTCGCGCGAGCCCCGGCCCTTGCCGCCCTTCTATTTTGCTCCTTATCCCTTTTGGCATGATTTCTAAGGACCCTAGAACGTAGTCCAAGCTCGGTCGAATCGGAAACCTTCAAACCTGATAGTGCCCATTAGGTGCTCGAGGAAATGCCTCAGTTAGAAAACCGAGCTCAATCCCCGACCAGAGCTCGGCCTCTGATTTTTCTGCGTTGCTAGTGATCATGTCCTCGTCACATGCCGCCCTAGATGTCGTCTCAACTTTTCGGTGGTCTGTCTTGGGATGGGTATTTCGGACTATGCGTTTGGGGCTCGCCGGGGACCCTCGGACTGCCGGCCAATGACGGCCGGCGGTACTCGGCGTCGATCGGACGGAACGACCGACGCCCGGCAACTTCACGACGACTCGGTTAGGATGAGTAGACCGCGCGGCGGCGCGGCGCGACGGAGTTGCAGGAGCCCCGGCGAAGAAGAAGAGGGCGTCGGGAGGTTGAAGACGCGCAGGGAGGAGAGAGAAAATGCATGCAGAAAAAGGAAATAAAAAAAAAAAAAGAAAAGAAAAGGGGGGCCGGGCCGAGAGTTTGAATAGGAGTGAGGCTGGGCTAATTTCGAATGGGCCTAAGATAAGTTTGGGCTGAAATTTTAAGAACTAGAAATGGGCTTGATCAAAAAGAAGAATCTACTTCAACCGATATGCCCTTAGGCACGGCCATACATAACATAGAAATCACACTTTTCTTCTTTAATTTTGCTAATGGGCCATTTTAAATATTTCGACCGGGCCGTTCGGCCAGCCCGGTCATTGCTCCAGCCCGGACCATTAGGGCCGGGTCGGTCTAGTAGGGCCGGGTCACCCGACCCGGTCCGAATCACTTTTTTAATAAAAATTAAAAAAAAAAACAACAAAACAAAACAAAAACAAAACAAAATCCAAAAATTTCAGAAAATCAAAAAGTATAAAAAAATCTTTAAAAAATAAAAGTTAAAAAATCAAAAAATCATCAAAAATAAAAATGTTTTGTTTTAATTTCAGAAAGTTTTTTAAAAGTTATTTTAATCCTTTTTTTTTTTTTTCGAATATTCAAAAATTCCAAAAAATTAAAAAAGGATTAGAAAATTCCAAAAACAGTAATAAATGTTTTTCTTAAATTCTCAGAAAAGTCAGAAAAATATAAAAAAAAAAAAAATCTTGAAATCTTGTTTTCTTTAATTTCCGAAAATTTGAAAATATTAAAAAAAAAATTAAAAAATATAAAAAATTCAGAAAAATTCAGAAAAATCAGAAAATTGCAAAAATTCAGAAAACCCTTAAAAACCAAAATTGAATAAGCCTTTAGGGCTCTAAAATATATTTTTGAATGTGTTGCCATGTCATTAGTTAATACACGGTCGAGTTAGGTAGAAAGGGACGTTAATCGCGTGACTAACGTAATCAGTGCCCGACCCTGGATTCTCCTGGTTGCGTAGAAAGTGAGGCGCGCTCCCACGCCGCTTGGTTTCTAGCCGACCCCACAATAGCTAGTGGCGACTCCTTATTAGAAGACTTTCACGATATCCCACGTCGCGCGAGTGCGGGCTTTGGGAGGCCCGAGTTAATGGGGCGCCCGTCGGCCCGAAATTAGCAATACCCCTAAACCTATTATTTTTTTCAAAATTTTAGGTCGCGACAAGGAGCAGCGACCCAGGTAAAGGCTTCGAGCCAGCAAACGCATGCGCTTCCAACCTCGGACTCTGCATCAGTTGTCGTGTTCTTTCACGAACAATCAGGCTCTGATCTCACGCCATTCGCCGCTGCCAATCTGAGCAAGTCGCCGTGATGATCGCTTGCGTTTTGGGCACGCCCGACGCTCTTCAGGGGAGGAACCCATCTCTGTCCCCCGCAGCGCAGAAATTCGGTCCCGAGGATGCTCTGGCTTCGCTCCGTAAGTGCGCGAATTTCGGTCAGCTCAAGCAAGCCCACGCGAGGATAATCCGGAGCGGCCTGTCCGGTGATCAGTTGCTCGCTAGGAAGATGATTCAGGTTTGCCCTTCGCACGGCCGGATGGACTACGCCGCTCTGGTGTTTCGCCAGATCGAGACGCCGCACGCCTTCACGTGGAATGTCATGATTAGGGGCGATGCTGAGGATCGCAACCCGCCAATCTCTTCACTCATATCTCCATATCTATTTTGTTGAATCAAGAAGCATCATCGCTGCGTGGAGCTACTGTTGCTGATGATGCACTGGACAGGGAGTGGACAAGTTTCTAGGATCACGTCCGCTTGACTCAAAAGGTCAACCCCGTTTCAAGATTCGTTCCTTCCAACAATGACTAAACCAGAGAAGATTGGTTATATATTAAGCACATGGAGTCCATTTTGTTGACCCGTTTCTTTCCCACTGCCAGATATTCTAGCCGACCCTCAATCATAAATGAATACCTCTAGATCTATCCCCAAGAGGGAGGCCCCATTGAGGGTAGGTCGCGACAGATATGAGTCTCCCTAGGCAACAAGATCCAAAACAAATATATAGTATATAATGCTGAGTGTCTTGGATGAAGACCCAGTTTGAGAACTCAATTCGCAACCCATGTCGAGTGAATTGAGTTTGTTCAAGTTTATTGTGAGATTTGGGGTAGCATTCTTTCTTATATCGATTACGGTTACATGAAATGTCAAATAATATGGATTTTACACGAGACCCACCCGACCCTACAACACATGCATGCTAGGTTTCACGTGAACCGGGATTGCACGAGAAATTTCCAATTGAACACTTATTCTTCCCACTGAAGAGTCATAGATATATCAATTGGGGCGCTTATTCGTCAAGTTTTCTTTTGGGGCGCTTATCTACGTCATTTGGAAGTCAGGGAATGACCTCATTTTTAGAGCTGCAAACTTTTGTATGCCTTCTATGAAGCAATACTTGATCAAGGCGGTTAAGGACAAGGCTGTCTTTTAAATCCATAGTGGACTCCCCGAAGAACAGGAGGATACAGCGCAGCTGTGTGATAGACCCTTGTATTTTTCTCTCTGACACGTGAGAAGGCTGGATATGTACCCACCTTTTTGGGGTTTTCTTATCCTCTCAAAGGATGTATATTTGTAGCTTTTGCTGGTTTTTTCAGTGAACCGGGCACTCACTCACTCTAGTGACTTGTAGTCCCGCTGAATGTGTGCTTTGGTGCCGGGTTGCACTTGTCTTGTAAATTCTGGTTGAATGCAATATTATACTTACCTTTACCAAAAAAAAAAGAAAAAGAAAGATATAACAATTTTCCACATCCCCTTTGCGGTTACAAACAGAGAAGATAAGTTGTCATTTACATGTCTTGATATGACTGTATGTTATACATAATACCGACACATTGATTGATTCCATCGGCGACATCGGATCTAATGACCTGCCGAGAGAGCGAATTGCTCGGATCACGCCACCGCGACAACCCTTAGTAACAATACTCTTACCTTACTCTCCACTTTTATTACATAGTCGTCTATCAATGCAGTCCAGACGGGCCAGACTCGAGATGAACAACAGCAGGTTACATGCGAGCTTGGTGACAGTAACGCTCTCTTTCTACTTCTTCGAGGAAGCGAAAACATCATCTGGGGATCGATCTCGAGACTGCTCTATGGTCGGCGGGGTCGGCAAAGTCACCTGCCCGCCACCACTGCCAGGCGATGCCTCACCAGCAGGGGTTTGCGGCCTCTCCTCGGTCTGAACCTGGAGGACCCTCTGCTTGGTCTGCTGCCACTTCTTGGACTGGCGCCGTTTGAGGAGGTAGTCCTCCGGTATGAACATGTCCATTGCTGTCTGATGAAGCAAAGTTCGCCTCTCCACTCCTCTGCTTCTTCTCCTTCCCATGAAAGTGAGAATCTTTATACAAGGGGACACGATGTCATTGTCATAATCGGTGATCGCTTCGAATGATTCGCCTCTCTGAATAATTCTCATTCTTGTTAGATTCGAGCAGCAGGTGGTGATGCCGTTTTGGCTCTGCTTTATTCGGTGATTCTGTTGTTTGTTCTCTTGGCTTGTCATGTAGTGGAAGAAAAATGACTAGTCCTATGGTGCACCGAGAGATGGATCCTGAGATTCCCATGAGGAGTAACTTCTTGTGTATGACAAAATATCACAACATATAGAAATTTAAAACCTTTGCGATCAACATACTAGATTTATTCTCTTCTTATCCGACGTTGCAAGTAATTTTTGCTATCTATCTTATATAATCTGTCAATGAAAAAAGAAAAATTCGTTCTTCTACACAAAGTATACATACACTAACTGGTTTTCATTAAAGCTTATGTCTCCCGCATGTTTACCGAACTTACAAAAAATACTCATTCTTTTAGAGTAAAACTTATTACACATGTATAAAGTATTAGCCATAATTATAATTGGGTAAGAGTATTTCAAGTTTCAATTTATATGTCAATTATTACTTACATAACAAAAAATGATTATTTGATATCATAGTCACAGAAACGGATGTAATATTCTTTTGATTGTCACTAAAAAGCACGTAAAGATAGAATTTAATTATTGAATCTAGTATTCTTATATTTCTTATAATTCAAACGCAAATATGCTATCCCAAATACACACAGCTACCTCAGCCGTATACAATGGACTGCTTTTTCATCTCCAAACACCATGGGTTTGTTACGTGAAATTTTCTTGCCCAAGGGATCCACAAAATGGCAAGTGGAGAGCAAACTCACTTAACTAATTCATCATATCAAGCTAACAATACCATCTTTAAACTTAAGATGACCCTAGACCTTGGGAGGAAAGGGAATGGTTTGGAAAGACAGCTCTAGCTGTTTTTTTCCAACTCAGTCTTATTTTACAATTGAAACTTCGTACCCTATTATAGCCAATACCAAGGTTATAACAAACTTTTACATACTCATAATAGATGAGGTGCAAGAGTCACGTGCATCTTCATAAGATGTTCTTACACTAACAAAGCCCACTGACAAACACTTTGGCCAAAACTGACACATTTCTTATGGCACCATAATTTATAATAACTTCATAGATTTACAAAGCCACTCTCTAAAAGGTCACAATATGATGAGTTGATGTGTTTAGCTGTGTTCTTCTAAGAACATCGCGTGTCTTCCTCTTTTTATGTCCAAAGCGAGGTGGATTCTTCAAAAGTTTTAGCCCAGTGGGGCCTCTAAAAATGCTCTCATTTTGTAAGTGTCAGGAGCATTGGATTCCTATGGAGGTATTACTTCTTGAGGCCAGCTAGATGTGTGCGATGTAACTTAAAGAGGAGCATCAATCATCATTTTGGAAGGGAGACTATAATCCCAAGATCTTGAAAAAGTAGTCCACCCCAAAATTCCTGAGCGGAGTTTGCCAGCTAAGGTGAATGAACTAGTTGAGGAGGGTGACTAACATTGAATTCCGATAAGGTTTGTCGGATCGCATCTCTAGTTGATTCATATGTCTATGAATCGTCCCATGGCACTTCTACAGAATCACCGGGCCAAATTCCTTGGGAATCGTTTGATTCTTTTTCACACAACATCTTCTAGATTGCTATGTATTCGAAATCAAGATCTGCAATACTACATCCATATGACCTATGGATTGTTGCAAAGGAGACTGAGGGATCAAGATATTCTTTCATAGTGCAATACCGATAAAAAAAAAAGTTTCATAGTGCAAGGAATATGAAATTTGTTGGTTGGTGAAATGTACCTCCATAGCCTATGGAGAATTACAATTATATGGACCTCTTTGAGGAAATTATATTTCTTGTCCACGAGTTTTAATTGCATGCCAAACTGAACCCTCTAGTAACATAGCGGCCAAAACCATTGAAGGACTTCTGCTAGATGTTTGAAATAATGATCCTCATGTCCCGTTTCATACCTCTTGATGAACTTGTAAATCCTTGCGGTTGAGGATTCAATGGCTACAGTAAGATTGTGATATACTACCAAAAAAAACCATTTGAATTCTTCAGGAAACTAAACAAGATAATTGTGAATACATGGATGGATGGATATTCATGATGCATTCCAAATGGTCATCATTTTAACCCATCATATTGCCTAAAATTTGGAGCTGGTATTCCCACTACATTTCTTACATCCAATGAAAATCTGTATTGCTAATGAAGATCTAGAATTTTTGGGGGAATGTCTTTAGAAATATCTGGTGAGGAGGCTGATGACGATGATCTCATTCCATGGAACGTGAAAATGAACATTTCTGCCTCTCTAGTTCTGGAAAGAAAATCTGCAAAAACATTTTCCTCGCCTTTAATGTGCTTGGTTTTAAATGAATATTTTGAAACCATTCTTCTACCCATCTCAACAACTACGGGTTTGGAATCATCTTTTACTTGAGTTTCAACATATGGGGGAATGATGACATGTCCACTTCTACTAAGAAGTGATGGCCAATAAAATGAAACTCAAAAAAATTTTTATTCCATAATTGACAGTAAAAAAAAATTTGAATATAAGAGGGTAATGCATTTTAACCTGAAAGAATCTTCCACTTTTGTGTTAAGACTATTTTCATACCATTTTCCTCTTCAAAAAGGACTACTACCTATCATTTAACATTTGCATCAGTATGAAGGATACTTTTACCTTTCAAAGGGATTTGTAACAAAGGTAAATTCTACAACTTTTCCCTTAAGGATTTAATGGCCTTGGTTTGATCCTCTCCCCATGGTGATGGTTCTTTCTTCAACATCTTTTGCAGTAGATGCATAAACTTCAACTGGAGAACAAAATTCCTAAGATAACTGACAACTTCGAGGGACTGTTGGGCTTGTTTGTGAGAAAGATTCTCGTCTGGAAATTGGATAAGTTCCTTTGCAATATAATTGCTTTCTATCTTTTTACTACAACTTAGGAATTCAATCTCCTTCAAGGCAACCACCATCTTCTTATGGGACAGCATAATACCATATAGGTTAATCAGCTTGTAGTGAGATTTCCATCAGAATTGTAGAGGAGGATAGCATCAATGTATGTCTGGGAGTTGGCACTAATTGGATGACATATTGCACATGGCCTTTTGAAATAATGATGGCATTGTTTTGATGCTAAACAAAGGACTTTCCCCTAGAAAAGCTTGTTTTGGATGCAAAATTCAATTTTGTGTATGTCTTTTGGATGAATTCCAAATTGTCAAAATCTTACCTTTAGATTAAACTTTGAATAAATCTTGGCATCATAAAGACTTGAAAACGATTTCTTATTTGGCAATGGAAACTTATCATCTTAGAGGAACTAGTTGAGAGGTTGGAATTGAAGACCAATCTCATTTTTTCTCTAGTTTATTCTGCCATTTTTTTTTGACACAAAAGGCTTCGCATGCCATTGCGAGTCTATTGACTCAATTAGTCCTTGTTGGACTCTATCATCACACTTGTTCTAGGCAAGTTGAACATCATTTGGGGTTCATTCCAGATGGGTTTGTCTTTGTTGGATTGATGTCTTCATTTTTCTTGAAAGGCAAGTGGATGAAGAATTTTTCATGTTTCCATAACAGATTCGGACAATTCTGGAGGAATTTCAAATGTGTTTCTACACAGGAAATATTGGGTCGACACTTTGTAGTTAGACCAGGTAAAGTCTTTTGATGTCTACAAATTCTTTAAACTGTCTTTGGACCAAAGTCCATTGGGCAAGATCCTCAGTTTGGGGAATTTGCTAAGAAGATCCCAATTAATAATGATATCTCCATCTGGAAATGAGGAACCAATGATTCTACTAGTGACAAAGCACTAGGGAAAAAACTCAATCTTTATGAGTTTGCTCCTTACTCGAGTTGCACGAGTCAGTTCCTAAAGCAACTGCGAAATACCTTGCGTGTAATTCCTAGTGGTCTTTAGGAAGGATGTTTGGATCAAGAATAAAGGCATCTGCTCGTGTGTTATGAGAGCTATTAACTAAATGGGTTTATCATATGTGGACATAAAAATGTTTATGGGGATATAAAGCTTGATCGAGAGATTTCTTGAGCTAGCACTTTGAATACTTCAGGTGTTTAGATCCTTCGAGGTTTCTTCTTGAGTTTTCTAGGATTTCCGAGAGAACAAATAGAGACCTCACTTGGCTCATCTGGCTCATAGGGTTCATCTTACTCAATATCACTTGTTTTCGAGAATGTTTCGATGACACTTACAATTTTGTCTGATGGTTCATCCTCGTAAGAGAAAATGGAGTCAAGGTCATCTTCTTCTTCAAAAGAGATGCATGTTCTTTTTCAATAGCATGGACGAAATTCATTCTTCTCTTCTTCGTCAAATGGCAATTTTTGGTAAAATGCCCCTTGCGTCCATATATAAAACATTCGACTTTCTTTTTTTTAACATTGATGCTTCTTCATCGCTTACTCTTTATGAGAAACTTCCATTTGTCTCTTTTCTTCGTTTGGATGAGTACTTCTTGAAATGTTCCGTTTTCTTATTTGAGCAATCACAAGTACAGCCGCATTTAATCTGGAAGCCAGGATTCTTGCAAGCTTTGTCAAGAGTTTTGTTGCTTTTCGTAAGCTCTTTGAATGCCTTCTTGCGTAGGCATAATTCATCGAGGGCTGTATGAACACTTTTTTGGATTTCTCCAAGTGAAGCCTCAAGGGTTCTCCTGGTTTTATTCCGAAAAAACTTGTCTAACATACTAGCAATTTGTTTTGGTAAGGAAGATAAGAAAATGGGCTTCAAGGCTGGGACTCCACCTTGGGCATAGTAGAGCTTCATCATTTCCTGAAAGTGCTAATGAATGTCTCTTCTTTTATAGGAACGGCAAGAACTCCATTCTTTTGTGCTTTAGGTTTGTCGGGCTACCTATAAAATACAAATGAAGGATCCGTATCGCCCGGTTAAAATGTTGGGCCATAAAACTGTTCTGGTCAGCTGGTGAAATATTCACCCACCAGTCTAGTAGACTTCTCGTGAATCTGTTAACAAATTCCAGGAGTAATGCAAAGCGACTAATCTCTGGATTCAACGATCTGACATTCTTCCAGGCAAAGAATTCCTGCAACCTTCCATGCCATTTGTGGGATGGAAGATCATCAAGAATGAATGAGAATCTGGAGATACTAGAGAGGCTCCAGAGTTTGGTTGTGGATCATCTTTCCTTTGCATATCTTCATCTTTTTCCCTTGCGATGAATCTTATTGGAAGGAAAGCTTCTGCTTCTATATGTGATCGACTTTCTTGCAAAAGTTCAAGAGATTCCGAATTCTCGATGTCAGGTAGAGAGTTTCCGCTTGATTCTTCTTGAGATACAACAGCAATTTTTCAGAGTATTTTGGTAGTGGTCTCTCATAAATCGATAGGATTCAAGATTATAGAGGAAGGAGGATGAGAGGAATAATCAGGTTGCTTTCTTGACATTTCCTTTCGTTTTTATGCAAGGATCTTACTTGGATGGCTAAGATATTAAACTTTCAGGAGCTTGAGCTTTGGAGATTAAGGTTTGAAAAAACGTCGGAGGAGGTTGAGGGAGGATAGGACAATCTCGGTTTTTTCCTATGAAGGGATGACTAGTACCTCAAAAGATGAAGTTCATAGGGGTCTTCTTGGAGAACCTTAATCTATTCTTTAGACTTACTGATTTCAGCCGTCTAATCATCAAGATAGTGCCGAGGTGGCAAAGCTCCTGTTTCCATTCTCTAGAGGTTATCTTGAAGAAGTTGTAGCAGTTTATCTGGCACTACTGCAGTCCGATCTACTTGATAGTGAACACGGTCCAGATTAGCTTTTACTTTTCCCACTTCAATCTTTACTTCAAAGACTTTTGATTGAACATTTGTAACCTTAGTGGTTAATGTTCGTAGCACCTTATTCTGGGCTAGAGCATTCTGTCTGCTAATTAAGAACAGTTTCTGGAGGGCTAATTTTCTTGGAGTTTCCTGCTGAATCAACACCGGTCGAGTTTCAAATCTTTGGATGATGCTCATATCCAGTCGAGCTTGTAAATTCTTCCAAAGCAAGGAAATCTGAGGGTTGGAACGTGCAGACACTAGGCAAAGCAGTTGGGAGAGATGGTCTTGCTTCTTGCTTACGGAATTGCGCAATACGTTTGTCACGGTCTGGGTTTTACTTTACCCATTTAAGGATGAGTTTGTAGAATGAAGACACAGGCTTGGCCACAGAAGGTTTGACCTATGGAGGAGCGGGTGTGTTTAGGTGAAGATTATGGAGGCATTTCAGAGGAGAAATATCAAGCTTGGTTGGTCCATAGGATACTAAAAATTGGTAACGTCCTCCATCTTCTCCAAGGGGTCAAATAGATGGATAATCATCTTCCCATCTTTGGAAAAACTCACACTCAGAACGAGACTTCTTCTTTCTTCAAAAGGGCTCGTCATCCTCTTCGTCATTAGGGCTAGGCACAGCTGGCACTAGCAACCTAGATCCCATAGACGATGGCTTGTCAGAGGATCTTTGAAGGGGGTGCCCTTAAGGAGGGGGAGGCCTCTGCCTTTTCCCAGGAGTGGTCAAACTTGATAATTGCCAAGCCATCTTTCTTCTTGATGAAATTGAATTCTGTCACCTGAATAGGCTGTGATGTGTATTTTAGTGAAGCTTTTCAGAGTCACCCAAGTGTCTAGGGGAGATTTGACTAGCTCTGCTCAAGGGATCCATCGGGGAACATGAACACATGACGATGTCTAATTATTATCAACAAAGATCAAAAGTGCCGAGATCAAGAATGCGTCTTCTGCTCTAGGCAACGTGAGATCGAGGGCATCGCTCTAGACTGAGCACATGAAACGTTGCTACAATAGAATCCAGAGGCTGAGGTGCTCTAGTAATCTGTAGCTGCACTTTCAAGGCATTAAGTAGTCATAGATCTGAAAGAGCCATGCTGAAATTAGGAAGCAAGGTAACAAACATAGTTGCAGAACGTAATGCGGTTTCAACTATCCCAAAACAGGTGTGTTGGTCGTCAAGAAATTGAGTATCAAGTAGTGCCATGGGACAACTAGTGGGACTCCTTTTCCGACCATGGAAAGTCAAAGCTAGGCAAATAACACCGAATGCAAGTGCGTGTAGCCTTGAGTAAGTCCCCGGTGGTTAAATTCACAAGGTATTTGCGAAATCACTAAGTGCTCTTGCTAGGTAGATGAAATAGGATGCAGGTCAAATCGTGTTGATTGAACATACTCTTTTAACTTCCTTCGAAGCATGTTGGATGAATTTCCTTATGAAACGGATTGGTGAACATACTCTTGTGTTGTCCCTATTTTTAAGTTACAATATGTTTTCCTAAATTTCAATTTGTTCCTTTTCATTTTCAATTTATTTTGTAATACAGTTGCTTCTTGAGGTCTCCGTTAGCTCATTGACAGTCGCGTGGACAAGAAAATTAAAAGTCCAGGTAGGACTTTTCTTTTTATTAGAAGTTAACAAAGTTAAAGGAAGAAATATCGTTAAATAGAAAAAAACAGCAGCAAAAAATTGATTTCTACAAAGGTCTCTTGAATAGATGTTGGTAATTTTTTTAAAAACCTTGGGTTGAATGTAATGTAATGACTAAATACACATATTTAATGTATTTATTTATTTCTGGAAATAACTAAGGTTGCCGCTAATGGAGTCGTTTTGTTTACATTGCAAATATCCATTTATTAATATCCATTTATTTGAAGGCAATATTTTCTTAGGGAAAAATAAAAGAATTGGAGATCACCCAAATATTAAATTAGTATATATGTGAGAAATTTTTCTCAAATTAATTTTTTGATCATAAAAATCCTAAATCGATATCCCGTGATAATTACCCTTTATTAGTTTTCGTTAAATTTTACCATCAAATTATTAAATTAAATAAAATATAACAATTGATAAGCATAACAAATTGGAGTTTTTCCCTTTGTTTCTCAACCATACAATTATATCAATTTTAGGATTTTTCATAATATTAATTCAATTTAGTAAAAATTAATGAAAAAATAAATTTGTCATAGATATAACAGTTTGTAAATTTTTATGGTCAAACAATTAATTTTAATAAATTTATAATAAGTATATTAATATGAAATTTTTCGTGGTATTATCGAAATAGAATTCTTGAAAGAAGGAGGATATTTTTAAACCATTCCCATTCCCGTAAATAAAAAAACACATTTTCGCTGCTCTCCCATCTCTTCCTCATTCATTTTCATATGCAATCTTCTTTCGTGGTGGCCATTGCAGGAGAGCCGTTGCCCTGCCTCCCTCCCTCTCCCTCTCTCTGTACTTCGAGCCAGCAAACGCATGCGCTTCTTCAACCTCGGACTCTGCATCGGTTGTCGTGTTCTTTCACTACAATCAGGCTCTGATCTCACGCCGTTCGCCGCCGCCAATCTGGGCAAGTCGCCGTACCTCCGGTGACACCCGCATCAGTCCTCGCCGTGATGATCGCTTGCGTTTCGGGCACGCCCGACGCTCTTCAGGGGAGGAACCCATCTCTGTCCCCCGCAGCGCAGGGGTTCGGTCCCGAGGATGCTCTGGCTTCGCTCCGGAAGTGCGCGAATTTCGGTCAGCTCAAGCAGGCCCACGCGCGGATAATCCGGAGCGGCCTGTCCGGTGACCAGTTGCTCGCTAGGAAGATGATTCAGGTTTGCTCTTCGCACGGCCGGATGGACTACGCCGCTCTGGTGTTTCGCCAGATCGAGAGGCCGCACGCCTTCACGTGGAATGTCATGATTAGGGAGTTCACGATGAATGGCGGCTCGCGGCGGGCGATTCTGTTGTATAATCTTATGATTATTGGAGGGTTCGCTCCTGATAAGTTTACTTTTCCATTCGTTGTCAAAGCTTGCATTGTGTCTTCGGTTATTGATAAGGGCAGAGAGGTTCATGGGATGGCCATTAAGGCGGGGTTATCGAGGGATATTTTTCTGCAGAATACTTTGATGGATCTTTATTTCAAGTGTGGGGATAAAGAGTGTGGGTGCAGGGTGTTTGAGAATATGCCCGTGCGGAGTGTAGTCTCGTGGACGACCATGATCAGTGGCCTTATTGCTTGTGGCGACTTGGATGCTGCCCGAGGGACTTTTGAGCGGATGCCCAACAAAAATGTTGTCTCGTGGACTGCAATGATTAATGGGTACGTGAAAAATGGGCAACCTCAGGAAGCGTTTGATTTGTTTCGGAGAATGCAGATTGATAGAGTTGAGCCAAATGAGTTCACACTGGTTAATCTGTTGAAAGCGTGCACGGAGCTGGGAAGCTTAAAATTGGGTGGATGGATACATGACTATGCTCTGAAGAATGGCTTCAACCTTGGGGTTTTCCTTGGGACAGCCCTCATTGATATGTACAGCAAATGTGGTAGTTTAGTAGATGCAAGACGGGTGTTTGATGAGATGCAGATCAAGAGCTTAGTTACTTGGAATGCAATGATCACTAGCTTGGGTGTCCATGGTTGCGGAGAAGAAGCTCTTACTCTTTTTAGCCAGATGGAAAAGGAAAATGTAGTGCCAGACGCAATTACTTTTGTTGGGGTTTTATGTGCTTGTGTACATATGAATGATGTGGAGAAGGCATATGAGTTATATGTAAATATGAGAGAACTTTATGACATCACACCTCTTCCAGAGCATTATGCTTGCTTGCTTGAATTATATAATTGCGCCACTGTGCAAGATGAGGACCTTGATTTTCTTAACAACGCGCAGATGAAGCAAAACAATAATATATCGGCAGCTTTTTTGGAGGCAGATATTGCCCAAGATGTTTCAAGTGCAGATAGGAATTTTCCTTCAAGTTTTGAAGAGGCCTCAAAAATGGGTAGTATCTACCAGGGTCAGCTACCCCGCTTCAAATGGGATGTGGGCTGACAATTGATGTTTCCCAGCCATGGTCCATGTACTGTAGACTACCAGCTACAGCTTTCGTGCAGTAGAAGTTATGATCCTAAAGCTCCCTGACATGGCTTGAGCCGATGGTTAAATTTTGTCTTTTGAAGAACCTTTTACACTGTATACATAACGATTCTCAAGCTTCTGCAACTTGGCTTGTGATGATGATCTGATCAATTAGTCACTTTTTGTTCAATCTCTACAGCTTAGGTGGCATGGATTTATTGTGTTGCTGTGGGATCCATTATTCTATTTTCAGTTTCATTGCACTAGCGTATGCTCTCACCAAGTGAAAAATTGCATGGCACTGTGATAATCTATAGTATGGGCCTTGAGCTTAAATTCTTTTTACTTCTTTTCAATTGCCACCTATTGTTGTATTAATGATATCAGATGACTTTGACAATTTTTATTATTGGAGTTAGAAAATCTATCTGTCTAGCATGATAGCTCATAGAGGATTGATATGATTTCTAAAAGTCCCTGGGCAAAATGTTCTCTTGTCGATTATTGGCTTGTATTGGTGCACTATTGCACAACCTTACTGCGAAAGCATTTTCTATGTTTTGTTGTCATTCTCTTATCAGATCCCCTTATCATTTTGCTTCTTTATCGACATCTCAGTTTGCTGGTGTATCTGAAGTAAACCAATAGAGACGTCTATAATTCAATCATTTTCTCAATTGTTTGGCCTAATCACTTAATTATGGAAGTACTTCAGAAACTTACATGGAAGTAAGGAAGGAAGCATGTGGTTTACAAACTTTGTACGAAGATAAGTGAGGTTTGATATCAAGGTTTTAAAGGTCAGCTAAAGAGCCGAGTGCTGATGAGCCAAAATGTTATATGGCTCACATGGGCTCCTCATGCAAACTTTAGCAGGATCCTCTTTTGAGAAAGCATAACTCTTGCTTAACCTGTTTCGAATTTGAAAGATCTTGGAAGCATGTAAAATCAGTCAGTTTCACCTCACATTGGTACTCCGCATTATTTCACGGCTGAATCAGCAGAGTCAGATGCGTTGGATCTGATTCTCAACCAAGATAAGTATGGGGCATAGCAAACTGTTAGATGCGAGATGTGGTAGGTTTGAATTTAATGGTAAGTACTTCCATTATCTTTATTCATGCTAGTCTGTCTTCCTTTTTTTTTTTTTAATTCAATTTCCTTGGAAGAATTAAAGTTTGTGAAGTAGATGTTTTATAGCCTTTACCCTATTAAATATGATATGGTTTACTTATGCTTCCCAGGGCCTCACATTTTTGGATCAACTGGGGCTGGAGGATGAAGCTGCTTCAGTTGACATGATGTGAGATGATTCCACCTTTGAATTGCATAATGACATGCGAACAAGTTCATTGGTGTCGAACTTTACAAAAAGTATATTGATGCCAAAGAATCAATAAGTTGCAGATAGTAAGCCTACAATCAAGCAATGTTGCATAGGCTACTCATTCGCAGATAATGAGGTCTTCCCAAAGGTGAAGGGAGTTGAAAGGATGTATGATTGTGATATTATTTTCTCTTCTTGAAGCATGAGACAAATTAGTCATATTGGGCTTGTGGGAAGATCGAGAATCTGTAGAACACCAATGCTTCATTCTTAGTAAGTAATGATGATCTAGTGACCTTTTGTATGTCAAGTTTTGTACGTCCTAATCAAAAGTGAGCTACTTCTTTTCCACCTGATGGGGTTATGCATTATAATTCATTTTGCTTTTCAATTGTGTGCACTCTTTTAAAGTAGAGTCCTTTCCTGTGACAGGAGGGCAACAAAAGAAGAAAAAAAATTATGCTGTACAATCCCTTACTAAAGAAATGCCTGAAGCATGAGCAAGTAGCAAAATGCTCAAACAAGGAGGAGCTTGTTGAACTATGATAGGAGAACTAGATGGTCGTAGAGCTTTATTCTTTCAAGGTAACCTGCATATTGATTACCTTTTGTGTAGTTGGAAAGAATGCAATCCCTCTCCTTACTATATAGATCTTTACAGTCCCTTATGAGAACCTCCTCCAGTTATGTTGAATAGCATCTGCAGGGCACAACTAGTACTTGTTTATACTTTTAACCAGTTCTAGGTTTTGATGAGACCATTCTTGGTAAGGTAGGCATTGGGAACCCCTGATGCATTATTTAAAAATAATAATAATAAATAATAAAAAAAATCTAAGGATACACTTTCTTTGTTTTAGTCTTTGTTGTGCTTTGCCTCATTTAAATCCCAGAAATTGACCTTTTTAGTAAATAGGGCGTGCCGTGGCAAGTAGCATTTCTTGTGAAATCAAAACTTACATAGCTAATATGTTTGCTTGTGCTGACATTTATGCATACTATAATGAGCCAGAATCTGTTGATCTAACATAAAACATAGCTACATGCTGATGATACATTTGAATTGTTTATTTCCTTTGTCCTATTTGCCTGGGCCCCTCTTGATGCGATAAGACAAGGACAAATTGATTGTCCTCACTCAAAGATGATTCTTAGTAGGAAGCGTCTTATGCATCAAAATAGTATTTTGTAATTGACAAATTACATCTGGTGTAGCAAACCAATTAAGGATGAGATTTTTTGAAATTAGAATACAAAATTGGTTTTCTTCTCATGTAAATGATGTAAATCCTTCATAAGATGCGCATGTGTATATGTGGAGCATTATTAATTCTAGGAATGCATGATTCTTAATGTTTCTGGTCAAGTTGTCCCAAAGAGACAGGCTTTGAAGAGGTCTCAAAAGACCAAGTAAAATTTTATTTAGATTGGTTTATAGGCTTACACCAGATTGAAAATACAAGCGGGAGAATTTATGATTTAATCCTGAAAATGCTTTCCCTGTAATTAACTTAAAGTTTGGGAACTGTTGTTGCAAGTGTTCAATAAAAAAGTGCGAAGCCAGCAACACTTTGACATTTTTCTTCATGAAGAGGATGATTGGCTAGAAATCTTATGCCGCCACTCATTTCATTTTGTTTTAAATGTATTGGAATTATAAAAAATTTGCACCTGTCATATAATTTAGCAGCAGAAACAACCTCATCAAAATCTCCTGCCGACACATGGCCAAATGAGGGAGAGAATCACGAGGGGACAACATTGGCACTGTCAGAAGCTTGTCCTATTTTTTTTATCACTTTAAGCCAAGGCCAAGAGTAAGTGATCCAAGAGGAAGGATAATTCTAATTTCCTACTCTTTGATGGTAGGTCTTTTCATATTTCTCATAGGAACTTCCTGGAGCTGCAATTACTTCAGCATGGTAGGAGGAGCTTTGTCTCTCTGGGAACCATGGAGAGGCCTTCTAGCAGCATATGCCAGTTCAGTGGAGATCACCACGGAGGCCTTCTGTGCCACTACCTTCTTCAAAATGGCTCTGCCGAATATGTTTTCCTCGATATATATGAGGGATGTTATGCAGGTGTCAACCGATACCATAGCTTCCACACTGAAATGAATTCCCATATATGTGCTTCCTGCAATGGCCTGATTCTGATCACTGTTCCATCAGCAAACGGCTTATCTTACGAAATTTATGATCTATTTGCCAAGCAGAGCGTGTCACTTCCACAGCCTCAGATCACAAGGCAAAGCATTGGAACAGCATTAGCTTTTGATGGCCAACACTACCAAGTGTTGCGGGTCTTCAGAGTTGAAGCTAAATCAGTTACTGCAAACAACCCATCAGCATCTTCAGAAGAGGAGGATTGGCTAGAAATGGAAATTTTCTCTTCTGAAACAGTCATGTGGAGTCACTATTGCCCCTTAATCCGTCTGCCACCTGAACTTCCAAAACTCAGCACAGCCCCCCTCTCTTTGCAAATGGAGCGATACACTGGGAAGTTGGCGGATATTTGCTTATGTGCAATCTCAGCCAGCGCAACTGTAAGCTCATTAGACTTCCAAACCATTCTCTGAATTAGACATGGCACACAATGACCTTTGGACAGTGCTTGTGGGAATCTGGAGGTTTGGTACACTATTGTTACTCTAATTTCGAAGGAATCCACACTATTGTTAATTTCGAGGGAGATCTGCACCTTTGAATGCCCAAACTTGGGCTTCCACTGCTGCTCAGTTTTCACGGTCGACTATTGTCTTCCAGGAGAGTCTCGGATGGAAGATGCTGGATCATCCAGGGGAAAGAAGGAGCTCGTGCACCTGCCATTAGCAGATATGATAGTTAGAAAGAGAAGTGATAAGAGCTGTCAGTGAAACGAGAATGGGAGATCAGGCTTTTTCCCTTTATTTGCCGAGTACATGCTTCATTTTCTCGGGCTGAATTGCAGAATGTTTTGTGGTTGCTCATTGTTGGTTATTATCTACAGATTTCATTTAGCAGGTTGGATCAACCCTCCTGGATGAGATACACCGTCCAAGTTTGTCACAACACTGCTGGTTTAGGGGGCGTTGGGGCCTTCTTGACCTCTGTTTTTGCTTCTACCTTTTGGCTCCTGGCTTGCTGTCCAAAGATTCTAAACTGCTATCCGGCATCGAAAGCCAATTCAAAGCTAACCTGTGAAGGCCAAAACATGAAGTTGCTCCCTACGGTTGGCCAGTACTTTGACTTCCGGGCAGCTCTGCACTTTCGGCCTGCAATTTCTGGCCTCAGAGAGACCAGAGAAATGAGCTTCTTCCAGGGGCTGCCGGCTGCCACCGCCACTTGAAAATCCATCAACGGCAACGAATCATATAGCTTTGTTAGTGTACTAGTTTGAGTGAGAGATTGCATGGACCCTCCAGTGTCATTGGCAAGGGCTGCCGGTCCTAGTTGAGGCCCTCGCCTGGGCTGCCGCCGCCGCCGCACCCAGTTAACTTAAGACTGGACTCTCCACCTCTCCCTTAGTTATTTTTTTGGCTATTTCTCTTTGTTTATTTTTTCTTTCCGTTCTTTATGGTTGGCCTATTTTGTGATGTGCCGCCATATCAACGTCACATCTCCTCAAAACTTGTAGAAAATGCCACGTCAAGTTTTTGATGCACATTGTTAGCAAATTTTTCCAATGCCTCGTCGGAAGGACTAGATTCTGTTGAATTCGAACGTAGTTTTATGACTGTAGGTGCAATTTTGACATCTGAGTAAAACTCACAAGAATGACAATCACTGAGGTTGACAATTTTGAAACAAGAAATTTATGGGCAGGATTATTTCTACAGCTGGAATTAGGAGTGTCAAGAACCGAATCGAACTGAAATTTTGAGCGTTTTCGGTTCGGTTCGGTTAATCGAAAAATAACCATTAATTTTTGGTTCGGTTCGATTAACCGAACCAAATCGGAATTTTTAATTAAAAGTGAACAATCACTTTTTATCATCATCTTTTCTTCATTTAGGTCCCAATAAGTAAATTAAAAATAAAGAAAGTGAAAAACCGTCCCGAACCAAATCGAACCGAACCGCATTTTCGGTTCGATTTGTATTCGGTTCAGAATGGTTTCGGTTCGGTTCGGTTTTTCAAAAAAATCGAACCGAATTGAACCGTTTACACCCCTAGCTGGAATGGCTTTATGGACGCAGCCTGCTTAGTTTAATGACTAAAATGCTTCCCGGAAAACCCCCAAGTCAAATTGTGGTTGTGAGCTTGTAGCCCTTGAATAAAATTTGAAGGGAAAGAGTCGGTCTTCTAATTGGAAACGGATGAAAATAAATCAAACTAAGGATCCATTTGTTTCATTAAAAATGAATAATTTGAAAAATATTTTCTAAAAATATCATTTATATCACTTATAAAAATAAATGTAAAAAAAATATTTTCATCATTCATGAAAGCATTCATAAATGAATTGTTATCGATAATGAAAAAAATATTTTATAGATTAATTATTTCAAGCAATATAAGTTATCACTTTTAGAAAAATTTATTAAAAAATTTATTAAAAATATTTTTCAAATTATTCATTTTCCTAAAATATATTTTCCTCAATTTTCAATATATGAATTGCTTAGGTCTATGAATTAATGGAAAATATTTTTCTAATCAACAAAAATTTATGCTTATAGTCAGGAAAATGATTTTATTTTTAAAAAATCGAAAATTATTTTTTTAAAATATGATTAAATATCCTCACTTTACTTTTCCAATTCAGCCGGCAAAGTTCGCCCTTTATTTTATTTTGCTCAAGACAAATTTCGCCTTGAAAAATAGCAAATTGGATAAGCGTTTAGGTGGACAGAGGACTAAAGCACATCAGGCTCAATCACGAGGCCCAATGGCCTTGAAAAGTCAAACTGCAAACCAACACTTCTTCGAGATCTCTAACTTGCCGCCACAAGTCTAAAAAAATTTCCTTTATGAAATGATTATATAAATCAATCTCGATTTTTGGGTGCTCCCGAAGAATCGCATCATCTGACTTACCCAATCAACAGTGACAAGAAATGGAAAGCGTTGCTCGTTTCATTACCTTTCATGCAAAATAAATACTAGCCACCTAGCATATCTGTGTTTGCGTGATTTGTCAGGGAAGCAAATGATGTAATTCTCAAAGAGAATCTAGACGGTCACTTTACTATTAATGGTTATGATTAGGATTAATGAGATATCAAAGATTCCAACATAGCTGTTTTACTGTGGTGGGGTGATCTCCAATTTAGGGAAATGTCCTAAAAAGTTCTAAACATATTGTATGTGTGTCAATTTATTCCTAAATATTTTGATAATTTGCTAATTAAGTACTTTTAGCCAATTTGGACCATAAATTATTGACATGGATGACCGTTATCTTTTTTGGCGAAGCTCGTGATAGCCGATGCTGATGTAGATAATTTTTATAAATTTTTTTAAAAAATTGAATTTTTAATTTTTTAATTTTTCTTTGTGTGTTTTTTAATTGTGGTCAATGCAACCCTCATCAACCTCGAAGGGATTAGCTAGATTGGGCGAGGGTGGCCTCACTCGCAGTTGGTGAGGCAACGATGGCCCTAGGTAAGGGCCACCTCACGTCGGGGCCCTCGCGTTAGGGCCAGTGAGGTTATGATGGCATTGCCTAGGGCCTTTGTAGCCCTACCGGTCGCGGTCAAGGGCGCAAAGGACCTCATTAGATCTGGGTGAGGGTGCCAGCGAGGTTGCAAAGGCCCTCGCCCAAATTTGGCAAGGGCCTTTGCGCCTTCAACCACGGCCGGCAAGGTGGCCCTCACCTAGTCTAAGAGGGGCCTTCATAGTTGCAAGGGTTGCTGGTGACCCTCGCAATTCATAACGATAATAAAAACAAAGAAAAAATAATAATAATAAATTCATAAAAATAATAAGAAAAATTAAAATATTTAAAAAAAAGGCTCACATTAGCATCGATTGTACCACTAAAATAGCTAATCATTATTGATTTTTAGCATAAATTGGTCAGAATGACTATTGATAATTATCAAAACGTTTAATACTAAATTGGATAAATTAAAAAGTTGATGATTAAATTGACATAAATGTAAGAAATTTAAGACTTTTTGAGTCATTTTCCAACATGAATTTCATTAGTGTGAGCTTTCCTTAGAATGAGGAAAAAGACAACTTCATTGTTGAGACCGCTTGCAGTGCTTGGTAACCCAAGCAATGAAGTTGAAGTCAACACAAAGTGGCGGGGCGAGATTGGTCGCAAATACCAAAGGGGTCAGACAAGATTAATGCTTACGTAATGACAGTTTGTCTAACCTAAGCAAATGAAATGAATTCAACACAAGTGGAGGGGCAAGATTGGTGCAAATACCTAGACTTGGCATAGAAATCTATGGCATAAATATTCATGTATGACTTTGAAGTTACTTTTTTTATTATTAAATGCTTTGCTAATGGGGTGTCAGATATCGTACTTTAGCACTTGAAGGACGCGATATTCTTCTTTCTTTGCATTATTGATTGAAATGGGAATGTTTTTTCCTGTCCTTGTTGGGTTCTATTTGTCTGTTCAAAGTTCATACTGATGATCAGGTAAGCAGCACTATGTAGCCGTTTTCATTACCTCATTACCACTTGTGCTTCTTCAGTTCTTCCAAAGTGAGGGCATAGGGGCTGGCTGAAAGGCAATTCATTTTGGCCAGCAAACAGCAAATTTCAAAGTTGCTTTCCAATTGTGCATTTATCTGGAAGTTCATAGGGGTTGAATAATAACTATACTAGTGCATTCAAATTTATAGTAAGGATATGTTTATCGGAAGTCTCAAAATTTGTTACGAAAGTGCAAAGAACAAGTTCATTGATGTCGAACTTTACAAAAGTTATATTGATGCCAAAGAATCAATAAGTAGCAGATAGCAAGCCACCAATCAAGCAATGTTGCGTAGTCTACTCATCCGCAGATAATGAGCTGCCTGATTTTTTTTGTTCTTTAAGCGAGTGATTTTAGTTTACTCTTCCCCAAGGTGAAGGGAGTTGAAAGGATGTATGATTGTGATATTATTTTCTCTTCGTGAAGCATGAGACAACTTAGTCATATTGGGCTTGTGGGAAGATCAAGAATCTGTAGAACATCAACGCGTCATTCTTACTAAGTAATGATGATCTAGTGACCTTTTGTATGTCAAGTTTTGTGCATCCTAATCAAAAGTGAGCTACTCCTTTTCCACCTGATGGCATGATGCATCATAATTCATTTTGCTTTTCAATTATGTGCACTCTTTCAAGTATAGTCCTTTCCTGTGACAGGAGGGCAACCAAATAAAAATTAAAATTTAAGCTGTACAATCCCTTACTAAAGAAATGCCCGAAGCATGAGCAAATAGCAAAATGCTCAAACAAAGAGGAGCTTGTTGAACTATGATAGGAGAACTAGATGGTCGTAGAGCTTTATTCTTCCAAGGTAACCTGCATATTGATTACCTTTTGTGTAGTTGGAAAGAATGCAATCCCTCTCCTTACTATATAGATCTTTACAGTCCCTTATGAGAACCTCCTCCAGTTATGTTGAATAGCATCTGCAGGACGCAACTACTACTTGTTTATACTTTTAACCAGTTCTACGTTTTGGTGAGACCATTCTTGGTAAGGTAGGCAGTGGGAACCCCTGATGCATTATTAAAAAAAGAAAAATATCTAAGGATACACTTTCTTTGTTTTAGTCTATCTGTGTGCTTTGCCTCATTTAAATCCCAGAAATTGACCTTTTTAGTAAATAGGGCGTACCATGGCAAGTGGCATTTCTTGCGAAATCAGAACTTACATAGTTAATATGTTTGCTTGTGCTTACATTTGTGTTGATCTAACATAAAACATAGCTACATGCTGATGATACATTTGAATTGTTTATTTCCTTTGTCCTGTTTGCCCGGGCCCCTCTTGATGCGATGAGACAAGGACATATTGATTGTCCTCACTCAAAGATATTTCTTAGTAGGAAGCGTCTTACGCATCAAAATAGTATTTGTAATTGACAAATTACATCTGGTGTAGCAACCCAATTATGGATGAGATTTTTTGAAATTAGAATACAAAATTGGTTTTCTTCTCATGTAAATGATGTAAATCCTTCATAAGATGCGCACGCGCATATGTGGAGCATTATTAATTCTAGGAATGCATGATTCTTAATGTTTCTGGTCAAGTTGTCCTGAAGAGACGGGCTTTGAAGAGGTCTCAAATGACCAAGTAAAATTTTATTTAGATTGGTTTATAAACTTACGCCAGATTGAAAATACAAGCGGGAGAATTTATGATTTAATCCTGAAAATGCTTTCCCTGTAATTAACTTCAGTTTGGGAATTGCTGTTGCAAGTGTTCAATAAAAAAGTGCGAAGCCGGCAACCCTTTGACATTTTTCTTCGTGAAGAAGATGATTGGCTAGAAATCTTATGCCGCCACTCATTTCATTTTGTTTTAAATTTATTGGAATTATAAAAAATTTGCGCCTGTCAAATAATTTAGCTGCAGAAACAACCTCATCAAAATCTCCTGCCAACGCGTGGCCAAATGAGGAAGAGAATCACGAGGGACAACATTGGCACTGTCAAAAGCTTGTCCTATTTTTTTAGCACTTCAAGCCAAGGCCAAGAGTAAGTGATCCAAGGAGTAGGATAATTCTAATTTCCTTCTCTTCGACGGTAGGTCTTTTCATGTTTCTCATAGGAACTTCCTGGAGCTGCAATTACTTCAGCACGGTAGGAGGAGCTTTGTCTCTCTGGGAACCATGGAGAGGCCTTCTAGCAGCATATGCCGGGTCAGTGGAGATCACCACGGAGGCCTTCTGTGCCACTACCTTCTTCAAAATGGCTCTGCCGAATATGTTTTCCTTGATATATATGAGGGAGGTTATGCAGGCATCAACCGACACCATAGCTTCCATGCAGAAATGAATGCCCATATATGTGCTTCCTGCAATGGCCTGATTCTGATCACTGTTCCATCAGCAAACGGCTTATCTTATGAAATTTATGATCTGTTTGCCAAGCAGAGCGTGTCACTCCCACAGCCTCAGATCACAAGGCGAAGCATCGGAACAGCGTTAGCTTTTGACGGCCACCACTACCAAGTTGTGCGGGTCTTCAGAGTTGAAGCTAAATCAGTTACTGCAGACAACCCATCGGCATCTTCAGAAGGAGATGATTGGCTAGAAATGGAAATTTTCTCTTCTGAAACAGGCATGTGGAGTCATTATTGCCCCTTAATCCGTCTACCACCTGAACTTCCAAAACTCAGCACAGCCCCTCTCTTTGCGAATGGAGCAATACACTGGGAAGTTGGCGGATATTTGCTTATGTGCAATCTCAGCCAGCGCAACTGTAAGCTCATTAGACTTCCAAACCATTCTCTGAATCGGACGCAGGACACAATGACCTTCGGACAGTGCTTGTGGGAATCCGGAGGTTTGGTACACTATTGTTACTCTAATGTCAAAGGAATCCACACCTGGGCTCTTCTCAAGGGACCAGATCACGGCAGCTGTCCTGGTTACTTCAGCTGTGATATTGCAAGTTTTGAGTGGAAACTAGTCCACACCATCAAACACAAAACCTTAATCTCACGCAACCCAAATGTTTTCAGGAGACTCGAATCACTCGTTCACACCGTCAAGCACGAAACCTTATTATCATGCGTGCCACATGTTTTCACGAAACTTGAAGATAACAGGTATTACTTTTCGTTGTTGAACTGGAAGCCACACTCTATTTCTCCTTGTGCATATAGCTCAGTATTGAAAGTCATCTACCTGAGGCTTCCCGGAGCTATCCTTTCTTACGACCCGACTACCCAAATCTTGAAAGAGATCTGCACGTTTGAATGCCCAAACTTGGGCTTCCACTGCTGCTTGGTTTTCGCGGTCGACTATTGTCTTCTGGGAGAGTCTCGGATGGAAGATGCTGGATCATCGAGGGGAAAGAAGGAGCTCGTGCACCTGCCATTAGCAGATATGATAGTTAGAAAGAGAAGTGACGAGAGCTGTCCGTGAAACGAGGATGGGAGATTAGGCTTTTTCTTTTATTCGCCGAGTGCATGCTTTGTTTTCTCAGGCTGAATTGCAGGATGTTTTGTGGTTGTTCCTTGTTGGTTATTATCTACAGATTTCATTTCGTAGGTTGGATCAACCCTCCTGGATGTGATACACCGTTGAAGTTTGTTACAACCACCGCTGGTTTAGGGTGGTTGGGCCTTCTTGACCTGCTTCTGCCTTTTGGCTCCTGGCTTGCTGTCCAAAGATTTTGGACTGCTATCCAGCATCGAAAGCCAGTTCAAAGCTAGTCTCTTCCTCCGGTTAACCGGTACTTTGACTTCCGGGCAGCTCTGCCCTTTCGGCCTGCAATTTCTGACCTCAGAGAGACCAGAGTTTTTTCTTTTGGCTATTTCCCTTCGGTTTTTTTTTTTTTTTCCGTTCTTTATGTTTAGCCTATTTTCTGTTGTGACGCCATATCAACGTCACATCTCCTCAAAACTTGTAAAAAAATGCCACGTCAAATTTTCAATACGCATAGTTAGCAAATTTTTCCGACACCTCGTCGGAAGGACTAGATTCTGCCGAATTCAAACGTGCTTTGATGGCTGTTGGTGCAATTTTCACATTCGCGTAAAACTCACGAGAATGACAATCACTGAAGTTGACAATTGTGAAACGAGAAATTTATGGGCAGGGTTATTTCTGCAGCTGGAATGGCTTATGGGCGCAGCCTGCTTAGTTTAATGACTAAAATACTTCCCAGAAAACCCCCAAGAAGTCAAATTGTGATTGTCAGCTTGTAACCCTTGAATAAAATTTGAAGGGAAAGAATCAATCTTGCAATTAGGGATGTGCAAGATGGACCGCTCAAATCGGAAACCGTCCAGGACCGGCGGTTCGGTCTAATTCTTGAGAGTGTCAGTCCAATTCCCGGTTCCTAAAAGTGGAACCGATTTCTAGGCAGTCCAGTTTCTAGTTCCAAGAGGAAAATAGACCAGATCGGATCAACTACATATACATTTTTTTATTATGTCTTAAAAAAATTAGTAAAATGTGAATGAAATACTATCATGTCTCATGTTATCATAAGTTATAATACAATAAATTTTCACTCATCGTCACTTCCGTTAATATCTTAAAATTTGTCACTCTCTCATTGTGCATAGCTACTCTTTAGTGGGGAAAAAGAGTAGCTAATTTTGTTGGATCGAACCATACTCGATAGGAACTAACAGTCGGGTTCGGTTCTTGGTCCTAGGACCAAACTTCTAGTTCCGATTCCAAGGTGGAACTAGACCGAACTTGGGGACAATCACCCCTACTTCCAATTGGAAAGGGATGAAAATAAATCAAATTAAGATTTCATTTGTTTTATGGAAAATGAATAATTTGAAAAGCATTTTCTCGAAATTAATTGTTTATATTGCTTATAAAAGTAAACGAAAGAAAAATATTTTCATCATCCACGAAAATGTTTAGATATAAATTGTTGTCAATAATGAAAAGTAATTTATAAACTAATTATTTCGAGTAATATAAGTTATCATTTTTAGAAAAATATTTTTCAAATTATTCATTTTCCTAAACAAATGTTTTCCGCATTTTTCAATATGTGGATTGCTTAGAAAAATGAGGAAAATATTTGTTTAGGAAAATGAATGATTTGAAAAATATTTTTCTAATCAATGAAAATTTATGCTTAATTCAAGTAAATAATTTATTTTTAAAAATTTAAAATTATTTTTTAAAATATGATTAAATATCCTCACTTTACTTATCCAATTCGGCCCGCAAATTTCGCCATTTTTTTTTTATGCTCAAGACAAATTTCGCCTTTAAAAATAGCAAATTGGATAGGGGCGTAGGCGGGCAGAGGACTAAAGCACATCAGGCTCAATCACGAGGCCCAATGGCCTTGAAAAGTCAAACCGCCAACCAACACTTCTTCAAGATCTCTAACTTGCCGCCACAAGTCTAGGAAAATTTTCTTTGTGAAATGATGATATAAATCGATCTTGATTTTTAGGTGCTCCCGAAGAATCGCATCATCCGACTTACCCAATCAACGATGACAAGAAATGGAAAGCGTTGCTTGTTTCATTACCTTTCATGCAAAATAAATACTGACAACCCGGCATGTCTATAGTTGCGTGATTTGTCGAGTAAGCAAATGATGTAATTCTTGAAGAGAAACTAGATAGTCACCTTATTGTTAGTGCTTATGATTAGGATTAATGAGATATCTAAGATTCCAAGATAGTTGTTTTATTGGGGTGGGGTGATCTCCAATTTAGGAAAATTACCAAAAAAGTCATAAATTTATTATATGTGTGCCACTTTAATCTTAAATCTTTTAATAATTTGCCACTTTAGTTTTTTCAATCAATTTTAACCAGAAATTGTTAACATGAACAGCTACCATTTTTTTGGCATAGCTCGTGACACCCAATGCTAAGAGTGGATAATATTATAGTTTTTAAAAAAATTGAATTTTAAATTTTTTTATTTCTCTTTATATTTTTTTAATTATGGTTAGTGCAATCCTCATCGGGCGCGAAGGGATTACCTAAATTGAGCGAGGGTCACCTCACTCAAACCTAGAGGTGAGGGCCACCTCACCTCGGGGCCCTCACTTCAGGCCGACGAGTCACGATGGTATCACCCAAAGCCTTTGCAGCCCCACTGGTCATAGTTAAGAGAACAAAGGACCTCACTAAATCTAGGCGAGGGTGTCAGCGAGGTCACAAAGATCCTCGCCCAAATCTAGCAAGGTCCTTTGTGCCTTCACCCACAGCCAGCAAGGTGGCCCTCACCTAGTCCAAGTGAGGCCTTCATAGCCATGAGGGTTGCTGGCAATGAAAAAAAAAAAGAAATATAAAAAAATCATAAAATAATAATAAAAAGTTAAAAATTTTTAAAAATGGCTCACGTTAGTGCCAATTGTGCCGCTAAGATAGCTAACATCCACATCATTGATTTCTAACAAATATTGGTCAGAATGACTCGATTGATAATTATCAAAATATTTAATATTAAATTGGACAACTTAAAAAGTTGATAATTAAATTAACATAAAAGTAATAGGTTTAAGATTTTTTTGAGTAATTTTCCCACATGAATTTCATTAGTGTGAGCTATCCTTAGGCTGAAGAACAAGACAATTTCATTGTTGAGACTGCTTGGAGTGCTTGGTAACCTAAGCAATGAAGTTGAAGTCAACACAAAGTGGCGGGGCGAGATTGGCCGCAAATACCAAAGGGGTCAAACAAATGAAGTCAACACAAGTGGAGGGGCGAGATTGGTCGCAAACACCTAGACTTGGCATAGAATTTGAAATTAATCTATATAATATTTCTCTATATTTGTAGATTGCCAAAAAGTCATATGGAATGTGCAAGACATAGAATGATGCTTAAAGTATTGATCGCTGATTTGGCTCAATTTTATTTGTACATCTAATAGTTGATCGGTCGTTCTATTGCTCAATTTAAGAAGACAATAAATAGATGCCACACTTCACTTACAAAAAAAGAAATCATAAGTCTAACTTTTGATAAATTGAAATTCAATCTTAGAAAAAGAAATTTGAAAGGGCAAGACTTTGCCAATTTATTTCAATTAGTAATGAGTGTCTAAATATGAGGAATTGTTAAAAAGACAAAGATAAAGGGCCACGTCAAGGCTACATCAAGGCTTTACACAAAACGTGGCTTTAATGAAAACTTATGAGTAGACACTTACCCAAATGAATATATTGAAATAGATATGCAAAAAATGACGCTTGACAAGCCTTATGTTTGTGATCCTTAAAGCTTCCCAAGCTAAAAGAAAAAAGAATTTTTAGGACTAAAGACACTCAAATTTACTCATTCGACATTAATAAGTCAGATGAAATATTCGATTTACTCTTAAAAGATGGGCTGAAAAAAATTAATAGAAAGTTGAGTTATCCCAAGTAAAGAAGATTTTTTTTAATAAACAAACAAATTGCAACTAGCATCATTCATGGAGCCATAACACTATAAATTATGTTGTTGTCAAGAAAACAATTTAAGAGGCAATTTGGGAGGGGAAAAGTCAAATTTGTCAAGTGCAAAAGGGCATATGATAGCCCTTGATTATCTAATTTAAAATAATCAAATGATTGACAAATCATTCAATTCTTTTTAAAATGGGGATATGTTGATGCCCAAAAATTAACAACTTTTGATCACTACAAAATGTATCTAAGTCAATGAGAGCAGGGTTTAATCAACAACGAACAACATAGTCAACAACTTGAAAGAAATTGATAACTCTTTAGCAGAGTCATCAACACCAAATTTCAATTATCAATGAGAACCTTCAATAGTCGATGATATTTTTTATAGCCGTTGTAGATTTTACTAGGTCTTAGAACTCAAAGGCAGTATTGATGATACAATGATGTAATATTAATGTTAGGTGGTTATTTTATAATTTTTTAATAGATAAGTGTTGCTTAATAATAGTAGATTGCTAAGTAAACTTCTTGTAATTGCAAATGTAATTTTTTGTTAAACTGTAACTAAAGATAAGATTAGGAAGTTTTTTGTTCTTTCAAATTCAATAACCATTGTACATAACTACCATATGTAATTGTATGTAAAGGGCTATGGATACTCAAGTTTATTCATTATAAGGACCCCTAATCAATCAAATAATTCAAGGTTCTTACAAATTTATCTTTTATCTTTATTTTTCTGTAATTTATATGGTCGGCAGCAATTGCCTTCAATCTTCCTGTCTTTAATTTTCTTATTATTTACTTTTTTGTCTAAAATCAACAAAAACCCTTCGACATATTTATCAATTCACTCATTGATCCATCCATATTTTTGGAGAATATTTCATCATCTTTTGGTAAAATGCTACTTAAGGTTTGTTATTCCTTTCATTCTTTCTATTATTATACGAAGAATCTAAATATATCGACTTAGTTAATTTCATGAATGTAATTTCACTTTCTTCATTTTCGAGACAACTTCAATTTGGTTTTCTCTTCCTGAAGCGGCAAAAGTAAGGACACCAAGCACGAGAAAATGTGCGTGCGCACATGCTCCTAACTGAAGCTAGTCAAACGCATAATGACGAACAGATCAAGCAAGATTAGCGTGCGTTTAACGACGGTTTTGCCAACCTAAGCAATGCAGCCAAGTCAAACACGAGTGGTGGGGGCCAGATTGATCGCAAAATCTTCAATAATCTATGGAATAAATATATATAAATCTCCCAATGACGACATGACCGATCATGGCATTATTTTAGTCCTTTAAGATGACCAAGCAAACCATGGTAGCTGGAACTGAAAGGCGCCTTCTGTTTTGAGAGTTCACCAACTTCTTTATACCAACCTTGGGTTCTACATGTCACGAGAAAAAATTTATTCATCAGAAATTAGGGTTTTATTAATGGGTATTTTCGAGACACTCATTGAATATTTGAATAGAAAAATATTTTCATTTTGGATGTACCGTTGCTTTCTTGTCTTGTATAATCAATGCATTGAAAATTATTAAGTATAGTTAGGAAGTGTCTTGACTTGCTTTTCAGAGTACATCCAGCATGAAAAAATGAAGAGGAGTATGCTGGCGTGAACTGTCGAAACAAGATATTTCTTCGTGTGAAGATTGGTTCTCCTGGTGGCACCAAACAATGTGTGTGCACAGTAAATTGGGTTCAATCGTTTCGTATGATGAATTTAAACTATGTTAATCTATTACTTAATGAATGTAATCTTCCACTTACTTTATTCCGTTTTCTTTTGTTTTAGCTATAGGATGATGCCTAGGCTACCTTTTGAGTTTCTCGACTAGTCCAGCTCCCTCGATGATCTTCAAGTAAGCACTCTTTCATATTTGCCTAATGCATTTAGGATTTAACTTCCAAAGTGGTCCCGACAAAGGCTTTCAACTCAAGAACACAAGGAAATAAACATATCTCCTTGTATCTAAGCTATCATCACCTTGTTGGCCTAACATTTCAAGTTGACAATATCAGTGCACGGATTTCCTTTTCAAACGTTTTTTGAGGTGGGGGTTAGGAGTGAGATCTGGAAAAATGCTCTAAGTGCACCAGATGCATGTATACTTGGTGCACTTCGGTTCCTAAGATTTATTAGACAGAACTTAGAGAAGCTATCGTGTGCGGATTGCCGCCTACTAGACTTACTGGTCCATGCCCAATGCAATTTTTGTCAATGGATAATTGAACTGCCAGTCCCTATATTTTTCGATCTGTTTAATCTCGTCCCCGTACTTTTTTTCGCAAAAACAACCTCTAAAATAATAATATATATTCAAATTAGGTCTTCTGTCTAAAAAGCAATCGGAATGTTGACATGAGCCGCCGCCACAAGAATGCTGCCGTTAGTGATGACTAGCAAACAAGTGATGACATGGGTTCTTTTATGCCAAATGGACCAAAATAATAGGGAAAAAAACTCAAACACCTGAGTGAGATAGACAGAGAGCCTTTGAGCCCATGAGACCATAAGGATTTGGGTCGCGTGATCCCTAGCCTTTCGTAAATAGGCCATACTCAAATTAGATCTGATTTTCATAAAATACGATGAAATGATCTATGAACTTTACTTACTTAAACCCAACCATGGGTAGCGTAGTTGGTGTGCGTTCTCTCCCTCATCGCCGAGGTCAAGAGTTCGAACGCTCTCATTGCTAAAGTGTTGTAAGAGGAGGATCCTGGTGTTGGGGTCCTGAGCTAGTCTCCCCCGAGAATTATGTTTAAATAGGCTTGCAGCGAGGCCCGACGGTGCCACTAGGCACTGGAGCGTCATGTGCTCCTCAAAAGGTGAGCTCCGGCGGTTCCTCGGTCATAAAAAAAAAAAAAAACTTTACTTACTTAAATCTATTACAAAGTTGATTTATATGTAAAGTCAAGAAAGAATTTCATTCGATAAGTTTTCCCACCGAGTTTTTTATTTCTTTCTTCCTTTTTTTATTTCCTCTAAGAGGTTAGGAGATTGACCGGAGTTTTTTATTTCTTTCTTCCTTGTTTTATTTCCTCTAAGAGGTTAGGAGATTGACCGGTTGTTAGTAAAAGCAGTATATCAAAAGAAATAAAGAAATAAATAAGAAACATAAATTCTTCATGATTAATTTTTATTTTTTTAAACAGGGCAAAAGCCGGTCCGGTTCTAGGTGGGTCTTTGCTTGGACCCAGTTTTTGGACCGATCTCAACTGGTTCCCAAAAACTGGAATCAGTTTCTGGACCGGTTTAATCAGAAACCAGTTTCCGATCCTATTTTTCGAATGGTCCGATCTAGTTCCTTTGTAAATCCAGTCCGGTTGCACACTCTTATTTGCTATTTCTTTCATTCTTTCTATTATTATAGGAAGAATCCAAATATAACGACTTAATTGAATGTAATTCCACTTGCTTCATTGTCGAGACGATTTCAATTTGGTTCTCTTTTCTTGAAACAGCGAAAGCAAGGACACCAAGCACGAGAAAATGTACGTGCGCACATGCTCTTAACTGAAGCTAGTCAAATGCATAATGACGAACAGATCAAGCAAGACTAGCGTGCGTTTAACGACGGTTTTGCCAACCTAAGAGTCAAACACGAGTGGTGGGGGCCGGATTGATCGCCAAATTTTCAATAATCTATGGAATAAAAATATATTTATAATAAGGCCGATCATGGATTTATTTTAGTCCTTTAAGATGACCAAGCATACACTAGTAGCTGGAACTGAAAGGCGCCTTCCGTTTTGAAAGTTCACCAACTTCTTTATACCAACCATGGGTTCCACATGTCACGAGAAAGAGTATTAATTGGAAATTAGGATTTTATTAACGGGTGCTTTTGAGACACTTATTAAATATTTGAATAGAAAATTATTTTCATTTCTGATGTATTGTTGCTTTCTTGTCATGTATAATCAATGCATTGAAAATCGCTAAATATAGTTAGGGAGTGTCTTGACTTGCTTTCCAGAGTACATCCAACATGAAAAAAATGAAGAAGAGTATGCTGGTGTGAATTGTCGAAACAAGATATTTTTCCGAGTGAAAATTGGTTCTCCCAGCGACACCAAATAATGTGTGTGCACGGTAAATTTGGTTAAATTCTTTTGTACGAAGAATTTAAACGATTTTAATCTATTACTTAATGAATGTAATCTTCCACTTACTTTATTCCGTTTTCTTCTATTTTAGCTGTAGGATGATGCCTGAGCTAGCTTTTGAGTTTCTCAACTAGTCCACCTCCCTCGATGATCTTCAAATAAGCACTCTTTCGTACTTGATGCATTTGTGATTTTACTTCCGAAGTGGTCCCGACAAAGGCTTTCATCTCAAGAACACAAGGGAATAAACATATCTCCTTGCATCTAAGCCATCATCACCTTGTTGGCCTAACATTTCAAGTTGACAATGTCAGTGCATGGATTTCCTTTTCAAACGGTTTTTTGAGATGGGGATTAGGAGTGGGATCTGGAAAAATGCTCTTAAGTGGACCAGATACATGTATACTTGGTGCACTTCGGTTCCCAAGATGGATTAGATAATGACAGAACTTAGAGAAGCTAGCGTGTGCGGATTGCCGCCTACTAGACTTACCGGTCCATGCCCAATGCAATTTTTGTCAATGGATAATTGAACTGTTAGTCCCTATATTTTATTCAATCTGTTTGATCTCATCCCCGTACTTTTTTTCACAAAAACAATCTCTAAACTATATATATTATTCTGTTCAAGTTAGGTCTTCTGTCTAAAAAGCAATCAGAATATTGACATGAGCCGCCGCCACAGCAATGTTGCCTTTAGTGATGACTAGCAAACAAGTGATGACATGGGTTTTTTTATGCCAAATGGACCAAAATAATAGGGAGAAAAACTCAAACACCTGAGTGAGAGAGACAGAGAGCCTTTGAGCCCATGAGACCATAAGGATTTGGGTCGTGCGATCCCTAGCCTTTCGTAAATCGGCCATACACAAATTAGATCCTATTTTCATTAAAAAAAAAACGATGAAAAGATCTATGAACTTTACTTACTTAAATATATTACAAAGTTGATTTATATGTAAAGTCAAGAAAGAATTTCATTTGATAAGTTTTCAACTATTTATGCACTCAAAATGAGTGCCATGACATTGAAAAAATTATTAATCCCTCAGTTGACATACTTGCTAAACCATCGAGATTTTTTTTTTTCTTCCTTTCTTTATTTCCTCTAAGAGGTTAGGAGATTGACCTGTTGCAAGTAAAAGCAGTATATCCAAAGAAGTAAAGAAAAAAAAAATAAGAAACATAAATTCTTCATGATTATTATTATTTTTTTTAAGTTAAGTGAAGATGAGATAAGACAGAGGTGTAAGTGAGCTTATTAAAGGAACTTCATTTGAGCACGCATACAGGATGGACAAGAATTTAGAACGGTCTAACATGTCAGTTTTTTCAAATGGACAACAAATAGAATTCATTGCTCCGCGAGTCAGCATCATCCTTTCTACTTCTCTGAGTATTTATGCTCGAGTTGACATAGTTGGTAGACATTAAGCCTGTCTTCCTCACCATATTTGATAGGAGATGATCAGCAGGTTGCAATTAACGCCGCACATCAAATGAATATAAGGGAAAAAGAACGAAGATTGTTTAATTTGTTTGCAAAATGAGAGAGGATAGAGGTGTGAAATCTAGCATCAAATTTGGAAAAGTTATCAAAAAAGTCATAAACCTATTACACTTGTACCAATTCAATTTTAAACCTATTTATTTTGCTGATTGGGTCCTAAATTTTTTTCACATTTTGTTAATTGAGTCTATCTCACTAATTTTGATTGGAAATCGTCAATGTAGACACTAACCGTCCTACATAGCATGGTCGGTGTTTACACGAACAATTTTCATAATATTTTAACATTTTTTAATTTTGTTTAAAAATTTTAACTTTTTGTTTTTTATTTTTATTTTCTTTACTCTTTTTTTAACTTGGGGTCGGGCAAGGCCGTTGTGGCCCTCGCCAGCCAAAGTGAGGACCTAAAACAACCTTGCCCTATTTGGGTGAGGGCGTTGCAACCCTTGCCTAGAGCTAGTGAGGGCATCTTGGCCCTTGCTCGTAGCTAATGAGGGTCAGCAAGAAAAAAATAATAATAATAAAGAAAATGGAACAAAAGTATTCAAAAACTATTGAAAATTTTAAAAATATATTTAAATATTTAAAAAGGATCCACATCTGAGTGGGTCAAATGCCACATAAGATAGCTAATATCTACGTTAGTGGTTTTAGTTGAAATTGGCTGAATATACTTATTGACAAAATATAAAAATGTTTATGACTAAATTAACAAGGTTCATAACTCAATTAAAACAAATGTAATAGGTTTGGGATATTTTTGGTAATTCTCCCCTTCAAACTTGCTACTTTTGATAAATTTAATAAAAATTTCACATAAGGACCTAAATTGCCGTCATTTTTTCAAATAAAATCTTAAAATGAATATTATTTTAAGTAAATGCCTAAAGAGACTATAGTAATTTCAAATAAAAACCTGAAGTTGCCATGATAATTTTCAATGAGGGTTTAACCTCATCGGCAAGCTAAATATTTTTGACTAGTCAAGGGCGTTCTCGTCCAAAAATAACTTTAACCTAAATTTTAGTTAAATTGGATTAAAAATTAAGAAAACTAAAAGTTTATAAAAAGAAGAAAAAATAGGTGGGAGGGCTGGCCTTTTAATGGGGCATCACCGAGAATCCTCGCTAACTAGAGGCAAAGGTCCCTTGCTAGAATAAGGAGGGGATCGCAACTCTCACCTAAATCTAGAAGAGGCAAAGGTCCCCTTGCTTGAACAAGGAGGGGGTTGCGACCCTCGCCTAAATCTAAATTTAGGAGAGGGTTATAGCCCTCGCCAAAGCACCAATGATCCTTGTCCATCATAGCCGATGCCCCACTAATGATGGGGCGATGGTCATAGGGGGAAGGACTGAATTTTTTTTTTTTTTTTTTGTCTATTTTCTTTTTCTATTTTTTTTTAGTTTGTATTTTTTGAGTTTGTCTTTTTCATGGAAAGAAAAAAAGAAAAAATAAGAAAGAAAATAAGCAAAGTAAAGGATGAAAATATTCTTTACTACGGGTGATGAGATTTTCAACCAAAAAAAACACTGATGATGAGATCATGCTCTTCTTTAAGATATGATCACTTAAAATCTTTATTTGAAACTAGATCACTTAAAATCTTTATTTGAAACTAGATCACTTAAAATCTTTATTTGGAATTAGATCACTTGAAATAATTAGATAATGAAACATATTCTCCTTATCACAATAAATTATATATAAACAATTTCATATACTATTCATTTGCGTAAATAACCAGAATGGTCATTTTACCCAAAAAAAAAAAAAAAACTGTTTTGTAAATTATTTTTTTGGGAAAACAAATGGAATCTTACTTAGTACAAAGTACTCATAAAGTTAATCAGGAGCCGTAAAATTCCAGCCTCCCCCCGCTTGAAAGGTCCAAACAATTAGAGACAAGAATCGACAAGAATCGACGGCAAGTTCTACTCAGGACTGCAGGACAGGTTAACTTAATCTAGAAACGGCCAGTCTCAAAAAGCTCCTCTTTCTTCTTCATCGCGAACCTCAGAGAACACAGGAAATAGAGACTCCTCACGGAGCAATCATTCCTTCCTTCCTTCTCTGCTTCGTCGCCGTTTCCCATCGTCCCCAACGCTTCGTGTCAGACGTTACGTGTACATGCCTTCATCTCTGCGGGCCGATACGGTGTCAATCATCGGCCAATTTGTCGACCCAGTAGCCGATGACGATGCGGTGGATGAGTGTATAGGATAGGGGGCTAGTCCGTGAGGTTTAGAAAAATGGGCTCTGCCCGTCTGGCCAGATTCGATTTGCTGTTCATCGTCAACCCCAGAAGATAAGTTCTTTTAGTATTCCTGTCGGACTTTTCGTGCGCCGGGTGATCGTGGGTTATTAAATTCGCCAGCATTTTAAGCGTGGATTTCTTTTTTCGCCTCGGTCTTTACCAGCCCGATATAAAAGGAAATGAAACCCAAATCTCACAATGTCAATCTGCCCGCCGATGAAAGCTCAGCTCCCTCGTTCGCTCTGAGCTGTCGCAAAGTTCTGAACTTTCTCGTCATCTGAACGACAAAAACCAGTTTTTGTGGATACCCTTTTCCGCAAACCGCGAGATTACTGTTAGGCCCGAGAGTCGCGAGGATTGAAGACAGTAAGCCTTTTTATCCTTTGATCCTAGACCTTTTATTTTAGTCAATCTCGAGGGCTATATCAGGAGAGACACAGAGAGAGACCAATTAGGATAGTGTTTGCCATTTTGGATTTTTTTTGTTTCTACAGATTTTCGTTGTTTAATTGCGGTAGTTGTGCCGTATTGCGTTGGTTGAATATTATTCTAAGAATCAGAAACATTAAAAGAGGATGGTACTTCCTCAAAGTCGCAATCTTGCGGTGGCATGTAAAGGTCTCCCATTTCTTCCCGCTTCCAGATTTGACCGCCACCACCAGCCCCGCCAGCCCCGCCGTCTGCCTCAACGTCCGAATCTGCGATCTGGGTTCGGAAAGTCGGCGATGGCCTCCTACGAATCGGACGACGCGGTGAGATCTTACAGCTTTTCGCCGAGCAGGAGCTTGGCGACGTCGCATCACTTGCGCCATGTGGATTCGTTGGCCACTCTGCCATCCGGGGCTGGCAGGATCTCGCACTTGAACGCTGTGATCCTCGGTGAAGCTCTCGCCTCCGAAGAGAATGATCTCGTCTGCCCCAGTGATGAATTCTGCAAGCAGGCCCTTGTCCCATCTCCGCAAAAGGTAAGTTTTTTTTCTCCTCTGCTTCCCTTTTCCCGCGTTGGGTTTTCTTCTCTTTGTGGGTTTTGGTCATTGAGGCATTTTTGCAAGTCGCTTGGTAGATCGATCTGATTCTGTTCCTTTTCGACGTGGTCAGTACTTGGAGATGTACAAGAGGTCTATTGAAGACCCAGGTGGCTTTTGGTCTGATATTGCATCTGAATTCTACTGGAAAAAGAAGTGGGGTGAGCATGTATGCAATGAGAATCTGGACGTGCGGAATGGCGAAGTCAAGATCGAGGTTCACCTCTTTTGCCACGTCATAAATTATCTGAAGTTTATTCAAATTTGTTCCTTTCCGAAAAAGAATACATCATTACCATTTTTGTGATTTCTCTTGTGACCGAGCAGTGGTTCAAAGGTGGTATTACCAACATTTCCTACAATTGCTTGGATAGAAATGTGGAAGCTGGACTTGGGCACAAGATCGCGATCTACTGGGAAGGGAACGAGCCCGGTTATGATGGCACCTTGACATACTCAGAGCTGCTTCAAAAAGTTTGCCAGGTGGATATGATGCTTTAGTGTATTATGTTGCTAGCAAGCATATTTGATAATGAAGCAGTCTCTATCAAAAGATATTCAGTTAATTGTAATTGATAACTTTGTATTGGTTCAGCTTGCGAATTACTTGAAAGATATCGGTGTTAAGAAGGGTGATGCGGTGGTAATTTATCTTCCCATGTTAATGGAACTGCCAATAGCCATGCTTGCTTGCGCGCGCATTGGTGCTGTACACTCGGTATTGCTAGATCTCTTTATCTCCCACATTGATTTCGTTCTCCAGTACTTGATGTTCCTATACCAATTGCTTCGTTTCTTGTTTCTTTAAGGTTGTGTTTGCTGGATTTTCTGCTGAGTCCCTTTCCCAAAGAATCGTGGATTGCAAACCAAAGGCTGTTATTACTTGCAATGCGGTTACAAGAGGTTCAAAGGTCATACATCTGAAAGACATAGTTGATGCTGCCCTTGTTGAATCATCTGGCAATGGAGTTTCTGTAGGTATGGATTTACCAATATTTTCCTATGATCTGATGTAGAAATTGTCTTTGCTTGTTGTCTTCTCTTACTTGCATGCTTTGATTCATTGAGGACCTAGAAGATGTTGGTGATGGATGTATGGTCAATCTGGACTTAATACTGCAACTTCAAAAGTTCATATCACTAATTCATGGAATGAATGGTAGACTGATACTGAAGTGATATTACTTTCATCAGGGAAAACTTTGTCTTGAAGAAATTTTTCTTGCTAAATTTTGTAGTGGTATGTACTGAATCATGAATAATAGCTTGGTAATTGTAAGTATCCAAATCAAACTTCCAAGCTGATGTAAGCCTTCTTTTATTAGAATAGAAGCTTTGTTCTCCATATGCAATGTGGTAACTTAGCCCCTTTAGAAAGGAGAACATGGATAGCTTCATATATGGACCTTACAGGTATATTTGCTTCTGGCTGCCTTATTTTAAATCAATTACTGCAGAAAGGGCAATGGAGTAAAGTGTCAGACTAGTCTATCTTGAATTCTTTTATCTAGTTTGAGGTGTGCAAAAGCTCCATACTTAGCCCTATAATTCTGCTCGGTTAAGTGATAATCTTGATAAAATATCTTTTTCCCATTCAATTATGATCAATTTTACTGAATATGCTTTTATGTGTTTGTTGTTCATATCCTCAAAAGACTTAACAAATTTCCTTTTCGGGCAGGTGTATGTTTAACATATGAAAACGAATCAGCCATGAAGAGAGAAAGCACCAAATGGAAAGAAGGGAGAGATATATGGTGGCAGGTTCATATTTCTAAATTCTTGAAATCCTGTATTTAGAAGATGGAATAACTCTACTCGGACAATTTCACCGGCATATATAGCAGATTCTTCAAAAGGAACTTATTTTCCGCTCGTAAGAAGAGTTGGACTATTTATAACATTTGGATTGCTGAGCTTTCAGTTTAGAAGAGTTTGAATTGGATTCTGGGGGTTGCTTTATGGTTGAAACTGATGAGCGATGTTTGGCTTCTAGGATGTTGTTCCTAAATATCCAACAACATGTGAAGTAGAGTGGGTTGATGCAGAGGATCCACTTTTTCTCCTCTACACCAGTGGTAGCACTGGAAAACCAAAGGTTGGTTCAATACTAAGTTCATTCAGGATCATGCATCTCTCTTTGTTTTTTCAAGTATGTGCTAATATGAAGCTTCTTATAGGGTGTTCTCCATACTACCGGAGGATATATGATATACACTGCCACAACATTCAAGTATGCATTTGACTATAAACCAACTGACATCTACTGGTAAGTTGATTCATCCATTATGTCCATGAAAAGATCACGTCCACAATCTCTTTGACTATTTTGCATCTCATATTTCCATTTTTGCCCACCTGGTCTAGGTGCACTGCTGACTGTGGCTGGATAACTGGGCACAGTTACGTTACCTATGGACCTTTGCTCAATGGAGCATCTGTTGTAGTTTTCGAAGGGGTAATGCTTAACAGTCTTAATCCTTGCAACATTTTATATTTGCATTTGGGGTGTGGGAACCTGATAAGTAGTTTGTTGATTTAGGTAAATAGAAATCATGACTTTGCAATTTGAGTGTTCAGAATCTCAGATGAGGTCAATGTGTGTCCATTTGAATCCATAATACCCTAAAAAGGTGAATAGAAAGAAATGCTTACTATTTGCTTCAGTTTTCTGTTATCTGCTTCAGATAAGTAGTTTGTTGATTTAGGTAAATAGAAATCATGACTTTGCAATTTGAGTGTTCAGAATCTCAGATGAGGTCAATGTGTGTCCATTTGAATCCATAATACCCTAAAAAGGTGAATAGAAAGAAATGCTTACTATTTGCTTCAGTTTTCTGTTATCTGCTTGTGAGTAGCCAATGGCCAATCAGGTTATCTTACCAGGGAGCTATTAAAAAGATAATATTTTAGTAACATCACCAAACCAATCTAAGGAAGTTTGGTAGTTTAGCATTCTGTGTAGCAGAAGAATGCTGTTTTAACCCAAACAGAAGTATGATTGATGAAACAGTCAGAAACCAAATTACAAAACTAAATAATAGCAGAAAGAAAACGTGGTTTTCTAGTCCAAGAGTAAGAGAATATCCATATTTTGTTCCTGCTATCAAAGTCAGTTATACTGGAGATAGCGATTATAAAACAGAAACCATCCTCTTGCCTGTATTGTTTTATACTCATTTTGTTTGCACTCCATCCAATGACAAATAATGCTGATTTGCTGCAGGCACCTAGTTATCCTGATTCTGGACGCTGTTGGGATATCGTTGACAAATTCAAGGTCACAATTTTCTATACTGCCCCGACGTTGGTGAGATCGCTCATGCGTGATGGTGATGAGGCAAGTCTTTCTATGACTGGGCACCTAAATTTGTGGTTAAAAACTTAGTAATCCTTCTGTTCCCTTGAACTAATATGGATATTGACTTGATTCGGATCGTCTAGATATATTGTTAGTGAAAGTAATTCCACGTATTCCTCTTGTATCAACTCACTTCCTCATCCATGTCCATTTAACCTTATTAACCATCTAAAATAGGGTTGGCTGATTGAGTATCCTTTCAATTTATGTACCCCTGAATTTATATTCTGTGCATTTCCCCTACAGCTATTGTCTCTTCCATTATCTTGTGGTCATGAGTCTAGAAGCTCTTTAAAGTCGGTTTCATGATGGTACAACAAAAGTGACCAAGTTGCTTCTGGTGCTGCAGTATGTTACCAAGTATTCACGCAAATCCTTGCGAGTCCTAGGAAGTGTTGGCGAGCCTATCAATCCAAGTGCATGGAGGTGCAGAGCATTATCCTAACTTTCTGATGTAGACAATTTTTCACTAGATCCATAAACCCATGTACTTTTCTTCAGGTGGTTTTTCAATGTAGTTGGGGATTCAAGGTGCCCTATATCTGATACTTGGTGGCAAACTGAAACTGGTGGCTTCATGGTACATTTTGTTATTTGTTTGAGTTTCTCATGTTAGAATTCTTTAAAAAGAATGCCCACAATATCCACTTAATGGTCTCAATCTGACTCTAGTGATACTGACCTTCCTTGCAGATCACACCATTACCTGGTGCCTGGCCACAGAAACCTGGTTCTGCTACTTTTCCTTTCTTTGGGGTTCAGGTCTCTAAACTCTTTCATTGCCTTAGACTTTTTAACAACCTAAGAGCCTTTCACAGGTGTCTCTCTGACTAATTACCACATTTGTTTTGTGCAGCCTGTCATAGTGGATGAGAAGGGGGTTGAAATTGAAGGCGAGTGTAGTGGATACCTGTGCATTAAAAGTTCCTGGCCTGGGGCATTTCGTACACTTTATGGTGATCATGAGCGATACGAAACAACATACTTTAAACCATTCCCAGGATACTACTTTACTGGTGATGGCTGCAGCAGGTTAGTTGATGCAACCATTAAATTATTGCTTGAGTTGCTTGCATTATGCCTGTGTTCTTACTAAGGATGTTTATACAATACCTTAACTTGAATGATATTCTTGCACTTATATATCTTTGGAAGGTGTAGTTATCGTTATATTTTTTGCACCACCATAAGTTGTACAATTTGATTTCATTATTTTTTTAATCCGCTCAACCATTGATGCAGGGACAAGGATGGCTACCACTGGCTGACTGGTAGAGTTGATGATGTCATCAATGTCAGGTACTACATGAATTTCTCACCATTTTCTCTTTCGGTACCTTCATTCAAACATTTTTTATGGGCTTTACAATGGGCCTTTGTTTTTGTTGAGAAACTTCCAAAGACCAATTCTTTTCCTTCTTAAAGCACCCAGTGATCCTTAACTACTGGACTTGTTATCTGATGACGCTTCACTTGCCTCTGCAGTGGACACCGGATCGGTACAGCAGAAGTGGAATCTGCTCTTGTCTCACATCCCAAATGTGCAGAAGCTGCAGTTGTCGGTGTTGAGCATGAGGTACTTTAGAGGGAGGAAGTAAATTGATGATAAAATTTTCATTGCTCTTGCTTTAAATGCTAACAAATCAACAAATCATGTTTTTGTCTCTAGGTTAAAGGACAGGGCATTTATGCCTTTGTCACCCTGGTGGACAGTGAACCTTACAGTGAAGAACTGAGAAAAAGCCTCATAGTCACAGGTCAGGAAACAGGTTTGCATCCCATTAACAGTCAATTCTTTGTTTGAGAACCAATTGCTTTTGCTTTCTGAAAACTCCCCAAAGTGACTTAAATTTTGTCATCTGACAATATGCAAGTTCTGGACAGAGTAAACTTTTAGTGTGATGATGATTGTGACAGTATCTCATTCAAATTCCACATATTAATCCCACTAGAAACAAAAATTGTTGGACCTCTTGTTTACTCGCTCCTCTTAATCTGTCCTTGGGCTTTGCAAAAAGTGCTCAATCCCTCTGTAGTTACCATGGTGCACCTAATGCTTAAGATCTCACTCATACTTCTCATTTGATTGTTAGATGCCTCTAATTTCTTAATTGATTCCCTGGTGACGTCTAATGGTTTTGACCTTAGCTCTCTAGGTGTTATCTGCATATTCTGTTTCAAACGAACATAATCATTGCATGGAGGTCTATCTCTTTCCTTACATGAGGTGTATAACAAGAATGATCAAACAGTGGAGCACATGCTAAGTGGGCACTTTTGGCTGATGGAACACGATGAACTCACTGCATCCAACACTTGGCCAATATCTTTTCTTTTTGATTTCTCCCTTTCTCCCGAGCCAATGACAAATATGTTATCAGTAGGATCTGTAATCCTCACACACCAGTTTCTGTAAACAATTAATTTTGTTAGACTTGCGTCACTGTATGTGTAGCATTACAATAGTAAATATAGGGCCAGGCTCCATTATATGTTCCTGGGCCATTTTGGCTTCCTGTGCTATTATTGACTTCATCAGGCTTCACAATAAATTCGTTTTTTGTCCATAGACTGATAAACAGGTGAAATCTTTTTTATGGTCCATCCTGTGTAACTCTGAGAGGTAACTCATAAACATAACTTTCAACTAGGCAATCTGATTCATCTTCTGTCCGACTTGTAGATAGGAGCATTTGCAGCACCTGACAAAATTCACTGGGCACCCGGCCTACCAAAAACCCGCAGTGGAAAGATAATGAGGAGAATCCTGAGGAAGATTGCATCGAGGCAATTAGACGAGCTTGGAGACACCAGCACACTGGCCGATCCATCTGTTGTTGATCAGCTGATCTCTCTTGCCGATACCTGAAGTGCCAAAGTTTGTGACTTATGAGGTTGTCATCAGGATTTTTGGCCTCAGGCTCTCATCGTTGTTGGATTTTTTGAGTTTGTAAGTAGCAAGATAGTGCTTATTCCGAGTCAGCCATTTCTTTAGTACTTCTCAGAACCTGTTGGCCATCTGATCTTTGTCAAAAGAATAAATAAAATAGGTTCTCTTCTGGAGCTGCTTCTAAATTAGCGGTGTAGAAATTACTTGTTTGTCCGCAAGAACGTAAACATCATCAATTCTTTAGAATAAGAAGGTATCAGTCGCCCTTTGTTTTGTAAAAGGCTGTCTTATCAACCATTGTCAGCCACCTTCAAACAATTGATACATTGAATATCTTCTATCACTGAAGGAAAGCTATGTTCACTGCCAATAGTCAGATTACAACAGAGCAGCAATGAGAACTGACTATGCATAATTTCTTGTGCTGAGGCGACGTTAACTTGTATGAGTGACCTGTGATTTACGATTCAGATGCTCGGTTCATCTTTCCGTGAACTCTTAAATTATTCAGTACATGCTGGAAAAGAAAATGTTGCAAGTAAAGATCACCCATTGCAGCACAATCGATGGTCCACTTGAATCTCTGGTCCTCTATAATGCTTATTTCCAGCCAGCGGAAAGTCCTGTCTCGAGAAAAATGCAGAGAAGACAACTTTTGTTCCTTTCTTGGTCAGAGGGAAGACAACTTCATGGAGTTTATATTTGCAGATTAAGCTTGAACACTTCTCACAATGGACTCGGCTGAAAACACTAACTGTAGAGGGGATGGCCTGCAAATGAGTAAACGATCACCACTAAAGGTGGCTGAAAATCTTCACAGTTCGGAAAATGTTCAACCGGCAGGACTGTAGAAAGTTCATTTTCCTCCACATTTCATATTCCTAGATAAAGAGTTCTTGAACTGGAAAAATGCTTTGCAGCTACTATCCTGGTAAATTTAACCATGGTGTCCTGTTTCTTACACATGAGAGAAACAATTACCGCATTTGTAAGTCTAAACCATTAATAGCCTCCTCGATGATGACAGAGGAGGCTTCTCAGCAGCCAAAAGATTAACGACTAACGCGGGCCACGTTCCCTATGCAGCAGCATCAGCTTACACTGCGGAACAACGACTTATGAAGAATAATTTTCGAGATGAGGGTTTATCTCAGTTCTCCTGCCAAAGTTACAAACAATGGTTTATAAGGATCCAAAATGCATAATTTCATAAATATCTGCACACAAGGAGTACCTCAACCCAAGAGGTTTAAGCCCACAAATTTGCAAGATAGCCATACCAGTGGTAGTGAAAAATGAAGAGGTTTCAGTCAGGCAAGATAGTTCAGAAATCCGAATAACTAGGGCCCCTACAATACATGTGGAAAGTATCATAGTGGTGAGTGTCGCCAAAAATTGGGAGTGTGCTTATCATGCGGGAAGGCGGGACAAATGTGGCGAGATTATCCTACATGGAGGAATCCTACTATTGAGAGTAGATCATGTTATTTATGCGGGCAGCAAGGGCACCTATCGCACTATTATTCTATGCGGAAAAATGCCCCTTCCATCGATAGGCTCCAAGGGAACCAACAAAGACAAGGTTCAAGTGGAAAGTTTTTGCCATAACAAAGGAGGATGCGGCGGAATCTAACGCAATTGTTGCAAGTAATATTTTTATTGCCTCGCAATATGCTTATGCGTTATTTGACTCAGATGCTATGCATTCCTTTATTTTTACTGAATTTGAAAAGAAGCTTGATGTGTTGCCTACACTTCTTGAATGTGAACTATGTGTTAATACTCCTCTCGGGATTTCTTGATTGCTCATCATGTGTTCAAGAAATGTGTGCCACGGATTAATAATGTCAAAATGCATGTGGATCTAGTGGAGTTAAATATTTGAGACTTTGATGTTATTATAGGTATGGATTGGTTATCTACATATCATGCTACTGTTGATTGCTTTTCAAAGAAAATGATATTTAGACTTCCGAATCAACTGGAATTCTTTTTTGGAAAGTTGTCAAGACACTTTCCCAAGGTTGATCTCGGCTTTGCAAGCGAGGAAACTTTTGAGAAAGGGTTGTTGGGGGTTATTTAGCTTGTATAAAAGACACGAGTAAGATTATAGTAAAATTGGAGAATGTTCCTGTTGTCAAGAGTTTCCAAGTGTGTTTTCTAAAGATTTACCAGGTTTGCCTCCTGATAGAGAAATTGAGTTTTGTATTGATTTGATGCCCGGCACAGCATCGATCTGTAAGGCACCACACCAGATGGCACTCACTGAATTGAAAGAGTTAAAAACGTAGCTGCAAGAGCTTTTAGATAAAGGTTTCATTAAACTTAGTGTTTCACCTTGGGCAACTCTAGTTCTATTTGTCAAAAAGAAGAATGGTAGTATGAGATTTTGTATAGACTACCGAGAACTTAACAAGGAAACAATCAAAAATAAATATCATTTGCCTCAGATTGATGATTTATTTGATCAACTTTAGGAAGCTCAAGTATTTTTCAAAATCGACCTTCGTTTAGGATACCATCGGTTGAAAATAAAATAGATGATGTGCCTAAAACAGCTTTCAAAACAAGGTACGACTATTATGAATTTCTTGTCATGCATTTTAGATTAACGAATGCACCAGCTGCTTTAATGGACTTGATGAACAAGGTGTTTAAGGAATATCTTGACAAATTTATTATGGTATTTATTGATGACATCCTAGTGTATTATGGTCATATCCGTGTGAGCATAGTTTCCAAGAGTTAAAAAGACAGCTAGTGTCAGCTCCCATACTAACTCTACCTTCAGGAAGTGACGGCTTCATTATCTATTGGGATGCGTCTAAAGAAGGGCTCTGTTGTGTTCTTATCCAAGGTGATAAAATCGTTGCCTATGCTTCTAGATAATTGAAAACACATGAGAAGAACTACCCTACTCATGATTTGTCATTAACGGTAGTTGTGTTTACTTTGAAGATATGGCGGCACTATTTGTATAATGAAAAATGTGAAGTTTTTACCAATCACAAGAGTCTAAAGTACATATTTACTCAAAAGGAACTGAACATGAGACAAAGAAGATGGCTAGAACTTTTAAAGGATTATAACTTGTCTATCAATTACCATCTAAGTAAAGCTAATGTGGTGGCGGATGCCTTGAGTTGTAAGTCCTTTGGAAATATGGCAACTTTACTCACTTCTCAAAAACCTATCCTTAAATATATAAGGAAGTTTGACTTAGAGGTATTGGTGCATCATCTTGGTTCTCAATTAGCTAATCTTCGAGTACAACCGACATTGATTGACAGGATTAAGGCTAAATAGAATGAAGATCCTCAACTGCCAAAATTTAGAGAGGGTGTGGAAGCTGGAGGACAAGCGGATTTCAGTTTACATGTAGATGGGTCCTTAAGGTTTCATGGTCGGCTATGTGTTCTTAATGATTTAGAGTTGAAAAATGAGATATTGCAGGAAGCTCACAATACTAGATTCTCTATTTATCCAGGAAGTACTAAAATGTATAGAGACTTGAGAGGAAGCTTATGGTGAGTCACCATGAAGAAAGATGTTGTAGAATTTGTTGATCAATGTCTAGTTTGCCAACAAGTGAAAATTGAGCATCGGAAACCAAGTGGACAATTTCAACCCCTAGAAATACCTAAATGGAAGTGGGAGCATATCACTATGGATTTTGTGGTTGGTCTACCGAGGACGCTAAGTGGTAAGAATGTTATATAGGTGATTGTTGATCGATTGACTAAGTTCGCTCACTTTTTGTCATATCGATTCGGCCTTTCAATGGAAGACATGGCAAAGCGATATGTTAATGAGATAGTGAAGCTTTATAGAGTTCCAATAAGCATTGTTTCTTATAGAGATCCTAGATTCGTATCTAACTTTTGGAAAAGTTTGCACGGAGTGTTGGGCACTAAACTCAACTTGAGTATAGCATTTCACCCACAAACAGATGGGCAGTCAGAAAGAATGATCCAAACATTAGAGGATATGTTAAGATCATGCATCATTGACTTTGGTGATTCTTGGGATGAACATCTACATTTGGCAAAATTTTCTTGTAACAATAGTTATCATTCTAGCATTAAGATGGCACATTTTGAAACTTTATATGGCCAAAAATGCAGAAGTCCTATTTATTGGGACGATGTTGATGAGAAAACACTAATCGGCCCTGAGTTCATTCAACAGTCAGAAGAGAAAGTTAGATTGGTTCGAGAATGTCTCAGAACAGCGGAAAGTCGTCATAAAAGTTATGTAGACCTTAAGAGACGCAAATTAGAATTTAGTGTGGGTGATCATGTATTCCTAAAGGTTTCTCCTATGAAAGACGTGATGAGATTTGACACCCGTGGGAAGTTAAGTCCAAAATATGTGGAATCATTCTTGATCTTGGAAAACATTGGTGAAGTTTCTTACAAACTAGCTTTGCCACCGGCACTCTCAGGTGTACATAATCTTTTCCATGTATCTTTGTTGCCAAAATATGTGCCAAATTCTGACCACGTATTAGATTTTTCACCGTTGAAGTTAAGAGAAAACTTGACGTATGATGAGTGCCCTATTCACATCATCGATAAGAAGGATCAGGTATTACAACGATGAACTCTTCCTTACGTGAAGATACAATAACAAAACCATACCGAGAGAGAGGCTACTTGGCAACTTGAGAAGGAAGCGAAACGCAAATATCCGCATTTATTTGATGGTTAAGACAAGTTCAAATTTCGAGGACGAAAACTTTTTTAAAGAGGGTACGATGTAATATTCAAGTTTTTGACTAGTGAGACCTACTTGTGAATATTAAAAAAAAGAAGAAGAAGAAGAAGAAGAAAAAGAGAGTTGAAAAGTCAAAAAAGGAGAAGGAGAGAGAATAAGTGGGTTCACTCCTATTGCATAACCCAAACACATTCAAGAAAAAGAGAGAGAAAATGGAAGAGATGGTAAGAAAGAAGGGAAAGAAGAAGAGGGATTTCGCACGTGCGTGCCATGGGAGCCTCACAAAGCCGACTTAATTACTTTACGCAACGCCCGGTGAGTACACGTGCCCCTTGTTCCTCCAATCGAAGCATTTTTCTGGTTTAGGGCTCAAATTCAAAATTTTGGAAATATTGAGCAATGAAGTCCGATTTTTTAGTCGTTGAGCCACGAAAATTTATAAGAATGATAGTTTAGGGTGTCATGAACTTGTAGGATTTTACGAAATTGGATTTGAGCTTGTGGTTTGCCCGAAATGAAATTTCAAACTTTTCTACTAGTGGTGAACAGTATGCACCCAACCACTTCGAGGCCTTATTTTGTCGATTTCGGCTCAAGTTTGGGTTGTCCATGTTATGAGTCTTCTAGTGCTTGAAATTATCACTTGGATTGGGGTTTGGGTGAGAAAGTTTTGGCATATTTAAGCTTCGCGCTCAAGCCTCACATTATGAATGGCTTTGATAATCGCTTCGGATAAGCGATTTGTTAGCTTGTAGGGGTTATTTTATTAGCATTAAGACATAGTTTAGTTGTCTCGTAGTTAAGGTAGAGTTTTATTTGATTTTAATTTTATTTCTCAATTATTTGTTGGGGCCACAAGTTTGACGATACAAATACTGTTTTAATTGGTCGTAGACGACAAGATGAGTGATACTATATCTTCTTTTAATTTATAAAACTCATGTTATAAAAATCCTATAGATTATATATAGTATGGGATTATGAAATAATATTGTTATTGCATAAAAGTCAGATCAGACATGTATTACTTTTGATTGTTTATAAAGGTTTGGAAAATGTATTATGCAAAGTATTAGAAGGCAAAATATATTTGTAATTGTTTTGCAAATGATTTATGGAAAAGTATATGAATGACTTGAGAAATGGCAAATGACAATATCGCAAAAAATGTATTTGATTGGTTTATGATATTGATTTCTGGTATTGGAGGATGGCTATTTATACTCGTTATCACTGTGAGCCCATTGAGGGGCATGTTAGTGTGCATATCGAGTTTAGGATATCCTTCTAGGCTGAACCACCGGCATTATAGATAGAGACATTGCCAAGGGGAAATCTCGGTCGCCTTGTCACAAGGCATTATATTGTGACCACAGTAAGATATTGAGCAATAGATTGGTCAATAGATGGACCATTGACATGTGGTTTTGAATGGAAATTATCCAATGGACTTAACCATTGATTCTTAAATTGAAATGGTAGTTTAAATGAGTTTTTTTTTTATGAGTATAGAAGTAACTCCTATATGATTCATTATGTATTTTATACATTAGATTTGAGTTATAAAGTTCTAATATTATTTTGTATTCATGCATAATACTTGCACGATCTGCTTAGAAAATATATACTACTCACTGAACTATGGTTGCTTATTCCATTCATTCTTTATGTTTTCAGGTTCCTCGGTTAGCAGCGAGTAAAGCTAAAGCATTGTTGGGTGAAACTTTTGGTTCTTTTTGGATATAGCTTAAGGGAGAAATGTGTATAGTGTTTACTATCTTTTGGATTGAGTAAGTTCTGGTTGTTAATATTATTTTGGAGTATTTTAGAAACTCTGATATGTAGCCAATGTGTTGGTCTATGTGATGTATATATATGGGGTTTGAGATACATATATGTTAATATCAGGTTATTGGTTATATTTGAGGTTGCGTTCTTTGTGTGGAAGGACAACCGTGTCATATCCTATTTTCTTGCAATTTTGGGGTGTGACATAAATGGTCCATGTCACGGCACACGCACAACTTCTTGTTTGAGATAAATATTCCATTCTCTAAGGGAATTTGGTTCATGTATTATACATGCACACTACCTTAATTATCCACATGCTTTGTCATATTAATATTGTTAGTCTTCATTTTTACCTTTATATATATAAGCTAATTTGGGCTTTGTTTATTTTGTAAAAAATGAATGATTTGATGATATTTTCCTAAAAACGATTATTTATATCGTTTGCAAAAATGAATGAAAAAAAATATTTTCTTTGTCTGTGAAAATTTTTAAATATAAAATTTTGTCGATAATAAGAACATTTTCCATCAATTAATTATTGTAAGGAACAAAGTGATTAATTTTTAAAAAATATTTTTCATTTCATTTATTTTTTGTAAAACAAACGAAGCATTGGTATGACTTTTATTTACTATTATGACCTTTCTTTTTATTATCCAATGCTCTTAATGCATGCAATTTCTTCATATATATCAAATATGTGATTTCTTGTAACATATCAAGACCATCTTAGGTTTGAGTCGACGGCAAAAGTAGATTTAGATGAAAATTTAAAGATAGAAGAGAATAAATAATCAAAGAACTTACACACAAAAATAATACTATCAAAGACCATGCATACCGATCCATTGAAGGCTAGGATAACTATTCAAAAATTCCTAAACTTATTATATATTGGCCAATTCAGTTATAAATTTATTAATTTTGCCAACTTAATTGTAAACCATTTGCGATTCTCAAAATGTAGGCCATATCCAACCAATTGTGATAGCAAATCGCCAATGGGGTAGTCTAGTTAGTATTGGCCATCTTACGTGAATGATGGTCTGATTTGGACTATTTTTATAATTTTTTGATTAAAAAAATCAGAAAAAAATTGCAAAACTTGTCCAAGTTAGTCTCTCGTTGTACCATGCAAGATGACCGGCACTAACTAAACCATTATGTTAGTGATTTTCTATCAAAATTAACTAAATGAACTACATTAAATGTTGAGGACTTTTTGGATAATTTTCCCTTGAAAGGCATAAATAATCGATGTTAAAGAAGAGTAGTACGTACCATTTCAAGCTTATCGTTAACAGTCTCATGCAACAACACGCGGGCTATAGAATTATGAAAGATCGAGATTTTTTTTTTTCGCTCCGGAGGTGTAGTCCATATCAAGAATTTGCAGGCAAAAATTCCAATTCAAGCTTTTCTCAAGATAATGTATGCCGGTACTTATGGGTTCAAGATGTCTTGGAAAGCTTTTGGTACAACTTTGACGTGAAGAAATCAACCATGCAGTTAAGCAAAGAACTGCAAATTTCTTGTAGCGTAAGGCCAAAAACGAACGATGTTGGAGATGTTCCGGCGACTGGCGTTAAGGATGACGGTCTAAGCATGCGAAGTTACCGACATCCCACCTCTCTTGCTACTTCGATTGAGGCTCAAACGATATGTGACATCAAATCTGTGTCAACATGTAAATGGAAGTCCATATCCATGCTGCAGAGAACCACACAAGCGTTTGCTCTCCAAAAAAATCGTGAATTTGATCTTCATCGGATCAAAAATTCGATCTTCATCTTCGTCGGCGACAATCATTACTGCTAATTTAGGAGATAGATCACCCGTGACCTTGAACAGGGATTATGCATGACTCACTGGGAATTGCCATCCGAAAATGATCATTTTGACATCGATCATGAGATCATACTAACAGATGAAACCAAACATCACCGATTTTCCGACTGTTGAGAGAGCAACAAACGAAACTGGTGAAAATTATGTGAATCATCAGACTATACATGAACAAAATTTTCATCTAAGACTACTATTAACCATTCCAGATTTACATTTGAAGACTAAAAATATGCTCGAACCATGACAATTGTGTAACTCTCGCTCCTACCCTCTGCCAAAAGGAAAACAAAATTACAAACATGAAGATTATTATCCTGTGTTAGCTCTTCGAGACCCAAAACACTGCGCTATTGTGCTGTACAAATATAGCTTTTTGGCAATGATCTGCTGAAGAATCGATAGAAAACAGGGGAATCGCTTAAATAATGAACCTCCTGGAAATGACCACCGGCCCATGCTTCACCTAAAATCCATCAATTTACAGAAGAGTGTACACGCTGCATCAGGGACGGAAGGCAGCAGAAGCCTTAAGCTGGTAGCTGGGGTAGGTTGCACTCGATGTATTCGATTGGCGTGTAAGCAATCATGTCAAATTCAGAATATTACGGTGATTGTCGGCAAATTCTCGTACCAAACGTTTTAACACTCTCCCTCCCTTTCCTTGCATATGCCCACAGTTACTCTTAACCCCATCCGAGCTCCAACTGTCGAGACACTCAGACGCTGCGCCAGCAAGTGCCTTTAACCAAAGCGGGACCAGAGTTTCTGACTCACCCGGTTTCAGATACTCTACTGGAAGACTTTGTACCTGCCAATGAAGCAAAAGGAATGGTAGAACAACAATTTTGAAAGCAGGTGGCATATCATTTAGAAAGCACATGCAAGAGAGAGAGAGAGAGACCGCAGCTTGAAGCCATGCATGCAAAGAGTCCCAACTGAGAATTGCCTTCCAAGATGTCCTTTCACTTAAGCTGCAAATTGCAGCCACCTGTTGCAAGATTGCAGCGCACTTGTGAACCTGTCAAAAGGAAGCAACATTACATTTTCATCATATAGATGAATGACCATATCACAAGCTTATGATGAGGCATTTAACATCGCCTGAAAACATAACCGGTCCAACTTTTAAGTGAAGGTTTGAACAAAATAGGCTTCATGTAGCTTCATTGCTTCAAAATGCACTGAATATTCATGCCAAGTAGTTTTCCTTTATTTGCCATTAATCTGTAGTAAGCTTATTACACAAATAGTTTACAATTGAAAGCACTGTTACTGAAATATATGGACAACCGTAACTGCACACACTAAGAAAACTCCCAAACCAAGTTGCCTCATCCAAATGAAGCAGAATCTGTTTTTCTTTTTTTCTCTTTTTTAAGTAGAGAAATAGAGCAGAATGTAGTGGTAGGTACCCAGTTGCCTCAAACTAATATAATGACTCGTAGCAATCAAATGCTTTTCCATGAATTCACACATACCAGACATAACATTATTTATTTGCTGCAGTTGAAAAGTTAAACCCACCCCCCCCCCAAAAAAAAGAGAAAATACCCAATCTAGTATTAAAACAGTGGAACTTTTTTCTTCTTTTCTAGTCCAAAAATTGGAAATAAAATATTAGTTGAAAAGGAATGTTATACATGATGCTAGTCAGCCTAATCCCTATCCCAGTTCGGCAGTTTCAGCATTAAAAATATTTAAAGAAGTTTAATTGATGAAAGCATTAAGAATAAATACATATGCCTCCTGCCCCACCCCCTAGAAAGAAAAAGGAAAGGAATAAAAGAGAAACTTAAACCAACATGCTAGTGCCAAAATATTGAAATACAAGCATACCGTCCTTACCCTTGACATCGCAGAAACCCCAAGCAGAGCATAGAAAAGGTTTGATACAAGTCCCTCACCACAATGACAAGCAACATGAATGACCATGGCATTAAAGGGCTCCTCGGGCACACAAGTTATTGTTTCCGTTAAAGAGGTCAAAGATGCCTCCAGGAAACCTGAAAGAATAGACAACAATAGACCTTTAAGAAATTGCCATCAACAAGATACCCATAAGTTGACAATTCTACATCAACAAAGTAAAATGATAAAGAAATTCAAGCAGGATGAAGGATATAAATCATCTTGTGCACAAGGCTACAATCTTCGAGAAATTCCAAAACAATGTGTAAAATTAAAATACACCATCAATTGTATGGTATCGTTGGTTTCTTATTCTTAAAGAGGCAAAGCCTTGAGGACCCCATAAGCCCATTCCTCGAATTCATGAGAATTTTTCAGACACAAGCAATGCCATTAAGACTAAAATTTCTTAGATTCAAGGAGGAAGTAATTCAGACACAAAAAGAAAAAGCAATTGAATTCTAAGTTAAAGTTGGATCACTGCCATTCAGTGCAATTGGGGCAAGAGGAAAAAGACAGTTTATGAGATAACAGGATAACCATAAAAAAAGAAAAAAATGTCGGATCACCAAGAAGCACATACACACACTAGAGAAAAAGTTAATTGCAGCTAGACTTCGCATTTAAACGTGCATTAACAGATGTAATACAAGCTGTCACTTGAATCAAATACATACAAGATAGATATGACATCGCAGCTAGAGCTGCACCACGATGCATAGCTGTGGAGCATATTGCTGCCTTTTGGAAGGAAACTTGAAGAGACGAAGCAGACACAGCCAGTACCTCCTGAGGCATTAGAGACAAAAAAAGTCATTCAACTTGTATCCACTCTAACAGCATCCTGTAAATCATCTAATTATGAATAAAAGGACAGAATGCATTGAACCTTGTGCAGTCCTCGAATAAATGTTGATGCAAAGTTCATGTAGGCCTCCACTAAATCAGGTTCTTGGTCACATACGTAGGATGAGTTCAACGACATCACTGATGCTACCTGAGTAAATCTTTCAAAAGTGGTGACAAATAGAGGTCCATACTCTTCCTTTTGGCCAAATTCCTCAATGACAATAGAGGCTGAAGAAAAGTGTGTTGCAACACATAAGCAAAAGGAAAGAAAATAAACTGACTATACAACTCATGTATCACCGCTGACATATTAAACAAAAACCCCAGTGCAAAACGTTATGCTGATGATGAGATTGTAATAATAATGGTTGGTAATGATCCAGTGGGTACCATTCAGTGACCTGGATTCTGAATAACTTTGTCCACCCAACATAATACAAAATTGGAAAGTGCTTACTTCTGAAACAACCACACCTTCAACTAAGTTGCATACAGGCTACATATTAATTCATCACTCTTTCATAACCGTATCCTAGAAATGGAAAGACTGAAAAAGGAGAAAGCAACAGCCTCACCAGTATCTCAGAACAGCTATGGACAAAAAAAAAATTATATGAATCAACATGACTGAAACTGTCTTACAAAGCACTAAGGCATCATTCTTTCTCTTAGTAAAGTTATTCACATAACTAAACTTCAGATTGGTTAGCCAAGTTCAAGGACCTTGAAGGATATGAGAACCTTTTTTTTTTTTTTAATGGGTGCATCTGGAAAAATAACCTACCAACTTCGGCTCTCACCATGTACCTGTTCTTATGAAGCATTCATGGGTGAATCAAGAACAATAACCTAACGACTTCAGTCCCACTTGCATACCTGTTCTTATGAAGCATTCTCGATCTTGGAACATCGAAAAATTTGCTGAAAGGCAGTCTAGTATGCCGGGTAATAGAGTTAAGAAATGCTGCCCTACAAATATAAAAAAGTTCTGCTTCATACAATCGGCATACCAAAAACATCCTAAAAGAAAAAAATAAAAAAAACCAAAACCTGAGGACTGAATCGCCTGTGACAGAGCTCGGCAAGCTGCAGTGGACAAGTTACCATTCTCCATGTGTTGAGACCTTAACAATTTCTCCAAAATAGGCCAAAACACCCTTAGTAGGGCCAGTATTGGATCATCATCGGCAGGTCCATTTGGATGAGGCGTTGAAAGATAACTGAACACAGTTCCCATCCTGGAAGTGCACGACATTTACACTTTATAAAACAACAAAATTATGGACCACCACAGCAAAGGACATGTTGAGAAAAGTATCGTCACATGCCAAACAACAAGCAACCAACCGGCTATACAAAGTGCAGCTCAATTTTCATCCAAAAGTTCATCAGCATGACCTCCAGGGAAGAGGACAATACATCCTAAGGTATTAAATAAGTCCTAAGCATTAACCATAACATAATCAGTAAAGCAGTGAATGCAGACCTGTACAACCCTCTGGTGGCAGAGGACAAAATTTGTGCATAAGTTGCTGGATTTTGTCTCAGAGCATGGTTGCCATTTTCACTAATCTGAAATGATTTAAGTGTTAACGGTAAACTCATACATGCAGTCAAGAGTAATTATGTAAGCAGCTAAGTGCACTCAACCAAAAGTTCTGGGCCTTCACCAATCAAATTGATCATCTGGATATGTTAGGAGTACAAGAAACTTCTGTGTGCAAAGAAGATGAAAATAAAATCATATCCATGGTTTGGGGTGCTAGCTCATAAGCAGGCAAAAGAAAAACACAGCTGCCCTTTTCTCCACTTGAGAATTCGAGATGCCTAAGGATTTGCAAGAAATCCAAAACAGATTATACACCTAACAAAGTTTAAATTTGTTTTTCTTTCCTATTCACATCTCTCAGTACAAAATTGAGCTGCCCTAAGTGATGTTTTCCCGCTTGAGTTAACTGCAGGAACTTCCTCATCCAATCAATCCCATTACTTTTCTTTAGTCAGACCTCATTTATTAGAGTGTCGCTGCTCTTAACTCTATCAAAACTTAGTACTGAAGTCAGAGCAATAGACTAACAGGTTCTAATCTAATGGCAAGATGAGTACCCTTCCTATCAAAAGATTCTCCTATTTCTTCAAAGTATATCCTGTAACATTTTCTGCTTTCTCCGGCCCATTTTACCCTGCATCTCCCATCATATTATCACATTCTCATTGAAGCATCTAAATTCTGTCTTCCACAGGAGCATCTAGGATGAGTGTCTTCTCCACACAGATCAAAAACATTGTGACTCCTATTGCATCCTTTAAGACACTTCTATTTGCAAAAGAACTCCACTACTGGAAGTATGAGAATCATAGTTTTAAATCCTCAAAATTTATGGAATCCTACTCCTAAATAGTGACCTTTTCTGTTGCCAAGTAAAAGTTATATGCCAAAAAGTTATTGATAGGTTAGAAGCCCACCTAGAGAGCAATTTGAAACTCAAATAAAAGCAGTCAAAGTACCAAAAAAGTAGGCCCGTGTACTGCTCAATAGGAAACCATTAACCAGTAACAAGGTTAAAAATCTTCTACACTTGCAGTCCTAACTAAACAGAGACTCACTGATGATAATTTATAGTACTCCTGAAGTATGTTAGGGATATTTTGTTATGGCTTTAACATAATTATATCCTTATTAGAGATTGGACAAACATTGAGCTCATCACGCTCTAGAAGCTGTTCAACAATGGCATGAAGATGGCAATTGACTGTACATTCGCTAAAGATAATCTGCAAGCCTACAACAAGAAGCTAACATGAGAACTCTCAAATGATCTTTCATGCAAGTGGATATCCTTCGTAGGCTGTCATCTACAATATTGCTATAAAATTGATCACTCTTGTAAAGCAAGGAAATCAAAGCATTAAAAAAATGGTTCTCTTCATTAAGAAAAGCTTCAGTGATCCAAACAAATCAACTGGATCTTGGATTCCTGAAAATTCAAGGGTGCAGTAGAAGAAAAAATAATCTTGGGACAATTGTTGACTTGAATTATCGTCATTTGTTGAGATTCTTCCAACGGGTACCAACAAGAATATAAAAGGTCTACATGCATAAAGATCTGAAAATAAATAGTAAACAATCAAGGAAACAATCTCAAGTGGAAGCTTCACTTACAAGTTTACTAATGGCATCATAACTAGCAGAAAGCAACCTAGTCAACAGATTATTCTTCAGCTCTCTGTTAGGTAGTGAGCTGAGGATTAAACTAATTGCACTTACAACCTCTTCCTCATCTTCCAGAGGCAGATGTCTCTTCTCCAAACCCTGAACCAGAAGATATAAAAAAAAAAAAAAAAAAAAAAAAAAAAAAAAAGATTATTGAAAAAGCTGCATCTGAGAGAGAGAGAGAGAGAGAGAGAGAGAGAGAGAGAGGGAGGATGGGCAAACAAAATTCCAGATGCAATGAAATTTTTTCCATGAAATAAGAGGTTTTTTCAGGAAAAAATAGCAGAGGTATCTCTCACTTGAGCAATACATGATGACCAGCAACAGAGAAAAGACTACTTAAACAGTAAAAAGTATTAGAGGATGGAGAGGAAGCACAGAAAACATCCCTCTAAAATGATAAATGCAAAAAGTAAAGAGTAACACTTGTTTCTGCATTCTCTGACCCAACAGATTTAGCATGGTCATCCTCAGCTAAGTACATGATTTGGAAAAAAAAAATAATGACCATATTGGAGCACAAACTGTCAAATGAAGCAACAAATAGGTGCTGGCCAAGGTCATAGCAGATCAGAAAGATATTCACCTCTCCAATCCACACCAAAATTTCCAAATTGGATGGTTCATAAATGACTGCAGAAGCATCTTCACAAAACTTACGAAGGGCAGAAGCACAAGAATTGGATGATGGAAGTTCTGATATGCCTGTTGCAAGAAATGATCTGAAAGCATCGATTCAGTACAAAAAATTAACATGCGAGTCTTAACACAAGTTGTAAAGAACATTTTTATGATTCTTCAAATGATGACCAATAAGATAAAAACATATAAAGGAGAGGTCAAAAGGAACTCTAAGATGTGCCCCCCTCAACCACCATAAAACATACAGGCTGCATTTTGAAATGTACTTATTTGACTGAACTAGATGAAGGAGCTCCTTACAATAAGGGCCTTGCATTTGATTGGAAAGCAGACAACCACTTGGAATAGGAACCAATAATGTCTGCAAGTGCTCTATAAACCTACAAAGTAGAAACCCTTCTTAAAAAGTAAACAAGATCAAATGGATCACCCCTGATATGAAAGTTCAGCGTTTATCTGTACTTGAGTTCATATGGGACTAGTAAAATAATATATGTAAGGAAAGGCTACATCTGACATACGAGGCACATAAAGCCCTTCAGCTCAGCAGAAGGCCTGGCTGATAATGCTATCACTAGCTGCACAATCGCAGAGAAGTCTGGGCTTTGGCCTTCTTGATGGACAACTTCAGAAACCTGGAATATTTTAAATCTGAACTATTAAACAGCAGAAAACAAGATGACAAGGCTATCCTTACAATGCTAAGCCACTTATGATTGACCACAAGCATTCATTCCTGATTAATACCAAGCAAGCAGCCACCACAGAGATGCAGGAGTTTGAACATTGAAGCTGATTCCCTAGAACATAACAGCAGGAAATTCTCATCGTTTCATATCTTTGAGTTACCTCCTCTAGTAGACATACGGACAACGCAATTTCACAATTTTCATCAACAAAACAACAATGCCCTTTAAGGAAACAGATAAGCAAGGGAGAGCCCTAGTAACACTATATTCAAAGCTGCACCCATTCCACAGACAAACAGTTGCTTCTTCCCTTCTTTAACTTTTCTAGTCCTAGTCATGCCCTTCTCTCTATTTAGTTTGATTGTTTTACCAGCACATGCCTCTCACACAATCATTATGTTGCACAGGATGAAAGGGAGATTCCAGAATTCATCCTTAACAATAAGTAATGACAATTGGCCTTGGATAAATGTCAGGAATCAGATTTCAAACCCTTTTTCTCCCTTCGCTTGCACTGCACTTGAGTGCTAACAGGTGACTTCACCCTCAGAATTCACTCATGCAGCAAAGCTATGTCTGAAGTTAACCCTAAATTGAGAAACTCCATTATAAAGACCAATAATGATGCCTTTCATGAGCAGATCAAACCATTAAAACCACTCAATCAAACACAAGATAATGTAAAATGAAGAGAATATACCAAAAAGAAACGTATGGTACAAAAATTGAAATTGCACATGCTCCAATCAAACAAATTGGCCGCGTTTGACAGTCATGATAAAATTCAGGATAGGATATTATCCTATCCTGCGTTTGATGCTTACTTAAGATAAGATAAAATCGGATATAAGAGACAAATAGGCCGGATAAAATTATCACAAGTGGATAAGATTTATAATATCCATAATAGGAAAGTTATTTTTCTCGAATAGCAAACTTATTAAATTAAAAAAAATTGAAATTATACTTCAATATAATAATATTTGAATTTTAATATAAGAAATTCCAAAAAATAAAAATTTAATTTTTAATTAAACCTTATTTTTATTTATATATTTGACTTAAATTTTATCTTATAATAAAAATTCAATATATAAATAAATACATATTTTAGGTATCTTTGTATTTTAGGTATATTATGGAAGGGGGAAAAAGAAAATAATTAAAAAAAAAGAAAAATATAATAAAATAAGCAAATAAAAATAAATTAGGCAATAGTGTCGCGAGAGATTTTTACCATCTCCATTTATGAACTTTTAAGTTCATTTACACTGATGTCTTTTACATCCAAAAAATATACATGATATGATGTAAATATATTTAACTTTAATACTGCAATTCACCAATCAGTATATAGGAAATAGCAAAATCCATGGAGTCCTATCCTAATTAAAAATCTGGATGACCAAACCTAACGATTGTGATTACCAAGTCCACAACTTTTAATTTAACACATCTTCTCTGAACATGACTTTTAATTGAAATCCAATGAATCCATCTTTTGAAAAGGGCTGTGAGACCAATTTGGCTGATTTTGCTGATGGTTTTGTTCATACTTTTGCAAGGTTGGAGAGATGCAACTTAATTGACTCAGACATTGTGAATTTTATTTAGTTTAGTGATGAGATCGGTTTAGTTAAGAATTCAAAGGGGGCACTCATTTTCATAACTTGCATGTCTACAATTTTGGTTTATGATGGGCAGCACATAGGACTTATCAACAAGATCATTTGGGGGGAGAGGAAGGGACACTAGAATGGAGAAAGAGTCCAGTAAACTACAAAAGGAAATAGGAGAAATTGAGAGCTCATCTAGGAGGCTTTCCAATATGAAGGAGAAAGCTCTCACATAGCCAGGTAAAAGTTTGACCAATTGGTGAAAGATTTGTACAAGTAGCCACAGACTGTGTGACTGTTAGAATTTATCCTTTAGCAATTATTAACATGAGATAGCAAGTCTTTTGGGCTTCAATTTCCCCACTCAGTTGCATGCATTATTATCAAAACCAAATTCCTGTGATTGCTTGATTTTTATTTGATTTAAATAACACAATTAAACCAACTAAGCACTTTCATAGCTTTTATATTGTTAGGTAGGGCATTGTTTCGACTTATTTTAAGCAAAAAGTTACTTATTGACTTTCCCGCCAAAAATTCAAATATTTTTCAAACATAAAAGAAAAAAAAATAAGAAAGGTTTTAGGCGCTCCCTGTTAAATAAAAGTCAAGTTGCATGATACAAGAAGATTTGGGAATGAAAAAAGTAAAAAGCATAGTAAAAATAAGTCTGAACAGATATGCCCAATGTCTATTTAACAAGAGAAATAATGCAAGTAGCCATAGTTAACTCATAACGAATAAAGATAAGCTGCTCATTCTTGCACAATGAAGATGTCCACAACATAAATCTGATCAAGAAGCACGAACCGTTCCATTTAATTATCGACCACTCTGGCAAATCCAAGGACCCCAACTATTGATTCATGTGATGGATTTGATGTTTCACCTACTTCTTCGAATATGTATATTTATTAAAACGCAAAGTATTTGACTGGACCATACAAGCCATCATGCCCAACAAAGAAGCACCACTACGACAGTATCAGATAAGGTATCTTAAAGTTCAACAAGCAACAAATTGAGTCCAAATTACTGAAACAAAGAAGAGAAAACAAAACAAATGAGTATGCAAAATGGCATCTATATATATGCTTATATGTACACACTTATAATATAGACAAGCATGTAATATAGCCTTTTAGGTGTCAGTCTATCGAATATACTTACTAGTTACCTATGAGGAGTCCAAATTCCACAATGCAATGACTAGCAAAACTAGAATCAAGAGCAAAAAAGTTTAGACTTTTAATTCCTATAGATGCTTACCACATTAAGAGCGAACAATTTGGCTTCCACCTCCTTCCATGGTGGCGGTACATTCACTGGCATCCAACCACCGCAAAAGATCTGTCAATAAATATAAATGACTATCAAGCAACATCAATCTAAAAATTTATTACAGAGATAGAACAAAAGGCAGGAAAAGGACCGAAAAGGAAAAGATGAGAGGTATAAAAATTATATATGCACATATATATATATATATATGCAAGAAAAACGGGAATATCAGGAGAAAATTGACATGCCACGGTGGCCTCGGAAACTTATGGTGCAAAGGATGAAAGTTCATTGGTTTCACTCTTGCAGTCATTGGAGTAATACAAAAAAGGATCTTTCCAGCTATCTGTCAAGTAATTCAGAATCAGTAATTTTTCTTTGCACCTTTTGCATGAAAGCAGCAGATCCTAAAAGCTGACAAATATCCACCAACAGTTCAACAAGATTCATCCTGAATTGGACAAGGCCATCAGGTAGATCAACCACTCCATTATCATCATTGAATGTAGATTCGTCAACCTGCAAAACAATAATCAAGTGTTTAAACAACTCAAGGAGAATCTTAAATTAATAGGCAATCAGTGAAAACCACACATCCTTACCAGAAGCAGGAAAAAAATTTAACAAACTAAATCAAGACGATACTTTAATCAGTGACAGAGGCAAAATCCTGAGGATAAAACAATGACTAACAGATAATTGTACTTTACACTTTATTCCCTTTGTTCAACTTTTCCTTTTCATCTAAGTAAATTCGCTCAAAACCAGGACAGCCAAGGATAAACAAAATCATCACAAAGGAGATTATTGAATAGATTTAACCAACAAAATCAATCTCACTCTTACTAATATGTAATTGAATTGCACTGATTGCCCAGGGCTGAAAGAGGCATTGCAAGCAGACCAACCAGGTTTAAAAGATTCCATCTATTGATCACATGCCCAGAATTTATCACACATCTATTGATGCCAGGTCAGATGCTAGGATGAAGGTGCAATAACCAAATTTGATGGGCTGTTCATGAAGCAAAAAAGAGAGGAAACGAGTCTTTTCATGTTTTCACTCTTTGGACTTACTAATTGATCATTAGCAGCTTACATGCATCTCGTGCAAATGGTTTTTTTTTTGTTGAGGGGGGGAGTTTAGAATCTCTATTTACCTTGAGGGCAAGAAAAGTAAAAAGAAATGAGTCAATCCCATTTTCACTATTGGTAAGAATTTTGGAGCTTCATTTGTTTGCTTAACTTGCAACAAGATGCAAAATGTCAATTGTCCTTCCGGAGCATGATTGACTATGTTTAGCTAGAACAACCTTTACAAGTGCCATTGGAAATAGGAAGCAAAGTTACATTCCTTCCTTTCCCTTGTACTTGTTCCAGATGCTAATATAGAAAGTTTCATGAACTGTGGGAGGTAGGGAGGAGATGAAGAAAGAAAAGTGGAAGAATAGCAAGAAATATTGGAGCACACAGTGGACATAGATAAGCAACTCTACTGGTTCTCCTTGATGCTTCATTTATCAAACATGTGTCTAACATCCATGTGGCAATGTTGATATAGACTCAACACTGGTCAATGTTTTGTTCCTAAAATAACTAAGAGTATAACTGAAATGTCCTCATACAGAAGAACATCTCATAGCCTTTCCAGATACCATCAGTCTTGCTCCCTTGGCAAATGCAGAGTTCACAACTCACGTTGACCTTAAAGATAATCAAATTTGTCGCAGTTGTCCACCCCACAAAAGGATAAGAGTTGCTCCATATCTTTAAATTTGTCAACTATAATGCAAAGTTTCAATGCCCTTTTTCCATTAGAAGATGGACGCCAGACAACACACTTATTCAAATCCGACCCAAAGTTGAACTAGGTGTCAGAGATGAGAAGAGACCTGAGCACGCAATAAAAGAGCATCAAGCAATGCTGAGAATATAGAGATAAAAACATCTTCAAAGTGCTTCCTAATGTTTGCAATGTCCACATCAAGGCCAAGCATAAAACTTGCAAGGGTAGACCTGAAAGTAAAGATGATGAATAGAGTTCAAAATTTAATTCGTCTTTGCAATAGGAAAGATGTGAGCTCAGAACTTGCAAGTGTTCACTTATTCAAGAGAAAGCACAACAAAGCTCGCCATCATATAAATAATAAGGAGATATTGTCACATCAATGACAATACAAGAGTCCCTAATTCCAGTAAATTCAATAAGTTCCCAGAATGTCATTTTCATAGTGCAAGATGCAAGGGCTTCAAATGGTAGGCTTCTCAATTATCATTCCAATATGGCACACCTATTCAAAGAAACAACCAGCGAGACAGTAAAGAATCTACAAGTGTTTTACAGATAGCCTAACGAAAACCTGTTCAAGTTTAGAGTTTAAGCATAGCAGAAGGCCTACACAATGATGATAGGAAAGACACTAGACATCCCTGTCCCGTGCACCCCCTAAACCACCCCAAATTCACATCTCGACCCAGTCAATGGTGTATGGTCACTCTTTTATTTTTCCTCTGATCATCAAATTTCCATGCTCTTGTATACCTCTACAGAACAAATAAGAAGATACCAACTGATTGGAAATACCATAGCTACTATCTTGTATCTGCTAAGATCAGTAAAAATGTTGAAATGAATTAGAGATGATCCCCAGCAAACAATTTTATCACATGCTCACAGACACAGAATTAAAACAAAAAAAATCAACTCATCCATTTTAAACATGCATTTGAATTATAAAAAGAAGAGTGAAGGTCAACAGCATTCAAGACTAAAAGCACAGAGCAGTCTACTGAATGTCATATCAGATCTATTGAGTTCTGTCTATTTGAATTAATAGAACTAAACAAAATCTAGCATACTAAAAATCAAGAGAAATTGATCAATGATAGTTACCAAAATTGCAAAGTTGAGTCTGCAATCTCCCAATCCTCACTTGGAAATTTGACACAGCTGTCATTACAGCAAAGAGTTAGACATTTCCATAACATTAAAGTTCCAAAGAGTTCAAGCAGTCCTTCAATGCACTGCATTCTAAGCCCATGGAAATTAAAGTTTGAAGAAATTAAAGACATTCAACAGCCCATTATACAGAACAAAATTGAATTTAAATTGTAGAATTACATATCACCTCAATAGTGCCTCAGCTAATGCAAGTGCTTCAGCGCTTGCTTCTGCAATCAAAGCAGGGGCCTGGTTCACATTGAGCAAAGGGTATGAAAAGAGTTAACAAGGTAATGTATGGAGTTTATGAAATATTTTAGCAGGAAAAAATCAGAGAGAGACTAAACTTTTCCAGCAGGCCATTTACCACAGAAGGAGCGCAGGAAATTTCTCAACCACTGCAGTGGTCTGTAGCTAAATGAAGTAAAAGATGATTCCACAAGGTACTTACAGCTTGCCCAATTTCTGAAAGTAAGCGGGCGAGACCACCAATTACTTTCTCATCTCCATTGGTAAGAGCCGGTAGAAGAAGCATTTCTTTAAGAAAATGAATCCTAGCTAATAAAACTGGGGGTAGCCCCTAGAAGAAGCAAGAAAAGTCACAACTTATGATGAAGAACACTAGAAATATATATATGGACAATAGTTACACTAAATGCCAAAAATGGCGTAGATGGATCCACAGAGGCAGACCCCCATTCTTGAAATCACAAATTAACAGCACTTTGGATTTGAAGACTGGCTCTGCAATTAATCATTAACATAATCTTTTGATACTCAGAAGCACAACATTTTTATATCCTAAACCAGCACCAAAGAGAGTGGTCCAAAAATGATCCACATTCAGAAAAACCATACAGTTGAAGTAACAGAGGCAATCTACCTTCATCAAAAAGTGCAAGCTTACAAGAATTTTCATATTCAACCAGATTGTCCTAATTAGCCATAAACTGACACACTGCCTCATGTTGAAGAGATGGTTGTTAGGCAAGAGGAAGAATATCTTCTACATGTAACAGCAATTCCACAACACTACAAATATAATTATAGACATCAAGATAAAAGATGGTCCCATCAAATGGCATTAATATACCTCATGTCGAGTAATAAGTTCAGTAAGAACTTCAATTGCTGAGTCAAATGAAGATGAGACCTATAACCAACAAGAAAAGGCATTAGGGCTAATGCATATGTACAACATTACAAATATCACGTATAGATAGAACAAACAATAACTATCATAGTAAACTAAACCATTCATAGAACACACAGAAAATCTGAAGTTTCGTCTTACTTATGCATCACTTTACTTCTAAAGCATACTTTCCTTTTCACACTATTATTCACAAGCTCTGTATACAAATACTGGCATACCCTTTCATTTGCACTGTGGATAAAATCATTTGACACTGGGCAATGTTCACTTCCCAATGATTCAAGAAAAGGATTAAGAAGCTTCAATAAATAAAATATAATGATTATTTTTGTCCTGAATAAGCATCTGCATGTTACTTCATGTAGAAATTGAAGCAATGATTTTATGTGAAGCTCCATAAGTGTTAACCCTGATTAAGTCAAGTCACCCATTACACTCTCAGATCGAATTATCATACAAACTCACTATTTATTGCACAAACATCATGTATTACACATGGTGAAAACCGAAGATACTCACATTAGATGAGACCATCATGAACAGAACAAATAAATTACAATTACCTGCAAAGAATTAAATACAACATTAAGAAGAGGGTGTGCAGACAGTGACCCCTGTGGAATCTCGGAAAAGCACCCAGCTCGAACCTACAATTAAAATCTTTATCACAAAAACCAAGAATTTCACATTACCAACTGTACAACAGACAATATACTACAATTTGTTTATATTGGTCAGAATGAGGAATGATATGCTCCATCCAAATATTCGGGTGAAGCCACTGAAGAACATGAGTCAGCATATTGAAAGATGGATAAGGGGTTTAATCCTTTAATTCAAATTATGAATACAAACAGTAGAAAGGGAGTTAGCCATTTCAACATTTCAACTCTTACCCAGCTCAATAAACATCGTAAGATTTTTCTATTTTGTTCTGGGAGTTGCATGACACCATCAAAACCTTTTTCAGACTGCTGCAGCAGAAACTCGAGAACCATAGGAGTCTGTGCAAGAAGCTGCTCGAGAAAGTGACATGAACAAATCAAGACAAAGCAAGAGGGTAAGAGAAAACTGAGGAATCTAAACGCAACAGGAATATATTCATGAACCTCTTGGCCATGGTGGCTTCTACAAGCCGCACTCAATCTACAATCAGCATTCTGATTGTCAACTATTTCTTCAGGTAGAACAGTAAGCATTTCTAGTACAGCCAAATTGCCACCATCCTGGCTCTGCAGATTCTGGAGACTATAAAAGAGCTGTTCAATTGGTTTCTCGTGCTCAGCAGCATGAACTATGAGTGCTGAGAGCGCAAGGCAGATTTGTGTCAAAAGCTGTCATTAAGAAAGTATGACCCTCATCAAATCATTCTATGCATAATCTCCACACATAGAATAAAGAAAATGGATGACACATTGCATCTATTTGACGTGGTAAAGAACTGTCAAAGTCCCATTAGGAGAGAAAGGAAGCACCTGAGGGGGACCAGAACTAAATCTTCTTGCAGCCACAAGAAGCGCGTTGAGCAAGGCCTCTTTAGCCCCTAACTGCAAACAGTGCCCTTCATTTTGGATCTGCAAGAGGACAAAAGAAACACATTTACAGTCATATCACAGTTCAAGGCAACAAACAAAGAAAGTTTCGGCATGAGTACTTTTGCATGTTTCCATTCTCTTGCTGATTTCAAGCAATAAACGACCTTTAAACTGCGATAGGCCAAAGGAGGACAAAGGAGATGGAGATACTATCTTACAGAAATCCTACTATCCAGAAATTCCTCCTAATATGCCTATCAATGCCACAAAGCTTTCTTCTCTAGCATGAGCATTAAAAAAAAAAAAAAGTGCTCTATGCTCATAAACTGGTCAGCAAGATAGCACAATTCCCAACATCGACTTCTGATGGAACAACCGCTTGCCATAGGTATTTATGAACCAAGGCATTCTCTAAAATAAAATTGCCTTGATCAGGCTCTTCACTTGTTCCACTATACTCAACCAACCCTTTCTCTTATACTTAATGAAAATGGAGTATCTTCATGTTTAGTCCAATAAATGTCAATCTCAGAAAGCAAGCCCCTTTCCGCAAGACTGTACGACAATTCGAATGGCTCAAACGCTGGAACTAAAAGTCAAGTCAAGTCCCCCCAACCAAAAAAGAAAAAATCAAGACTTCAACTAAGAAAAGAAACAAAAGGCCTAATGAACGAAGAACAAACCAGACCTCGCCGTAGCCCCCAGAGAGAGAGAGAGAGAGAGCACCATAGCGACCACCGTCAGATTCCAGTAGCAACACATTAACACACTTTCATACTATCTACGCGACGTTTCCGGAGCTCAATTCCCCTGAATGCCAGAGCATCCGTAACTCCTCAATCCAGTTCGATCACTCAATTCCGACGGATGCCCAGCTTAATTACCACCTTCCTCAGAACCAAAACGCAATCAAGCACTCGACTTTCGACCTCCCAACTCAATCGAGAAAAAAGAGAGCGAGCGCACTAGGGAGGGAGGAAAGGAAGAGGAAGAGGAAGAAGGGAGGAAGGAAGACGTACCTTGCGCTTGAGGATCTGGGCGGCGAAGAACTCGACCTCGAAATCGGAGGAGCGGAGGTGATCGGAGGTGAGGATGGAGGTGGCGACCTCCCAGACGGCGTCGGTCTGCTGGAACTGGACGAGCCATTGGTTGGCGGCGACGCGGTTGCAGGACTGGGCGTCGTGGTTCAGCACGTGCACGGCCTGCGCCACCTTGATCTGCAATTCCATATAACGGCAACCCCAACCCAACCCCCCACCAGCCACGCGAGCTTTTCCCCTTTAAAGCTCTCGACACAGAGACAGAGAGAGAGAGAGAGAGAGAGAGAAGGAGAAGGAACGAGAGAGCGACGCCTGTAATTCTTCCTTCCTCCTGCGCTCGCGAGGAGAGAGATGATGTCGGGATTCTCTGCGATGGGGAGTACTGCTGCCTTCTTTTGATCTGACGGCTGTTCTTGCTGTTTGGCGATAACGTTTTGGGGAGGGTGGGAGTGGGGAGCTCCTTTCCTTTCCCTTTTCTAGAAAAATTCCCTGCACAAAAAAGGTATATATTCCGTTTTTCAAAAATGACCCGTGCATAAAAACTTAAAAGATAAACAAACTAAATATAGTATTAAAATAGTATTGGAAAACCCCAACTGATACATTCATTGATAAATTTATCCTTCATTAAATTAATATTGTAAAAAATTCTAAACCGATACACATGTGACAAATTTGCACAAAAATTAAATTTTTATGGCCACCAGAAACTATAAATTGGTATATTTATGACAAATTTACATTCTAATAATTTTCCTTAAATATGATGGAAGTGGTGCGTTTATTTATCATTGTCGTCGTGTCATCCAATTTAGTAATTTGATAGAAAAATTTAACAGAAAATAATAGATAGTGAATTTATCATAGATATATTGATTTGGAATTTTTTATGGTATTAACCCTTAAATTTAATCATCAAATTGCTAAGTCAAATGACACATGACGATTGATAATATTCTAATTTGGGATTTTACCCTATGTTTAACGTGGTACTAATCTAATTTTATGAAAACTAACATAATGTATAATTTTTACAAATGTACCAATTTAAAGTTTTTAGTTATAAAGAAAATTAGTTTAAAATAAATTTATCACTAGTGTGCTTTCATGGTATTAATCCTTAAATAAATGCCCGAGCAAACTGGGAATTTTTACTTCTAGAAGTGGAATTTTCTTTTTAATGGTTAACTAGTTCGAGCATATGTTTGTAAATATATTCTTACATGCGTCTATACGAAGTAAAACTTTCAATCTAGTATGTAGATCTGGAAATGTATATTGAATTGCATTAATTTAAATCAACAGAGTAACATCACTTTATAATGCGAAAGAAAAGTCATGTGACTTTCTCTTCTCTCTAATTGAGTTTGAGAGATTTGAATGGTTTAATCTCAAATCAAATATCGCCAATTTTAGATCCTCTTCACGAACTTGGTTTGATCTCGAGTCAAAGAAGGTTGGCATCTTGATTGAACCAAATCCAATGGAGTTCTGGAAAAAGTCTTGATTGAACCAACAATCGCAGAAATTTTATGTATGTCTCTTTTTATCGGAGTGTCGAAATTAATGGAGAAGCCCTCTTATTTATAATGATGAGGCCTTTAGTTTTCATACTTAAATCCAAATAGCCGATTGAAGAATTTTTATCCATAAGTATCAATCTTTTGACTAGGATTAATGGCAAATTTGGTTTATGTAATTAACCAACTACTGAATAAAACTTATTTTTATTTAACTCTTTCACCAAAATAACTCAGATTCAAATTTATTGATGCCCCTACTTTTTTAGGGCAAGAAGGGTTAGAGGAAATGACCAATGCGCTTTTGATATTAATAATCGTTCTAGCCATTTCCCACCCTATTCCCTGGTTAGGTAAACACTAATCATTGGACTAGGTAGGTTTTCATGAACAAGCAGTAGAGGAATTCCGAACAGAAGAAGAAGCATAATCGGAAGAATCGCTAATCTATTTTTATGGATTTTGGGAAAAAAAATCACATTCATTTTCGTTTTTGGCTAAATAAATTTGCTTCAAATGATATAAGCTATATTTAATACAAGTGGAATTAAAGATAAGTGCAATTTGAAAGAACGGAAATAAAACTAAATGAAATGTAAACATGCATATTTTGAATAAGTTGCAATTTTACTTGTATAACGTAATTTTACATTAACTTAATGTTAAGTGAGATTCATTCATGTAATAAACATTATCCATCAAAAATTCATACTATACATTCATGTAATTAACAAAACTATACTTCAAGTTATAAATATGATTCATATAAAATGATATATTTCTCCTTTTTATTTAATTCAAATTAAATGGATGAACTCTATACTTAACCATCCTTTATTGTTATTTGCTTTTTCTACATAAAATGAATGAGATAAGTCGACAGATATAAATGTTTGGAAAAGATAGCGGAAATATCATTATCTTTTTCGTTGGATTTAAAAGTACATTTGAAGAAACTTTCTTTCATCCGTTTTTAAATTTTAATAAATGATAGGCGTTTGACTTTTGGGGATGGCGAATCATTAACGCACCTAATTAGTTGAACATGTGCTGTGTGGCAGTCACAAAAATAAAGTTAAGTGCCATATCAAATTATTGGAAAGAATATTCTCACAATTCTGATTTTAACTATATAAAAATAGAATTGAATAGATATAATGAGTAAACCAAGGTAGTGCCAAGCCAAAGGCCCGATATATCTGCCAGTTAATTCGGCTGAAAACCCTTTTTTTGGGGGTCAAAGGTCATGAAGAGTCGTGATTAGATTTGGTTGAAGTGGGAAAAGTTTCTGAGTGCGTTTTAATAAATTTTTCCTCTTTTCTTTTTCACAATAGATGCACTTTAATATTTTTTAATAAAAAATTTCACGACACATAAGTATAAACAAATAGTTTCCCATATAACTATTTCGTATTTTTTAAATTTAAATAATATTATAAATTTTACAAAAAAGTAGAGAACAATATTTCTTGCTTTTACTTAATCCGCGACAAACATGCCTTTAAATTCAATCAATAAAGCTTTTAGTACAAACATGCCTTATTCAATCAATAAAGTGATTGGTGATCCACTAATGCCAAAAAAAATCCACTAGGTTATTCTCGAGCCTTAGTTTTATCACACTCTATTTTATTTAGGAGGTCAAACAATCTTTATGTTTGCTTTCTTCTTATTAATCATGTGCAATACATTGATCGTTCAAGTAACATAAACTATGGGCGTCTTTGCTCTATTAACTAAAGAGAAGATGATTTGCATACATTCATAAATATTAGTCAGAATCAAAAGGTTTTGTATTATCTATTATGGAAAAAAGAAAGATAAAATATCGATGTATGAGTTTTGATGGGGAATTCACCAATGAAATTGTGTCTATCTATTGGAAAATATTATCAAAGAGTAGTCATCAAGATTGTCTCTAAAATTCCATATCAGCTTATAATAAGAGAAAAAGAGGTGCATGTTTCTCTTAATTGCTTATGTGGAAGAACATAAGTGTTTCCAAGTTTATCTTAATTGCTTATGTTTCTCTATCTATTTGTCTTTCTAAGGATATGGCCTTTTTTCCCAGTTATCTAATCATTTTTCCCACTAAAGTTTTATTTCGTTCGACTTCTCCTACTTTTTGATCCTTTTAAAGAATTCTCTTTTGATGCACATGATATGACTTTTCATATATAAATGAGATTTGATGATAGAAAAGGAGCATACAATTCTTCTTCTTTACGTAAATTGTCATTATTTAGTGGTCTTGCCATGATTTTCCTATTTATTATGATGGATGATTGACCACTAAGTAGATGTCGGTGTAGAAAGTGGGGGCGGGTAATCATGCTTTTCCTACTCTTCATTTTGTTTTTTTTCTTTTGGTTGATCCTACTCTAATACTCAGACTTTTACCATGTTTCTTTGTAGAGCATGGAATCGAAACCCATTCTTAAAATTAAATCATTTCTATCCTCTAATTCGCTAAAAATATGGGAATTCGAACCTCCCACCTTTCCTTTTTCATGTAAGAAGGATGGCCATTAGTGATTACTCCTCATTTTGCTTAAACACTATTTTTTTTTTTATGTTTTGATCATACTAGCCTTGTGGGGGCACACCAAAGAAGAGCGGTGATCTTTCTTTAATTATTTGGTGCGCTTTGACTATTTTGTTCTTGCATTTTTTTTGTCTTGCAGGTCCCACTTTCCTTCTTATTCTTTCTTTCCATGCCTTTTATGTCTCGATTCTCTGCTCTTGCAAATCGTCTCTATATTTTCTCTATGGTGAGCCATTCTCTTCTTTTGACGCCTCCCACTCCTCCTCCCTCCTTCTTCCACCCCAAAAGAACTGGTTACTTTACCAATGTTTTTACCCTTATAACTTTTCTTGGTTGAGTGTTTTTTGACATCTTTTTTTCAAAGATTCAATCTTGTGTTTTGATATTGTGTTTCAATCTTGCGTTTAGAGAGTAGTGCGCATAATAAAAGTCTGTGTGAATTAATTTGTGCCGTTACTTTGTAATCTATAGCATATTTGCGCCCTATAAACTTTTGCTTCCTCTGGGTTCATTTTTTACCGTCATTTCCATAAGTTATTCATCATCAATTTTGGGATGCTGTCATTGCTTCTCATTAATTGACTTGTTGAAAATAATAATGTCGGATATGCTTGATCTAGTTGTTTGATCTCAGGAGGAATTGAGGTAATATATTTTCTTTGATGATAATGGATGACCAATATCATTTACAAGTGTGGAAAGAAAGAAAAAAAGGAAAGCGGGACTACAAGGAAAAGGAAACAAAATAAAGAGTTGACCAAATAATAAAACAAAAGAAAATTCCAAATAAAGGACGTGAAATGACCTTGATAGATTTAAATAAGGTCTTGAAATAGTAATGACAGATTTAAATAAGGGTCTGAAATACTTATGACAGACTTAAATAAGGGACTAAAGTAGTCATGACAAATTCAAATGAGAGCTTGACCTCGCCGGTTAAGGATTATTTTCATCATTTGTCAAAGCACTATTTTAATTTTAAATTATTATTTTAATTTTCTCTTTTATTTTAATTTTTTTTAGTAAGGACTCAATGATCTTTGCTAGCTACTGAGCAAGGGCTTGCAAGCCCTCGCCGGCCTCTAGTGAGGATTGTGACCTTTGCCAGATTTGGGTGAGGGTCAACCTATCTTAAGTCTAGTGAGGGCGGACTCGCCTAGGGCAATGGTTGGCTCATTGAGGCAAGACGCTCCCTCGTAGTTGCTGGCAAGGTGACCCTCGCCTAGGGCGAGCATCGGCTCACCAAGGCAAGGCCATCCCTTGCCAATTGCTAGCAAGGTGACCCTCACCCATATTTGATGATGTCCAACCACGCCTATGGCCGATGAGGGTAGCCTCGCCCAAGTGAGGCCATCTCTCTCCTATGGGCAGCAAGGGTGGCCCTCACTAGTTCAAGGGAGGGTCGCCCTCACCCAACCCTCTCTGATGGTCGGCCATCACTTGAGACCAGGCCACCAATGAAGAAGACAACCAAAAAAAAGAGAAAAAGGAAAAAAACAAATGACAAAAATGCCCTTAATCAATTGGGAAATCAAACCCTTTTTTGAAACCGAATAGGCCATTTTAGGCCCTTATGTGAAAAAAATTCACTTCAGATCTTTATTTGAGAAAATAAGGACACTTTAAATTTTTATTTGAAATAAAATCATTTTATGCCCTTATTTGATAAAATGATAACATTTTATTTCCTTATATGGATTTTTCCTTTAAAAAATCACTTTTGTAGAGTTGTTCTAAAAGTGATAGGCCCCACGGGGATGATACTATCAAAACACAAAAAGAGTGCCTTAGTTATAGGAGAAATGGAATAAGCATGACCCCTTTTTCTTAATGAACATAAATAACTATTGCATTGTTTTTTGATTTCTTAAAAAAGGTTAGAATGCTTATGATTTTCATCTTTTTATTCTTTTATTCCTCAAAATAGAAAAAGAACAAAAATCTATCAGGCAACGTCAACTAATTTTTCTATTCCTCAGAACATATCAGTGGCTAAGGGATAGATTTGAAATAGAAATAAGAAGTCGAAAAAAGCGATTTCTTTTTTAACGGGAACAAAAAGAAAAATGAGATTATTTTAGGGAAATAAGCTCAAGATAACTTAATGTTCATCTTTAGACAATTGACACAAGACCCAATCTCCTAACTTGATTTGAGTCCCCATTTTTCAAAATAATTTTTTTTTAGAAATTTAGAAAAAAGATTTTGAGAAAATTTTAGTATTAACTTGAATTTATAATTATGCATAAAAAATGTGGAAATCTTTTAATGAAAATTGGATTCATTATTAAATAAACTCTTAAGGCTTTAGTATGTGGATTTTTTAATGTTGTTTTCTTTTAGAGACAATGCTAGGTTTATGCACCTTTTTGTTGTGCTGCTCAAAGATTTATTTTCAACCTCATCATATTATGAGTTATAAACTAATTAGATTCTCTGCTAACTTTTTTAAGGTCTCCGTTGACATTTTTATAATTAAATGAAAAAATCAGGGAATTTTTTTAAAATCATACCAAACGCATTTTTATTCTTTTTCTATTTCGGGAATAAAAATTTTATACAGTTATCATGCGTGTGTTTTGCTCAAAAACTTGTCTAGGGAATAAAAATAGAAAAAATTATTTTTGAACTAAAATTGTTCATGAGAACAAAAATGTTATGAAACGCACCCTACATTATTCGATAACATTCCTGTCCATTCTTTATATTCATGTAATTATTCTTTTATGTTATTGTTTCTTGAAAGTTTAAGGAGTGTAATAATTTTCTTCATAATCGCAACCATATTTTCAAATGTAGTTGTTTCCTGATCTAATTATTCTTTTACGTTCGGGTGGGGCTATTTTCACAACTTATATGATTAAATCTACTCATTTTTCATCAAATAAACTATATACGTTCGGGTGTAATTTCCTTCAATTTAGTTACTTTGCCATTATGGGCTCCCTTCTATTTAAAACTCATCGTTATTTGATAATAAATATTATATCTTCCTCATCATTGCTCTTACAGCGACCTGCCCATTTTTCATCACTCCTACTGTCCTACCTCAAAGCCTTATTTTTATGGTGAATTATTTTAAATGTTATTTGATTGATCTAGAAAATATCAAGTCTCTATTTGCAATACCAAAGAATTGGTAATTTTACCTTGCCATCGATGAGATGCTTTTATGAGGGGGTAGAATATGTAAGAAAACTTGTGAGTATCTAAATATATACTAACAATAATGACGTATTTTGATTTTACTTGACAAATATTTAGTTAGAGCTTCATTTGTATCATCCGGTTATTTCATTATAGCCACTTTATAACATTTTGTGTATTTTATATACAAATAGAAAAACTAAAAAAGAATACAAATGAATAAATTTGGAATACACCATTTATATTTCAATTGGAGGATTTAGGGTTTGAATGAAAATGAGTAAGATTTACTCATGTTGGGAGTGCAAATAGCCTCACCCTTTCACGTTTATCCTCGAATATGTTTACTTTGCCTTTTAGAAAAGTAGTTATCTTAATATGATTACCCTTGCATTTGATGTGATCACATGTTGTTTAAGTTGAGTTTAAGTCTATCTTAAGGGTCAAAAACATTTGCAATCACTCTCCATTTATGTTATGCGAAATGAAACGCATCAAATACATAGTAATGATTAATATCACAAACAATTGCAAAAAAAAAAAAAATTCATTCATTCTAACATCCATGAAATGCACAGTTGAAGTATTACAATAAAGAGTAATCGAAGCACCATAATTATTATATGGCATACACTTTCTTCAAAAAAGGTATATAAAAAGTCATAAACCTATTGGATTGATGTCAATTTAGTTATAAATTTTTTATCGGTACCAATTTAGTTCAAAACCTTTTAATTTAGTGTATTTAGTTATTCCAACTAATTTTGACTGGAATTTATTGATGCGGATGCCTATTGGCTAATTTTGACTAATATTTTTAATTTTTTTCTTTTTTTCCTTCTTCCCTTTCTTCTTCCTCCAACCAATCACTTGGTCGGCAATCGGCCAAATGTGAGGGCCAATAAGGTTGACCTCAACCTCATCGCCTTTAGCAAGCATCGTTGGCCATTGGCAAGGCCCAAACCCTCACCAGAGGTCATGAAGTCATGGCCTTCGACTTGCCAACCTATAGTGAGAATGAGCCTTGCCAACCCAACGTGAGGCCACCTTTATGGCTCTTGGCAAGCTCACCAGAGGCTAGGCGAGCCTCGTTAGTGGCTGGTGAGAATTGCCAAAGGCTGGTGAGGTCCTTCGTCAACGACTAGCTAGATGAAGAAGAAAGGGAAGGAAAAAGAAAAGAAAAGAATCAATAAAATATTAAAATATTATTAAAAATTATTCACGTTATCACCGATCATGTTACGTAGGCCAAACAACATCTACATCAACAATATTTAATCAAAATTATCTAGAAGGACTCAATTAGTATTGGATCAAAAGATTTAAGACTAAATTGATATCAAAACAATAAATTTAAGACTTTTCTTATACTTTTTCTCAATTTCTTCTAATAACTTTACCGTTGATCATTTAGATCTCATAACTATCACATTTAGGCAGTGCAATAAATCCAAAATGGCTTTTTTCTATAAAACGTTCATCATGGTAAATAATTGAGAAAATTGAAACTCAACGGATGTGTTCTAAAAGTTTTGAGGAACTTAATCAATCTCTCGTAAAATTTTGGGAGCTTTTGGTGTCATTTTCCATTTGCCATCCATGAAAAAGAATGAAGACTCAAATACTATATCTGATCATGGCCAGTCAGACGACAGACCACCTAAGCTCGCCCGTGCCAAATGGGTGTTGAGATCAATTTTAGGGGACCTTGGCAAAGGGACCCTTTGTTATGATGCTTAGCCAAATCCAACTGGGTCCCATCAAGAGAGCAAATAGATAATGTGCACAAAAATAAAGAGAATAGGGATAGAGAAAGTTCACTCAAACCGATAGATAGTGGCTCGGCCCCTATCTACTCCGCCGCCCTAATCCGCTTGGGAGGTTCTCGAACTCCACTATAAGCAAAGGAAGGCAAAGGTATTTCATGGTTTGAGTTTTCAATGAAAATGAACCTACACAAATCTCTTCGGCGCGAACCCAATGAGGTTTAGACAGTGTCAATGTGCAAAAACCTATACCAACCAGGGGGAACATATGTTGCTTCCCCCCTAATCGATTCTAAACACGGATAAGTTATGAATGGTAAGGTCGGGGAACGACCTTTAGGCGATCAGAACTCATAGTTGTTTCACTGAGGTTCTTGTAAGTATCTATTTTCAATCAAACACTGAAATGTGCGTATTACAGGAATCATTTCTCACATTATATGTTGCATTTAACCATCATAGTAACCAAAACTGAGAACTCAACCACTGCAAGGGAAGCTCGAAACATAGAGTTGCAGGAAGCATACTTCGAGCAACAGTGAGTACAGCGGGGAATCGTAAATTGTATATCCTACTTGGTGGCTTGGGCAATAATGGTACTTATTGAACTCCGTTGTTCCTTTACAGCTTCTACAAGTGAATCCTATCACAAGATGGCAAAGCAGTCTTTAGATCAGAGAAGCTGTAATAAATGTTCATAAGAAAGCACATAACAAATTGAATGAGAAAAAGCCGGCAACCTAGCAAGAGAGAGAGAGAGAGAGAGACCTGAGCTGCTATCAACCGGGCAACTGTTTTTTTGCTCGACTCTTGAAGTTCACCAGCAATCAAAAGCTCATCCAAAATGTAGTAAGCCTTAAATGTTGATAGCAACAAACATTTCACAAATTATTTATAATCACAGATGGACACGAACAAAGCAATACAAAGAGAAGATTAATATGCAGTCTCTTGTACTGAATGAGCATAACCTACTTTATGGAAGTTAAATATCAAGTCCAACTCGCAAACCTGTACAAGAGTTCAAGCAATTGTGGTGAGATCTGCAACTCAACACAAGCATCTTAGTATTTCATGAAGAGAAAAGTTTGTACTCACACTGCCATAGTACCGGTCCAAAATCTCCACAAAATGATGAATTATCTCTAGGATCTCCAATTCATTGTTATCCTGATCAATACACATACAAAAATAAAGACTGGCATATCTGCACAACATCATTGAAACAAACTTGGTCAAAAACAAAATATGGTGCAGAGTTCCACAAACTGAACCTATGTATTCTTCTGTGGATGAACATCTTAAAAATCTTCACAAATTACCTTTTGTAAACAACCTTAAGTCCTCTCCACTCCACAAAATTGCAGAGTTTAGGTCCTCTAGTAAGAACTAATCCACTGAGCTCTCGGATGACCTTCTCAAATGACAGTGTAATCCATGTGAGCATATCAGAAAAATGGGGCACGAAGAAGCAATAAATCAACAGAGCAATGCAAAAAGGTACGTGACAATAACTTCAGCAAGCAGCCACTAAGCTCAGGTGCTCAAATCTTATTAGTTTATAAAGAATCATTGACGAAGTTTAAAGAAACAGTATCTCAGAATGAGGACAATACCTTAGTTCTTTCCTTCTGTGTGTATGGAGAATACCATTTAGTCAACCTGACCTTCCCTTGACGACTGATCAGAAGTACAAAGTGAATCTAAAACACGCACAGATGAGAAAGAAGTTGATTGTGCAGCTTGAGTCATGTGCAGCCCGACATAGGAAATTGGTGAGAGAGAGAGAGAGAGAGAGAGCTGTGAGATGCAATCATATCTAAACTCAGAAGCACATATAATTAACAACTAGACAGTAGCAGAAACCACGCTTGGGAATTAAATGTACGAATAATAGTAATAGTGACAGATTTATCTTCAGCCAGAACATTTGGTGGCATCAGAACCTAAAAGCACAGCTCTTTGATGCAAAATGTTAATCCATGCTCTTATCCACCATGCTTGAAGCAAGTCCTCAAGCAAAGCATGTAAATCGAGTCAGACAAACAAAGTTGCTTTATCATATAAGAACCTCCATGTTAAACATTTCCGCACACAACAAAATTCTGGAAAGTCAGTAACCGAAACCACAAGCTTGCCATTTGACAGAAACCACATCACGACCCTGTTTATATTTAAAGACGGATTTGATCAACATAAACCACAGCTCCCTCACCTAATCCCCTCATAAAATGGAAAAGAGCCATCATTATCTTCTTCAATTACAATTCAAGAACAAAGAACAAAACCCAGAAAAGAACCAACAGAATTCACGGTGAAGCTCTTCACTGATTTAATTCAGAGAAACAATGCCGATTTGGAGTGACAAATCAACTCCGACAGACAGACGACGGTATTCAACTTCACGTAGAAGTTGAAAAGCCAAAGGAACGCGACAAGCTCGACCGGCAATCAAAGTAGCGAGACGGACCCAATTTCACGCAGAACAAATCCAAGAGGAGAGCCCGACACGCCACCATCGACAAATCTAACAGCCTCAATCAAGAGAGTCAACTAAAACCCGCAAGGGATCATCAGAATTCCAAGAACAGGAGGCGTGCGAACATCGGCAAACAAGAAATGGACTCGCTGATCAGCGAAAAAGCGTGCTCCCGACGAAACCGGAAGAGCAAAAACGAAAAGGGGTGTACCATGATCGAGCTCGTCGGTCAAATTCGAGTTCTTCGAGTTCCGCAATCAACAGCGCCGGCGACTCAGTGGTGAACTTGTGCACGCTGTTTCGTCGTCGTCGTCGGCGTCTTCGGAGAGCCTTTAACGAGGAGGGCCTTCCTTAGGCGGTGATGGGCCCGGAGAGCTCCGGCCCGTCTTCATCGCCGGCGCAGAATCTCGGCCCTCCCAAAAGCCCAACCCATGATAAAAGCCAGCCCATTGAAGTTTCCTAGATGTCATTTGATCGCACCCAAATTCTTGAAGCCCTCATCGATTTATATTTAGGAAAATGACATACATGTTCTCTAAACTTTGGACAATGTACAATGTCATCTCTGAACTTTTAATTTATTTAGTATGGTCCTTATATTTTAGCCTAGTATATAATATTATCTCTAAACTTCTAATTTATTCAATATATGATCCTTAAATTTTTTGTACATGTTCAATCTAATCTCTAAACTATATGAATATATATATAAATGTCTAATATTGTCCCAACAATACTGGACATTTTCATATATTCAAGGACTGATTGAACATGTAATAAAAATTTATAAACAATATTAAATAAATTAGAAATTCAAAGACGACATTGCACATTACGATAAAGTTCAATGATCACATTAAACAATTGAAATTTTAAGGATTATATTTCACATTGAGCCAAAATTTAAGGATTATTTACGTAGTTATCCAATTTAGAGTTTTACCATGATCTTCCTGTGCAATCGAGTTACCCCTTTTGACCTTCATCCTTCACACCCCTTTCTAAATATCCCACCATTGCCGGAATTTTCTTCTCTCATTAATTCCGAGAACATTTTAAACGTTCAGACTCAGTATGATATCTCTACAATGGTGCCGCCCTCCTATAATTAGATACTCAAGGCAAATGCTCCGTTTCCTACGGAATTTTCTTCATTTTAACCTTTATTTTGCCTTGATTCAAGATTAGTGTCTCTGTCCACCGATCATCTTGACTGTCAACACTTCTATTCTTTAGCGAATTCTCACGAGATGGATCGATAAACAGAATGTGATTCCCGAACCCGACCCATCACATCTTTGCATGAAACAAGGAACGATTCTTCCGCCGGCTGATGATCCTATAATACTAAAATCTTTGCTTGTTCTTGTCCAAAACGGGATTCATGGTGCAATCTTGAGATGTTTGCCGAACAGTTTCACCCCATCCCCGACCCTTTGGGCATTGCATGAGGAACTTGGATGCCCTTTGCAATAACTATGGTCCTACATGTTATGATATTGAGCTGCTGGGTATTTGTCGTTCTGTGTTGACTATGATTTAATATCGATATCTAGCGGTGCAGTAATTTAGTCCTTTTTTTATGTACTTCATGAACAACTTCATTTTTCTATATGTACACATATGGTGGTCAAGAGTGGTTCTAACCTTTCTTTTGTCCACCTGAACTTGTCTACTAACGAGTCCTAAGATCATTGGATCTTGAAAAACATATCACCACAAAAAAAGGGGGGAGAATTGCCAAAAAAGTCTTTAAACCTATTGGGGTTGTGTCAATTCAGTCCTAAACCTTTTTTTTTTACCGATTCAGTCCTAAACCTTTTGTGATTGTGTCAATTGAGTCCATCCGGCCAAATTTGGCCGGCCGGAGCCGACGTGGGCCGGCCGGCGCGCGACAATTTTTTTAATAATTTTTATTATTTTCCGAATTTTTTATTGTTTTTTTAATTTTTCTGTTTTTTCTCTCTTTTTTTCCCCCTCCCCTCCCCCCACCACCGGCGGCGGTGGCCGGCCAGCTCACGAGGGCCGCACGAGGGCCGTGAAGCCCTCGCCGGCGGCCGAGGGTCGCGGCCCCGTCGGACCGGCCACCCTCGCCGGCGGCCTCGCCCGCACCGGGGCGAGGCACAGGGGCCACGGCGAGGGCGGCCTCGCCATGGCCTGGCCGCGGCGGCGGCCTCGCCGCGGCCGGCGAGGCCATGGCGACCTTCACCCAGCCCGCCATGGCCTCGCCGCCGCGGCGAGGCCGCCGCCCGCGGCCGGCCATGGCGCGGCGCGCCGCCCGATCCGGGCGAAGCGGCCTCGCCGAGGCAGCCTCGCCAGATCCGGGCGAAGCCGGCCGCGACCCTCGCCGGCGGCCCCAGTGTCCAGGCGAGGTCGCCGGCGAGGGCCGCGGCCCTCGCGCGGTGGCCGGCGCCTCGTCGGCGCTGGCCGCCACTGCCGCCGGGGGGGGAGCGGAGGGGGGAGGGGAGGGGAGAAAAAGAAGAAGAAAAGAAACAGAAACAGAAAAATTAAAAAAACAATAAAAAATTCTGAAAATAATAAAAAAATCAAAAAAATTATTAAAAAGTCAAAAAATTATTAAAAAATTGTCGCCAGCGCGCGCCGCCGGCGTCCACGCGCCTCCGGCAGGCTAAATTTGGCCGGATGGACTCAATTGGCACAATCACAAAAGGTTTAGGACTCGAATCGGCCAAAAAAAAAGGTTTAGGACTGAATTGGCACAATCTCAATAGGTTTAGGACTTTTTTGGCAATTCTCCCAAAAAAGGGGCAATGATACGCTGAATACCTAGGGTATGCATGGCAACGTTTGTTCCCTAGAACAGTTTCGCTTAGAAATGTTTTTCCTTGTTTCTCGTTCCTGAACCGCTTTCGAGCATTTGAGGGTGTTTGATAACGGTTCAAAATTTTTACTCCTAACGAAAACACGTTTGATAAAATTTCTAATTTTTTGATTTTTTTGATTTTTCTTTTTTTTTTTTTTTCCCTTCTTTTTGTTGTTGGGCCGCCGGCGAGGCTCCGGCGAGCTCGCCGGGAGCCTCGCAGGCCACCGGCAAGGCTCGGCCTCGCAGATCCGGGCGAGGCCGAGCCTCGGCCTCGCCGGTGGCCGAGGCGAGGCTCGCGCGGCCTCGCGCGGCTCGGGCGAGGCTCGCGCGGCCTCGCGCCGCCCGGGCGAGGCTCGCCCGCCTCGTCGCCCGGGCGAGGCTCGCGCGGCCTCGCGCGGCCCGGGCGAGGTTCGGCCTCGCCTAGATCTGCGAGGCCGAGCCTCGCCGGTGGCGGCGAGGCTCGCCCGGCCTCGCGCGGCCGGGCGAGGTTCGGCCTCGCCGGTGGCGGCGAGGCTCGCCGCCTCGCGCCGCCCGGGCGAGGCTCGCCCGGCCTCGCGCGGCCTCGCGGTGCCGGCGAGGCTCCGGTGAGCTGCCGGACCTCGCCACGGCTTTGGCGAGGCGCCCGGCGAGCTCGCCGGACCTCGCCGGCGGCGGCGATGGGGCGGCAATGGGGCGGCCGAGGGGTGGGAGGAGGAAGAGGAAGAGGAAGAGGAAGAAGAAAAAGAAAAGAAAGAAAAAAAAAAAAAAGGAAAAAAAAAAAAAGTGTTTCTTAAAATTGTTCCCCTAACAAAAAAACAACTTTTTCTTGTTTCGATTTTTACTCCAAACCATTCCGGGGGAACAAATTTGTTCCCGAGAACAAAAAATTTACCAAACGCGTTTACGTTAGAACAAAAGAATGAAACAAGTGTTCCTGGAATACCCTAAACTTTCGTCCTTTTTCATTTTTGTTCATTACGTGTCACCATAATGGGAGGCCTTTGTTAAACTTGCGCATGGAAAATGCCGACTTAAATACTATTGTGTTAAATAGTCATTGGTTATTCACTTATGATATTTAATGTCACCTCTTAAGATGATGTGATGTCAATAGAGATGTATTGCTTGGTCAAAATCATCCAATTCGTCACTAGTTCTTTCTTCATTGGCCAACACTTAAATAGAGATGAAACGATTTTTGTTAAGTAAGCGGGTGGATCACGCGAAAGAAAAGAAAAAAAAGATTAAAATTTTCAAAGATGGATCTAAAATGTTTAATGGGCGACTTTAAATTATGAGAAAAAAAAAAGTGGCACCCGAAATTATGCTGTGAAGAAGCAACTATACATAATGCATGCAATAGATTAGTCTAAAAAAATAAAGCAACTCCTATCGATTTGGATTACTTGTGATCGTTGGATTCATTGAAATCTAACCAATCTTGCCAAGGAAGAAGAATAGACTTCAACATTTTATCAGCTACATCACTAAGACTTGTCCAATTTATAGTCATTTTCTTAATTACAATATTTCTATCTTCCTGCTCTTGTCCGATTCCATCTCTGATCCACAGAAGGCGTTCGCATTGTTCACCAACAAATGTGATAAGATTCATAAGAACACCGTAGGTAAAACCTAAACACCCCAATAAAATTAGGAACTTTAAGATCAATATATAGCATAGATTTCAATAAATGAATGGCTCGGATATACTTGTTCAGTAATCAAAATTTTATTTGGATTCTAACCATTTTGTACCACTAACAACTCAAATGTTCGAGATTGGCGAGCCCGTCATTGTAGCTTCATCTAAGATATTAGCAATAAAGAAGTATCTAGGCACAAAGTGGAAGCAACCATCTTTATTAGATTCAACGATAAAAGCCGATAATTTTATCCCGACGCATCATTTTATATAAGCTCATCTTACAACATAAATTTACTATCTTGGCATCCGTGCACTCAACTCCATTTTCCATCCCCTAGCAATATTTTTGAAGGTATTTGCTAGTTCCGATGGTCGAAGGGAGAAAAAAGAAGGAAAATATGAGAAGGGACCATCACAAAGTGCATATTCAAGTCCCTTCAAATCTGTCTTGATAATCGCAAAAGCTCAACCCATGATAAAAGCCAGCCTATTGAAGTTTCCTAGATGTTGTTTGATTGCATTTAAATTCTCGAAGCTCTCATTGATTTATATATAAGAAAATGACACACATGACCTCTAAATTTTTGCCCAATATACAATGTCATCTCTGTATATTTAATTTATTTAATGCAGTCCATATATTTTAGCCTAGTGTGCAATATTATTCCTGAACTTCTAATTTATTTAGCATCTTGTATTTCATAAAAATTAGGGGAAATATAATCCTTACGTAAGGGCCATTTAATATAGTTGTTGAATTTTTTGTATATGTTTAATCTAATTCCTAGACTATATGAAAATATATATAAAAATATCAAGTGTTGTCCTAACATATTGGACAATTTCATATATTTCAAAAACTAAATTGAACATGTAATAAAAATTCATGGACAATATTGAATAAATTAAAAATTCAAAGACGACATTGCATATTAGGACAAGGTTCAATGATTATGTTAAACAATTCAAATTTCAAGGATTATATTTCATATTGAGCCAAAATTTAAGGACTATTTATGTAGTTATCCAATTTAGAGTTATAGCATGGATCTTCCTGTGCAATTGAGTTACCCCTTTTGACCTTCATCCTTCACACAGGTCATCTTCCCCTTTCTAAGTATCCCTCCAATTTGCCGGAATTTTCTTCTCTCACTAATTCCGAGAACATTTTAAACGTTCAGCGTCAATATGATACCTCTCTACAATGGTGCCGCCCTCCTATAATTAGATACTCAAGGCAAATGCTCCGTTTCCTACGGAATTTTCTTCATTTTAGCCTTTATTTTGCCTTGATTCAAGATTAGCGTTTCCCTCCACCGATCATCTCGATGGTTAACACTTCTATTCTTTAGCGAATTCTCGCGACATGGATCGATAAACATAATGTGATTCACGGACCCGACCCATCACATCTTCGCATGAAACAAGGAACGATTTTTCCGGCGGCTAATGATCCTATAATACTAAAATCTTTGCATGTCCTTGTCCAAAACAGGAGTCATGGTGCAATCTTCGTGAGATGTTTGCCGAACGGTCTCACCCCACCTCCGACCCTTTCGGCATTGCATGAGGAACTTGGATGCCCTTTGCAATATCCATGGTCCTACATAATATGATATTGACGATGATTGAGAAAGGTTGCATAAACGTAAGGAACTGCTGGGTATTTGTTGTTTTGTGTTGACTTTGATTTAATCTCGATATCTAGCGGTGCAGTGATGCAGTCCTTTTTTTTTTATGTACTTCATGAACAACTTCATTTTTCTATGTATACACATATGCCGGTCAAGAGCGGTTCTTACCTTTCTTTTGACCACCTGAACTTGTCTACGAACGAGTCCTAAGATCATTATTGGATCTTGAAAAACATATCACCACAAAAATTGGGGCAATGATAAGCTGAATACCTAAACTTTCGTCCTTTTTTTTATTTTTGTTCATCAAGTGTCACCATAATGGGAGGCCTTTGTTAAACTTGCGCATGGAAAATGCCGACTTAGATACTATTGTGTTAAATAGTCATTCACTTATGATATTTAATGTCACCTCTTAAGATGATGTGATGTCAATAGAGATGTATTGCTTGGTCAAAATGTTTAACGGGCGACTTTAAATTATGAAAAAAAAATAAGTGGCACCCGAAATTATGCTGTGAAGAAGCAATTGTACGTAATGCGCGCTATAGATTAGTCTGAAAAAATAAAGCAACTCCTATCAATTTGGGTTACTTGTGATTGTTGGATTCATTGAAATCTAACGAATCTTGACAAGGAAGAAGTTTAGACTTCAAAATTTTATCAGCTATATCACTAAGACTTGTCCAATTTACGATCAGTTTCTTAATTGCAATATTCCACATCTATCTTCCTGCTCTTGTCTGATTCCATCTCCGATCCACAAAAGTCATTCACATTGTTCACGCATTGTTCACCAACAAATGTGAGAAGATTCATAAGAACACCGTAGGTAAAACCTAAACACCCCAATAAAATTAGGAACTTTAAGATCAATATATAGCATAGATTTCGATAAATGACTAGCTTGGGTATACGTGTTTAATGATCTAAATTTAGATTTGGGTTATAACCATTTCGTATCACTAACAATTCAAAAGTTCGAGATTGGCGAGTCCGTCACTGTAGCTTCATCCAAGATATTAGTAGTAAATAAGCATCTAGGCACGAAGTGGAAGCCACCATCTTTATTAGATTTAACTATAAAAGCCCGTCATTTTATCCCGAGGCATCATTTTAGACAAGCTCATCTTACAACATAAATTTACTATCTCGGCATCCATGCACTCAACTCCATTTTCCATCCCCTAGCAATATTTTTGAAGGTATTTGCTAGTTCCGATGGTTGAAGGGAGAAAAAGAAGAAGGAAAAGATGGGAAGGGACCTCGCAAAGTACATATTCAAGTCCCTTCAAATCTGTCTTGATAATCAAAATGTGCACGATAACATTGTAGCGTATCTTTTTTTTAATCATATCTTTTTTTTCAAATCATAATATTTTTGGGGTGGTAAGATTATCTCTGGTATAAATCGAAGTGTGAATTACGTACGTGAGGGACTTGGATGCCCATTGCAATATCCATGGTCCTATATAATATGATGTCGACGACGATTGAGAAATGTCACATATATGTAAGCAACTGCTGGGTATTTGTTGCTTTGTGTTGACTTTGATTTACGATCGATATCTAGCGTGCGGTAATACAGATTAGTTTTTTTTTTATACTTAATAAACAATCTCATTTTTAAATGTATACACATATGCTGATCGAAAGCAATTCTTAACTTCCTTTTGTCCACTTCTCTTCTTCTTTTTTTTTGTCGTATCCTTTTGTTTACTTCGAGTACCTAACTTTCATCTTTCTTTACTTTTGTCCAATTAAATATCTCGACTTTTCAAATATGGGTTAATAGGAGGTCTTTAACATAATATATTAAGTGCCCCAGTGATAAACATGTTAGCTTCGTACTAATCTAATAAACAATCAACACATGTCAATTTTGGGGTCACTTGTTCAGAAACCCTTGCATCCCCTCCCTCTCTTCAATTAATTTTTTACTTTTTATTTCTTCTTCTTCCCCCTTTTCACTCTATCGGGCACGACGACCTTAAGTCAGACTCCCTATCAATTTAATCTCGCAAATCACCTTCCATCACCACCTTACCATCGTCTCAGTCCACCACCTTACCATTGTCTCAATCCTCCATCGTCGTGCCCGAGCTCGGCTAGTGAACTTGACCCTCATATTTTGGATCTAAGGAAAAAAATAAAAAATAGTAGAAAGAAAAGGCAAAGTAGAGAGGAGAGAGTGTCGTAGTCATCCTCGGTGGAGTGGAAGGGGGAAAAAATGAAAAAAAAAAAAAGAAGGACAAAAGAAAAAGGACAAAAGGAAAGGAAGAAAAAAAAGAAGTGAAAACATTAGTTGAAGAGAGCGAGGCGACGTAAGGGTCTCTGACTCAGACGAGTGGGCTCCAAAATTGCGCTGACGTGTGGCTTGGACACCTAATAATTTCTCTTAAAATTGACGCTCTCTCTTCCGTCGTCATCCAACCCTATGAATAATAATTTTTTTGACTTAGTAAGAGTGCGTTTGATAATTATTATATCCTAGAAATAATTTCTACTTTAAAATAATTCTTTTTAATTTTGTTCTCGAACAATCGAAGGTATTTGGTAATTATTCAAAATTGTTATTCTTTGGAATAGAAATGCATTTGGTAAAATTCGCAAAATTTTTAGTTCAAATAATTTTCTTCTTTTTTTAAAAAAAATAATTTTATTAATTTTTTTTCTTTTTTTCTTTTCTTTTGTCACCGAAGCATCGTTGGCCCCCAACAACTCGAGCCTCGCTATGAGTAGGGTGAGGCCGAGCCTCATCGGTGGCTAGGCGAGCTTGGCCTTGCCGTGAGCTAGGCGAGGCCAAGCTTGCCCAACCATCGGTGAGGCTCGGCTTTAACTTGCCACAGTGAGGCTTGAGCCGATGATGCTTCGATGAGATTGTCAGCCCTCGTTGGATCGGTTGTTGGCCATAGCCGAGGTCGGCGACTAGCCAAAAGGAAGAAGACGACAAAGAAAAAGAAAGAGAAAAGAAGAAAGATTAGGTTTTATTTTGAAATTGTTTTCAAGAATAAATAAAGTAACTTTTTTTTTACTTCTTGGTTTTATTTCTAATCTATTGGGAATATTGTTTCCGAAAACAAAAAATTTATCGAACGGATTTCTATTCCAAATCTATTCTTAAGAACAAAAAATAGAATATGTTACTATTTAGCCGGTTAATAAACATGCCCTAAGCAAGTCACGTAAAAGAAAAGGAAAGGGTTAAAATTTTCAAAGGTAGATCTGAAATGTTTAATGGTTGACTTTAGATTATGAAAAATAAAAACTAAGCAGCACCCGAAATTATGCCGCGAAGAAGCTACTGTACGTAATGTACGCTGGAGATCAGTCCAAAAAAAAAAAAAAAGAAGCAACTCCTATCAATTTGGGTTACTTGTGATTGTTGGGTTCATAGAAATCTAACCAATCTTGACAAGGAAGAAGAATAGACTTCAACATTTTATCAGTTATATCACTAAGACAAGTCCAATTTACAGTCAGTTCCTCGCTAAAACTGAGGACAAGAAAAGTACAGAAAAAGAGACTCTCATTTATGTGGTTGCCCCTCAAAGGCTCAAGGGAGACTCATCAGATATGGAGTCACCATTTTTGTTTTGCTGCTGAAGATCTCACATCAAACACCAGCTTCCTGCAGAGAGGGCATGTGAACTGAGACCTGTCCAGCCACCTCTCGATGCAGTCCATGTGGAAAACATGGCCGCATCTGTGGAGCTTGCTCACCAAGTGCTCTCCCTCGTAGTCCACCAAGCAGATGGAGCAAGTCTTTTCATGGTCACCGTCTTCTTTCTCCTCTTCTGCTCCAGATTTCTGCAAATCTTGATACCTGCCCACCGGGAGTTGGAAGGTGCAGGAGCTCTCCTGGGGTTGGTACTCGGGAGAGACGAAGGCGAGTACTCTTAAGACGGCTCCCCTCAGCTGCAGAAGGGGAAGCCACATGCAAGTGTAGAAGATCAACACAGCTGTGGAGACACCAGAATGTGCATACACTAGGCAATACATTTTCTTGGCCTCTCTCTCTCCCTCTCTCTCTCTCTCTCTCTGAGGATTTCAAGAGGGTTTCTTGTTTCTACTTTTGTCTTTCGTTTTCTGGGTGTGTGTGATCGATGAAGTAATCACCAAAGCAAAGGTTGATGGGAGAAAGGTAGGGAGGAATATGTTCCTATATATAGCCAGATGGGCAGCAGGTAAAGAATGCCTTCCTTCGAAGTTTAATGTCTTTTTAGGGCTCTCGGGATAGATCATACAATATTCTTTGGTAGATAGGCTCTGACTTTGCAGAGATTATTTTATTCCCTAACATAATTTAATTAACGTTTTGAAAATTTGGGGGTGTGCTCCATCAGAAGAAGTTAATTAATCGGGGGTGTTTAGTATTTTAAGGTGGTCATCGAACATCGAACGCGGCGGTGATGCAGGGACGGCGCCGACCCCACATTCCTCGATTCCTATGTTTAAAAAATCGAGTCCTGACAAACAACATATGATCTAATTCGCTTGTAAAGCATTCTGTCCCGAAAGGAGGAGGAAGAAGAAAATGAAAGCGTCATTGACAAAACAATGTTAACAATGTTTAGGGTTTGCTTGATGCTTCATTATACAGATTTTTTATTTTTGGGCTTACTTCATCCCTAATATTTTCTTTGCAAAGTACACTCGGTAAGTAATTATTACGAAACAATTGGGTCTTCAATCTTTTTGGAAGGACCTTGAAGTTCTCATAGCAAATTCAATGCTCTAGCTCTTTTATTAATAGGGGAAAGAATTCCTAGAGCGACAACGAAAATACTTACTGTTTTAGGAAACCACCTCAAGACACGTGGCATATGATTGGAAGATACTCACCACCTAAGGAGTAGATTTTATGATAATTGGCTTGTGATTCACCACTTAATGTAATTAACTATAAAGATACAGAGTTAACTTGAATATCCATTCCAAGAGCTCCATTGTAGAAACTTATCAAAACACTCACCTTCAAGAAAACCTTAGAGGGTTTTATACATATCCCTAAAGTTTTAAATTGTCGTTCACTCTTTTTTCTTGTTTTCAGTCTGTAAATTGTTGTTCACTCTTAAAATGTTCAATATACCCTAAAAGTTTTAAGCATCGATATCCTTTTTCCTTGTCATAACTACTCTATTCATCAATCGAGCAGATAAAATTTGCAATAATATCAAAGAAGAAATTACTTGAAAAATTCTTTTTTCTTCTTGCTAGAGATTCATGATTGCTCTGCTATCTTCAATTTTAATTTCTGACGCAAAGTCAAACCCTGAAGAAAAATAAAGGTTGAGATTGAGACTTTATACTTGGAATTTGGAAGGGACAAGCTCCATCAACGACATGAACCTTGACTTCCACTCCATTTTAATTTTTTCCGGGAATAATTTCTTCAAATGATTCGAAAATCTTCCGTTCCATCAGTTCATCTGCCGCATGATCTATCAAATCTTCATTTCTGAGGATTTGAAAATTCTAGAAAGTCAACTCAATTTAATCTATTCATCAATCAACCATTATAGGACAAAGAAAGGAAAGTAAAGGATTAAAGTCAAGTCCAAACGCCAACTCCTCTTCTGCGCATGACTGAGGCACGACCATTAGAAGCAACATGACATGCATACCATATGAAAAATATTAAATGGTGTCCTTATAATGAAATTTTGTCAACGCCCATCAAAAGATATGATGTAGTTTAGGAGATTTGTCAACGCTCATGAAAGGTAGAGTGGCAACCAATGGAAATAATGTGCAAATACCAGCAAGTCTTTTGAACAAACTGGAAAACTGCACCTCAAGTTCTAATCCTTATGTGCAAAGTGAGTTGAGTCCTAAACATTTTAATTGGTTCAACCAAGTACCAAACCTTTGCTAGAAAGTGCAATTGAGTCATAAAACATTTAATTTATTCAATTAAGTCATCAAACTTTATTGAAAATGCTATTAAGCCCCAAAAGTATGTTAAAATGTACAAATCATCATATAAGAACTTTCCAAGTGTCCTTCATAAAAAAGACTTAATTACACCTTTTGAAGGTTCAAGACTTTATTTTGTATATAAAGTTTAGGACTTCTTGTGAAGTTTTTGGTCAAGTAAACAATGGAAACCAGTATGAACAAAAGATAAGGTGAGAGGTGATGAAACAAGCTTGCTTGGCAATTCATGGTGGTTCGGCCTCTTACCTACTCCGCTCCCCAAGCCCGTCTAGCAATCTTCATTCTTATTACTATGATCCAAAAGTTATTGCAGCAAAAAATAAAAAATCCCAAAATTACCGCGTCCATATTGATTGCTAGCTAACTCATTTATCGACGATGCTTTTACACTTCCCCACAAGTGTATCAATCTATATGAATGTTGTCACAAGGACTATTACCATTATAATAATAATACAAGTGACGAGAAGAATAGGGTAAGTATAGCTGTCTCAATGCTGCTCTATTATATATTACAATCTCTCTTTCCTTCATAATCTTTCTTGATCATGGAAAAAAATCTTGATTTCCCTTTTACCAATGACCTACCTTTTTCTAGGGCCAATTTAGGCCAAGATCTATAGCCCCACCTCATCAATGTAACAGTCCCCCTCTCTGTCTCTCTCTCTCTCTAGCCATGTAACAAGAGCCGACCGAATCGCAGAAATCTTCTTGGGTGTTGGAAACCTGGTTCTTGGAGGGCGGGTCGTGGCCTGGGAGATGATTAGACTAGTGAAGGCCGGAGATGTCTATGATTAGTTTAGTAGCAGGCTTGCCTTTTATACAAAAGAAAATACACACGTCACGAGTCACGGAGATGCCGTCTTCCGAAACTTGCTCGATCGCCTTTCCTCTCTTCTTTCTTCTGCGATTAAACTATGGAAGACCCACGTGGAATCCACGACCGACGCAGCTACAGTGGAGAGCCCCGATCTCATGAATTTGCTCCTGTCATGACCCGGATGCGTTGGATGGATGTAACTTCGTCTATACTTCTATTGTTGGATCATGTGATGCCACCGCCCGTTTGACTTGAACCGCGTTCCGTGTCGTCCGAGAAAGACATGGAATTTTCTCTGTTCGTTATCGGCCTATCCTCTGTTGGAATCAAAGAGAGCAGAACATCCAATAATGGCAGAATGGACATGAACGCACTTATTTAGAAAGTTCACTCTTTAGCTGAGCGAGGAAAGAAAGTACACAACACTAGCAAGAACAAAATCATGTTCGGCTAACGATACAGCACCGGGCATAAACCAAATTTCACAACTCAAATGCCACTTTGCGATCAGCCTGCTGAGTACCAAGATAACAGTGCAAAAACCCATTTCCACTATAGGATTGAATAATTCAAAAACCCGTTATTCATGAAATTGATATTAATCCTGTTAAAATGAATCATAAACCCATTTCTTAACTCACATGGGCGTTTTTGATAAAAAGAAGAAGAAGGTGTTTAATGAGTCATAAATGGATTTAAACACAATATAAGAGTTAAATGGGTTATAAATAGGTTTATAACTTATTTAAACTCTACTAATTTCTATGACTCTCTCTTCGTCTCTCCTGTCTTCACTCAGTCTTGCCCTCACTCATTCCGCTCTCTCACCTAGATTTGGCTATGAATTTTGTAAATTGCATTAAAGATTAAATAGTTTTAACAATATTTGTCAGGTCAAGTATAGGTTGAGTATGGGTTAAGTTGAGTATCAGTTATTAGACTTGCATCACGTGGAAATAGGTTAAAGTGGTTTAAATGGATTTATTTAGATTGGACCATTTATGATCCGACTCAAACCCAACAAGACTCGCTTTTTTGACTGGTCCAATTGAAACTCATAACATAGTTGAACACCACTCTTGTGCCGAGAAAATACAAAGCTGTAGTTTTGATTGTTTTTGAATTGGCTAGTGATGATTAAACTCAAGTTGAGAAACAGGAAATGAGAGACGAACAAATCGTCTTCTTCTTCCACGCTTGTAAGGCCATATCTTAAAATTCAGAAGATGAACACAATTAAAAGAAACCGATTTCCACTAAAGACTTGAAGAATCCAGAAACCCCGTTAATACCCACGAATTGAATCTCATGCCCACCCTCGTGCAGAGAGAGATTACAATTCTTTGCAGAGAATTGTTTCCGATTTGGCAAGGTGATGATTATGACTCCAATTGAGAAGTAGAGAGAAAAGGGTTGTCTTCTTAGATATCTTGAACTTCGGAAAATGAATATTTGCATTTGTCCTAGAATTCTGTTTTTTTAATATTTGGTAAACTTAAGATGAATCATATTCAGAAATGAAAAATAATTCAGAATAAAAAATAAGTATTCTCGAGTTTTCGTATTTTGCAAATCAAATATTATTTCAACTATTAATGATTATTTGTTACTTATAATATACAAATGCATTTTCCTAGATTATGTGAAATAACAAAGTAAATGATTATAACTTCAATAAATGATTAATATCATAAATATAATTCAACTCAACAATTTAATCATATTTGAAGGTTAATTCATCATTATTGAGGGTTAAAAATGAAAATAATAGAGATACGAGACAGGTACCTTTCCTATCTTAGGGGCTCATGTTTAATAAACATTTTGATTCATAGGATCTATATAGAGCGACAAGTGGGGAGTATACTTGTGAAGGAATAGACCTTTTGATACATAGGATTTATATAAAGTGGCAAGTGGGGAGTGAAGGAGTCGACTTGTCTTTATGAGATTTTGAGGAGGGTGGAGTGTTTAGAAGAGTATTGAGAGAGAGAAAGTATATGAAATTCAAACTCTTCAGCTTAACTCATATTCAGAGAGACTTGCCCTTACATAGAGGAGAGGCTGGGGCCAATAGAGACTTTTTACAAGCTGGTCCGGGTTACATTACTGGCCAACAAACCTATTAGGGTCACCACATGTGGCTTTATCCAGTAGCAGTTGCTGGGTTTCCCACTCTGATTACTGGGTGTCAAGAATCGAATTGAAAACGAAACCGAACTGAAATTTTGTATTTTCGGTTATCCAAAGCAAAACTGAACCAAATTGAAGACTTTTCCGATTCGGTTTAGTTAACTGAATGGAACCAAGCCAAATTGAAATTCACAATAAGAATTAAAAAATCAATTTAAAATATCTCTTTTTTGTCATATTTTCTTCATTTTGGTTCCAAAAAGCAAGGTAAAAATAGGAAAATCAAAGAACCAAACTCAGGCCGTATTCGGTTCGGATCAAATTCGGTTCAGTTCGAAATCACACCTTATTGGTTTGGTTCGATTTTTCAGAAAAACTAAACTGAACCGAACCATTTATATCCCTAGCGGCGGGTCACCGGTGTTCTCCCAGGCTCACCGTGTCCCATGGGTTCTACTTATGAGAATCATCCATTGGCTCTGGCAGGCTTCGTTGGGGGGTTCCCGCCCGTGCTTGCTGGAAGGCATCTCTGAACGACCACCTTAAATCAGATGTCCCTTGGAAAAATTCAGTATCTTTTGTTTACTCTTGGATGCCTTTCAAGTGCATCCGATTGCCTGTACGCCTGGACAACCTGAGTTCCACCTGTGATGATTGGGACCGACGCCATGATTGGGGAATGATTGCGACAACTTAGGATCAGCTAACAGCTGACATAAGATCGATGCACGCTGACCATTGAATGCATCGGAAGCGGCTCAAGATCGAAACACGCAGAGCAGACCGATGATGATGATGATCACGTAAGACCCGCCAATGATCGTCCTTGAATAGATGGATACTGGTTATTGGTAGATAGCATGTTGGGACTCATTGTCGTGATTGCGAATCACTGCGCATCAATACAAGACCAGTTGGAAAGTGACTCAGGTTTGACCTCTAATCAGGGTTGACATGCTACGACTAGGCCCAACCCATGGCAACTAGAAGCCTATTATTGCAATGACCTAATGGTAAGCCGTGACGACAATAAGGTAAGCCGTGATGACAATTCATGACCAGACTCTATGGGGTTGTACAGCAAGTAGGTATTGAGGCAATACAATACTCTCGAACATACTTTAAACCAAAGTTATTTTCCGATGCATTCTTGAACATACTCTAGAAGCCTATTTTCCAATACTCTCGAAAGTGACTCAGGTCTGACCTCTAATCAGGGCTGACATACTACAACTAGGACCAACCAATGGCAACTAGAAACCTATTATTGCAATGGCCTAATGGTGAGCCGTGATGACAATTCATGACTGGACTCTATTGGGTCGTACAACAAGTAGGCATAGAGGCAATACAATACTCCCAAACATATTTTAAACTAAAGTTATTTTTTGATGCACTTTCAAATTATAATTTACCAAATGCTATAGTATTTTGGAAAATCTCTTTAACCCAAAGTTATTTTCATTATCCCAAAGTCGAACCAAACAAACCCTCTAAGGAGCACGGTGTTTTGAACTATGGTCGCAACCTTTGCATGGCTTGGGTCGAGCTGTCTCTGCTAGTCAGGTGCCGCATGCCACAACCTAAAGTTGAGCCGCCGTGGGAGTGGCTAAGTTGCGGCGTTGGTGGCTGATTTGCAAAAGAATGAGTTGAGCACAGTAACAGGATGAATGCAGCAACCCCCACTATATCTTCACGCATTTTTTTGCTCTATTAAAGTTAGTTATTACCAATTTTTATTCCATCAGTATAATAAAGTAGCAGAAGTCTCTTCGCAAATTGCATACTTGAAGGGCCAACCATAGAATGATCCTCTACTGCAGCAGTTCATGAGTACTGCTCTTTTTTTCCTCTGTAATGCCCTCTCAAACTTGTCTTGGTGACGATACTTTTTGATACAATTTCATCCCCTCTGCTTCATCTGCTCCAAGATTCACCGTTCGAATGTTACTATCCTAGATGATTAGAAATACATGTAACAAAAGCATGAAAGGATTCTGCTCCAAAAACCATACTTTTCAAGAAACATTACTGCTAATGCAAAATAGATTGCAGCGCAACACTTACTACTGTTAAAGCTGCAACTCTATACCAACCGAGGTCTGGTACTTAACATACAACTCCAATTAAGGTGCAATCGTAGACTGGAGCTAGCTAAAGTAAAAACCTAGTCAATGCCGGCTTCTAGGGAAACAATCATTTCCAGTCGGATGCAGCGGCCATGCACTATTTCACTGCTCACAAGTAGAAGTAACACTCTTCTGCTTCTCAAAAATCACTGATTAATGAGTATGTGCTCATTCAAGACGATGAGAGGCACTGTGATCCAGTTGTTAAATTGCCTGCATAGTCACCTACAACTTAAAAAATGGTCTATACACGGCTCCAAGCTGTTGAGAAGAATTAGACCCTTTGGAGATTAATTGTTGGCTGAGATCGGGCCTGGAAAAAAGATCGAAAGGATCTGCATAGCAGATCAATGACTGGCTGTAGTTTCAGAACAAGTTTAGTAGCTCCAGAGCATTTCCCACACAAGAAGCTGTGGTGTGCCCCCTGAATCGATTAAACTGGACCATATAGTTCATTCATCATCATTGATTTTTAGGAGAAATGGAAACAAAATACCTAAAAGACTTCGGGTAGCATAGAAACAACACCTGACACATAATGTTCGAGGTACAAAATGAACTTTAAGAAAGAAAAGATATTTTTGCAGGAATCAAGACCGCCAATCTTAAACCTGAAACCATATGCATCAATTGGGAGCATCCCTAATGATCATTCATCAAGTATTAAGTTCCCAGTCCATCCACACTAGACCATCATTGATTCAGCAAAAGAAATACAGATGCTAGGCACCCTAGAATTATAGACTTGGCTATCACATTCACTTGGCTAGCCAGTATTTCCATGAGCTTTCAATTGATGCATTCAAATGAGCATCCAATTCATCTTAGCTATGGAGAAAACATTACAGCTCTTGATCCAATCTCCATAAGAAGTTTGCACTTCAACTAAGCACACCAAGCAAACCACCAGCCAAAAATATCATTAAGGCCATGCAACAAATCTACAGATTAGATACCAAAATTCTGCGCTGAATTTGCCAAAAGGATCATTTCACTCAGCATCTGAATCATTTGACTAGAACCATATACAAGATGACTTCACCTCAAGCATCAGGGGTACAGATAACAGCTAAAGCTATTCTACAAAAATTTTGTAAGAATGAATGAAGGATGTAACTACTACCTTAGGTAAATCCTCCAATCAAATTGAACTTAAGTAAGAACTTCTTTTGATCACAATCCAGCATCTCACTCAAGCTACAGTTGATGTTCCTTCGGCTCAAAAGTTTGTAACGTAGCTCTAGTCTCTTTTTCAGACTATGGTGAAAGAATTCAGGATAATCAGCAGCTTCATCGAGTTGTCTCCCCATTATATCAACCAAAAACCTAATCCGAGGTTTTAAAGAGTTGTTAATGCTCTTAATCAAAACAGGAGGATAACCAGTCACCAAAGTTGCTATCTGCCCATGGTTGAATCCACAGCTTTTCAGAAAAGCGGAATTGTGCCTTAGAATCTTGTTCACATCTCGACACAAGACTTCAGGGAAGTTTATCACCACCTTTTGAAGATCCACCTCTTCGAGACCTAAGGATTTCAAAAAATCAGAGGTGGGGCGCAGTCTCTTCTCAACACTATAGCCCATGATGAATGGGTTCTTCACCAGAACTTTGCCAATCGTTCCTTCTCTTGTAAGGCCAAGACTAGCAAGAAAGTTCACAGTCTCCGTTAGCTTCGACTCAATGCTGTAGCTAATGAGCCTTGGGTTAAGCAAAAGGATTTTCCCAATTTGCTTTTCAGGGACCCCCATCACCTGAAAAAAAGCCAGTAGTGGACAGAGCTTATCTTCCACACTATGGGAAAGTATGTGAGGGAACTTCACAATGGCAGAGGCGACTTCAGTAGGTCTTGTTCCTAGTGTAGTGAGGCATTCGACCATCGGAATCAGCTTCTCATTGAGGCCAAGTGCGAGGATTTTCGGGCATTTAGTAACAACATGAGGAAGCTTTCTCTCCTCAATCCCAATGCTCCTCAAGTACTCCCAATTTTCAGAAGCCCTTTCCTTTTGCACTGATTCAAGGCGCTTGCACTTTTTGAACATTTTGCTTATACTTTTATCGTCGAAACCCCGGTCGCGGAAGAACCACATGATGCCACCACCAGTTTGGCTCGAATTGCATTCCATGTTGTCTGCGAGAACATGAAATTTCTCTAGTTATCATCCTATCCACGGTTCGGTACAAAGAGAGCAGAACATTCAATGCTGTGGCAATTGGCAAATGGCATGGACATGAAGACAGTTCACTCTTTAGCTAAGCAATAAACGAAGGAGTAAGATATGAACAAGAACAATGCCATCTAACACACAGAGTTCGGCAATCCACTTACTTAGCACCAAGCTAACAATGCTAGAAACCACGGATAAAAGAAACCCAGAAACCCATTTCCACTAGAGGATTGAAGAATCCAAAAACCCCTATTATTCATTAAAATTAAGACTACAGACATGAATTGAATCACAGGCCACCCTCCAGCCGAGAGAGCTTACGGGTCGGTTCTTGAAGGCGGCTATCCTCCTGATTGTATCCGAATTGGCAGGCGATGTGTTTAAACTACTCCACTTGAGAAGAACGGAAGGAGGGAGAAAAGGGTCGTCGTCTTCTCCGACCCTCGCGTGGCCATATCCTGGACTTCAGAAGACGAACATTTGCATTTGTCTGAAGCCTTATCTGGGATGCTGCCCCGCAATTTCTCTGCTTCGGCGAGAGACGGAGATGGATTCTGTGTGATGGATGCTGGCTCGATCCGACGGCTATTGGGCTGTTTGGTGATAATGTGGGCTCTTATTTATTTATTTATTTTCTTTCCATTTTACTTTTCCTTTTCGAAGCCCTTGTTTATGCTCTTCTAAAAAATTTCTCCAGTTAACCCATAAAAAAAGTTTGACCAAAAATATAAAAAAAAAACCCATAAAAAAGATAAAGAAAATTTTCACTAAAAATCTTAATTTCCAAAATTCTTTTTTCGCAACACAAAAATTGCCAATTTACAACCATGTGACACTTGTCCAAAATCGTCGTCGAAAATTTTATGTGGCAGATAATAGAAATCAAATGAAGCTCATGCATTTGAGATGTGGTAAAAATATGCAAACTCATTTTTAAGAATCCTTTTTTTATATTTTCCTTCTCTCTTTTACTTATTGCTTTTTATCTTTTCCTCCTCCTTTGAGCCAACCCATTCTCGATTGACACTTCTCATTAGCGTCGAGCCCGGGTGGTGCCATGGAGCTTCCCCAAAGCTGAAGCTCGGGGAGGATGCTCAATGACCATGTTGCCGAGATCCCTCTATCCTTTAATTTTCTTTTTTTTTGTTTTTTTTTATATTTTCTTTTTTTTTTTTTTTTTTTCTGACATGACGTTTATATTATGTCAAATCACTATTAATTATTTTAAAAAATAATTAATAATATCACATCGGATGCCTTGACAAATTTTTAATAGTAGTGCTCATGGAATTGTACAATGATACAAGTTTAAAATAGTGGTGCTACATTGGGTATACTTTTGGATTTTTAGTGATATTTTTCCTTAAAATTTCTGTGATTTTTCTAGGCCAAAAGATATCTCTAGCAAATTTCAAATCTAATTAATGTAGCTTAGATCGAGTTCGCTTTAAGAACTCTGGACTGGTTGAGTACCTAGATTGACCCCTTTTGGCCACTGGCATATTTGTAAAATTATTTAATTGAAAATTTCTAATTTTTAGGATTAATACTATGGTACATCCATTTATCCCAAACTAATTTTGGTGTAGCAAAAAATCCCAAGACAGTTTACCAAAATTTTAAGGCAAAATGGTGATAAATGTGGCACGGATATATTGATTTAGAATTTTTTACGACATAAAAAATAATTTGAGGTAAATATGGCAAGACTAAATTATTTTTAAATTTTTTGTGACATGGAAATTAGTTTGAAATAAATGCGGTGCTGGATTTTTTTGCAGTATTAACTCTAAATTTTGAATATTTGTGAACAAAAAAAATTTGAGATTTTAGGATCGCAATGAATGAAGTTTAAGCTTTTTGATGAAATTTTCAGATGCAGGCTAGATTCGTTTTCCCGCTGTTGTCCAAGTAAGTCGCCATGTTGAATCTTTGATAATAGTCTTAAATGAAACTAAGATGGGGAGTATTTTTTGGGGTTTGGTGAAAAAAAAAAGAAGTTTTGGGGTTATGGGCATCAAAGTGGGCATGGTTTAGATTTTTCTATTGTTGTATATTTTCGTTTTTTATTTGATATTTGGTGAACGCAGGAAATGCATTAGAAATTAAAAATCAGGAATAACTATAACTCATGTTTCTGTGTTCCCCATGACAAATCAAATATAAGTTTTTTTTGTCAGGAAAAAAATTATTGAACCTCTGACAATTACTTGGCACTCATTATATATGCAAATACAATTGCCTAGTTCGCGTCAAATAACGAATTAGAATATTACAAACTCAATAAATAACATAAATACAATTGAACTCGATAATCTAATTGCATTTGAAGCCTAATTCATCATTGTTTTTCTAATCTATAAAAAATATCATGATGGAACCAGGGGCGTTCTAAGCAAATAAAATAGTGTGACGGTTTACTTACCATAATGACACGTTTGTGTTCTCCATGTGGTTCAATTATTAGGATCTGTTTGGTAATACTTCCGGGAATAACTGATTCTGCTCTTTTATTCTCAGGAATAGATTTGGAATAAAAATCCGTTTGGTAAATTTTTTGTTCTCAGGAACAAATATGTTCCGGGGAATAGATTTGGAGTAGAATTGAGAATAAAAAAAAAAGTTACTTTTTACTCTCGGGAACAATTTTGAGAATCAATTTTTTTCCTCTCTTTTTTATTTTTTATTTTTTCCCTTCCCTTTCTTCTTCCTCTTCCTCCTCCCAACCCACTGCCACCCCATCACCGCCCTTGAGCCGTCACCAATAAGCGGCCGGGCGAGGTCCGACAAGCTCGCTGGAGCCCCGTTAGGCTAGGGCGAAGTTTGGCAAACTCACCGGAGACTCACCTTGCCCAGATCGGAGAAGCTCGGCCTCGCGCCACCTGGGCGAGTAATCTTTAGGTCCTTTAGGGTTTATTTTTGATGTATACATTGAATATTATTCAATAATACAAAAGGGGGAGTGTTAGAATATAAGGGTAAAGTAATCTTTAAGTCCTTTAGGGTTTAATTTTGATGTATATATTGAACATTATTCAATAATACAAAATATTTTTCCTCTCACAATAAGGAATTGCAGCCCGACATTTTCTAGCTAATTCCCTAGAGTTTGCGAATGGTAACGGGAGGATAGATTATATTTGCAACAAGCTAGGCATGATTAATATCTTTGCTTTAGCTTGAGGGGGAATGTTAAAATATAAGGATAAAGTAATCTTTAGGTCCTTCTGGATTTATTTTTGATGTGTAAATTGAACACTATTCAATAATACAAAAGGGAGAGTGTTAGAATATAAGGGTAAAGTAATCTTTAAGCCCTTTAGGGTTTATTTTTTATGTATATATTGAACATTATTCAATAATAAAAAATATTTTTCCTCACAATAAGGAATTGCAGCCCAGCATTTTCTAGCTAATTCCCTGGAGTCTGCGAATGGTAAGAAGTCATAAGCCGAAACAAGCTTTTCATTTCCTTCATAAGATTTAGATGAGGATGAATTTTGAGTACCGATGCAAGCAATCGGGCGCAGGTAAACGACCTCTTGTGCTGCATGAAGCTAGATGAACAGAGATAGTTCCCTTAAATTGCTGCACATGCACGTGATAATGCGCACAAGCGCATACAAACTCACAACCAGCTATCAGGCTGACTTCCTTATAGGTGGGACATTTCAAAGCCACAAAGGTTGTAACAATATGTACCCAAGAGATGTTCGGATCAGTGGTATATGATGGTTTGGAAACTAGCACCATGCTTAGTCTTCAAACGATCTGCTCCATTTTAACAGTAACACTGCTTTCTAGTTAAGAGTATAAACAGCAATAATCTGCCAAAGGAAGCATCACTATTGAAGAAGACAGAGACCAGATGTGTAAAAAATGGTGAATCCAGACAACAAAGTGAGGCCTGATCCTCGACTTACCAAGACCCACCCATGACCATTTCTACTCTGAATCATTGGAAAAATCAGAGCATGAAGAAAGGAGAAAATTATACCCACAGACGTGAGATAAGGTATCGCACAGTATATTCAGGTGATCAATGAGGTCATTCATGGCAATAAAGGATATGTCATATCTCACAACAGATTTCGCTCCGTGAGGAACCTCCAAGTCAGCACCAGATTCGCGCATGACAGAGAACATTCAACCAAGAATCGACCAGCATCAGTCATCTTTCAATCTCTTGAGGATCTTTGAAACCCAGCCTCGGACCCGGCGTTTCAAAGTGTAGCCCAAAAATACGCCAGCGACAAGAGAAATTGCGCAGAGCTTTGAACAAGTCCACAAAGATACCACCCCTCTGCAGTAAGAAATACAAAGGGAAAAAATGCGATCATGAACTTCTTCCCGTCATTTCTGTGCAGCAAAAACACTATAGACTTAGATGAAATACCAACGAGTCAGTGTTCAACAACTGCTCCTAAAAAGAGTATCAGCATAGTTCAACATATAACAGGTGTAGTTGACATCAGGAAAGCATTCTTTATCTTGAAGAGAATATCAGACAAAGTGATAATTAGACAAGGAGTAAGGCAACTAAAGTCAAAGGAAACAAGCATATGCTTGTTTATATGCCAGAACTTCGAAAGCTATGTGTGATATCCCAAGAAGTTAAACATTGTTTCTTTTGAAAAAGACTAAATTTTTCAATGACTGAACTGGCATAATGCAAACAAGTCATTCAAAAAAAGCAAACTTTGACTGAAAAGCACAATTCACAAACTATCTTGCAATTGCTGGACTGGAGTAGCCAAAGTCTACATTGGCCTTGATTTAGCAAGCAAGTCGAGCTGAAACGACAATCTCGAACTGAAAGAACAATCTCTGCCATGTCACGATTGCAAAATCGCATCCCCCTTAACAATCCCTCCCCACCAACCGATCCTCTCTTCCCCTGCATCGCAACTCCTCACACCCTCAAATTCAATCACCTAACAACCCAAAAATCAGGATGCTTCCGCAGACGAACCTGAAACCAAGCCGAGCCCTTTCCGGCGACATCGAACTCCTACTAGCCCCACTCCGTCGCCCCAAACAAGCTTCCCCACTTCGAAATGCATCCAAACCCACAAGACGGAAACCGCACCCGATCGAAAAAGCCGCCAGGCGGAAGAAGAGGGGCACGAATTTTACCGAGGATTCCTGGTGAACAGAACGGGGGGCTGCTCCGCCGCCGACAGCGCGACCCCGACTCCGGTAGCCCTCCCTTCGCCGCCGAAACGCGTGCTCCCGGACGACGACGACGGCGAAGACGACGGCGAATGCGACGTGCTCAGCTTCACGTCCCTGGCGAGGTCGCGCAGGGCCTTCTGTATGCTCTCCATGTCGCTCGAGATCTTCGCGCGAAGCTCGAGCTTGGCTCGCTGGGACGTATTTCGATCGAGCGCTCCTGAACGGTCGAGGGGATGTCGCGAGCGATTAGGGGTTTTCTTAGGGTTTTGGAAGTCGAATTGGGAACGTGAAATGTCAAAAATACCCTCGTTGTTCCCCCGGATCGCTCCGCTCGCCGGGGGGCAAATTCGTCCTAGAGTTCCCAATTAAAGTCATCCTGTGATTCTCTATCGAAATTCAATTTAGGGTTTACTTTGATTTTGGGTTCAAAGACTGATTGTGCCATTCATTCGCGAGACTTCATGTGAATGAATTGAAAAGTTTGAGATGGAATTATCACTGTTTGAGAGTTTAGAAATAGGCACCTGGCTCTTGTGGGATCATTGGGCGGCATAATTTTTGTCATCTGTGATTGGGGGCTAATTCGAAAATAGCAGCTCGATTTTGGGATATATTTGAGGAAAATCATGCTCCGAACAATCTCTCGAGAAAGAAGCGTCATGTCGAATTGGAATAATTCAACCTCTTGCCTATGATGGTGAAATTAGGGTTTGTGTTGCTTTTTCGTGTTCTTTTCTCTGTTCTTTCTACCATCAATGCAAAACTATTTAGTCACTTTCTTTCCTACTGCGAACAACAAAGAAGGGGCTTCGCCATTTTACAGCAAAATGTTTGCCTGAACCTGCAATAGGGCACTGTGTCCGGACAATCCCAGTAAGAATAAGATCACCGCTCGCATTTCGTATCGAAGTCTTTGTACTGTTTTCTCTCCATCAAAGACTGTTTCCAGCGGACCAACAGGAATTCCGACGACAGTATCAATCCTGGCAGGTGAATTTCCGGCCGCCCGGCTTATTCAGTTCCTTTGAGTTCATCAAAATTGAATTACTGAACCAAATGAATAATAATGATGCAGAGACACTTGCAAAAGGAATACAATGTTGCTGGAGCTTTATGCAGTGCCACAGCTAACAAAAACTATTTCTCTTCAAAGAATTTGCTTAGAACTTTCTCCTGCATATATATTCAGTAAACCCTCCTTCCCTGGAAGATCACAAACTGTTCTTTCCAGCTCTTTCGATTCTCGACGCATTCTGGGGTCGACCCGCCTTTAGTATCGCTCTATATGCTTCAGAGACCAATGAGAGAGGATCATGAAGATGCGCGAACACGAGCCAAGCCGCCTTTGCTATCCACAGCACAAAACAAAATTTCGCTATTTCTGCTAAAAACAAATTTATCTTTAGCCCCTAAGATTTTTCGCTAAGCCGATCGAGATGTATTGTCTTACCGGCCGCTTCTGTGTATTTTTTTTTTTAGAGCAAAGGATCGATCATCTACTTCCTTGGCTCAAGGGAATTGGAAAGAGGACCCGCCGGTTTCTGTCGTGCCTCCCTGCGGCGGGTCAATGGCGATCCACAGCAACGAAATGGTGATTGCTATGAGGCCGGACCAGACAAACACGATGGTCGGCGTCTTCCCTCTCCTGCCCATCAAGCCCTTGGCGAAAGGATACAAGTGAGCCAACACCCAGAAGCTGAAGAAAGCTCCTCCGATGAACTTGCTCCACTGAGGGACCGTGCTGTATATCGTCCTGGAGAAGGCGAAGGCGATGGCTATGATGTTGACCATCGCGATAACGATCGGCGGGATCATCAGAGAAGACCACTTCACCAGATAGAGATCCGCAAAGACGTCGTCCTCGTCCTCCGCCGCGGATTTGGACGTCAGAGTGAAGGAGATCTCGATCCCGGCTATGACTTTCAGGAGGCCTTGGACCACGGCGTACATGTGGGCGCTCGTGCCGGAGATGAGCCAGAACTGTTCGTTCCTCCACCACTCCTCGAGCGCCACGCCGGACCACTTCACCTCGAGGATGGCGAGGCCCATCAGGCACAGTGTGATGATGAGCAGGTAGATCAGGAACGTCACGTTTAGAGTCTGCACGATGAAGCTCCCGGAGAAAAGGGATAGAGCAGGGAGGAAGCAGTAGACGATCAAGAACATCGACGTGAACGGATAGACGCCGACGTTGATATACGACAGGCGCTGGAGCAACTTGAGCTTCCGAGAGGCTAGAAGAGCATTGTTCCGCGAGAAGAAAATCTCCACTGACCCCGTGGCCCACCGGAGCACCTGATGGAGCCGATCGGTTAGGTTGATTGGAGCTGATCCACGGAAAGCATCGCGCTTGGTGACGCAGTAGATCGAGCGCCATCCGCGATTGTGCATGCGGTATCCTGTCACGACATCCTCAGTGACCGATCCGTAAATCCAGCCGACCCGATCGCCCCATTCCGTTTTGTCTTCGTACCTGTTGTTCATAGGAAACCATTTCAGTTACCTGTCCTAACACTTCGTAAGCAGTGACAACATTGAATTTGAGCTGAAATTTTTCAGCTGGCGCTTTTTGCTGAGAGTTTGAACTCATTTTTGAGAACAAGCAGAGGACGTACCAACAAGATATGACTGACACAGCTTCAGCGACGGTGGCAGCGTCGAGAGGATCACGTGGGGTTCGGAGAGCTCCAGGAGGCCTTCCATACGACACGGAAGGATGATCGGCCAGCGGGCGTGCTTGGAACTCAGAAACTGGGATGGACTCGGCCAGTATCGTAGAATTTCCGAACCGCTTCGGCAGCAAATTCACATCCAGGTCGGGGTCGAAGTCGGTGGCGTTCAAGGCTTGCGTCTCGGAGTCAGTCTTAGTCTGCACTTTCCTTGTGTTTGGAGGATCGAACCCGTATAAAGCGAACCGCCGGAACATACACCCGGTGCCGACATAGAATGGCCCCTGACACGACACAAAAATCGCGACGGACTAAATGAGCTGCAGAAATCGTCTCATTTCCTGGAAAGAAAATTCTCAGGTATGATTGGAGGCAAATGTAGTATACCTGCACGCCATCCAGGGCACGCATGTTGCTGTCGAAGAACACAGTGTTACGATTCGCGTATCTATCAGAAGGATCGATGCCTTCGAATCTCTGGGGGAACTGAATGTAGCAGATGTCTTCACCGCCTTTATCCATCATGAAGCACATTCCTTCGCGAATAGCTTTGCAATTGTAGATGTAGTGATCGCAATCGAGATTCAGAATAAACGGGCCGTTGGATAACACCGCCGATGCTCGTACCAGGGCGTTCATGGCCCCTGCTTTCTTGTTGTGATCATAGCCCGGCCGCTTCTCTCGTGATACATAAACGAACATGGGGAGTCGGGTGTCTACATCCGTGAAGTCGATGAGCTTATCCTCGGCATTCCCCATCAGCGGATCGGGGCTGGGTGGCTTCAACATCACCTTCTCATTGTTTTTTTCAAAAGAACACAAGATTGTTGGCTCAACGACGGAATAACGTAAATTACGGTATGACATCCGACAGATGAACATGAAGAAGAAGATGTGTTCTACAATATACCTGAAGAATTCCTGCATGATCACCTTTGGAATGTTCCCCTGCTGGGACGGCCCATGTGCCGGGCCAGTGAGTTCCATCGGCCATCCATGTCGCTTTCTGGACCTTGATCGGCTCCAGTGGATCGCCCCCGGTCTCTCTCATGTGCTTCAGCATCCTCATCTCCTCCCTTGCGTGGAATGCGTCGGATCTCCTCCTGATCGATTCTGGAAGTGCATTGATCCTCACCTTAAATTCGTCGTACTCCCTCTTCATCTTCCTCCTGTCTTTCACGAAATCCGATCGGCTCTTGTTCTTGGTGGGGTCGGACTTTATATTGAAGTAGGTCTCAGGATTCCTAGGCTCGATGTTGTGCTTCCGGCAGAAAGGAACCCACAAATCGGCAAAGCTTGCAGCCTCGGCCATTGCCTCGAACGTGAGGAGGGCACCTCCGTCGTCGGAAATATAGCAGGCTATCTTTTCCACTGGGTAATCGGCAGATAGAATAGAGAGGACCGTGTTGGCTGTAACAAGCGGAGGCTCCTTTTCGGGGTCTGCTGTGGAGACAAACAAGTCGACACCGGGAAGATCGGAGCGGCCTGTGGGATTGGACGGTGACGGCAGGTCAAACTTGTCATGGAGGGCCTGAAGGTCCGTGGAGCGGTTGATCGGACAAAGCTTAGGAATCTGATCGAGGATCCAGGAAAATGCAAACCAGATCTCGCACACGATCGACATGAGCCACAACCAGACTGCATCCTCATTCGGGTGCGTTACTCGCCAGTGCAGGAAGAAGAAGAGCACCACGAATCGGAGCAAGATCAGCAACCTGGTTATATAGGTCACACTTATCTGATAATGAAACTGTGATCATTGAACAACATGTGCAGATGGTGATTGTGATGATCGCGATGATTAGATCTCTAACCTGTAGGGGCTGATGATGCCATTCGGTATGGGCAATCTCCGGCTGAGGGGCTTCCACGGCTTGTCCATCGAGTCCATCATGCCCGCGTGCATCCCATCCTCCCTGTCGTCACCGTATGTGTCGTCCTCAGGCCAGAACGCGCTGCCATAGCCGTAAGTGCCTTTAGTTTCAAACAGCCACCGGTTGTGGTCGAACTCCCCAGTCTGGTTTCTCTTCATCATGGTCATGTTGTTTGCATCCCTCTTGTCCGGGGGCGGCAATTGCAGCGCCCCACTCGAGAAATCCTGCACGTCGTCATCGTAGTCCGCTGATTTGTACAGCTCCTTGCACCCGGGACACAGACCGGTGTCCTTCTGTGCATCTAGATAGCAGTCTCTACAGATTTTGAACCTGAACATCAAAGCTGGTGTTTTTCAGCTCAAGCAAAAGAAGAAACCGACACAGATTTTATGATACAATATCCAGAAACCGACTCATTTTATAGAATCAGACATTCCAATGAGTCTTCCATTTCAAATTTTCAAATGGGTCTTCCTTAAATGCAAGTTAGAACTCCCAAGATCAATCTTGCCACAATTTGCTTTAGTTTAACAGAGTTATGAGACGTACCAACCTTCCTACAAGCCTTGCAATTCATAACATCTTATGTTTTGTCTAACATCGACACTAAAGCCTCGAGCAAACGTATGATCGAGTGATTCTAGGTCGAAAGGGACGACAGCGCACCTGCAATCGCATGGGGTGACGTCGACACCACGTTCATCCTTCATGATCTTGCCATCGCAAGCCGGCATTGAGCAAGAGGAGCCCTTGGCCCCGGCCATCTGGGGATGGCTCACCTCGGACTCGATCACCTTGTCCATCAGGTGCGCACGGGTCACGCTGTTGAATCCCCCCGTGAACAGGGAGTTCGAGACGTACTGCTCCTCAGCCTTCACGGCCACGGACGAGTCCATCGGCTGGTTATCCGGGGTCGGCGGGATGTGCACCGTGTAGTTCATGTAGTCCCCCGAAAGCTCCCCTGACATGTCAAGGTCCTCCCTGGACAAGCTGACGTACCTCCCGCTCGAGGTCCGCCTCGCGAACTTCACAGTCTGCCCCGTCGAGCTCCGGCTGCCACCGCCACCCTGGGAATTGCTCGACCCATGGCCCTTCATCGCCTTCTTGGACGGTTGGCTGGAAAGAGACGCCATTGCCCAACACCCTCAAACAAAAACCTCCAATCCTTTCCCTCCTCTCCCGATCCTCCTAGGACTGTACTCTTCAGCTCTCTACCGCATAAATCTGCATCAGAAACTCACCGCCACAGCCCGAGTTTCAAGAACCGGCGACGTCGGGAAGATCGAGGGGCCTACGCGGATGACAAACTCGCCAATGGAGAGCAGATTCCCGGATCATTTTTCCTTCTGGGAACTTAAATGCAACTCGGAATCTCAACCGACGAGGGGCTGCGACAATGATTGAACGTGAAAGATTTGGTGTGAGGGAAAATGGGTCGCACGTAAAGAAAGCGGAGATGGAAAGAAGATAAAAGAATTCAGAGATCGAGAAAGAAAATGGCGATGGAAGGGGGTGCAACATGGCCCGGAGACTGAGTCAGAGGATGTCTGTTTATGGGATGTCCGTTCCAACGGTTTTGTAGGAGAGTGCTGCGGGGGGATTACCTCCGCAGCAAGAGGCGATGTGCTTCTCACGACGGGAATCCATGTTTCTTTTTGAGGAGTCGTTTCGGTTGTTCCATGTCGATTTTCCTTTGTTGGACAGAGTTCGTTTTCGTGTTTTTATAGTTTTTCATGTCCATTTTTTATTGAACGGTCATAATCTGGTTACTGAAAACGTATGGGCTGTCGTGACCTTCTGATGAGAAAATTCGACCCGGCCCGATCGTTTGGTGTATGAGTTTTGCAGCTGGCGGACTTGGACAAATGTTGCTAGGCCCGGCTGGCCCGCCCGACGATCACCTCTGGAGTATAGGTGAGCCTCAAGTATCATGGCCCGAAGAATCAATCGACCCGTGACACAAGCATCCAAGCAAAAGATGGAGCTGGAAATTTGGTGTTAGGCTTAAGGATGTATGACGAAAATGGACTCTACTAATTTTTGTTGAGAATGGGTATGGTAAAGAACCTAGATGTGTGTAGCCAGGCTTTCCTACAAGCGAAATTGGGTTCGAGATTCAAGCGGTTGTTGTTAGCTAAAACGCAGATAAAGATCTAGCACTTTCATTTCTACTATGTAATAAAGAGAGGCGAATTGATCATCACGACTGAAATTTGGTCCTTGAAATTTACATGGAATGAAGAGCCTTGTGTCGTGGCACCTGGTCTCTTCGGTCCAAAATCTATCTCACCCCGCGTATCTCACCCTTTCGTCAACTATGGAATCCAATACCATATCTAGTTAAGCATGATCCATACTTTCTCAACACAAAGACAGGAAAACATAATAAACATTTGAAAGCCTTGATGGTAAAACCATGGCCCACGTGCCAAGAATTTTGATAAGCCTGTTAGGCTGGGCTCACTCTCATATACAGGAAACCTAACGAAATGCAAGTCTAAAAGTTCGAGCTCATATGACAACCCATAATGAGAAATTAATAGAGGCTATATTTGGCCTATATAAATAGGGAGGGAGAGAGAGATGTTTGGCCCATAATGAGAAATTAATAGAGGCTATATTTGGCCTATATAAATAGGGAGGGAGAGAGAGATGTTTGGCTTTCATCAAGTTGAAGAGAGAGAGAGAGTGCTGTCTGGCTTTCATCAAGTTGATGATTAGAGGTTGATTCGTGATGCGATTTGCTTGCAACACATTGTTCGAATTTGATCGGTTTGATTATCATTAGATCTCCCTTCATTAGGCTTTTCATAGGCAGAATCAAACTTACATTATAGTAAAATTTATCATTAATCTTTTGTGAAACTTACTTGTATTGCTAAAAATGATATTCTTGATGTTGTTGCCATATACCTCTAGTATCAACTAGAGAATAACTTTGTTCACCCAATTTTATTGATAGCGAATATTTTCGACGGACCATAGTCATGTGGTATTTTATCTCCTCACACCGCAGAGATTTTCCATGTAAAAACTACCTTTTGTTTGTGGTGATTGGTATTTATATTTGGCACATCTATTATTCTATTGTGTTGTTTCTTATTAGGTTTGCATAAGATGGGAGATTATTTGGTTCCGTTGCACTTGTTTGATATTGGTTGGGTTATCATTGATCTCCTATCAAGGCCCAACAAGATGTGCGTTCAACTTACCCCTCCGATCAAAACGAGAGATACTTTTCATCAGTGATACTCTATGGAGGCAATTGTCAACATACCATTTTAATATGCTTTACACTAATCTAAGTTGGTCTCTTCTTCTAATCATTAGGATTTATCCCAGTGGCCACTCTTCCTACATGAGAATGAGGAGGTGGGAATTCGAATACCCACATTATCTGGGGGACTGATGTGGGGGCGATTTAGTTTCAGGTGTAGGCTTCGACTTTCATGTTTTACAAGGAGGCAGAACAAAAATATGAGAGTAAGAGTCAGAGTAGGACAAACAAAAACAGAGTTGATTTCTTCTAGTTCTAACAGCTCTTGTACTAGCTTTAGGCTAGGATGTCGTGTTTCTTCAACCTTATTCCAGCAAATGAGGGTTCTATAGAGTCTGTTGTACATGGATTCTGATTGAACCATATCACACTATGTCGAAGACAGTAGTTGCAGGCAAATCAAATTAAACGCAAATGATCAACCCTCCCTACTACTTGTAGCTTACCTTCCATCATTGTATTGTTCTTTCTAATTGTCCATCAGTTTAGGGATGGAAAGCAGCTTATGCTAGAGTTTAATCCCTAATGCAGTTTGAACAACTCCAAATAATGAGTAGTGACCCTTGGATCTCGACTGGATGTCATAGTCCTTAGAATGCTGTCCAATTTGGTTTTCTCATGAAGAATTTTAATGTATCATGTAGAAAAACATAGATTTTTTTTTCCGTAGTTTTAAATTTCAATAAGTATATACATATATCAAAAAATTGTTCATAAAAGCAAACAACCAATTACTTTTTTCCTAGCTAACTATTGGTAACTTACCAACACTTCTATGAAATTACAAGTTTCTTATAATTTGCAAAGTAGCAACTTTTGTACAACTTATCACCACTTCTAATTTAATAACTCTTATATAAAATTACCAACATAAATTGAACTGATTTACTCACTTTTATCAAATTAAATGATCAATTAATTTTGAGTCACCGACTCTTATTTGACTTATTTGCCAACATAAATTACCAAATAGTTTTGGGTCATGCACTCATGTCATACTCCAGCATGATTCATATTGGCTAAATTATTCCCTGATGGCATTTATGTAGGCTCCACATTGACTAAATTTTATCCACGTCATACTTCGACCTTTTCTCTCTCTTCTCTCTCTTTCCCCATCATTTTCTTGGACCTTCAGTCATGAGAGAGGCTTTGAGCTAGTCTCACCCTCCCCTCTCTCTTTTGTTAATTTTGTTTCGTTTGATTATTCTTTTCTTGGCTTTTGTTCTCTCTCGATTTAGATTTGGAAGCTCTCTTCTCCGAGAGTAGTTTTCGATTGAAAGTTTGATTTTCTCGATCTAGTTTTAGATTTTGGTGCTATTCTCTTCCGATCTAAATTTAGGAGTTTAATAAATTTAGATAGGCATCGAATGCTTATGGGCATTCGATGCCTATCTACTCTATTCATGTACAGGTTTTCTGCTTCCAGACTCTATAATGATCATGGGATTTTTGTGTCTTGTTAATTTATGAAAATTTATTCCTTCACATGTTAAGTTTGTGCTTGTTTAATCTATTTTTGTAGTCTCCATACAATGATGGTGTGGAGGAAGCTGAATCTAGGCGAGTACTGCCAATTGGCAATGCTGTAATTATTGGAGAAGAAATTTCCGACTCGTGCTAATCACTGATAAAGACACGAGATCCAGTAATCAGCTGCTGATTTTGCTTGACAGATTTGTCCTTGTGGAACAAATTTATATTTAACTTTGCTGGTGCTCCATTAATCCTCCATGTTTTCTGGTATTCATGCTCTATTTCGATTTGTTTTGTTATGAAAATTACCTACTTTAGTTTTTTTTCGAGTGATGAATACAAGTTTCTTTTGACATAAAAAAAAAAAAAAAACTCTGCCATTGTTTTAAGGGATTTTAATTAGAAAATTTGCAAAAATGAAAAAATCTGATCAAATAAATAAAAAATAAATAAATATGATTAGAGATAAAGGGACGAAGGGTAGAACTGTTTTTGAATTGGATGTCGTCCAAGCTCGTTTAACATCCAATCATACAACAGATACCACACTAAAAGCTTCAGCTTCACGTTTTAATCTCTTTGAATCGTATATCTTTCCAGTTATATATGGATCTATCTTATTTGGTATTATGATTTCTGCCATTTTTTCCTCCGATTGAAGAAAATGTTTTTTTTACCATCGTTATGATGAGTTGGTGGATTACAAACATGAAAACTATCCCGAATTATATTTAGTTAATATCGTATGGGTTATAATATTCATAACTCGTAATTCATCAATTTTTGACAAAAATTAAAGAGGATGTGAAGACGTGGGTCTAATCACTGGATAGAAATTTCTTCCCTAACTTCGATCCCGTCGTGTCCCATGTACTTTGCTTTGCCTTTCTGATCACCATGCCTTGCTTGGACCAATCGCACAGAACTAGGATATGGCCAATGCTTGGGAATGTCATCTTGGCACACCTCGAGCTCGTGAAGTCGTTCCCGACTAGGCTGAAATCCGATCGGAATGTGTAACCAACCTTGAAGAGATTCGGTATTTCTTAAGTTAGTGTTATGTGGATTCGGAGAGATCAAAAAACATCTTCTTCGCCTTTCTCTCCGCACATATCCACAACTTGTCACCCCTAAATCGGAGACATGATTGAACGAATCAGGGGTTGCAGAAAAAATAGCTATGTCATCGCGGTGGAAATAAGTTATCGAACACTATTCTACTCCTTATTTCTCTTTCTTCTGAGCTAAATCAACATCGTAAATCCTTTGACGAACATAATGCCAAGGCAGATTAGTATCTCCATAAGTGAAAAAATGCTAAACTATATGGTTGTTATTTGAATTAGTTATATTCAGTGAATTGATCATAAATCAATTTAGACCCAACTCTATGAGTCATAAATGGATTTAATATGGGTGTTAAATGAGTTCATAAATTACTTAGATCCAACTCAATTCTATGGCATTCTCTTCACTCTCTCATCCTCACTTAATCTTGCACTTTTTAACTTTGAACTTTCACCTTAGTTTGAGTATGAGCTTTCTTAGATTTGGTCGGATTAAGTATGTATTGGGTATGTATCACTAAATTTGTATTACATTGTAATGAGTCAAAATGAATTAATTTGGATCGGTTCTTTTTTGAACAGACCCAATCCAACCCATCTCACCCATTTAACAAGTCTAGTTTACACCTTCATTGATTCTTGGAAAGAAAAGGAAGAAAAAGTTAAGCTTACTTGTTCATGATCCCCAGTATATAGATAGGGTCGATTGGCAATGGAAATCATCATCTATATTGGACGACCAAGCACACAGCGCTGTGTGGCGAGCATTTTGGATGACGATCTACGAGACCGGCAACATCATGTTGATTGGTCGTGTCGAGGGACATATACTACTCACATATCAAATTCTTTGTCATCAGTTTCCAGATTACCTAATGGATTTGTTCAATGTGAAAGCAAATAGAAAAGCTATACCCAAACAGTTCACATTCGTTGTATGTGGTCACGCGATGGCTGAATTAATAAGGCAAAGATGCCCTCAATTTCAATCCTGGAGGCCCCCTTTCTGAGCGTATGCGCAGGGTTGTGAATTGAAAGACCGGAGTGCGGCATTCATTATTCAATTGGGTTTTGGTTGGACCATCTCCTTTTGTCTTTCTTTCTTTTTGAAGTGCTTTCCAAGTATCACGCGATGGGGTTTTTTAAATTGCGGGAAGTCATTCGGCTCTTATCTGCTCCCGCGAAACCGGCTCCTTTTGATGTAAGAGCATCGCTGTAACATCTCACAGGGATACACGATCCGGTCAATGTCGATTACTTCCAACTTTGATTTTCATTCTTTGATGTGATCCTTGAATTTCTAATTTATGCTACCAACTTGATCGACCAAATTCTACTTAGTTCGGCAAGTCGAGCAGCCAGATTAGATGTTCGAAGAGAACTGGGCAACCCACGGACTGATACTGTCATTGCTTTAGGCAGCAGCCAAATCCCACCAAAGAGAGAGAATCGCGTGGCCCTCATACGGTTATCGGTCTCCATCCGGTTGGAAAGCTTTGGCTTGAATTCACTTTCAAAACTCGCCCGTGAAGTTCAAGCCGTCGGACGTGGACTCAGAAACGAGTGCTTGATACCGAATAAAACAGCGTAGATTGATTGATACCATGACGAAAGAAACCAAATTCAAACACACCCACTTACTTGCCACCTTCCCCGAATGACAATGGATCCGAAAGACTGGATAGTTATTAAAATGAGGAGGAGGGGGCAATTATTTAAAAAGTCCTAAACTTATTACACTTTTTGTCAATTCAATTTTAAATCTTTTAATTTTATTAATTGAGTAAAAAACATTTTCATTTTTTGCGAATTAATCTATTTGGTCAATTTTGATCGGAATTTGTTGACATGGATTTCAATCATTCTACGTGGCATGGCCGGTGTAATCATGGATAATTTTTATTAATATTTTAATATTTTGAATTTTTTATTAATTTTCTGATTTTTTTTTTCTATCTTCTTCCTTTTGTTGGTGGCCAAGTAGGTTGGCCTCAGCCGCCACAAGCAAGGCCTAGCTGGATGAGGGGAATAAAACGGTGCAGATTGATTGATATCATGATGAAAGTAACAAAATTCAAGTTGCGTTTTCTTCGTCAAACACACCCACTTACTTGCCACCTTCCCTGAATGACATTGGATCTGAAAGAATGGATAGTTATTAAATGGATGGGGAGGGGAGAATTGTCTAAAAAGTCTGAAATTGATTGCACTTTTGCCAATTTATCCTAATTCTACTAATTGATCAAAAACATTTTCACTTTTTACTAATTGAGTCCATTTAGTCAATTTTTGTTGGAATTTGTTGATGTGGATTTTGTCTGTTCTATATGGTACAACTAGTGCTGACGTAGATAATTTTTAATAATATTTTAATTTTTTTGAATTTTTTTTTAAAATTTTCTGATTTTTTCTATCTTCTTCCTTTTGCTGGTGGCCGAGCAAGTTGGCCTTGGCCGCTACAGGTGAGGCCTAGCTGGGTGAGGAGAATAAAACAACGTAGATTGATTGATACCATGATGGAAGAAACCAAATTCAAGTTGTATACTCTTTGTGAAAGATGCCCAGTTACTTGCCACCTTCCCTGAATGACACTGGATCTGAAAGAATGGATAGTTATTGAATGGTGGGAAGGGGGGGAAGAATTCTCTAAAAAGTCTTAAATCTACTGCGCTTTTGCCAATTCAATCTTAAATCTTTTAATTTTGCTAATTGAGTAGAAAACATTTTTACTTTTCGTCAATTAAGTCCATTCGGCCAATTTTGATTGGAATTCATTGACATGGATTTTGACTATTTTATATGGCACAACTGGCGTTGATGTAGATAATTTTTAACAATATTTTAATTTTTTTCAATTTTCTTATTAATTTTTCTAATTTTTTTGGTCCTATCTTTTTCCTTTTGCTAGTGGTTGGGAAAGCTGGCCTCGGTTGCCACAAGTGAGGCCTAGCCGAGCAAGAGGAGCCCTTGCCTAGGCCAAGTGAGGCCGATCCTTGTCTATGCCAACATGGCCTTGTGCAAGCGATGCCACCTTGGCTTGGGCAAGGGGAGCCGTCATTAGGACTCGCCTTCACCCAGGCGAGACACGATGAGGGTTGGCCTCACCCAAACCAAACCTAGCAAGGCCGAACACTAGCAAAAGGAAGGTGAAAAGAAAAAAATTAGACAAAATAGAAAAATTTTTTTGAAAAAAATATTATTAAAAATTGTTAATGTCAATGCCAATTATCCTACATAACACTAATGGTGTCTACGTCAATAATTTTTGGCCAAAATCGCCAAGTGGATTCAATTGGCAAAAGACAAAAATATTGATGACTCAACTAAATTGCCAAAAGTGCAATAACAATAAGTTTGACTTTTTGGACAATTTTCCCTAGGAAAGAGGGGGCTTGTGCTACGTTATGGTCCAACATTTATTATTTTAGGATGGCATGGAAGTGAACTCCATAAAATGGGGAGAAGCACGAGGGATGTAAGATGGATTATCCAATTGGGTCATGTGAGTCATTTAAGAGAATTTGTACTAAAATTCTCCTCTCATTTTAAAGATGTTTGTTCCGACCAAAAAAAAAAATGTTAAAGATGTTCGAAGGCGGGTTGGTCAATCATATGTAACTCGATCGAGTATTGTTGTCACTCTCTTGATGATGGGCACGACAAGCTGAAATCAATTGTTGCATGAAATCAAGGCACATGCCCCACTTAAGAGATGGGATGCTCGTTTTAAAGGGAGACGTGATACGTTTGGTCACAATGAGGAATTTGACAACACAAGTAATAGGAAGAACCAGAAAATGAACTCCGTAATACCGATTGGAGAGGGGCGACCCCAAGCCAAAGGCCAACATACATGCCCATCAGCTTAGCCTCCTTTGTTTTTTCTTTTTCATAAACTGCTCAGCCCTCTCTCTTTTTTCCCTGGATTAAAATTATTAATTCTATTATGAAATTTTTAATGATAAAATGTGCCACGTGGATGTTCCATGTCATCCTTGTTAGCCATGTCAGTTGCCGCGTAGGATCAATTGGAGGGAAAAAATAATAGTGGCTTTTTTGTCCTTCGTCCTTTTTTATTTTCGACATTTGAGAGGTGAGGCCACTTTTATCCTCTGGCACAAGTACATGGTTTTTTTCTGGGGATTTGGCCCGAAAAATATAATGATACAAAGTGTGAATTTCGAAAGTAGGGAAAGCAAGATATAGATGTGCCAAAAGCTAGACGATGGTATCTGTAAATTAACCGTTTAAAATTTGACTTGCTCTACCATTATTAACAAAGAAGACTCGTCAGAAGATTTGCGACTCTTATTTTTATTCATTCCTAATTCATCCTCACCCATCATTAGCAAATCAAAGTGCTGTAGGTTAAAAGTATTAGGAAAACTATGAAGATGACAAAATAATTAAAGGCTACTAATGTTTTTAATGATTGAGTATATGTGGATGATATTCTAATAGAATGTATAAAGGATACTGTCAATGATTATACTTGAAAAAACCAGAAGATACGCTCTATGATGAAATTGAACTTATCCAGACTGTGTTATGACAGAGTTTAGACTTTAAGACTAAATATGTACAAACGCAAACTCTAAAGATGAATACGTTTAGTTTCAAATTCAGATTGTAGGATCTACTTCGAATGGAACAAGTCCAGGACATGATTGGTTTAAAACAAAACACTGTCCATAACATAATCAAGTTCAGAATGTGATCAATCTAGAATGTATAACGGCTAATGATCTAGTTTGAATTTCACATCTAGAAATTGAATGACTCAATTTTATTGGCAAATCAATCTTAAGACAAGTTATTTCTAATTAGACAAGCTCTACTTAAAAAAACCAAGACTTTGGATGTATGGGCGACCGGAATCAAGTGGAGATTTAACTTTTGTCACTCAATGGCTACTCAATTTTTGTGATACAAATCTATCCAATAAGTTGATTAGAAGACGATCCCTTAATGACTGTCCTGGTTTGGATGTGGAGTCTTTAAGGAGATCAAGGTGCCCAAAAGCATGTAAGAGACGAATCATAGAATATATAATTCCAAAGTCTTAGCATACTTCAACCATATACACTTGTCTTTTGTAAGCTTAAATTTAGTAATCTTTTAAAAGGTGTTAACAGTATTATAAGTGTGTGCTTTGGTGTAAGATAATGACTTCTATCGGTTTGGGTATAAGTAACACCAGTTTTGGGTAGAAGCACTTGGATATAAGCGGCACAACTTGATTAAAATATTTCATTGATTATTTAGTGGAATCTAGCCAGTAAACAGTTAACGTGGGAAAGTGGATATAAGCTTGCTATAGGCCGAACCACTATAAACCTTATATGCAACTTTTTCATCCCTAAATTCTTATTGTTGATTATTATAATCTTTTGCACACTTGCAGGTTGCTTCTAAAGCCTGTTCTACTGCATCACTGATTCTAAACCTTGTTTAGACTTTATTGTTGACTCGTTTTATTCTACTTTAAATTATCAAGATTTTATGTAATCACCTATTCACTCCCGGAAAAAATTGTATTGAACTCCATCTCAGCAGGTATACCCAACATGCAGAGCCAAGTACAAGCATTTCTCTTTGACCAAGAAAAAAAAGAGTACAAGCATCTCTCTTTCACCTCTTTCAACTCCAATGTTTTACCGTCGACAATTTCTTTCCCTTTTTGTCTTTCGTTTTTTTTTCATTCCTCGGGTTCTTGGCAATGTGAGGGCAGGCTTTACAAAGCAGAGAGGGCAAGTTCCGTCATCACGGTTCAGGAAGAGACCTTGGAGGCATCCTTGTTGGACCTGTTGTACTTCATGTGGCTCTTCACAAGCTGGCCGGCCACGAGGGCCGACATCAGAGAGAGCTCTCCTGCGAGGACTGAGCCGGCCACAATGGTAGCCAAGAGCCTCGAATTTGACCCCGGCGCTTCTCTGTTAGCCCCCTTCACTCCGAGCAGATTCAAGCACGCGGATTGCGAGGCAAGCTGAGTCCCACCTCCGACTGTTCCCACCTGAAACCAAAGATGGCAATTTTTTTCATGTCAGGCACAAATTCTACATCCATCAACTAAGTTGCGATTGAATTAACCAATTTATTCTGTTCGAATCTAGGAAAAGCGAATTTACCTCAATGGACGGCATTGTGACAGAGACATGGAGGTCCTCGCCGTCGTTGACGGCTTCCATCATGGTAATGCAATGAGAGCTTTCCACGTTCTGGGCTGGGTCTTGGCCTGTGGCAATGTAGATCGCTGTCACAATGTTGCTGGCGTGGGCATTGAACCCTCCGAGGGCTCCGGCCATCGCGGAGCCGGTCAGGTTCTTGAGCATGTTGAGCTCGACCAGGGCCTCAACGCTGGTCTTAAGCACCTTCCTCACCACGTCACCCTTGATCACGGCTTCGCACACTACCGACTTGCCCCTACCCTCAATCCAGTTCACAGCCGCAGGCTTCTTGTCCGAGCAGAAGTTGCCGGAGATCCCCATCACGTCCATGTCGGAGAAGTCTTTCTGCAGGAAATCCATGACGTTCTGGACTCCCTTCGAGACCATGTTCATCCCCATCGCGTCACCAGTGCTGCATGAGAACCTTAGGTAGAGGTTTTTGCCGGCGATTGCACATTGAATGCACTGAAGCCGCGCGAATCGGCTAGAACTGCAACAAAAAAATTGAATTGAACAACCAAATTGTACATTAACAGAAACCCAAAGCAGACTACAGACTGTAAAGAGCAAATTTTGCAATTCTAGGATTGAACTGCTAATCAGGACTAATCAAGACCGAGACCAACCTGTTGAATACAGAGGACAGGGCTTCGAAATTGGCAGGGCTCTCCAGGTAAAACTTCAGCTCTGCGGCCCTCTTCGCTGACCTGAAGCGCACAACAGGCGCCCTTGTCATCCCATCCCTCAGGATGACACTGGTTGCGCCACCTGACATTGCGATCGCCTTGCAGCCCCGGTTGGTGCTTGCGACCAGGCACCCTTCAGTCGTGGCCATCGGTACTGAGTACTCCTGCCCGTCAAGTGCCAGTGGCCCTGCAATCCCCACAGGAATCTGCACGTATCCAACTGGCATCTCGCAGCACTGCCCGAGGATTGACTCGTAGTCAAATCCTTCAAGTGGCAATCCAGCAAGCGACTTTCCGGTCGTCCTCTGCAGTGCCTCACGGCGGACCACAGCAGCCCTCCTGCAGTCCCCAAGCTTTGACTCCAGCGAGTATGACGGAGTTGTCCCCGCCACCACTGAGGCGATCACCTCTTCATCCTCTTCAGTCAGACCGATCAGCTCATCCCATTTCTCCGTCTCAACCGGCTTCACCTTTGGAGCAGCGGGCTTAACCAGGTCGAAATCCAACTTGTGGGATTCACATTCAAGGGCTTGGCCGCAGGGGACCTTCTGCAAAACCCCCTTGGCGACGACAGACACCACCTTCTCGTCCTCACTGTCGTCAGCCCAGAGGTCGGAGGGGGGGCGGAGGAGGAGGGATCGGAAGAACTCAACCCCAAAGAAGCCGATAAGGTAGATGGAGGAGGCAGCGAAGGCAAGGAGGGCAGCAAGCTCGGGGGCGGAGAGGACGTGGAAGGGGGAGGAGGAGCGGACCTTCTCGCGCCAGCGGGAGAGGATGTAGCAGAGGAGGGTGAAGAAGGCGCAGATGACGGAGGTGTTCACAAGGTAGAGGGAGGGCGGGACACTGAGCGACGGGTCTTCATCGACGTAGCACTTGAGAGGCGAAGGCGAGTGTTTGGATTTGGGATCGGGGGAGTCTGCGTCGGCAATGGGTTTGGATGGGCGCCGGCGGACGTCCATTGTAGAGAGCGAGAGAGAGAGAGAGAGAGAGAGAGAGAGAGAGAGAGATTGGCTTGATTTCTGAGGTTTTTCTTGGTGGTGGTGGAGGGTGTCTGGGTTCAGAGGGGGTATTTATAGGGAGGGAGGGAGGGGGAAGGAGGGAGGAGTCAAAAGAAATGTGAGGAAAAGCGCGGCTCTTGGTTATCTGTCTTTGGAGGCTTCAATGATGTTTCAGTTCTGGTCTGATTGCTGACCACGCTATGATTAGTCTTTTGTTTATTTCTCGTGCTTCGGTTCAATGTCTCGTAGCGGCAGTACGCTGCTGCGGTCGTCGGTTTCAGATTCCGACTGCTCCGGCGACGTGGGAGGATGCACTGCACAGACGGCGACAAGTTAATATTCCAGATCTAGAGAGAAAGGAAAGTTCACTTGACTAGATAATAGATACAATTACCAATTTTGCTACTTCTGGCATTAGAGTACCTACTAAAAGAGTTCAGAGATGAACATGATTTCCTGCCATCTTAATGTTAACCTTATCCCATATCCTGTCTTTAGTTCATTCATGTCAGGAAATTTTTAAGGAAAGATAAGTATTCCAAAGTGGAAATATTAGATATACTTGGGGGGAAAATAGTAGAAGTGCTAAAACTTTCCTATAGTGTTTACTTAAATGCCAAAACTTTTTTTTTCTTTCTCACTTGAATGCCACAAATTTGAAAAATCGATTATTTGAGTCATAATTTTGATTTCCCTTGCCAGAAAATCCAATATGGCTTCACCGGTGCTAATGTGGATAAGGTTTTAATTTTTTTTAAATATATTATTTTAATTTTTTGAATTTTTTATTTTTGCATTTTTCCTTTAGAGCTAGCGAGGGTTATCAGTGACCCTTCCGACTACGAAACTCTTGTCCAAGTTGGGCAAGGGCCACTTCACCCTTGGCCACGAAGGCCTTGGGTGAAGCCATTAGGACCCTCGCCGACTCGCCCATGGCTAGTGAGGTTGTGATGCCCTCACCTTGGGCCTTTGCGGCTAGACTTGGGCAAGGGTGTTAGGACCTTATCGACTGCAAGGGCCCCTAGCAAAACCCTAATGGCCTCGCTTAGGGCCTTCATGGCCAAGGGCAAGGGTTTTGTGGTTGGCAACAGTTGTTGGTGACCCTAGCTTGCCCTAAAGAAAAAGGAAAAATAAAAATAAATGACAAAAAAATTTAAAAAAAATTCCACATATGATGCTTTGCCGGAATTAACACTTAAGTGATCGATTTTACTCTAATGTGCAACTTAAGTGAGCAAAATAAAGTGAGCGTCGTACAAAAGTTTTGACACTTCTATTGTTCTTATTCCTATATTTGGAAAACTAACTTTTCCATACACTTTCTTGCCACTTATCAATCGTTCATATATTCTTTTACTTTTTTTAGAATAATAGCACATGGGTCTATGAAGTCTTTCTACTTTGTGCAAGGTCTCCCTTTGATTTTCCTTTTTATGCAATTGATTCATTGATTTTTATTTTTGATGTTTGTAATATTAGTAATTCCGTCAAGTACTTGGAAGGAAAATGCCAGTGTGACAGTTAGACTGTTAAGTGCTTACATGATATGTTGGCGAGATTTTCGGAAAGGAGACATTATTGCTGGCGAAATTTTTGTCTCCTATTCTTGGAAAGGAGATATTATTATTGCTATTGTATTATTCTTATTTCCTAATTTTTGTGTTTCCTCATGTAATTAGTTGTCTCGCTAAAAGCAACTATATGCTGTATATATGAGGAATAATGACAGATTTACTCCTCAAGACAAAAAAGAAGAGGGGGAATTTTTGTCATTGGATATAGGCATACTATCGAACCACGTTATTTCTTGTGTGTTTGATCTTGCTAAACTTTTGATTCATTACCAATTTCATCTTTGTGTTCCAGCTATCAGGTCCTTGTCCCAATCGATTACAGTTTTTTTTTGTTTTTTGTTTTTGTGTCTGCAGTGCTACTTATTCTGAGGCATGGATACGAAACAAGATGAATGGAAACAACTTCTTTGTTGTTGTTTTTTTTCAACAGTTTTTTTTTCATCTATCAAAGGTTGTTGTTCATGAGTCACACAGCCAACATCTTACTTCCTTGTTGCTGAATGGAAACAACTTCCTTCCTTGGTCCTATGCTGTGACTATTGCCCTCGGAGGAAGGTCTAGGCTCGGACATATCAATGGGCAAACCCCTGCTCCACCGGCAGGTAGCTCAAAATATGAAGAGTGGCAAGCTAATGACCACAATGTTCTGATATGGATATTCAACTCCATGGAAACCCACAACTATGTGATATTCGCATATTCAGATTATGCTCAAACTTTATGGGAGTCATTGTGTGAAGTGTATGGGCAAGCAAATAATGCGTCCAGAATCTTCGAGTTACAGTAAGGAATTACTAACTCTAAGCAAGGTTTGGATTAATCCTTTATCGAGCATCTAGGAAATCTGAAGAGACAATGGGATGAACACCACCAATATAAGCACCCTACTGAGATTATTGCCAACTACATCAAACGAGAAGAGCAGGACTGCATCTTTTAGTTTCTGGCTAGCTTTAAGCCTGGATTTGAAGAAACCTGGAGACAAATTTTGATTGGTTTGCAAATGCCATCCTTTAATGCCATGTGTTTCATTATTCTAAATGAGGAAACAAGATGAAGGGTGATGCAATCAGATCGTGTGTCAGTAATAGATCCTATGGAGCATTCGGCCCACAATGTGGGTAGCAAGCCTAGGCAAGGTGATTTGGCCACTCGATTCGTCAAAGGCAAAAACAAGAAACCTATCCATTTTCATTGTGATCACTGTGATTGTGCTAGTCACTCTAAGGAGAGATGCTAGCTTCTCCACCCTCATCTTTGCCAAAACAAGGAGAAGGGGCCAAATGCCAATGCTGTTATTCTAGGAGATTTAGTAGATATTTAGACAAAACTTGATTCTTTAACTTAACAAGTGCAGTAGCTGATTCAAACTCATGGGCTGGGGACAAATACTACTAGTAGGGAGTCCAGGAATCTTGCCACAACATTTGCTAATGAGTATGCTTTTTCTATTTTTCCTAAAACATGATTTATTATGGATTTTAGAGCCACATATCACATGTGCAGCTCCCCAAATATATAGTCTCATACTGCTTATAGCACTTTGCATCCTCCTATTATAGTTGCTAACAGGATGCAAGTTCCCACATGAGGAGTTGGACAGATTAAATTATTTTCAAAGGGATTGGAAGCTTTGTTGGTTGCTAAACTACTATCAAATCTGATGTCTATAAGCAAGTGTACTAATCAATGGAATTGCAATGTTATTTTTACCCCTTAAAATGTGCTCTTTCAAAATTGTACCACTAGGAGGATGATTGGTGAGGGGCAATTGCAAGATGGGTTATACATCTTGGAGCTTTCTAATACAGCTTTGGCAACAATAAAAGGAGGAGGTGACAATTTGCGAGTGTGGCATTGGCGTTTGGGTCATCCATTTGACTGAGTATTACACGCTCTTGTCGTGTCATTTGATCATGATTCAAGCAATTGTGATCCTTATCACTTTGCCAAACAACATAGGTTACTGTTTCCACATAGCAATAATAGATCTACCGATTTGTTTTCTATTGTTCATTCGGATGTTTGGGGTAATTCACCCATTGATTCTAAGGAAGGTTTTAGATATTCTATTACATTTATTGATGATAAATCGCGTGCTATGTGGATTCGCCTTTTAAAATCCAAGAGTAAAGTTCTTACTGCCTTTCACCAGGCCTTGTTATTTTTAGGAAACATGCCTAAATCTTATTGGGCAAATGTTGTTTTAACTAGTTGTTATTTAATCAACATGTTGCCTAGCTGTGTTTTGGGTTATGTGACCCTTATAGAGATCTTGTATGGACGAAAGTTTGATGTCTCCCATTTACGAATCTTTGGCTGCATTTGCTACATTCGCTCTCAAAATAGTGGAAAACTAAATCCTCGAGCCCGAAAGTGTGTATTTGTCAACTGCTCTTCCACAAAAAAAGCCTACAAATGCTATGATCCCAGTACTAAGCAAGTTTATTTTTCTCGCGATGTGTTTTTTAACGAGGCCCACATGTTTTTTTCCAATGGGCTCAAATCCAGGGGAAGGACAACTATCAAGAATTTTCTATCGAATTTAGGCCGGTTCCTATCCCTATAGTGGTTGGCAGCACCAAAACTTGCACAAAAAATCAGGAGGTTGAAGTTGGGGCTATTGTAGAAAACCACCAAGGGAATGAGATTGTTACCAAAAGTTAAGGGGCTCGAGTTATTAGGCACTCGTCGTCAGAATGAGGTGTGTTAGTGCCTGGTGAAAATTCTGAAGATGTAGGTAAAGAGTTGATAAATGAGACTTTGACAGTAGAGGTTCCCACACCTATTCCAGTTTTGCAGGTCAACTTGTATCCCCAAAGGATTTTTCTACCTTTAATACAATTTAGCACCCTATTGAGGATTTTGTTGGATATGACAAAGTGTCTCACAGTTATTTGAGCTTTTTGTTCGCCATTTAAGAGTAATAGGAGCCTAAGAGTTTGGATGAAACAAATACGAAAAGCGTGTGGATTAGAGCCATGAAAGATGAGATTGAGGCACTGAATTGGAACTAGACTTGGGAGTTGGTCCAATTTTCAAAAGGAAAAAAAAACCGTGGAATGCAGATGGATCTATAAGATCAAATGTAATAGTGATGGCACATTCAAGATGTACAAAGCTAGACTTGTCGCCAAAGGGTACATCTAAACCTACGGTATAGACTATAAAGAAACATTTGATCCAGTGGTTAAAATGAACATAGTGCAGGTGCTTATGTCCGTAGCAGTAAATCATGAGTGGCCTTTGTTCCAAATGGATGTGAAGAATGTCTTTCTACATGGGGACTTAGAAGAAGAAGTCTACATGGATTTACCACCTGGATATTCATTATAGGGTAAGGATGAAACTATTTGTAAACTGAACAAAGCTATCTATGGACTTAAACAGTTGCCTAGAGCTTGGTATTGCAAGCTTAGTGCAGCACTTATCAAATTCAAGTTTAAGAGAGGTGTTTCAGATTCCTCTATGTTCACTAAGTCAAATGACCATGGTATTGCTATTATTCTTATGTATGTTGATGATTTGGTCATTACAGATAGTAACCAACTTGGGATTGAAGCACTCAAATGTTATTTGAACCAGGAATTTGATATCAAAGACCTTGGCAATTTGGGTTATTTTTTGGACATTGAAGTGGCACGCTCTCACAAATGACCATTTTTATATCAGAGAAAGTATGTTCTTGATTTATTAAAAATAGACTGGTAAGTTGGGAGTTAAACTTGCAATTATCCCTATGGAGTATAACATCAAATTTGTTTCTAATAGTGTACCACTGCAGGATGTTGGTCAATTTCAATAGTTAGTAGGGCACTTGATTTACTTAACTATCACTAGACTTGATATTGCATATGTTGTCAATTATGTAAGCCAATTTATGCATAATGCCACTGAAGGTCACATGGGATTGGTGGATCATCTCCTTTGATATTTGAAAGCTTCACCGAGAAAAGGGAATTTTGATGAAGAACAATGGTCACACAGATATAGTGGGTTACACTGAAGCAGATTGGGCTGAAAGTCTAGTGGATAGAAAATCCACCACTGGTTTCTGTACATTTGTTGGTGGTAATATTATCACTTGGAAGAGTAAGAAACAAATGGTTGTTGCACATTCAAGCGTAGAAGCCGAGTATTGCGACACGGCCACCACTACTAGTGAAATTGTGTGGCTATGTCTTTTACTTCAAGAATTGGGATGTAAGCCTATAGTTACACCTACAAAGCTATTTTGTGATAATCAAATTGCAACTCACACTGCTTCGAATCCGTCCTCCATAAGAGAACTAAACACATAGAAGTGGATTGTCACTTTGTGAAAGAGAAGGTTCGGGATCAAACAATTGAGATTCGTAGTGAGGATCAACTTGCAGATGTCTTCACTAAAGCGTTGTCAAAAGTGGTTTTCCAAACTATGATGGACAAGTTAACCTCCAACGAAACCTTTTGCCCCAACTTGACGAGGAGTGTTGGCGAGATTTTTGGAAAGGAGATATTATTGCTAGCAAGATTTTTGTCTCCTATTCTTGGAAAGGAGATATTATTATTGCTATTGTATTATTCTTGTTTCCTAATTCTAGTGTTTCCTTATGTAATTAGTTGCCTTGTTGAAAGCAACTGTATGCTGTATATATGATAAATAATGATAGATTTACTCCTCCAAACAAAAAAGAAGAGAGGGAGAGGTTTTTGTCATGTGGATGTAGACATACTGCCAAATCAAGTTATTTCCCTGTGTTATTATTTGTGTGTTTGATCTTGCTAAACTTCAACCTGATATGTATTGTGCCAAAGTTAGAAATAGAAAAAGTAGAGAGAGTCAAAATGGGGAGAGGGGCAGGCTGACTTGGGCAATGGGTGCTGCACGGGTGGCGGTCGTAACGGCATTGCCAAGCCATAGGTGAGGATCATTGGAGTGCCTAGCCACACATGCTCATGGCTTGGTAATGCTGTTGCGTTGTCGTTGATCATCCACAAGTGCACACATTAGGGCTAAGAGAGGGTTTAGCTGTGATGCTTGGGCAAGTTTTGTTGACCTTGCCACTGTGTTTGTGTTCGTGTTCGTCTTCATCTTCATCATTGTCTTTCTCCCAACTTGCGAAACCTTGCCCACAATTGAATAAGGGTTACCCATATTTGGGCAGGATGACTTGTGGTTGAGTGTAGGGTGAGCATTAGTCTACAGTCAACTTTAGATTGACCGTTGATTGACCCAACCTGGGTAGTCCTAGTCTGGTTCCCAAGGGGACTAAGCCGATCCATGGTCTTGGGACTCTAGGGTTGGTCCAACCCGAACCAACCCTATATTTAAAATATTGGATTATTTAAAGACAGAAATAAACATTTATACGTGAAGAATAACAACATAAATCTTCCACAAGCGGTTATATATATGTATATTCTTTGTCTAAACCCTAGAACCATCCTCTTCTTCCTTCTATCATTTAAGATAAATACCTTGCTCACACCTTCCTCGCTCACTTCTCTTCGCTAGATCTCTCACCTCATGAACGTAGCTTAGTTGGTGAAATTGCTCATCTCACTTGGCTCGCTTCATGAATGCAACTCACTTGCCTCTCCTTCCTCGCCCCACGAAGGCAGCTTAGCTAGTAAGTTCCAAGTTATTGCTTGATTTGAGAGCTTTAAGCTTGTGTGAGTTCTTGGTTTGTGCTCGGTATTTATTTATCCACTTTCGCTTCCCAATTTGTGCTTGATCTGAGAGCATGATGGTTTGTGTTGGGTATTTATATTTCCCCTTTCGCTCCCCAATTTGTGCTTGATTCGAAAACTTTATGCTCATTAGAAAAATCTCTTTCTTGTTGATAATAATGCTTCCTAATCTATAAGGTAAAGTCCATTTGGTCATGATGCTCGTAAGAAATCTTGCTTTTTGTGTTTTTTGAACCTCAAATAGTCGTATGATGATATGCTACTGGTGAGCTTTTCCTTGAAGCAGATAGTGAATTTCCTTTAATATATACATGTGTTAAGTCATGTCCTAACCTTGCTCTATTTGTCATTCATTTGACTAGATAAATGTGGTTTTGGTTGTTGCATGTCTTTAGGTGTCCTAAGTATAAATGTGAGGCTTTGGCAATTACTAATTACGCACTAGTACTTAAATATTAATATGAACTTGATGAATGCAAATAACATGTCAACTAAGTGGAGGGATATGATGAGATGAGTTCGATGATGAAATCGCCAGGCTATGGCTGTGAAGAGAATTAAAAAAGTCAAATGAAGTGAACGGACATTCACGGTTTATTTTACGTATTTTGAACTTTTTAATTTTTAATTTTATTTCACATGTTCGACTTCTATGATTTGTTGCTTCTAGTAAGTGGAGATTTCTATCATAGCCATATCTTAGATTTCTATTTGATTTGTATCGGTGCTCACAATTTGATTGCTCAATATCACATTGTCAATAAATATGTAATTTAAAAGAGCATCTTCTATCCTTTCAAGAAATACAAAAAATAAATAGGTTGGTCCCGACTTAACCTTGGAATTGGATTGAACCCATGGGGTCAATCAGTCCTCAGTCCCAAGTTCAAGAGGATCAGTCTCTGGTCCAAAAAATTGGGGAGCAACACTATACGCGTTGGTTCCTAGGTTAGGTGCTAGACTAGCTTAACCCGAATCATGCTAACCCCTAGTTGAGTGTGTTTGTGCTTGTATATGTAAGAAAGAGAGAGGTAGATGAGGTACTTGTATCCCTTATCGGCATGGCCATGGTCGGCAAGGACCTTTGTACCTCGCCAATCACTTCAAATGGCTAACCCTTACCATATATTTGGGCGAGGATCACCCCTTGTTAGTTTTGCAATTGTAGATTTGGCACGAGCGCCACAACCCTCGTCTATTTGGTGTAGTGCAGCCAGACCGCGAGGAGGAAGGTGGCTTAGTGGGCCTTAGTGGAGGAGTTAGAAGATTGACTTCTAGGAATAGTAATGTTAGGCTGGGAATGGTACCGCTCCCTCTCTGAACTAGGTTATGGCTGGCCAGTAGTCGGCTTTTGTATAGCTCTTGTTAGCTGTGTTTTCCCTTTCTTGTTAGCTTGGTACCCTATCACTCAAAAGACCTATTGTTTTTTGAGTGTTACTTTGTGCCGGGCTTCCCCCGGTTGCAAATCGTTGGGTTACTTTTAATATACAAATTACCTTACCAAAAAAAAAAAATGTTAGGCTGGAACTTGAGCCAACCATTCGATCGTAGTAGAAGGAACTTCGAAGGAGATGAAAAGGGTTATTTGGTTTTGCTATAGGAGTTTCATGCAAATTTTCTTTTAAAGAAAAATAGTTGGAGAAGATGAATGGAGAAGAATGAAGAGAAAGGAATCTGAACCTTAAACAGGGAGAAATGAAACGGTATAGACCAAAGCATATGAAAAACTGACAATCCGAAGTTTGCTCAAAAGATTGACCATGACTGACGGAGAAACTAAAGGTCACGTTCGGTTTTTTGTAATGCCGCCATCAACGGAAGATTACACTAGCTAATCCAACAGCCTAGAGCAAGTGTCGATGCAACTTCCTCAGCATGCCTAGAACATATCTTGTAGTAAAACAAAAGTTGATGCGATGGACGTCAGTCACATTAACGTTCGTCTTATGTGATTTAGACCGTTAATTCTAATGGCCCAAAATTTGTGACATCTTGTTTTGCTCCATGTGTTTCACATCAATCCCGAGGGGAAAATGGGGAAACATGTGAAACCCATTTGCCCTTTGCCTGTCAGGTAGCCCTGAAGAGACTCTGAGTGGGACCCAAGTGTAAGGAGTGGTTTTCAATTAGCAATTGACTCGTGACACGTGTTCTGTTTATGTCGACGGATTAAATAGAACAACCCGATGGGAAGACCCATCAACACATGATTTTAATGCCCGAGAAGTGAAACTGAGAGAACTCGACGGTAACACCACTTTAAAATCAGCTCATTAAAGGAGATTATAGTACGACTATTATTTAAAAAGTTAGACATGCATTGATCTTAGGCGGTACAAATCCACTTGTAAAAATATTATAGCAGCTTCTGAAATGAAAACCCGGATCCCATCCGCTCATCATCCGAAAATCACCACCTCTCATGCATTACCTGTTGGGGAAATCGTCTTCGCACTTGAGTAGAACAATGAAGTCAATGTGTATTCGAATCAATAGAGCAATCACATCGGACTTTGAGGCGTGATATCACTTTCTTTAAAGATTTATTTGCCCCACAAAGTTGCTAATGGTCACCGGCAAATTTCCTCCAGGATACAACAAAGTCTCAAATGAGAATACTAGATAGCAATTCTAGTATATCTCCAAGGTCTATCTAGGAAACAATTGGAAACAATTAGCTGCAGTTTTGAAAGGGGACTCTAAAAATAATAGTAATTGTGAACCCTTTTATGATTTTTCAAAACTGACATATATATAGAAACATAGGCAACTCTTCGTGAAATGTTGCAAAAAATTAACAAAGATATCCCTTCGAAAGAAGTTATATCCGAATAGACACAACCTTTCAAGGATTAAGAAGTTATATTTGAATAAATACGAATTCTAAGATAACCTTTGAAAAACCAATAAATAAAATTCTAAATAAATAAATAATAAATAACCATAACTTCTTCATGAATAGTCGCACTGTTTTAATATAACATTATGGTTAATTTTTATAAAAATAAATCCGAATTTTTTCAATAAATAAAAATGAATGATCATTGGTTAGTACCAAATCTCGTCCACGTACACACTCACATCTTTTCGATGTGGGACAAGGCACCTCTCAGTTTGTTTTACAAACAAACTACCAACAATCCCCCACTTTTGTTTGTAAAACAAAATAGAAATAAAACTTTAAAAAAAAATACAACCAACATTTCCATGAGATTAATATACATACATAAAGGTCTCTTTCGAGTTAAACATTTACTTAGTGCAAGTATCTCAAAACTCTATCAAAGTGACAAATAGCTCGGCTTTAAATTTGTACTTTTAAACGATAGAATCGGACATACCGCACATATATTAACCTCTTGTTTCAGCGAGAAGTTCTATATTACTCCGCACTATTATGGCCATGTGCTTGATCCTGTTTCATGAGCTCTCTAGAAAGCAACCCCTGACTTTTGTAAGAAGCGGCACCACTTCTAAGCTCATATAGGTGAAGTATTTATTATGTGTTTCTATTACTATTAACACATTACAAAATTGTATAACACTTCATTAAGAATTCAATTTAACCTGCAAAACGTAACAGACGATACTGACTTCTCATATCAGGGCTACGTCAGTATCAAACAATCACATTCAATAACTTGTTCTTACCCATTAAACCTTGTAACTAGTGATGTTCTAGAAAAAGATTGGGTTACCATTACTGGTGATTTTATTTAAAGGGTTTCAGCCCTGTTTCTTGTGAGGTCATCTTTACCACATCTCTTGGTAAAGCCTTTATACAAGGATTGGCCAAATTATTACTTGACCTCACATAGACAATTGTTATGGTACCATTATTTAATCAATTGTCTCACATACTCATGCCTTAGGCTAATATGTCTAGACTTATCATTATAAGTGCTATTATAAGCTCTTTGCCAAAATAACTTGACTGTCACAATGCATAAAAATATGAGGCATAAGACTAGGTCATAATTTGATATCCAACAACAAATTCCTAATCCATTCAACCTCTTTCTCAATTGCTTTTAAAGCAATTATTCAAATCCAATCGTTAAGTGAGTTATATACATTGTTTCTTGCTCATCCAAGCAACAACACATTCACGTAATGTGAAAATCCACCCGAAATTGGATTATTTATCTCTCATAATTGTAATCCAATTAGTATCAATGTATTCTTATAATAAAGTCGCATAATTAATATAGAACACACCCAAATTTTTGATTTACTAAAATAACCAAAATTCAGGTAATAGCCTTCCAATGTTCTATAATTTGATTACAAATAGATGTACTCAATTTACACATAGAATAAGCAATATCGGGTCAATATAGTGCATTGCATACATTCTCTATAGCACTCACACTAAAGACCCTCTACCATGAATCAAATGGATTACTCATTTCTTTGAAACCTAAGATATTGAAATTTATTCAACATCTTTTTCACATAATCAATTTGGCTCAAAGAATAACCCCCACTATGTTTTTAACTTTAATACCCAAGAAAGTATCTACTTCACCCAAATATTTCATTTTTAAAATTGGAAGTCATATACTTCTTAGTTTATTGACTCAAGTCATATTGGTTCCCAAAATTCCAGTCAAGGAAAAGTTAACAATCAAGAATCCAACAAATCTTGATCAAATTATGAGCCTCTTCCAAATGACCCGCACGGCCAAGGAGATCCGCCATACAACTAGAATCAACAACGAGATATCCAAAACTCAATGTTCTGTTGAGAGACACCAAGAGAAACAACATTGATCATTTCCCAAGGAAGAATCACTCTTTCAAGCGGAGGAATGCAAGCATGGTATTTCCAATAGTACTTACATGCCACACCTCCAGTACATTCAATGAGGGTGACTCGTTGCATGAGACTCCCCTTTTGCAACAATCAGGGAAACATTTTATCACATGCAACATTTCCATTGCACTACTGCAAGAATGTTTCGATGACTCAACCTCATGACCCTCTCGGTCACAAGTGGTAACCTTTATGTCTATAAAACGAACTCATGCTCAGAGAACACATGAAATTAACCTAGAGAAACTCATTTCAATTAGCATGAGCAGCCTCCCAGTCACTTGAGGGTCATCACAAAAAGCTAATCTAACGAAGGCTAATCCAATAGTTCTGATTACATTATGATGCCTTATGAACATACGAAGAGGTTATGTACAAATAATCTCCACCTAATTTAACTTTTCCATATTGCATAAGCGAGAATTAATCCAGCACTCACAGAAAAGTGAAACAATACTCTGGAAAAAGTATGCCTACCACAAACTCAAATAGAACCGAATTGATTCCAATCTAAAACATGCTATTCCGTTTACTTTTCTCATTGAAACAGAGTGTGCCAGTGTAGTAAATATTATCTTGTTAATAGATTGGCAATTGAATCCGTGACAAAAGCTTTGGTTATCGTTGATGATTGCATTTATGGCCAACGAATAAAGGTCTCGACTGAGATCCAGTCGCTTCAGGCTCTTGGCCATGAAGCGGAGCCGAACAGAGCACAATATATCAGCCCACGCATGTAACAACATTCTTTAACCATCCAGTAAATGCAAGCGAATCATGGTACCAAAAGCACATAAACTGGAATTGAGAGGGGCTAAAAGAAGACACCGGCAATTCTAGGATTGGAATCTACAACATTGTATGAGCCAAAACCTTCTAAAAGGTGTAATCAGAACCACACCTTGTGTTTGATCTCATGGATTGGAGTCTTCGCATCCTCTCGTTGCATGAGACTCCCCTGATTCATGGCACACACGATGAACGACAGCCAACTAAAGACCACCGACTAAAAGTGGATCTCGAAAATGAAGAACATCTGAGAGATTTCTCAAAATGTTGTAATGGACGTTGGCGGGGCACTCGATTACGTCGTCTGCATCATCTCGCTATTGTTGTCGTAGATGAACCAGCATTGCACTCCAATTGATGCATGGTAAAAGAACCATTCCCTGCATATTCTGGTTCCTGGCGACTAATTCCCACATCCTGGTCAGCGCACGTCACATAGTGAATGTCTGCCCCAGCATCTTCACCTCTCTCCCTTGCGCGGTCTAGTTTCACCAAGATTCTTTTGCCCGGACGCAAAGCAAAGGAGATCCGACAGAATCTATGAATCGTCGTCATCTTCTCTTGGAGTCGGGACTCCCATCAACGGCACCAGAATACTCCATAACATCCTTTATGCCATCCTCAGTTTGCAAAATATCCTTCATCCCTAGCAGTGATGCCACACCATTTTGTGCGTAAGAAATATCGATGGTGGGTGATGATAAATCACTAGCGTCCAGTGGCTGATTTTGGCGGCAAAAGAAGAGCGTGCTTTTACGGACCGATTCGAGCAAAATTCATGGCAGCAAAGCAGAAGGAATGCCTTGGACAAAACTAGACTTTGATTGATTCTAACTCCATTGTTACACAAATAAATCCTTAAAATTGTTGGGGAAATCGTCTTCGCACTTGGGTAGAACAATGAAGTCAATGTGTGTTCGAATCAATAGAGCAATCACATCGGACTTTGAGGCGTGATATTACTTTCTTTAAGGATTTATTTGCCCCACAAAATTGTTAATGGTCACCGGCAAATTTCCTCCAGGATACAATAAAGTCTCAAATGAGAATACTGCTATCTAGTATATCTCCAGGGTCTCTCTAGGAAACAATTGGAAACAATTGGCTACAGTTTTAAAAGGGGACTCTAAAAATAATAGTAATTGTGAACCCTTTTATGATTTTTCAAAACTGACATATATATAGAAACATAGGCAACCCTTCGTGAATGGTTGCAAAAAATTAACAAAGATATCCCTTCGAAAGAAGTTATATCCGAATAGACACAACCTTTCAAGTATTAAGAAGTTATATTTGAATAGATACGAATTCTAAGATAACCTTTGAAAAACCAATAAATAAAATTCTAAATAAATAAATAATAAATAACCATAACTTCTTCATGAATAGTCGCACTATTTCAATATAACATTATGGTTAATTTTTATAAAAATAAATCCGAATTTTTTCAATAAATAAAAATGAATGATCATTGGTTAGTACCAAATCTCGTCCACGTGCGCACTCACATCTTTTCGATGTGGGACAAGGCACCTCTTAGTTTGGTTTACAAACAAACTACCAACATTACCCAGCAACCTACGGGAGGGGTAATCTATAAATAGTGGTTCAAGCACATAGGTACACGGCTGGCCATATTATTCTCCCTCATTCCTTCTCAAACTTCTCTCTCTCAAATGTTCACCTATGCATTGGAGGGTTTATCAGGTAGAAAATCTGGATGCCTTGACTCCAATTTTTTAGTTGTAGGTCAATTTCCCAATGAGAGCTCTAGCCAAGTTTGCCACTTCCATTTTGAGCATCAACATCGTAAGTATTAGAGTATTTAAATAATAAACCATATTTTCATCTAAGAGGTTCAATTTTTAGGACAATTGGCAGTGATCCCATAAAATCTCATATGATATCAGAATTGGAGGTCTTAAATTCAAATCTTTCTAAATCCATTTGTCTTCCCAATTAAATATCCATGTTTAGTATTAGGCAAAAAGATCAAAATAAGCATGAAGAGAAGTGTTAGAATATTTAAATAATAAATCATATATTCATCTAACAGCTTAAATTTTTACAATAATTGGCAATGATCCCACAAAATCTAACATGATATTAGAGCAAGACGATCCTAAATGTACCGGGTGCACTCACATCCTATGCACGGCCAAGTGCAATCTTGCTTCTTGTCATTTCTTTTCCAATAAGTCCTAATATCCTCCAATAATTTCAACAAATTCATCTTGTTTGGCAACCAACGTACTTTTGTCGCATAGTTTGCAAAGCACTCTCTTATGAGGAAGCCGATCCTAAAGTTCACTGGACATGGTATCTAAGCAAGTCAATTCTAAAGTGCACCGTGTGCACTCGCATCCAGTGCATAACCAAATGCAATCTTGCTTTTCGTCATTTCTTTTCCAATAAGTCTTAATATCCTCCAATGTTTTCAAAAAATATATCTCGTCCGACAATTAATGTACTTTTTTTTTTGCATAGTTTGCAAAGCACTCTCTTATGAGGAAGTGCTTCATCAAGTCCATTCCATGATGGTCATGTTTAAATGCCAATCACAATGATCGTATCTCCTAGTCGAGCCTTTCTTGGAGGTGGCTTTTCTTTTGATGCCAGCCACATAGGCCACATTGCTCAATAACTACTTCCCCAAGCTAGTCGAATAGGCTGCTTGATGATATGACGCTAGCCATATAAACCTCGCCACTTAGTTACTATTTGGCAAACTAGCCGCATCGGCCGCTTGCTATTCCCCTCCAATTCTCATCATTTCGCATGTCATTTCAAAAAGCAACATCACCATCAGACTTGCTACTCTCAAACCAAATAAACCTGGAAGTTTGAACTACTATTAGACCCGCTTCATTTGCCGCGACTCAGCCACTAGACACGGTTAAGATCTGTATTCAAACTCAAGTTCACATGTTCAGTGCACCTTAAGTTTGAGGGTGGATGTTGAGATAATTAGGATAATTCTCTAGGATATTTTCCTATTAGAGATAATTAAAATATTTCCGTTGATTATATGTATCTCTCAAGATCTTGCAATATGATTGTGTATATCTTGACTGATATTTGTTACATTTGATAATCTCTTATAATACCTATAAATAGGCTAATGTCTTTATTATGATATATCAAATTATACAATAAATTCTCTAATTCTCTTTTTTCTTTTTATATTTAACTTGCGTGAAGCCAAAATCCATGAGAGATCGGTTATAGATGAAAAGCCACGGACTAACATATCCAAAAGAGAGAAATTAAGAAGGAAGAAGCCATGCATTCAAAAGATAAATCCATAAACAACCGCATGAGTCGGCGAGTTTATTTTGTCTCTTCTCTTCGTCGAGGAGGAGATCTGTTCCTTCTTTCTGCAACTCGAAAAAGGGTAAATATATATATAACAATTTTTTTGGACCAAGTTATAACACAATTAACAAGGCAAGATTCAGTTGACAAAAATGTTTTAACAAAATCAATAAGCTTAAAAATCATGAGCCTACGAACGGGCCATCAAAAATTCCATCAAAACGTTCTACGAGGCTTAATTAAAACCCAGAATTAGTTAATTCTCTTAAATAAATAAAAACCTAATCTTAGTGCCATTTTTTATGCCGCAGATGAAGGAGAGCCTAAAAACAGAAGCTAAAACTTGATTAAGAAGGGCTAATTCCTTCCTAATCAAAACACTGCGGATATGTTTTTTAAATTTAAATTATAAGATAATAAAAGAAAAAAATCATGATGGAAGTGCATTATCAAGAGGACCAACGTCCCATCGAAACGTGATGTTAAATATGACTAGAGAATATATAAAATTTGCAAACCCTAATTTTATAAAGTCAGACGAACATTCGCCCCTTCTTTAAATGATCAAACGGTTTTTTAAATAAAGGAAAGTGTTGTAAAATATTAAGTTGCAAGTATATAATAGAGATAATAGAGGGAGATTAAATAGAAAAAACAGATAAGCACCAAAGATAGTGGAGAAAAGCTAGAGGAAAAGTTTTTATTTCTCACTATTTGTTTTCTACCTTCACAACCATATAACCAAAGCTAAGCTCATATTTATAAGAAAACAAAGATGCACTTATCAATAATATCAATGTATTTAATAATACATATATTGGATAGGGAAATGAACATTCATTGGATAAGGAGATGTACTTAGAATGAAGAATACAAATGTACCACAATATGTATATAAATATAACGAATATTCATTCATGTATTTCATAACATAAAGGAAGGGTTTTCTACCTATTTAGAATAATAAAATGAAAAGCAGTCCATCACATGCCTACATGCAAGCATTAGTGTGACGTCATAAACCCAGACGACCACGTGTAGGAAAACATACACAATGAATATTAGTCAAACTCTACATTATCGTCAATCAACTAAACCTCATAGCCCCATCTTAACATTATATGTTCCACTTGTTCTAGGTTATAGCTCCTCGTGCTTAATTTCCTCCTCAATTTTTAGGTTAGGGTGTGTTAGGTAATATTTTTGTTCTTAGGAATAATTTCTTTTTAAAAATAGTTCTTTTCTATTTTTATACTTTAAAACAATTTATGAGTAAAAGAACGCATTTAGTTACTGTACAAATTTTTTATTTTCAGAATAAAAAAAGAATAGAAATCCGTTTGGTAGTTACTATTTATAAATTTTTTTGTGACGTAAAATTTCTTTTAATTTTTTAATAAATTTTAGAGATTTTTCTTCTTTTTTTCTTTTTTTTCCTCTCTTCTTCTTTCGGTGGCAGTGATGACTAGTGGCCAATGATCGGTGGTGGTGACTGAATAGAAGAAGAAGAAAAAGAAAAAAAGAAAAGAAAATGACTTATTCTAGAAATTGTTCTTAGGAACAAAAAACTACTTTTTCCTACTTCTTATTTCTGTCCAAATTTATTCCTTGGAATAATTGTTTGATCTGGGAAATAAAACACTAACTAACGTTACCAAACATATTTCTATTCTTTTTTTATTCTAGGGAACAAAGGAACAAAAAAAATTGAAACAATACCAAATGCTCCCTTAGTTTATTGAATAATTATTCAAATCCAATCGAACTTTGTCTCCATTCAAATGGGATTGCCAATGTTAATCAAACTCTAGATTTAAGGCTCATTTGTTTTGCGAAAATGAAATGATTTGGAAAATATTTTCATAAAAATGATCGCTTGCATCGCTTACAAAAATAAATAAACTTTAAATATTTTCATCATATACGAAAATGTCTAGATGGAAATTGTTAGTAATGATGAAATTTTTTTCATTGACTAATTATTTCAAGCATTATGAGTGATAATATTTAATAAAATATTTTTTTAAAACATTCATATTCCACGAAATATACAGAGTCTTGCTCTCCCCAAACAATTGATGGATCAATTAGTTGATCGAAAACGACAATGATATATCATGTCCAGTAATTGCCCATATAAAACATAGTACAAATATATTAACAAATATAAATAACCGATCCAAATCATAATCAAACAAAATCTTGATATTAGTCAATACGCGCATTAGGTGTTTCGATGCCCACATCAATGACCATTGACTCTGCTCTTCTTCGGATAGCTACATTATTATGGCTGGTTCATTGTATATTGACTAATGCTGACCAAATATGTGTGCCAAAGAAATGGATGATTAATCAAGAGCCCAATGCAAAAAAGTCCGCAGTGGCTGGCGCCAAATTCACTACACTAAATATGACCAAAAAGAAAAAAAAATACTACACAAAAGAAACAAATGATGGTACAATGTGCGTTAGGTTGAAGCATCTAAGAAATTCAATGTACAATTCGAGAAGCAATTGTAGTGACGAAGGACATTAGAAGTGCCAAACTAAAATGTCTCTATAATCTTAGCTTAAAATAAAAGATTTGGTAGAAGTGGATACAATTTTAGGTATCAAGGTGATCAAACATAGTGGAGATTTTGATTTAAGTCAAGATCACTATATGGAGAATATTATTTAATAGTATCATCTTTTGAGTATCAAAAAGTTAAACATATCATATGATGTGTTAATTAAATCGATGGAAAATGCTAGACGACCTTTGACATAATTCAAATATGCTAGTACAATTGAAAGTCCGATGTATGCTATGTACATTAGACCGGATATAGTCTTTGTTGTGTGTAAATTTCTAGATTTACAAGTAATCCTAGTACTATACAATAGAAGGCCATAAGTAGAACTCCTTGTTACTTAAAGAAAATAATAAATTATGGTTTATTTTATGAAAGACAACCAACAGTTTAGAAGGATATTCATATGCTAGTTTAATAACTAGAACAATTGATATCAAGTCAACATCTGAATGGGTTTTCAAGCTTGCAAATAGTGCAATCTCTTAGGTGTCAAAGAAGCAAATATTTATAGCTTATTCAACTATGGAATATGAATTTATAGCCCCATTGGCAATTGATAAAGAGGTAAATTGGCTCTAGAGTTTGATATTGGGTATAGAGTTGTGGCCACAACCAATGGTAGCCATATCTTTATATTGTGATAGTAAAGCCATTTGTCTAAAGCATATAATAAAATATACAATAGAAAATTTAGAAATATTAGCATGCCACGTGAGTATGTTCAACAATTTGTGACAAATGGAATTATTTCAGTAATTTATTTTTGGATAAATCATAACTTGGTTGATCATTCACTAAAGGACTTTAAAGAGGTTTAGTTAGCAGATACCAAAGGAACGAGCCTTAGACTAATTGATAATAATCAAGCATGGTAAACTCCCAACTTACAATTTTTAACGCAATTGTCAATGTTTAGTGGGTAACAACAAGCTATTGTATCTTGACAATAAGCGAGTATTGAGGCACAAGGTTAATACACTTACAAAGTTAGGAGGATGAGTATAAGAAAGCTATCTTAATGAAGTTCAAGGCTGAGGTAACAAGTTGGGAACTTCACCTATATAAACATAAAAAGTGGCACCACTTCTAATAAAAGTAAAATAAACTTTAATAAATGTTCATGAAAATAAGAGGTAGCAAAAGGTCATAAAAGTGCTAAGGCCTAGGAAATTTCTAACTGAATGTCTAATAATTCGATTAACAACTAGTATTTGCTTAGTGGTGGCGATGGAGGGTAGGGGTGTGCAAAAGAATCCAGAACCACCCGGACCGCCCGGAACTGGACCAAACCGGCCTAGAACCGGCAGTTCCCATAAGGACCGGTCCGGTTCCCAGTTCTAAGTATGGAACCACCCACCCGAACCAGACCGGTACACTCACATATATATATTTAAATTTTTTTGTCTCTCTCCTCTCTCTCTCCTCTCACTTTATCTCTACTTTTCTCTCTCTTCAATTACGACACTCTCTCTTCTCTTTTTTCTGCGTCCCTTGCACAATCAACACCATTTTAAACATTTATAGCAATTTCTTCACTCAACCTTCAAAGAAATTATCTGTCATTATTCTTTTGTTCTCTGTTCTTGATTTTTAACTATACTTCATCGTTTGTGTCTATTATCTTTCATTGCCTCGTTGGATCGAGTCACCTCGAATTATGTTTGCATCCATTCTCTCTCTAAAGAGACGTGGATCTTCTCTCCACCATCTTCGTTGTCTCATCCCACCTCTCGCTCCCCCTCTCTCCCCTCACCCTCCTACGCTCCACCTCGTCGTCACCGAACCATCTTTGTCCTCTCCCACCGCTCGCCACCCTAGCCGACAATCCATGCCCATCCTTCCCCTCCTCCACCCCTCCCTACCGCTTCACCTCTCTTGGTCGGTTATATGGACCCACCCGGGAACCGAACCGAACTGACGGTCCAGTTCCCGAGTGGGTCCATGGAACCAACAGGTAGTTCCTGGTTCCAATTTTTTAGAATCGGTCTTTAGCGGGCAGTTTCCGGTTCCGGGATGGGAACCGCCCACCCGGACCATGCACACCCCTAATGGAGGGTGCTTGGGTTGAGAAGGGGTATTTATAAGGAGCGAGGGGAGGGCAGGAGGCGGGAGTCAAAAGGAATGCGCGGCTCTTTAAAGGCTTCGATGATGTTTCTGTTCTGGTCTGACTTCTGACCCCGCTTTGATTCGGCTTTTGTTAATTTCCGTTGCCTCATTTCAGTGTCTTGTAGCGGCGGCACGCTGCTGCACTGCGCCGGTGATATTGGAGGATTACACGGGGACGACGCCTCAGTTAGAAATTCCAAAACAAGAGAAAAGGAGAGTTTCACTTGACTAGGTAGATGGCATTACCAAATTTACTGATCGAAGAAGAAGAGCACAATATAAAAATGGACACAGATTTCCTACCATTTTGATGCTGACCCTATCCCGGGACCTTATCTGTTTGGGTAATTTATGTCGAAAATCTTATAAGAGGAGATAAGTGTCCTTAAGTGGACATGTTAGGTGTACTCGAAAATTAGCTTTCTCGTACTCAGCTCTCTTGCCATTTATCATCCGCTCATTTACTCTTTTACCTTTTTCTGAGAAAAATGGCATGTGGATCTATGAAATTGTTTTGCTTTGCCCAACGTGGCCCTTTGACTTTCCTTTTTATGTCATCGTATTTATGAAATTTTTTTCGAGGTAAAATATTAGTCCTATCATGTACTTCGACTAACGTGGCAATCAAACTATTAAGTGCTTACATGACGTGTACCTCAACGCCACATCAGTTCTTGACGTGGACTAAAGGAATGAAAATAGAAGGCCAAAACTAAGAATAGAAAAAATAAAATAAAGAGAGCCAAAATGGGGAGAGGGCCAGGCGGACTTGGGCCGGGGGGGGTGGCGCAGGTGGCGACGGTGATGGCATTGACAAGCCGTGGCTTGGTAACGCCGCCGCAATCATCCACAAGCCTCGTCGTTGTGCTCGTGTTCATCTTCATCTTTCTCCCTACACGCAAAACCTCGCCCAAAATTGAACGATGGTTTCTCACATTTGGGCAGGACAACTTACAGTTTGAGTGTGCGTATTTGTATATATGAGAGAGGGGGTGGTTAGCCAGTGATCGGCAAGAACCTCGGTCCCTCACAACATTTTTGGTCCTTATACCAATTAGTCAACTCCTGTGGAACCAATCACTTAGCAATGATCGAATGACCAAGCAATGAGTTAGGCGTCAGTGCTGCTCTTCCTCAAGGGTGCAAAAATAATAAGGAATGCCTACAAGAGGCACTCTACTAAGGAAGGGACATGTGAATCAAACATCTAGCATATGTTGTTCATATGTACAAACAAACATATAGCCGTCTTCGCACTTAAAGCTAAACTGCTAAATTCTTGGTATCATTCAACAAGGGGTCATTCAAAGCATTACCGAAGAGTGAAAGTGAAATAGGCTGCCGAAAGAGCGAGAGCTAAGAGACCGAAGAGTGAAGAGCGGAATGAAATAGGAAGCTTAGAACCAACAACCAGACCAAATATTATTGATTTCAATTTCATAGAACTGGGAACCAGATCGGCAGCCCTACTTGTGAATCACCTCCAGTGGCTAAACCTTGCCATAGAGGATCGCCCCCTGCTAGATTTGCAATTGTAGATTTGGTCCGAGGAGGAGGTGGTTCAGTGGGCCTAAGTTCAGGAGTTAAAGATAGACTTGTAGGAACCGCAATGTTCAGAGAGAACTTGAGCTAGCCATTTGATCGCAGTAGAAGGAGCTTGAAAGTGAGAAAAATGATCGATTTGGTTTTGCTATGGGGATTTTATGCAATATTTTTTTAGAAAAATAGTTGGAAAAGATTAATAGTGACAAAGGAAGAGAGAGAATCCAAAGCTTAAATAGTGAGAAATGAATGGTATGGATTGGGGCATATGAAAAATCGACAATCCGAGATTTGCTCGGAAGATCAACCACCATTGACGGAGAAACTAATGGGCACAATAACTTTTTGGACGGGAGGTTGCACTAGCTAATCCAATGACCCTGAGCGAATGTTGATATAACTTCCTCAGCATGCAAAGTTGATGCGATGGTTGTTAATTACATTAATGTTTGGGGAAACCTATCTTCATACTACTCTTCAAAAGTCTAACTATACAAACGTCCAGACTAAACTTATGGATCAATAACTTCTCCCTTTGTTGCGTCACCATCATCATCAATTTCGAAACCTCTCAATGGACCAACCAACTCATTGTCCAAGTTCTAGTACCAAGCGACAAATCTATAGGGAACCCACTTCATGAAACCTCCTACATCAACCCACACAGTATAACTACACTTGGCATATACTATTCCAGACTCAAGTTGTGACGGCCCGGGCGATGGTGCGCAGGGAGGAGGGATGGCGGTGCGTCTGCGCCTCAGTCCTTAGACGTGCGCAAAGGAGGGGGGACATGTCTCTTGTCCCACATCGCTTAGGGGGGAGTCCTGGGCTAGTTTATAAGGCCGTGATCCCTTTCCCCTAAGTAACACGTTTTAAAGCTGTGCAGGCCTCGACCCAAAGCAGATAATATTATTCAGCGAGCCCCAGGTCCTTACATAGGTTCTAGTACACTTTCATAAAGACCTTTCTAATGCATAGAAACTCCAAAGCACAAAGGTTGAGGGTTGTCTATCATATACATCCGAAAAATAAAGAAATGAACAGAAGCCTAGAAAATGAAATCTCTAGTTTTAAGTTAGAAAATACCTCTTACCACTTCACTTGGTACAAGCAAAGAGAATGCATAACAATCCAATAAGTGTAATAAAAATATAAGTAGACTTTTTACATTTCCCATTTTCATGTATCACAGTACTTGTCATCAAACAATATTCCCATTCAGACTAATGCATATGGCACACCATGTTTCCACACAAATAATCAAATTAAACAATGTTTGGTTTTACACATGGTAATGCCTTTTATTCATTAATACTTTTTCCTCCTGGACTCTCTCGAAGCATCCTGTCTCACAGGGCATCCCAACCCATTACATCTCAACTCAGAGGCATCCCACAAACTCTACCACAGAGCATCCCAACCCATAGGACATTTTGACTCCTGAGGTATCCCGAAATACTCCCTAGGGCATCTCAACCAATGGAGCACCCCACAAACTCCACCGTAGGGCATCATCATGCACCACTATATGAATGATGGAAGCACATTAATCTCATTCAAAACATGATGTATGAATACTTACATAGCACATGTTTGTCCTCTCAATTTGATGCATTAACCAAATATAGTCATATTCTAGTCATTAAATCCTAAACCATAAAAAAGCTACCTTTTGAGTTTGACAATGAGTATATTCTGGATGTCAATGTCTAAACAATCAAAATGGTACATTCTGAGTTTGAACAAAGAATACATTCTAGTCATGAAAGTCTAGACAATCAAAAGGGTAAATTCTCACTTGATAAAAGCTTATAGAACAAAAGGACATATTCAAACTAAGTAAAGTCTATCTTAACAATAGATAGATTCAACGACGAACATATTTTGACTAAATAAATCCTAACAAAACAAAGTAGAACGAACATGCAAAAGGTCATTAAGACAATATGGTAAAATGAACAGATTTTGACTAGAAAAATACTAGCATAACAAAGCAAGATGAGAATAATTCTGACTAAATAAATTCTAGAAGAATGAAGCAGAACAAATATGCAAGAGGTCATCAAGACAAATATGGCAAAACAAACAAATTCAAATTATCTATAACGAAGCAGAACAAACACGCAAAAGGTCATCAAGATAAATATGACAAAATGAATAGATTTTGACTATCTAGAGTGAAGCAGAACGAACATGCAAAAAGTTATCAAAACAAAAAAGGTAGAAATAATATATTCCGACTATTCAAAATGAAACAAAACTAACACGCAAGAGTTCACCAAGACAAATATGGCAAAACAAACAGATTCAGAATATCTAGAATGAAGCAAAGCGAATATGCAAGAGGTCATTAAGACAAATACGGTAGAACGAACATATTCAGACTATCCAGAATGAATAAGAGCAAACATGCAAGAAGTTGTTGAAACAAATATGGCAGAACGGATAGATTCTAACTAGTAAATTACTAGCATAATGAAGCAGAATGAGCATAATTCCGTCTATTCAAAATGAAGCAGAACAAACATGCAAGAAGTTATCAAGAAAAATATGGCAAAACGAATGTACAAGAAGTTATCAAGAAAAATGTAGCAGAACAAATAGATTCTAACTAGTAAAATACTGGCAAAATGAAGTAGAACGAGCATAATTCTGACTAGTTAAGTTCTAGTAGAACAAGAAAAATGAAAAGAAGTGTGATAGTATTGCAATTGGACGATTTCTACCCAAATGGACAAATTCTAACATGCAAGAAATCATCAAGGCTACTTAGCAACCAACATGTGTATCATGTCGAATTTCTCAACATAAATAATCAATAAATCAAAAACGAATTCGATCCATATATGACTGTAAAACACCAAAACTTGTATGTACAACGAAATTAAAATGTACCTATTTGAGCCATAACCTCACTTGATGAAAAACAAATCAGACTGACGATATTCAGCGATCTATTGGAATGCCAAATCTTTCTCTCTATGACCTATTTCAGTATAATAGTTTTTAATAGGATTAAGCAACTAATAGGTATAACCTACTCTTTTATAGGCTAGAGAGGGGATCTAGCAAACCATAATAAATAGCGTGTCAATTGGGCCCCTCCCATTACGAGCTTCAGTTAAACACAATTGCCTACACTTTACTACTCAACTAGGCCCGTTATTAATAGAAGCCAAAATCAAATTCAATAAGATCATTTGAGGGTTTAAAATATATTGAAAATTGATTAATTAATGTAAGCCCATTATAAGAAATTTCCAACATTACATGCACATCAAAATTTCCCCTCTCAATCAACTAACAATGTTAAATGCCAATGAGATTAAACTAACCCAATACCTAGAAATTTCACTTACCTTGAACAAGTGCGAATCACCAAATTTCCGTCACCACCTTCTAGCTATAGAGTTGAAGAATATAGCTCATTAATTCTAAGGTTGAAGGTGAAAGTAAAAAAAGCAAGTTTTGTCCAAATTTGGGAGTGTTAAAAATGGTCGTTCGGCCAAGGTAGAAGAAGTTTTATCCAAAATTAACTAAGCCAACATGATGTCTTCCCTTGCTAGGTGGAGCAATGCATGTCAATTATCAACATGATGTGGCAAAATTACAAGACAAAGTCTTGTACGTGTCCAAAGGAAATGCAAGAAAGGGGTGACTCAATTTGAAATAATCATGGCTTAATCCATGTGTCAAATTAGTGACAAAGTCTTGTTTTGTAGAAACACATGGCCATGCAAGATATAATACAAAGATAAGTGGCATATGGGTGGCTTAATGAGGGAGAAGCTTCTGGACTATTGTTGAAATAAATCAATTCTTTCTACCCTGGGCGCCATTAGCGAAATAAATTAAACATTAGTACTAATTATCTAGATTTTAAACAAATACTACTACACATTAACAACTAAGTTGACATTAATTAATTTTATCCACACAAACCTTGACATTTATCAATTCAATTTAGACGTCAGCTTCAGGACGATTACGTCTATGGAAAAATTATCCATCGCATCTCATGAAATGTAAGATTTGACTAAAACTTCTACATATTCGTCCAAATACTAAGGTAAATAATACTTAGCTTATAATCTACGTATCATTATCACACATGGGAATATCTGAATGTTACATAATTACAAATACAAAAATTCCGGATGTCACATAGTACCCTCTTTAATTTTTAGGTTGCTTCTTGAAGGATGATTAAAATCCAACCGAACTTCATCTCCATTCCAATGGGACGGCGAAATTAAATTTGACTCTACATCTACTCTCCATAGATATAGTCAATGGATCTATCAATTGATTGACAACGACGACAGTGTATCTTGTCAAGTAAATACCCTTATGAAACATAGTGCAAACATATATAAAAAATATGAGATTCGACACATAATCTAATGAAGTCTTGAAATTGGTCAATATTCGCATTAGGTGTTTCGATACTATTGACACCTAAATTTTGGCGACTCAATTATTCATTTATTACATAAAAGTAGGGATTAATTTTTAATCCCTAAATAAAAATATTAGAATTAAATTACATAGCATATGATTTTGAAAGTATTTATTATATATTTTTATTGCATTTGCATCAGGTCGGCGGCGAAGTACTCAAGTGAATGCGTCTGAGTTTAATTGATTTAATTGGGCTAACATTTTAAGGAAAAAAAAATCAAGTTCAGCTCAGTATCTTTTAAGTGGCCGAAAATTGGGCACATTCACGCGGCCGAAGCGAGAAGGACACAAGCGTGTGGAGAGGGCAAGAAAAGATCTCATTATTTGGGCAAAATATCCTTTCGACAAGATTTGTTGTTCATAAGGAAGGATTGCGAGGCTGTCCCTTTCAATATCTTTATGCAAAGAAAGGATATATATATATATATATAGGTTACGGGGAGAGGATTGGTCGACGTGGGGGATATATTGAGCAATATAGATTTTGTCTCGAAACAAGAAAAAGCATACTGTCAAGGAAAATTCCACGCGTCCATAGGCGTGATCAAGAAGAAAAGGACAATCAAAGTGGACAAAAGGACAAAATATAACATTTTGAGCGTCCAGAAGAGGAAATAAAATCTGCTTTCTTTCCTCAAAAGTTCAAGCCCTCTCCCTATAAAAGGGACCTTTCACAGACGGGGGAAACACAGGATACTATAGAAACGACCCGAACGTGTTCAATGTCCAAACTCAGTATGTACTCATTTGAGCATCCAGACATTAACAAGTAGAATATAACTATAAGTTATTTCTAACTCAATTATTGGAAAGACGTATTGAATTGATTTGAGAAATATGTGATATATTTATAAATGTATACATGTCGTGACTTGCATGAGAATAATGTGATTACATCACCCATATAGGATGGACATCCCTCAATTGCTATGCTATGGAGTTGCTATGCATTACAAAGGTCTTTATGAAAGTGTATATGAACCTAAGTCTGGATTTATATATACCAAATGTAGCTCTACCATGAGTCCATGTGTATTTTACGGAATGGATCCCTTATCATTTTGTGGCATGGTACTGCAATTTGGACGACAAGTTAGTTGGTCCATTGGGGGGTTTCGACTTGGATGACAACAGTGACACGGTGAAAGGAGAAGTTATCGATCCATGACTTTTGTCTAGACATTTGTATGAGCAAGCTTTTGGAGTGTTGTATGGAAATAGATCTCCCCTTCCCCTACCCAGACTTCTGTATTTTGTTGGTAACGTAGTAAAGTTGTGAACTTGAAATGTGGTATATATAAAAGAAGTATAAGTACATTTGTCATACTTGTATTTTTCTGATAATGTTTGCTTATGCTTCCGCATGCTAAAGAAGAAGAATATCAAGAAAAGCACAAGTCACGCATGATGTTCTGAAGAGTCACATTACATGTCTACATGCATGCATTAGTGTGACATCATAAATCCAAACATTCACTCGTAAGAAAACATACACAATAAATGTTGATCAAACTCTACATTACCATCAACTAGCTAAACCTTACAGCACCATCTTAGCTGTATATGTTCCACTTGTTCTAGGTTATAGTTGTTGGTAGTTAATACCCTCTTCAATTTTCAGGTTGTTTCTTGAATGATGATTCAAATCCAACCAAACCTTGCCTCCATTCAAATAGGATGCCGAAAATTGATCAGACTCTACATTTACTCTCCGCAAATACAGTCGATGGATCTATTAATTGATTGACAACGATGACAATGTGTCATGTTCAGTAAATGCCCTTATGGAACATAGTACGGATGTACAAAAAAAATATGCGATACAACTTATAATCTGATGAAGTCTTGAGATTGGTCAATATTCGCATTAGATGATTCAACACTGCTCTTCTTTGGAGTTAGGACAACTCCATTATTAATGGGGCGGTTCATTAGGAAAGCTCCACATTTGTTCGTTTTAAGAAAGCTACATCTATTAACTAAAGCATTGAAATCACACATGCACACTATATAAATAGAACGAGCACCTAAATATTGACTAAATGTGTGTGGGAGAGAAAAAAAAATGATTGGTCATCCATCCAATGCAAAAAAGTCTGCAGTGGCTGGCGCCAAACCACACTAAAGAAACCAAAGATGGCACAATGTGCTTTAGCTTGAAGCATCCGAGGAATTCAATGTACAATATCGAGAAACATTGTATTGAAGTTCCTCTCAGCAAAGGGAAAAAACATTAAAAATATTATAACTTTCGCATGATTTTCATTTTAATATCAAAAATTTTCGAGCCATCACTTAAGTGCATCCCTCAAAAAATTCTAACAAAAAATTCTACATGGCTTTTTAAATAAAATTTTAAATCCTACATGGCTGTCTTATTTTGAAAAAAAAAAAGGATAAGTGTATTGGAAGTTTTAAAATTTATCTTGAAAATGTAATTGAGTCCAAAAACGTTCACAAATAGCAATTCAGTTCTAAAACTTATCACGAAAGTGCAATCAAGTCCTAAATCTTTCAAAAAATGAAATAACTTGTTACCAAAATGTAATTAAGTCTCAAAACTTTCAAAAAGAACAATTAACAAAAATAATTAATTGGGTCAATTTGACAAATTTTAAGATTTGATTGCATTTTATGAAAGTTATAAGACTCAATTGCACTTTCGTGACAAGTGTTAGGATTTGATTACACTTGTTGTAAATTTTATGACTTAATTACACTTTTATGATAAGTTATACGATTTCCAATATACTTATCTCTTAAAAAGATGCATGGTTAACATGGACAAAATATAGATGTGGTGGTAATCTTGACAAAAAATAAAAAAATCGCAAACCCACTTCCCCTGCCCTAAAAAAACCCTCAAGTAAAACGTCTTTCACGCTTCGCATATTCTTCTTCGTCGTCATCCTAAACCGTCCATCTCCTCCATCGTGAAAAACGATGCAGATCTCTGTGAAAATCCCAACGGGGAAGACCATCACCATCAAACTCGAGTCGAACGACGTCATCGATAACTTCTTAAATTCCATAAATCGTATAGCCCGTATGCATTATAAAGACAACTACACTCCCACTGAAGCATATTATATGGCCTAGAATTTTTCTAGATGCCCATTCATCTACCTTTCATTTTCACGCAGCAAAATTTGCAGGGTTAAGAGTAGACAATGGAGTTAAGCAGTGAGAAATCACAAAAAACAAACAGAGAGAAAAACAGAATGACCATCACCCATGTTCTCTGGTGGCCTGCCTTGAGAAGAGGAGTTGAATTTAGGGCCAGTTTATCAATTTGTGGCAAAAACAGAGGCGATTTTCTTCTTTTTTTGCTGATTAGATTTCTCTGACAAGTCACATTAGCCGATTTATAATAAGAAAATGCTGCATCCAAATTTTGCGGCAAAGGAAATCGCCAATGACAAGAAATAGAAATTTTACTAAAGTGACACTTAAGTGATAACTCCAGAAATTTGGATAATGAGATTAGTACCGTAAGAAAAAAGTTATAACACTTATATCATTTTTCCTCTCAATAAGTATACAGAATATGCAAAGCCCTCAACATAGATTGAATTCACAGAGGGTCGAAATAAAATATGAACTGAATATCTGAAATGATACAAATACGGACAGTCGTGTCCCAGCTCCTTCCCTGATGATCTGCCTCTGCATTTGCTAGAGAATTTTTTGTTTTGAACTCTTTCACCTCCAAACGCTAACTGTGGCCGCCAATTTCTTTCCTTTCTGTTTATTCCTTGTGGTCCTTGACACAGTGAGCGAAGGCTTTTGAAGGAGAGAGGGCAAGTTGAATCATCATGGTTCAGGGAGAGGCCTTGGAGACATCCTTGTTGGACCTGTTGTACTTCATATGGCTCTCGACGAGGTGGCCGGCCGCGATAGCTGACATCAGAGAGAGCTCTGCCGCAAGGACTGAGCCGGCCACGACAGTGGCCAAGAGCCTCGAATTCGACCCCGGCGCTTCTCTGTTGGCCCCCTTCACTCCGAGCAGATTCAAGCACGCTGATTGCGAGGCAAGCTGAGTCCCACCTCCAACTGTTCCCACCTGAAACGAAAAATGGCAATTTTGTTCATGTCAGGCACAAATTCTACAACCATCAACTAAGAGATCCCAGATTGGGACTTCTAGAATTAACCATTTTGTTCTGTTCGAATCCAGGAAAAGCGAATTTACCTCAATCGACGGCATCGTGACCGAGACATGGAGGTCCTGACCGTCGTTGATGGCTTCCATCATGGTAATGCAATGAGAGCTCTCCACGTTCTGGGCTGGGTCTTGGCCTGTGGCAATGTAGATGGCCGAGACGATGTTGCTGGCCTGGGCATTGAAACCTCCGAGGGCTCCGGCCATTGCGGAGCCGGTCAGGTTCTTGAGCATGTTGAGCTCGACCAGCGCGTTGACACTGGTCTTGAGCACCTTCCTCACCATGTCGCCCTTGATCACGGCCTCACACACCACGGACTTCCCCCTCCCCTCAATCCAGTTCACAGCCGCAGGCTTCTTGTCCGAGCAGTAGTTGCCAGAGATCCCCATCACGTCCATGTCAGAGAAGTCTTTCTCCAGGAAATTCATGACGTTCTGGACTCCCTTCGAGACCATGTTCATACCCATCGCGTCGCCGGTGCTGCATGAGAACCTCAGGTAGAGGTTCTTGCCGGCGATTGCGCACTTGATGCTCTGAAGCCGTGCGAATCGGCTAGAACTGCAACAAACAAATCAAATTGAACATCCCAATTGTACACTAGAAGAAGCACAAAGCCGACTACAGATTGTAACGGGCAAACTTTGCATTTTCAAGATTGAATTACTAATCTGGACTAATCAAGACCGAGACCAACCTGTTGAAAACAGAGGAGAGGGCTTCGAAATTTTCCGGGCTCTCCAGATAAAACTTGAGCTCCGCAGCCCTCTTCGCTGAGCCGAAGCGCACAACGGGCGCCCTCGTCATCCCATCCCTCAGGACGACGCTGCTTGCGCCGCCGGACAATGCGATCGCCTTGCAGCCCCGGTTGAGGCTCGCTACCAGGCACCCTTCGGTCGTGGCCATCGGGACAGAGTAATTCTGCCCGTCGAGCACAAGTGGCCCGGCGATTCCCACGGGGATCTGCACGTACCCAACCGGCATCTCGCAGCACTGCCCGAGGATCGACTCGTAGTCGAACCCTTCCAGCGGCAATCCAGCAAGCGACTTCCCGGTCATCCTCTGCAGTGCCTCACGGCGGACCGCAGCAGCTCTCCTGCAGTCCCCAAGCTTCTTTTCCAGCGAGTACGACGGCGTCGTCCCCGCCACCACCGAGGCGATCACCTCCTCGTCCTCTTCGGTCAGACCGATCGGCTCATCCCATTTCTCGGTCTCGACCGCCTTCGCCTTTGGAGGAGCGGGCTTAACCGGGTCGAATTCCAACTTGAGGGTCTCGTCATCGAGGGCCTGGCCGCAGGGGGACTTCCGGGAAACCCCCTCGGCGACGACGGAGACCACCTTCTCTTCCTCGCAGTCGTCGGCCCAGATGTCGGAGGAGGGGCGGAGGAGGAGGGACTGGAAGAAGCCGAAGAAGCCGAGTAGGTAGACGGAGGAGGCGGCGAAGGCGAGGAGGGCGGCCAGCTCGGGGGCTGAGAGGACGTGGAGCGGGGAGGCGGAGCGGATCTTCTCGCGCCAGCGGGAGAGGAGGTAGTAGAGGAGGGTGAAGAAGGCGCAGATGACGGAGGCGTTAATGAAGTAGAGGGAGGCCGGGACCTTGAGCGACGGGTCCTCCTCGACGTAGTACTTGAGCGGCGAGGGCGAGTGTTTGGCTTTTGGCTTGCCGGAGGAGTGCGCCGCCGCAACGGGCTTCGATGGTCGCCAGCGAACGTCCATTGTAGAGAGAGAGAGAGAGAGAGAGAGAGAGAGAGAGAGAGAGAAGAGAGAGAGGGGATGACTTGGCTTCTGAGGTTTGCCTTGGTGGTGGTGAAAGGGTGCTTGGGTAGACAGCGGTATTTATAGCAGAGGGAGGGAGAGAGGAGTCAAAAAGAAACGTGAGTGAAAGTGCGGCTCTTTTGTCTTTTCTGTTTTGCTTCGATGATGTTTCCTTCCGTTCCGGTCCGGTCCGAGTTCCGTTCTGACCCCGCTTTGATTCCTCTTTTGTTTAAACTTTCTCTTTCGCTTCGATCCCGTGTCTGGTAACGGGGGATACAGCTGCCCCTTCCGCCGGTTTCGAATTCCGACTGCCGCCGGTGATTTGGCGAGGATTGGCCGGAGACGGCATAGGCTCTGGCAAAGTCCCACTTGACTAGATGATAGGCGTTACCAAATTTGCTATGCTTGTCATTACTTTATCTAACTAAAGAAGAGCACAAGATGAGATGGTACTCAGGCGATCCTTGATATGTTTTTTAAATTTAAATTATAAGCTAATAAAAAAAATCATGATGGAAGTGCATTATCAAGAGGACCAACGTCCTGTCGAAACGTGATGTTAAATATGACTAGAGAATATATAAAATTTGCAAACCCTAATTTTATAAAGTCAGACGATCATTCGCCCCTTCTTTAAATGATCAAACAGTTTCTTAAATAAAGGAAAGTGTTGTAAAATATTGCGTTACAAGTATATAATAGAGATGATTGAGAGAGATTATGTAGAAAAAGCAGATAATGACCAAAGATAGTAGAGAAAAGTTAGAGGAAATTTTTTTATTTCTCACTATTTGTTTTCTACCTTCACACCCATATGACCAAAGTTAAGCTCTTATTTATAAGAAAACAAGGATGCACTTATCATTAACTTCAATATATTGAATAATACATATAGGAGATGTACTTAAAATATATGGTACGAATGTACCATAATATATATATAAATATAATGAATATTTATTCATGTATTTCATAATAGAAAGGAAGGGTTTTCTACCTATTTAGAATAATAAAATGAAAAGCAGTCCATCGCATGCCTACATGCAAGCATTAGTGGGACGTCATAAACCCAGACAAACACGTGTAGGAAAACATACACGATGAAAATTAGTCAGACTCTACATTATCGTCAACCAACTAAACCTCATAGCCCCACCTTAACATTATATGTTCCACTTGTTCTAGGTTATAGCTCTTCGTGATTAATTTCCTCCTCAATTTTCAGGTTAGGTGGTGCGTCAGGTAATATTTTAGTTCTTAGGAATAATTTCTTTTTAAAAATATTTTTTTTTATTTCTATTCCTAAAACAATTTCTGAGTAAAAGAACGCATTTAGTTACTACACAAACCTTTTATTTCCATAATAGAAAAAAATAGAAATGCATTTCGTACTATCTATAATTTTTTTTATGATGTAAAATTTCTTTTAATTTTTTAATAAATTTTAGAGATTTTCTTTTCTTTTATTTTTTCCTCTCTTCTTCTTTTGGTGGCAGCGACGACTAGCAACCAATGACCGGTGGCGGCGACTGATTAGAAGAAGAAGAAAAAGAAAATAAAAAAAGAAAATGACTTATTCTAGAAATTGTTCTTAGGAACAAAAAACTACTTTTTCCTTTATGTCCAAATTTATTCCTCAGAACAATTGTTTGATCCGGGAAATAAAAACACTAACTAACGTTACCAAACAAATTTCTATTCTTTTTTTATTCTAGGGAACAAAAGAACAAAAAAAATTGAAACAATACCAAATGCTCCCTTAGTTTCTTGAATAATTATTCAAATCCAACCGAACTTTGTCTCCATTCAAATGGGATTGCCAATGTTAATCAAACTCTAGATTTAAGGCTCATTTGTTTTGCGAAAATTAAATGATTTGGAAATTATTTTCCTAAAAATGATCGCTTGCATCGCTTACAAAAATAAATAAACTTAAAATATTTTCATCATATACGAAAATGTCTAGATGGAAATTGTTAGTAATTTATTTCAAGCATTATGAGTGATAATATTTAATAAAATATTTTAAAAAAAAATTCATATTCCGCGAAATATACAGAGTCTTGCTCTCCCCAAACAATTGATGGATCAATTAGTTGATCGAAAACGACAATGATATATCATGTCTAGTAATTGCCCACATAAAACATAGTACAAATATATTAACAAATATAAATAACCGATCCAACTCATAATCAAACGAAATCTTGATATTAGTCAATACGCGCATTAGGTGTTTCGATGCCCACATCAATGACCATTGACTCTGCTCTTCTTCGGATAGCCACATTATTATGGCTGGTTCATTGTATATTGACTAATGCTGACCAAATATGTGTGCCAAAGAAATGGATGATTAATCAAGAGCCCAATGCAAAAAAGTCCGCAGTGGCTTGCGCCAAATTCACTACATTAAATACCGATAGAAAGACCCCTCAAAATATGATTTTAGTGCCTGAGTAATGCGATTGATAGCACTTGACAATACACTAGTTTAAAATCACCTGAATGAAAGAACGGTGCAACCATTATCTGAAGGGTTAAATATGCATGGATCCCTACGAGGGGTACAAATCCATTTCTAAAGCCATCCACTCACCATCTCAAGATCACCACTCTCAAGCATTACCCGATAGTCTACTCGATTCAAGTCCACAGGTGCAGGGCTGGCCATATTCGTCTCCCTATTTTCTTCACGATCTTCTCTCTCTCACATGATCGTTCACCTATGTATTGGAAGATTTATCAGGTAAAAAGCCCAGACAGCTTGACTCGATTTTGGTGTAGGTCATGATCAAGGTCGCGACTTCCGCTTTGAGCATCAACACCGTACGTAAAACCAAAATCCATGAGAGTTACAAATGAAAATTCACGAACTAATACAGCCAAAAAGAGAGAACTTAAGAAGAAATGAGCCTTACATTCACAAGTTTAATTCATAAACTATTGTATCAGTTGGTGAGTTTGTTCTGCCTCCTCTTTCTCGAGGAGATCTTCTTTTCCTTCTTTGTGCAGCTCGAAAAAAGAGGAAGCAATGGCACAATTCAAAAAGCAAGATTCAGTTGATAAAATTGTTAACAAAATCAGTGAGGTTAAAAATCATGAGAGCTACGAACGATTCTATCAAAGCTTTCTCCATGGTTTATTAAAAAACCATAATTTTTTAATTTTCTTAAATCACAAATGCTAATCTTGATGACGTTTGTGATGCTGCAGATGATGAACCTAAAAACAGAAGATAAAACATGATTAAGAAGGACTAAATCCTTGCTAAACGAAACGCTATGTCTATATTATTTAAATTATAAATTAATAATAGAAAAAAGTTCATGTTGGAAGTGCATTATCAAAAGGTCAACGTCCCATCTAAACATGATGTTAAATATGATTGGAGAACATATAAAATTTGCAAACCCTAGCTTTATATAGTCCGACGAAATTTCTCCCTAGTTTAGAAGATCAAACATTTTCTGAAGTCTAGGAAAGAAAGGGTTTATCTTCGTACTGTGAAAAGTAGTCCATTGCATGCCTACGTGTATGCATTAGTGTGATGTCATGGATCCAAACAATCACATGTAGAAAAACATACATAATGAATGTTAATCAGACTTGAGGTTACCCCCAACCAGCTAAACCTCACAATACCATCTTAACTATATATCTTCCACTTATTCTAGGTTATAGTTCTTGGTGCTTAATATGTGATGCCCCAAAACGTTACGCGTGACATGTGTTTTTTTTTTTTAGTAGTATTCTTCTTTAGCATGCAAAAGCATAATCGAACAATTTCCAAAAATTCATTCTCAAGGAAAGCTGTACCGTACAAGTATAACTAATGTGCTTATACGTGTTTGTTTATATCACATTTTTTTTTAAGTTCACAACTTTACTATATTACGAGCAAAATACAAAAGTCTGGATAAAGGTTGGGGAGATCTATCTTCATACTACCGTTCAAAAGTCTAACTATACAAACGTCCAGACTAAAGTCATTGATCGATAACTACTCCTTCTGCTACATCACCATCATCATCAAGGTTGAAACCTCTCGATGGACCGGCCAACTCATTGTCCAAGTTCTAGTACCAAGCGATGAATCTATAGGGAACCCACTCCACAAAACCTCCTACATCAACCCACACAGTAGAACTACACTTGGCCTATACTATTCCAGACTCAAGTTCTAGTACAATTTCATAAAGACCTTCGTAATACATAGAAACTCCAAAGCACAAAGGTTAAGGAGTGTCTAACCTATACGTCTGAAAAATAAAGAAAATGAGCAGAAGCCTAGAAAATGAAATCTATAGTTTTAAGTTAGAAAATACCTCTTACCACTTCACTTGGTACAAGCAAAGAGAATGCATAACAAACCAATAAGTGTAATAAAAATATGAGTAGACTTTAAATTTCCCATTTTCATTTATCACAATACTTGTCATCAAACAATATTCCCATTCAGACTAATGCATATGGCACATCATGTTTCAATACAAATAATCAAATTAAACAATGTTTGGTTCTACACATGGTAATGCATTTTATTCATTAATGCTTTTTCCTCCTAAACTCTCTCGAAGCATCCTGTTTCACAAGCTTCCCAACCCATTGGGCATCTCAACTCTAAGGCATCCCACAAACTCTACCATGGAGCATCCCAACCCATTGGACATCTTGACTCCTAAGGCATCTCGAAATACTCCCCGAGGCATCTCAACCAATTAAGCATCCCACAAACTCCACCACAGGGCATCGTGACGCACCACCATATGAATGATGGAAGCACATTAATCTCATTCAAATTATGATGAATGCATACTTTCATAGCACATGTTTGTCCACTCAATTTGATGCATTAGCCAAATCACCACATAAGGAGTAACGTATAGTCATATTCTAGTCATTAAATCCTGAACCATAAAAAGGCTACTTTCTGAGTCTAACAATGTGTATATTCTAGACGTCAATGTCTAAGCAATCAAAATGGTACATTCTGAGTTTCAATAAAGAATACATTCTGGTCGTGAAAGTCTAGATAATCAAAAGGGTAAATTCTCAATTGATAAAAGCTTATAGAACAAAAATACAAATTCAAACTAAGTAAAGTCCATCTGAACAATAGACAGTTTCAATGATGAATAGATTCTAACTAAATAAATCCTAATAGAATAAAGTAGAACGAACATGCAAGAGATCATTCAGACAATACGGCAAAATGAACAGATTTTGACTAGAAAAATACTAGCAAAACAAAGCAGGATGAGCATAATTTTGACTAAATAAATTCTCGCAGAATGAAGTAGAATGAATATGCAAGAGGTCATCAAGATAAATATGGCAGAACAAACAAATTCGAACTATATAGAACGAAGCAGAACAAACATGTAAAAGGTCATCAAGATAAATATGGCAGAACGAATAGATTCTAACTATCTAGAGCGAAGCAGAATGAACATGCAAAAAGTTATCAGAACAAATAAGGTAGAACGAACATATTTTGACTATTCAAAACGAAACAGAATTGACACACAAGAGATCACTAAGACAAATATGGCAAAGCGAACAGATTCAAACTATTTTGAATGAAGCAAAAAGAATATGCAAGAGGTCATTAAGACAAATACAATAAAACCAACATATTCTAACTATCCAGAACGATTAAGAGAAAACATGCAAGAAGTTGTTGAAACAAATATGGCAGAGTGATAGATTCTAACTAGTATATTACTAGCATAATGACGCAGAATGAGCATAATTCTGTCTATTCAAAATGAAGCAGAACGAACATGCAAGAAGTTATCAAGAAAAATATGGCGAACGAACATATTCCATTTAGTAAAATATTGGCAAAATGAAGCAAAACGAGCATAATTCTAACTAGTTAAGTTCTAGTAGAACAAGCAGAACGAAAAGAAGTGTGACAGCAGCACATTTGGACAGATTCAACCTAAATGGACAAATTCTGACATGCAAGAAATCATCAAGGCTACTTAGTAACCAACATATGTATAACATGCACATCAAAATTTCACCTCTCAATCAACTAACAATGTTAAAGTGCCAAGGAGATTAAACTAACTCAATACCTAGAAATTTCACTTACCTTGAACAAGCGCGAATCACCAAATTCCCGTCACCACCTCAGTAATTCTAAGGTTAAAGGTGATAGTAACAAATGCAAGTTTTGTTCAAATATTGGAAGGGTTAAAAAGGTTGTTTGGCCAAGGTAGAAGAAGTTTTATCCAAAATTAACTAAGCCAAGATGATGTCTTCCCTTGCTAGGTGGAGCCATGCATGTCAACCAGCTAAACCTTACAGCACCATCTTAGCTGTATATGTTCCACTTGTTCTAGGTTATAGTTGTTGGTAGTTAATACCCTCTTCAATTTTCAAGTTGTTTCTTGAATGATGGTTCAAATCCAACCAAACCTTGTCTCCATTCAAATAGGACGCCGAAAATTGATCAGACACTACATTTACTCTCCGCAAATACAGTCGATGGATCTATTAATTGATTGACAACGATGACAATGTATCATGTTCAGTAAATGCCCTTATGAAACATAGTACGAATGTACAAAAAAAAATATGCGATACAACTTATAATCTGATGAAGTCTTGAGATTGGTCAATATTCGCATTAGATGATTCAACACTGCTCTTCTTTGGAGTTAGGACAACTCCATTATTAATGGGGCGGTTCATTAGGAAAGCTCCACATTTGTTCGTTTTGAGAAAGCTACATAATATTAACTAAAGCATTGAAATCACACATGCACACTATATAAATAGAACGAGCACCTAAATATTGACTAAATGTGTGTGGGAAAGAAAAAAAATGATTGGTCATCCATCCAATGCAAAAAAGTCTGCAGTGGCTGGCGCCAAACCACACTAAAGAAACCAAAGATGGCACAATGTGCTTTAGCTTGAAGCATCCGAGGAATTCAATGTACAATATCGAGAAACATTGTATTGAAGTTCCTCTCAGCAAAGGGAAAAAACATTAAAAATATTATAACTTTCGTACGATTTTCATTTTAATATCAAAAATTTTCGAGCCATCACTTAAGTGCGTCCCTCAAAAAAATCTAACAAAAAATTCTACATGGCTTTTTAAATAAAATTTTAAATCCTACATGGCTGTCTTATTTTGAAAAAAAAAAGGATACGTGTATTGGAAGTTTTAAAATTTATCTTGAAAATGTAATTGAGTACTAAAACATTCACAAATAGAAATTCAGTTCTAAAACTTATCACGAAAGTGCAATCAAGTTCTAAATCTTTCAAAAAATGAAATAACTTGTTACCAAAATGTAATTAAGTCTCAAAACTTTCAAAAAGAACAATTAACAAAAATAATTGATTGGGTCAATTTGACAAATTTTAGGATTTGATTACATTTTGTGAAAGTTATAAGATTCAATTGCACTTTTGTGACAAGTGTTAGGATTTGATTGCACTTATTGAAAGTTTTAGAACTTAATTACACTTTCATGATAAGTTGTAAGACTTTCAATATACTTATCTCTTAAAAAGATGCATGGTTAACATGGACAAAATAAAGGTGTGGTGGTAATCTTGACAAAAAAATAAAATAATCGCAAACCCACTTCCCCTGCCCTAAAAACCCTCAAGTAAAACGTCTTTCACGCTTCGCATGTTCTTCTTCGTCATCATCCTAAACCGTCCATCTCCTCCATCGTGAAAAAACGATGGAGATCTCTGTGAAAATCCCAACGGGGAAGACCATCACCATCAAACTCGAGTCGAACGACATCATCGATAACTTCTTAAATTCCATAAATCGTATAACCCGTATGCATTATGAAGACAACCACACTCCCACTGAAGCATATTATATGGCCTAGAATTTTTCTAGATGCCCATTCACCTTTCATTTTCACGCAGCAAAATTTGCAGGGTTAAGAGTAGACAATGGAGTTAAGCAGTGAGAAATCACGAAAAACAAACAGAGAGAAAAACAGAATGACCATCACCCTTGTTCTCTGGTGGCCTGCCTTGAGAAGATGAGTTGAATTTAGGGCCAGTTTATCAATTTGTGGCAAAAACAGAGGCGATATTCTTTTCTTTTTTTTCTAATTAGATTTCTCTGACAAGTCACATTAGCCAATTTATAATAAATAAATGCTGCATGCAATTCTGCAGCGAAGGAAATCGCAAATGGTAAGAGATAGAAATTTTTACCAAAGTGACACTTAAGTAATCACTCCAGAAGTCTGGATAATGAAATTAATATCGTAAGAAAGTTATAACACTTTTGATATCATTTTTCTTCTCAATAAGTATACAGAATACGCAAAGCCCTCAACATAGATTAAATTCACAGAGGGTCGAAATAAAATATGAACTGAATATCTGAAATGATACAAATACGGACAGTCGTGTCCCAGCTCCTTCCCTGATGATCTGCCTCTGCATTTGCTAGAGAATTTTTTGTTTCGAACTCTTTCACCTCCAAACGCTAACTGTGGCCGCCAATTCCTTTCCTTTCTGTTTATTCCTTGTGGTCCTTGACACAGTAAGCGAAGGCTTTTGAAGGAGAGAGGGCAAGTTGAATCATCATGGTTCAGGGAGAGGCCTTGGAGACATCCTTGTTGGACCTGTTGTACTTCATATGGCTCTCGACGAGGTGGCCGGCCGCGATAGCTGACATCAGAGAGAGCTCTGCCGCAAGGACTGAGCCGGCCACGACAGTGGCCAAGAGCCTCGAATTTGACCCCGGCGCTTCTCTGTTGGCCCCCTTCACTCCGAGCAGATTCAAGCACGCTGATTGCGAGGCAAGCTGAGTCCCACCTCCAACTGTTCCCACCTGAAACGAAAAATGGCAATTTTGTTCATGTCAGGCACAAATTCTACAACCATCAACTAAGAGATCCCAGATTGGGACTTCTAGAATTAACCATTTTGTTCTGTTCGAATCCAGGAAAAGCGAATTTACCTCAATCGACGGCATCGTGACCGAGACATGGAGGTCCTGACCGTCGTTGATGGCTTCCATCATGGTAATGCAATGAGAGCTCTCCACGTTCTGGGCTGGGTCTTGGCCTGTGGCAATGTAGATGGCCGAGACGATGTTGCTGGCCTGGGCATTGAAACCTCCGAGGGCTCCGGCCATCGCGGAGCCGGTCAGGTTCTTGAGCATGTTGAGCTCGACCAGCGCGTTGACACTGGTCTTGAGCACCTTCCTCACCATGTCGCCCTTGATCACGGCCTCACACACGACCGACTTCCCCCTCCCCTCGATCCAGTTCACAGCCGCAGGCTTCTTGTCCGAGCAGTAGTTGCCAGAGATCCCCATCACGTCCATGTCAGGGAAGTCTTTCTCCAGGAAATTCATGACGTTCTGGACTCCCTTCGAGACCATGTTCATCCCCATCGCGTCGCCGGTGCTGCACGAGAACCTCAGGTAGAGGTTCTTGCCGGCGATTGCGCACTTGATGCTCTGAAGCCGCGCGAATCGGCTAGAACTGCAACAAACAAATCAAATTGAACATCCCAATTGTACGCTAGAAGAAGCACAAAGCCGACTACAGATTGTAACGGGCAAACTTTGCATTTTCAAGATTGAATTACTAATCTGGACTAATCAAGACCGAGACCAACCTGTTGAAAACAGAGGAGAGGGCTTCGAAATTTTCCGGGCTCTCCAGATAAAACTTGAGCTCCGCAGCCCTCTTCGCTGAGCCGAAGCGCACGACGGGCGCCCTCGTCATCCCATCCCTCAGGACGACGCTGCTTGCGCCGCCGGACAATGCGATCGCCTTGCAGCCCCGGTTGAGGCTCGCTACCAGGCACCCTTCAGTCGTGGCCATCGGGACCGAGTACTTCTGCCCGTCGAGCACAAGTGGCCCGGCGATTCCCACGGGGATCTGCACGTACCCAACCGGCATCTCGCAGCACTGCCCGAGGATCGACTCATAGTCGAACCCTTCCAGCGGCAATCCAGCAAGCGACTTCCCGGTCATCCTCTGCAGTGCCTCACGGCGGACCGCAGCAGCTCTCCTGCAGTCCCCAAGCTTCTTTTCCAGCGAGTACGACGGCGTCGTCCCCGCCACCACCGAGGCGATCACCTCCTCGTCCTCTTCGGTCAGACCGATCGGCTCATCCCATTTCTCGGTCTCGACCGCCTTCGCCTTTGGAGCAGCGGGCTTAACTGGGTCGAATTCCAACTTGAGGGTCTCATCATCGAGGGCCTGGCCGCAGGGGGACTTCTGGGAAACCCCCTCGGCGACGACGGAGACCACCTTCTCTTCCTCGCAGTCGTCGGCCCAGATGTCGGAGGAGGGGCGGAGGAGGAGAGACTGGAAGAACTCGACGCCGAAGAAGCCGAGTAGGTAGACGGAGGAGGCGGCGAAGGCGAGGAGGGCGGCCAGCTCGGGGGCGGAGAGGACGTGGAGCGGGGAGGCTGAGCGGATCTTCTCGCGCCAGCGGGAGAGGAGGTAGTAGAGGAGGGTGAAGAAGGCGCAGATGACGGAGGCGTTAACGAAGTAGAGGGAGGCCGGGACCTTGAGCGACGGGTCCTCCTCGACGTAGTACTTGAGCGGCGAGGGCGAGTGTTTGGCTTTTGGCTTGCCGGAGGAGTGCGCCGCCGCAACGGGCTTCGATGGTCGCCAGCGAATGTCCATTGTAGAGAGAGAGAGAGAAGAGAGAGAGAGGGAAGGAAGAGAGAGAGGGGATCACTTGGCTTCTGAGGTTTGCCTTGGTGGTGATGAAAGGGTGCTTGGGTAGACAGCGGTATTTATAGCAGAGGGAGGGAGAGAGGAGTCAAAAAGAAACGTGAGTGAAAGTGCGGCTCTTTTGTCTTTTCTGTTTTGCTTCGATGATGTTTCCTTCCGTTCCGTTCCGGTCCGAGTTCCGTTCTGACCCCGCTTTGATTCCTCTTTTGTTTAAACTTTCTCTTTCGCTTCGATCCCGTGTCTGGTAACGGGGGATACAGCTGCCCCTTCCGCCGGTTTCGAATTCTGACTGCCGCCGGTGATTTGGTGAGAATTGGCCGGAGATGGCGTAGGCTCTGGTGAAGTCCCACTTGACTAGATGATAGGCGTTACCAAATTTGCTATGCTTGTCATTACTTTATCTAACTAAAGAAGAGCACAATATGAGATGGTACTCAAGCGACCCTGGTGCTGGGGAGCGAACTGCCGCCGACGTCTCTCACCAGCCACCTAAGTCGACTTAAATGTTCGAGAAAACAGCCATGGAATATAGCATCTCGCCCCAATGGAAGACATGAATGGAGCCCATTATGTACCTGATGGCGTCAGGTGTAAGTTCACCCGGTATGAAGCCAACGGCGCCGAGCGCGGCGCCTAGATGTGGAGGCATTGAAAACCTAAGTCCGGCGACTCAGCGCTTCCCGAGACGCCTATGCACTCAGGCTCAAACGTGCAAGCCCAGTTCCCGAAGTCAAGGCGGGGTGAAGTTCCCTAGCATTTGGTATTTTTCCTTGACGTTAGCCAAATCATCTCAAGGGAGGATAATTACAAAATCAGTCCTAAATATATCATACGAATGTTAATTCAATCATAAACTTTCATTTTTAATCTTACAACTTTGCGTGCAATTCTAATATGTTCCTCAAAACCAATTATTTCTAAAAATTGCTTACATAGCTTCTACTCATCGCCGGCCATCCTACTTGGCATGTTGACATATACTAATTTACTCAATATAATATCCTACGTGGACTACCTAGAAAAAAATGTCGGCAACAATTAATTAAAAAGATTATGTTGGATTTTTTTATGCAAAAATTTAGGATTATAGAGACAAAATTAAAGAATTTATAACGAAATTGGCATCTATATAACATATTTAGAATTAGATTAGTCATTTTCCCTCGAAAGGAAGTTGGAGTAGTCACCCGCCCTAAACCAAGGGTCACCCAAGACCATGTGTGGAGGGTCCACAATGTTGAATTAAAAATCCACGTATGCATTTTGGCTGGAAGTTGCACTTAACTGAACGATTTCACTCCGATTTGGCACTCAAGTGAGCGAAAAAAAAAACACTTTAGCACCAACGCGAGCACCATACGAAAGTTAAGGTACTCCTAGTGTTCTTCTACCGAAGTTGGAGCAATCGCCCGCCCTAAACCAAGGGTCACCCAAGACCATGCGTGGAGGATCCACAATGTTGGGTTAAGAGCTTCTTGAGCATAGCCATTATCAAATGAGAGGAAAAGGGTGGATTAGGTATTGAAAGAGAAGTCTTGTGCAAATTTTTTGAGAAAGTAACATGAATAGCGATGAAGGAAGAGAGAGAATCCGGACCTTAGTACGTTGGAAATGAACGGTACCAATCAGGCCATTTCATAAATCGACGCTCTGAGATTTACTTAGAAAATCCCATTTAAGAGAACGATTGTGAATAATTGAGAAACTAAAGGTCACAATCATTGTTAGTTATGCCGCCATCAACTAGTCAGATTGCTCTAGCTAATTCGACGGCCTACGACGAACGTCGATGTAACTCCCTTTGCATGTCTAGCACAAATTTCGTAACAGAATAGAAGTCGATGTTTCGAGTGTCAATCACATCATTGTCTGAGGGATGAGATGTAAACTTGCTAAATCGGTCCAAAATTTATGACATCTCGATTTCTTCTATGCGTTTTGCATCGATCCCTATCAAAGAGTTTGAATATATGAAACCCATTTACCTTCAGCCTGCCAAGTATCCCTAAAGGAAGGTGGTTTTAGCTAAACAATTGACTCGTGACATACGGTCTGGTTTCGTTGATGGATTAAGTAGCACGATTGGATGGGAAAACGTATCAAAACACGGTTTCAGGCCCCAAGCAACCCGACTAACAGCACTTGACGAGAGATGACTTAGGATCACATCATTGAAGGATGGAACGGTGCGACTATTTGAAAGGCTAGGCATACAATGATCCTTAAGGCCAGTGCAAATTATGGGTGTGTAAAACGGATTGCCCGAGCAGGGAATTGCCTTGATTGGACCGGATTGGCCCATTTGGTCCGGTTTGCAGGAGAATCAATCCAATTCCCAATTCTTAAAAGTAGAACCGGTATTTGGGTGGTTTAGTTACCGGTTTCAATAGGGAACCAGACCGGATCGACCGGTTTGGTCCGGTTCGTGGGAGTATCAATCCAATTCCCGGTTCCTAAAAGTAGAAACCGTGTTTGGGTGGTCCGATTACTGGTTTCAGTAAGGAATTGGACTGGATCGACTAAATATACTTTTTTATTTTATTTTTCTAAACAATTAATAAAATGTGAACTAAACACTATCTCGATCCGATTTCAAATAATGGGAAAAAAAAAATGTAATGAAAAAAAGTGACCGATTTATTGGACCGGACTGGACTAGACCATCGGTCCAATTCCTAGTTCTAAAACCAATCGATTCGATCCCTAGTTTCAAATTTTGAGAATTGGTCCTCCCAATCCGGTTCCCAATTCCACCTTAGAACCGGATTGGACCGACGACAACCGATTACCCTAATAAAAATTTCGCTTTTTAAGCCAGCTCATCCACTCATCATCTGAGGCCCACCACCTGTCAAACATTACTCGACGGCCTCTTGAAGAGATGGCCCTCAAATAATAATTCAAGTACATAAGTACAAGGTTGGCCATTTTAATCTTCCTAATTCCTCCTCAAACTTTTATCTCTCTCTTTTACATATAAACACAGATTTAAGCAACAGGACCTATCGGGGTACAAAATCCGGACGTCTTGACCTGGTTTTATTGGTGTCGCTCAATTTCCGAGAGAGACCTCCGGCCGTGTTCGCCGCTCTTGTATTAAACATCGATACCGTACATGAAACAAAAATCTATGATAGACTGATCGTAAATGAAGATCCAAAAACTAATACAGCCAAGAAGAGAGAAATTAAGAAGAAACAAGCCTTGCATTCAAAAGATCAATCCATTAACTACCGCACGAGTTGATGAGCTTGTACCGCCTCTCCTCTTTCCGCAACTCCGAGAAAATAGAAAACCATAGTCGAAAAAGCAAGATCCTATTGATAAAAATAATTTAGCAAAATCAGAAAGTTTAAAAAAATCCCGGGACCTGTGCGAACGAGTCAATATAAATTTTATTGAAACGTTCTGGTCAAAATCCACGTATATATCATTCGAATTATAAGCTAATAAAAGAATACAAATTCATGATCGACGCGCATCATTAGGGGACCAAAGTCCCATCAAAACATGATGTTAAATACGATGAGAGAATATATTAAATTGCAAACCCTAGTTTTATTAAGTCGGACAAAGTTTCGCCCCTAGTTTTAGATGATTAAACCATCTTTAAAGTCAAGTAAAGGTAGGGTCTTTTCACATATTCAGAATACAAACAGGAAGAGCAGTCCATCGACGCGTACGGGCATGCATTAGTGCGACGTCAATAAATCACATGTAGAATGTTAATCAAACTCTAACATTACCGACAACCAGCTGGACCAATATAGCAAGAATTCAATTATAAATGGTCCACTTGTACCAGGTGATAAGTCTTGGTAACAATATCCTATTCGATTCTTAGGTTACCAAACTCCATCTCCATTCAAACGGGTCGGCAAATGTTAATAGGACCCCACATTTACTCTCCCTGAGTACGACTCCATCGAGAGGTCGACAGCGAACCACGACAGGGTCCTACCTTGTAAAGATGCCCGTATGAAATATGGTACGAATACATGAATACCCCCGCGGCGTAAGGCGCGCTTGACTCGTCCACACGTTAATGCCCATCTACTCTCGCTCTCTCCTCCCTTGGGACAAACCCCCATCAATGGTGCGCGGTCCATCACGAAAGCTCCACGTTCGCTCGTCTTCGTGAAAACGTACATATAATATTAGCCGGTCAGTGCTTCGAATTCCACAAACGCGAGCTGCATAAAGTCGGACGAGCAGCCGGATGTTGACCGAACGCGGATGTGAATGGCGTGAATAATGGCCGAATCGGCCGCGGACCCATCGCAGGACAAAAGTCTGCAGTGGCTGGCGCCAACTTCATTGCCCTAAAGTCCTCCAAAGCATCTGTGCCGTTGGGTGTATGTGAATGTCAACGGGGGAGACTCGACGGGTGAGTGGAGTTCAGTGGCGAAACGGTAGTCTTTTCTGGCTTGATGACGAGGATAGGGTTTGCTCGAAGAGGTAAGACCTGTTCAGTGGAGTAGCCGGACCGCCATTAGCAGCATGCCATAATCGACTTCATTGAGAAACGCCAGAAGACGTAGGTGCAAGAAGAAGCATTGAATCTTTCTGCAAGAAGACCGGCATTGGCAGTCCAGATGGGTGGGAATCATGGGATGGGGCTTGATCAATTATTGCTTGGAAATTTTGTCATTTAAAATCCATGATTGGTATAGACAATCTGATCTTGTCTTATGCTTTCTTACCAGACATGGATTGAGGATCATCATTGGAATTTTTGACACTATAATTGGCAAGATTTTACTCTCCATACATCGTACTTAACCGATTAAGGGAGTCGTTTTTACTTATGACTTGGAGTGATTTTTGACCTTAAACCAGTCAATTATACCGTGTGTAAAGAGCTGTTATCAAAAGCACTTCATAATATTAAGTGCCAACGAGTGCAAATTTACAGCACTTAAACGTGGTTATCAAACACCAGCTTACCTCGACGTTTTCCATGCATGCATTACAGGGTTATTGCTTATGTATACACGTTTTGCATGAAAATCTGATGGGAGCTTCAGCTTTTGCCCTCTCGTTGTCGTGGCTCACTAGGGCCTCTTGCTCATCAGTGACCAAAAATTGGTATCTATGCCATCATCGTCATCGATATTTGCATCTTTTCAGGCGATCAATCCATTCTTTTTCCCTAGAATGTTCCACTGTCTGAGGATAGCATTGTGGTAATTTCAGGGGGAATTTGTTCGTTAATTTGGACATCATTACATGTTTTGTGTTCTGTTCCTCTAGATGTTACATAGCTGCGAATGTAACAGATGAAAATCTCGTTCATTGTTCAAGCATACCGACTCCAGACCCTCCACTAGATTTTCAGTCTTCTGCTTGGCGCATCATACATTCCTGGCAAATTCTTGAGGGAGATGATAATATTCCTCTAAACTGAAGAATATCCGAATTTGTGCTTAGCTTTAACCCTAGTCTTTGATAAACAGTAACACCATAATGCTTTTGAGACTTTAAAGCTTTCCTTTCAGCTTTTAGCTTTACAAAAGATCCGCTAATGGAAAAGCAAAAGATTCACCTTGGACTTGGACTGCTTCCCCAATCATCATCAGCATGAGCATGCTTATTGTCATTTTCCTTAACTAAACTTTATTTTTTTAGAATAACTACTCATTCGTTCTACAAGAGAATCGACTAGCTCCGAACCCGTTTCCTCGCTTAAGAACCGTTTAAAAACCAGTCAATGACTAGCTCGCCCGCCATCGTTCTCTAAACCGAAATTTTTCGCAAACAATCTTTTTTTTCTGATCCCAGTTGTCCGATTTTCCTTTATCATTCTTGATAAGCGTCTGAAAAGAGAAAAGACAAGATTATTCAGCAGAAAAATAGATGACAAAAACTCAGTCTTCATCATCAGTTGAAGCGACCAAATAGTACCCATAAATGCGAGTATACAATGAATCGATGCATTATAGGTCTTCACAAAACACTGGTCAGTCAACGGTCAAAGAGTGAAAAAAGGCGCGCGTGAGAACCCTAAGTTGTCTTCAGCTAGGGTTAGGTACGCGGTCGTTTTTAGGCTGCCTTTCAACATGGCCTAATGGACTCGCACGATTAATGTATGAATGGCGTTATTATCCGTTGATTATATTAGTTCGTTGAATATCCGTTGTTATATTATATATTTTTTTTTTTGTCGGAAACTTTAATTATTCGATTTCTTTATGTGATTGTTGAACAAAGCGTCCGCCGTGTATAATAAGGTGAGGACATGAACCAAACAATAGGGCGAGATTAGTGGACTCATAAGACTCGGGCGATCATTGCTTAATAGCATAATTGGTATTGGTGTGAGTTATCATCAAGACTCATGATCTTCTTGATTACGTTTGTTTCACGAAAAAGCTGGAAATTGGAAAAATAATTTGTTTAATTCTTCGTCATTTGTATGGTTTGAGAAAATGGGAGTCGACATGATGGGTTTTCGTTATAATAGAAATCAATGCATAAAAAATTCCGTTGGTAGTGAAAAAAATTTCGACAAATTATTGAAAGTAGTCCTCATATTATTATTGGAGTTCGATTTTGGTCTCTATGCCATGTTTTGTCGACATCAAGATTCATGATCTTCTTGACTAAGTTTGTTTAACGAAAAAGCCGGGAATTGGAAAAGTAATTTCTTTAATTCTTCATCATTTGTATCATTTGAGAAAATGGTAGTCAGCATGATGGGTTTTTGTTAGTAATAGAAATCGATGCGTAAAAAATTTTATAGGCAATGAAAAAAATTTTGGGAAATTATTGAAAGTAGTCCTCATATTATTATTAAAGTTCAATTTTGGTCCCTATACCATGTTTTCTCGATAATTGGTATTGGTGCGAATTATCATCAAGACTCATGATCTTCTTGACTACATTTGTTTCATGAAAAAGCCAAGAATTGGAAAAATAATTTCTTTAATTCTTCGTTCTTTGTATCGTTTGAGAAAACGGAAGCCAACATGATGGGTTTTATTCCATCAGCAGTAAAAATAATTTCAAGAAATTATCAAAAGTAGTCCTCATATTATTATCGAGTTCAATTTTGGTCCCTATACCATGTTTTGTCGATAATTGGTAATGGTGCAAGTTATGATTGAGACTCATGATTTTCTCGACTATGTTTGTTTCACGAAAAAAACGGGTATTGGAAAAATAATTTCTTTAATTTTTCATTATTGTTTGAGAAAATGGGAGTCTAAATGAAGGGTTTTTGTTAGTCATAGAAATCGATGCAAAAAAAAATTTCATCAGTAGTGAAAAAAATTTCGGTAAATTATTGAAAGTAGCCCTTATATTATTATCGAAGTTCAATTTTGGTCCCTATACCATGTTTTGTCAATAATTGGTATCGATGCAAATTATCAACGAGACTCACGATCTTCTTGACTATGTTTGTTTCATGAAAAGTCGGGAATTGGAAAAATGATTTCTCAATTCTTCCTTGTTTGTATCGTTCAGAAAAACGGGTGTCAACATGATGGGTTTCTGTTAGTAAAAGAAATCAAATGTAAAAGATTCCGTAGGCAGTGAAATTATTGAAAGTAGTCCTCATACTATTGCCAGAGTTCAATTTTGGTCCCTATACCATGTTTTATCGATAATTTGGTCCCTCAACTTACCTCCAGGGACAAATGAAGGACGGTTTTTCATATTCCATCCAAACGCATGGACGGCAACGGAGTATGTCATGTCAGCACTGGAAATCACAGGTGGCGCTGATGCGGACCAATCACGGAAAAGTAGCTGAGTCAGCCTTATCTTGCAGAGAAAAAAGGCGGGGATAGGCGCAGGGTTTCGTCGCATGGTTCGGTCCCGAGATGTGCATTCGTTCAAGGGCCATTAAAAGATCTTGAGGAGAGGCTTGAGACGTCAAGCTGCAAGGGCGAGGGATGTGATTATGTTGATGGTCGCATCTTGGGACATCACCATTGTCGTTCTCCTCTGTGTTTTGCCAGATCAAGACAGTAAGGACTCTATACCCATCTGGCTACTGTAGGATCCTTCTGGACAGTTTCATGCGAGTTTCAATATGGTGAGTTTCCATGCCCGATGAACGAAGGTAGCCCCAGTAATAGGCCCGTCAAGGCATCGCCACACTTGGTCGGGTTGATCCCTGTGTTGATCCACGCATGGTTCGATAGGAACTAGTTAGATGGTGTCCAAAACAACATCCTGAGTTGGAGCTCCTGGGACAGGCAAAGAATTATCACCAACTGATGTTTTAAAGACCGGACCGAACCCGCCAGTGTTCATACCTTTATACCGTTGATGGTCCGAATCGGTCAAGAAGTGGACAAACAGGTCAAAACCCGCATTGCCGCTCAAACCATTACGGTTTAAACCGGATCAAACTGGTGTACTTCGAATAATATTTTAATCTTGTGAAAATCAAGTTGTGCAGTGGAGGGCATGGTTTGAATTTTAACCTCTTGGAAACTATTCATTGACTTTACCATCAGAATTGAGTAGAATAGCCTTATGCTCAATTACTAGCAAACAATTAGGATGCATTTAGTAACATTTTTGTTCCTAAAAATAATTTTTTGAGAAATAGCTCTTTTCTATTTTTACTCCCTAGAATAATTTCTGAACAAAACAATACGTTTGATAACTGTACAAATTTTCTATTTTCAAAATATAAAAATAATATAAATGCGTTTAGTATCAACTCAAAAAAAAAATTATTCTTTTTTTCCGATGGCGGTGGCGACCGGCGGAGGGGCAACCGGCAACCATCGTCCGGCATTCAGTGGCCAAAGATCAATGGCGGCGGCAGACAACTAACAACGGCAATCGACGGGTGACAACGGTCACAAATAGCAATAACCCAAGAAATAACTTTCTAGAAATTGTTCCTAGGATCAAGAAGCTATTTTTTTTAACTTCTCATTTCTATTCTAAATATATTCTCGTGAACAACTTTCTATTCCGAGGAATAAAAATACTAGCGGATATTACAAACGAATTTCTATTCTAGGGAATAAAATAATAGAAAAACAAAGAAATTGAAGCGTTACCAAACGCTATCTTAGTTTATGAGCTACTTTTTTCGCCATTTTCAGAAAAAAGGCATGGTTTGAATTTTGACCTCTTGGAAAACATTCATTCACTTTACCATCAGAACTTAGTAGAGCCTTCCGCTCAATTCCTGGCAAACAATTAGTTTATGGGCTATTTCTTTCGCCTTTTTCAGAAAAGCTCTATTCAGGTCATAGCGAGATTCCATCCCATGACCTCCAATATAAGTGGAGAAGACTCTACCAACTCCACTATAGATGAATGAATACCCGTGAAGTCCGCCTTCGGTTTACATAGTGGTTAATTTTCAAGCCACCAAGTTCTTTTTAAACATTGCTTTGCCCTTGCATGCCCTACTATTATGCCCAAACTGCCTGCATCTGATGCATCTCGTTTGCAGTTATCCCCCACCAGCTCTATGTAGATTCACGAGCTCATCTGGATCTAGAGTTGATCATTCGATTGGATACATCGTTCCTCCTGCCCGGGTTCCCAAGTAGAGATGTTCATATTTCCTAAGAACAATTAATAACCCTTAACAAGTGCCCCAAGCATTCATTAATAAAATTCCAACGTCTCGCACCAGTTGAGGATTGAGGTCCTCCCTAGGCATTCGTATATGCCTCTTTAACCAACTTTTACTATATTACCTTGTTTCTTTTGTTCTTCCTCTCTTATTTGGCTAGTGTTTATAAATTAGGTTTCCAAAAAGTACTATTGGATCCTTATTTGAAGGAAAAAGTGTCCACCAGTCACCTATTTGCCTAGGTAAGAACTAACTTTCTTTGCTATAATACAGGAATAAGTGGAAGTGATAAACATAGAGGCTTTATTGGAAATCACAAGTTAAACCACCAAAGATACATCAAACGTGAATCCTGCTTTGCGCTAAGCTGAAAAATAAGATCTTTGATTTCTCATCTTATCAGGTGCATATGGACACAGAAGAAACAGATTACAAAGTTCCAAACATAACTCACTCTCTGGTCAAAACTGTCCGGTCTCAATTGGGTAAGCTGGCGGCGGGCTCTAATAGAGTCTGATCCGGGTTCAAAGATTCCCAGTCAATTTGCTTGAGCATGTTAAACCGCTCATCCAATGTTATAAACCCAGCTTCAGGGGCAACCACACCATATTTCCCAGCCTTGTAAAGCAAAAGAACACTGTCCCCCATATCAGGACCATGGAGCTTTCCTGTTAACAATACTCTCAGGGGCATGAAAAGTGATTTTCCCTGCAATGGCAGTAAAGGTCAAAGTGTGTATTTTCTAATCTTCCAAGAGCTAAAAGCCAAAACAAATATAACAATGTCAATTTTATCGGTGGAGCCAATTGAGGATCACCTTGCGCTTTAGGGATTTGCCAAAGCCCTTCACCCACTTCTGCCACCCTGCATGGCCTTCTTCAAGTGCACCTATGAGCTCGCCACTGTCATAGGCAGCTATGAGGCTTGCTGAGACTTCAGGAAGCTTATCTTCTACTACCACTTTACCTTCAGAGCTAGAGATAAAATTATATCTGTCATCACCAATCCAGAAGCAAACCCTAGGCAACTTTTCATCCGTATCTTAATTTCATTTCACCATTCTCTCATTTTATAAAAGCTAATGTATATGTTCTATCAGTCCTTGTTGCAGTTAGCAGGAAAATTTGCACAGGATTAACTTGAAATCGACAGCAATGGAAAGAAATACCATATCCAATATATGATAGTAAAAAACATCTTCTAAAGTGAATACAACCAATTAAGGTAATCACCTCGTCAATGTAGCATGTAAGGGATATGCGAACAAATTAGTCAGCGCTTTATCTGAGTCCGTTATCAGGTCAATCCCATCTTTGAGAAGTTGAACTGCTTCCTGTGGATGCCATACCACATCACAGATTTAAGAATGCACTATAGCACAACAAAAAATAATCTAGTACCAAAATGGACTTGCAGGCTAAAAGTTCAGGAAGTATGCCAATTCTTCACTTTGACAGTCAGCAAAACTTTAACTGTTGTAGGAATAGCTAAACAAGGGATGTTATCTACCGTACAATATATATAGCATATTGACTTTGCATAACATATCAAATCCACAATGGCACAGGACAGCCTTCTAGTTATTGATTAGGAAAATAATTGACACAGCAGTAAATATGAACTCACATCAACAATTGGCCCATCTGATTCTTTCAAAGTCCCAGTGTTCTTCCAGTGCTGACCAATAAGCTTGGTCAATGCCTCTGATGGAATCGCTCTTAAATGCTGACCATTCATCCACCTTTAGTTCAGACATATCAAAGTAGATTCTTTCAGAAAACATCAATACAACTATCTAGGGGCAATAGGTGGCAGAGCACATAAACTACATGCACTGCAGCTACATGCTATAGGCAGCTCTCAGTGATAAAGGGAGGGATGAAAGCAGAGGCTAGCTGAAAGGTAATTATTACCTTAGCTTAGTAGAATCAAAGATTGCACCACTTTTGTTGACTCGCTCAATCGTGAACTTTTCAACTGTGAATTGCATAAAAGTACCCATGTTAAGAATTTAGCCAAATGAAAAGGGGGCCTTTGGACAATAATCTATAACATCCAAAGGCCGTAAGTGAAAGTCAAAGGCAAAACACAAACCAAGTTGCTCAAGGGTGAAAAATTCATTTTCAGTTCCATCTCCCCATCCCAACAGAGCCAGATAGTTCACCATTGCCTGAGGGAAATATCCCATCTCCCTAAACTGTCACATGTAATTAGAAAGAATTATATTTCTTATCCTAGTAGGAACTTCAACCAGAAGTGAAGCTAAAGTCTTAAGCAGAATCAGACAGAAAACTGAGACAGTATTTAAGTTAAATTTACCTGGCCCACTGAAGTTGCACCATGCCTTTTTGACAATTTACTTCTATCAGGTGCAAGGATCAAGGAAACATGTGCAAAGTAAGGCATTGGGAAGCCCAGAGCCTGTATTGAGAGTAAGAGGACAAATTTATGCTGCAAGGAACCAATGAAAACCCATTACTAAATATGAGGCATGAATCACATTACCTTATAAATAAGAGCTTGCCTCAGAGTATTTGGCAGATGCTCTTCCGCTCTGATGCACACATGTCAGGAGAATGAGGTGAAGAATGACGCAAAGCCTAAAACTATAGATGACTTGGGGAAAAGAAATCAACTTGCAAATACCCCAACTACTCGTGTGAGTAACGAATATTAAGTACCTTATAACATGTGAAATAGCCATAGTTGCATCATCGACGGTGACACAGAAATTGTAAACTGGCTGTCCATTGCTCCGCATAATTACAAAATCTCCAAGTGTGTCCAAGTTCCAACTAACCTTCACAACACTATCCATAAGGTCAACAGCACATACCATTGCACAAAAAGGGAAAGATACATTTCATCATTCATATAAGTTATTGTGATCAAACTGATTGTTTCAAGTCAAGTGATTTTCTGGAATTCAACACTATGTTTTCAAGAGATTAATGGAAGCTAGCTCTCAAAAGCAACCTGCATAGCACTCACAGCGCAAATTAAAGATTCACTTATGCTGAAATACACTAGTCTTTTGGCTGTAATGACTATATTGAAGGTGTTAATGGCCACCACTAATTTGACATTTGGAATATCATGGAGAAATTTGTTTTTAACTTCATCAGAGTTCATGCCCACAAAGTAATTGAGTTTTTCTTTTTTCAATTTTTCATGGCCGCACTAGGTCCTCAGCTTCACAAAATTTTTTATCACTTTAGGACAGAACTTACACACAGACAGCTTTGGTTCAATAAGAACATGAAAAAGTCAGAATGCAGGCTGACATTAATGGAAACATAACTTACTTCTCCTCGAATAAGATCACTTATTTTCAAACTACCCTCCTTTGGCACACGAAAACGATATGTGAAAGGGGTTCCCTTTGCCAACTCTTCTTGCACTTCTTCTTCGGTTGCAGTAGCCCATCGTCCAGTATAAACTGGAGGCAGTTGCTTTAGTTTCACAATCTCCTTCATTTTCTCAAGCTCCTGGAGTAATAATCTAACAACTTTAAGTACTTCAAGCTAAACTTCAATGGAAACACGACAAACACTTCTGATTCTTAAATACAATGGGATTATCTCTAGATGAATTGTAAGATGTGAAACTAACTCAAAGTAATAATGACTGACCAACACATCCAGCCAGATAACACCTAGCAGTAAAACTGTAAGTAAACAAGGCAATAAAAGCTGACAACCATTGAAATTTCATGTACATATCGTTTCAATCAAGCCTCACAAAAGAAGGGAGATGACAAGCAGCCACATTTGAGGTTGCTCTCATACTTCCATATATTGAATCAGAGACCAATATTCCTCACTTACAAGATCAACCAACTGGATCATCCTCTCTAATTGAAATTTCAATACAATCTTCTCGGCAAGTACAGAGCTTCTCGCATACATTGAATTAATGAAGTTCAGAGATCAACAGCTAGAAGAGATTACCTCATTTGAACAAAAGCAGCGGTAGACATGACCAGATTCTAAAAGCTTCTGAGCATGCTCCTTGTAAAGGGAGTTCCTCTCAGATTGCCGGTACGGTCCATAATCTCCACCAATGCCGGGGCCTAGAAGATTTTACCGAAGATATTATCATGGATAACATAAACGAGAAACTCCACAAAACACAACATCAACATTAATAATCAAAAACCTTACCAAAAAAAAACATTAATAATCAAAAAGGCGGAAAGTCTACAACACACTTCAAAGATTCAGAAGCAAAACAAGCAACAAAACTAACTAAGACCATGTCAATACAAACACAATTCCCAAAAAAGGATTTGGAATTGGGACTAACAATTCACAGTTAATTGCGCAAGTAAGCACGAAAAACTTCCCCTGTTTTGATAAACATTAGATGTGAAAACTCGAAAGAAGCAAGGGAAAAAAGAAAACCTTCATCCCAATCAAGCCCAAGCCAAGACAGATCCTGCAACACTGCCTCCTCGGACTCCTTGGTTGACCTCTCCAAGTCAGTGTCCTCGATTCTAAGCACAAATTTCCCGCCTTTCGACCTGAATCAGCTCCAAAAAACACAAAAGAATGAAAACAACCTCAAGCACCCCATTCGCATAAGCGGCCACCAAAACCACAACGCATACACGCGCCAAAGAAAGAGAGAGGAACAACTACCTAGCGAACAGGTAATTGAAAAGCGCGGTCCTGGCGCCGCCGACGTGGAGGTTGCCGGTCGGAGAAGGGGCGAACCGTACGCGGACTTGGCCGTCGGAGGCCGCAGAGGCGGAGACGGCGAAGCCTCTCCGGGGGACGGGGACGGCGATCGACCTCAGGCGGCGACGGGAGAGGACCGGAGGATGGGCGAGGGCGATCTCGCCGATCGACCTGAGCCGGACCCAACAAGGCGAACCGATGAAAGTCGCCATTTCTACTCCTTTCACCTGCACGCGCTCCGCAGAGCCGAGAAGTTCCGCCGGCGGCGGCGGCGGTAGCGGTGGTGGTGGTGATGGTGGACTTGGTGATGAGCGGAGTCGAAGTGAAGAAGAAGAGATAACGAGAGATTCGAGAGTTGCTTGTACGTTTCGCGTTTTTGGATCGTTGCTGGAGATGCGGACATAAGAACGCACTGTCGTTTTTGCGGGTACGATATGGAATTCTTTTAAAGTAGAGTTAATAATACCAAAAAGTTACATATGTTACAAATTTAACTTAAATTAATTTTTTTGCTATCAAAAATCTCAAATTGATACACATATAATCAATTACCTCAAATTAATTTTTTACTATTATATTTGCGACAAATTTACCCTTTATTAATTTTTGCGTCATCGAAATTAACAATTTAATTGTAAAATTTAACAAAATTAACTAGAATGGTAAATTTGTCGTAAATATATCAGTTTAATGTTTTTTGTGATCAAAACATTAATTTAGGATAAATTTATTATAATTATACTATTTTAAGATTTTTTTATAGTATTAAGACCTTTTAAATATTGACAAAACCATGTGCGAATATTTATTAATGTAAAAGGGAACGAGTGCAACGTTAGAACATTTATGAATGCAACTATACTAGTAATTCATTTTGACCGAAAAAGTAAAAATTGCTTATTGTAAATCAAAACATACATCACTTGAGATAGCTTAGGAAAAATCATAAAAAATCATAGATTATATTCATTGTGACACATTTATCCCAAACTTTTTTTGTAGCATAAAAAAACCCGGAAGTCGTACTTATGTAATAAACGTTTTTTTATGACACTAAAAATTCTAAATTTCACCCAACCACGAGCAACGCAGTTAGTGTGCATTCTCTCCCGCATCATCGAGATCAAGAGTTCGAATCCTCTCGTTGCTAAAGTGTTGTAAGAGGGGTCCCCGGCGTTGGGGGTGCTTGGCCACCTCCTCGAGATTTACGTTTAAATAGCGGCCATGCAATGGCAGGCCTCCAACTGTATTACTGAGGCATTGGAGGGTCGTGTGCTCCCTCGAAGGGGTGAGCTCCGGCGATTCCTCGATATAAAAAAAATTTCTAAATTTATATATACATGACATATTTTCCTCAAAATTTGAGGTAAATGTGTTATTGAGTGCGAATTTGGGGTCTTTGTTATAGCAAAAAAAAAATTTGGATAAATATATTACACAGATATAAATTTATGATATTTTGTGTCAAAAAAATTTCGAGTAAATGTGTCATATAAGTATAATTTTAAGTTTTTAGTATCACAAAAAAATTTTAAGATAAATATATTATGGTGAGTATAGTTTAGGATTTTATTGACTTTTTTCCTTTATTTGTTTAATTTATATCTATGACTATCTCTAAAAAATTTAATAAGAAAAAAGATCTTAAGTTTGAAAAACAGATTATTGTATCATCAAATGACGTGGAGTCCATATTCCACCATCGGTTTCAGGAAAATGGAAACTCCAACGGATTGATAAGGCTGTCCACTGAATGTATCTAACTATGGTCTTAACCTCCGTGATATTTTCTCGTATTATACTTTTTTTTTAATAAATATACTAAATAACATAAAAAATTATCAAAAAAATGCAATTAAATTATAAAATTTTCAAAAACTACAATCAAATCTTAAATCTTAACACGAAAGTATAATCGAATTTTAAAATTTTCAAAAAGTATAATCGGCAGAAAAACTTAATTAAATCGATTTGATAAGTTTAAGAATTTGATTATATTTTTGAAAATTTAAGAAGTTAATTACATTTCATGATAAGTTTTAAAATAAATTTCCCAAGATCTACCATATCATGGGTTCCTTAAAAGAGACCTCGGGAAAGATTCTTCAAATAAAACTAGTTTGTTCATTGATAGCTTATGCCTTCATCAAAAGTAGCCATCATCGACAAATCTCATTGCTCGTCGATTTAATTTAACCAAAGTTCACTATTTTTTTTGGGTGTTAACATTACTTTACAACAACAATCAACGCATTAATTTTTTTTTAAAGAAACTCAACAATTCGTATTTTTCTATAATTATTTACAAAGTATTTAGAGACAACGGTTAACAAGTCAGAAAAAGATTTTCTATATAAAAAGCTTAAACAAATTTCTTAAAAAAAAAAATTTCATCTTAGCCCATTGTGAAAAAAACATCTCATCGTTCCCTCTCCTTCCGTCCGACGATGAACGCCGTGCGAGCTCCGACTCCGCTCCACTCTCTCCCGTCCGTTCTTCCCCTCTCCCGGCCGAGCCGCCGTCCCCGGCCTCCTCCGCCGCCGCTCCTCCCGAAGGCCATGAGGGTTTCGATGAGGGACCGGAGCAAGAACCGGAAGCCGCTCCAGCGGGGGCGGAGCCTCAGCATCGAGGCCATCCAGGCCGTGCAGGCGCTGAAGCGGGCGAGTGGCAAGGACCCGCGGTCGTTCGAGGTGGTCCGCCGCTCCACCTTCGATCGCCTCCTGAAGCGCGACATGATCGAGGTGCTCCGGGAGCTGCTCCGGCAGAGCCGGTGCGACCTGGCCCTCAAGGTGTTTGTTCTATTGCTTTCTTCGTTATGGGTCTTGCGGCCTGTCTCGTGAATGAACTGAATTGAATTGGCATTTGATGCTCCTCGTTGCTTTGATTTCGTTCTTTTCCTGTTTGGGAGTTGGATTGACCGTAGGCCTCTTCGGAGGAAAGTGCAATTGGGATGCATCACCAAAGATGACAGATGAAAAGAAAAAATTGCCTTTTACTGGTTTGCATTTGGGATAAGTATGCTTTGAAGTTTTGAAGCACTCATGTACATGAGTGAGTTCCTTCATGGCAGATTCATACTTAAAAAGCTGGGATCTTGGGTTGTCTGGACCTGTGGTTGTATCATGATTGTTCCTCAAGAATGAAATTATCTCATCTTGCCTGACTTAATGTGATTGTCGCACTACTGTGAAAGCTCAGTTTGGGAATATGGCCTCTCTAATGGACTGACCATTTAGTTGGAGGCATATTCTTGCAACTGTTTTTGCTGTATGAGTCCAAAGAGAGCAAGTAAATAAGTGAACAAGGAATATCCAAAGTAGAGTTGGTGCTTTGGAATCTAGTGCCTCTTCTCACAGTCGTCCCACCACTAAGGATCCATCCTCGGTTATGACTACTGCCGCTGTATGCCAAATGGGAGTTTTGGGTTAGCAAAAAGAGCAGTGAACTAGAAGTACCCGTCTCCATGCTAGAGATAGAATACAATAACCATACTTTATCTGGCACAGTGATGCAATCACGATGGCTAGGTTTTTTTTTTTTTTTTTGGGTGCAGTCAGGCCTGAGTTTGGTTGGGGAGACATGTGCACTTGTCTAGGTTTGGTATATGAGGAAGTTGGCATTATGATAAGTGCATTGGTCAAAGGGGGATGGGGTGCTTGTGACCATTTGGCTGTAAACTTCACAAAGCAGTCCTGATTACGTGACCTTTACATGGACAGAGTATTAATTAAGATCGATGACATGAGGGGCCTCATCCCTGTCTCTTGTAACAAGGGAAGGTTTTCTTGCTGTTGTGTTTGTTCAAAAGGATGGGATACATTATCTTGTGTGCTTTCCCACTGTCCTGGATGCCATATGGCGATAATTTATATACCTGTTCTAATACATGTGATTTAGGTAATTGAATATTGTTTGTTTCTCGCTCCATAATTTTTGTAGTGGTCAGTATTACTCTCTGCTGACATCTTTTAAATGCTTTGACTCATTCCTCCAGGTTTTTGAAGATATTCGGAAGGAGTACTGGTATAAGGCTCAAGTACTGTTGTATGCTGAAATGTTTTCAGTGTTTGCTGGCAATGGATTGTTTGAGGATGTTAAACTTCTTTACCTGTATTTGAGAACAGAAGATAATATCGAGCCTCATCTTGAGGGGTTTAATGGTGTCTTGAGAACCTTCATAAGTTTTAGTCTTGTTGAATTGGCAACAGACTGCTATTACTTCATGAAAGAAATACGATGTGAACCAGATAGGTCCTCCTTTAGGATTCTTATAAATGGTCTTGAATCAATGGGAGAACAGGTTGCTTCAGCTAAGCTAAGAGAGGAGGCTCAAAAGTATTATGGGGATCTGGAATTTTTACATGAGACCGAAGAGATGATATGCCAATCTTGATCATACACATCACTATAGAAAGAGTCGAAAAGGCCAGGTCTGCTGTGCCTTCATTTTCAGTTTCAACTGAAACCAAGTGTTTTATCGAAAAGATGTAAAGGAAGTAGAGTTGGTACATATCCTTTGTGTTGTACATTCTAGGAACTTAATGGCAGTTCAAAATAATATTCCAATATATTTGATTTTTAGTAGAAAAATGACTGATATTTGCAGCATACCGTTTCTTTTCCATTTTCTTAACTTGGTCTCATCTGGAAATTTGATTATCTGTTTCTGCTTTGCTTTGTAGTCAAGCAATCAAATATTCCTTGATTGGAATTACCCTTTTTGATGTGGTGAAACTTTTGAGTTCCTGATTCCCCGAATTGATTATTCCTTTTGCATGATAGCATCAATGCTATTTAAACAAGTTCTCCTGTACAGATTGACACTTACAAGAAGGCACAATCCCTTTAGCTTGCCATGTACATCGCTAGTTCTAAGCAAAATATCATAAAGCATCAATCTGTGGCTTAAATGTGTAAGTTCTAGCCTTTTTGCTCTCAAAACTATTTGGATTCAGGGAGTTCAAATGAGCTTGGGCAAGCCAGTGGTGTCAGTTGGCAATAGGTACTCCTTATAACATTTGGAAGGTATGATGTGAATATACATACTCCAATTGCCCAGTGTAAATGCATTGCTTGGCAATGAAGGCATGCCTCTACCTTTTGATCATTAACACAATACAATGAGACAAAACTGGGGTCTCAGATTCATAGTCTTTTCCACCGTTTTAGGCAACTTTGCTACACTTTTTTGTTGCTACTAAGTTCGTGGTACAGAGAAGACATGATAGATTCTGCTTCTAATATGAATGCTTTGCCTTGAAGCTTGAAGCAAAATGCTGGCAGTATACATTTCCTGTTCTTCATGGTTTTCCATGTTTAGAACTGTTTCCCTTCGAACGTCTGACCGAACTGCCAGCTCGGCGGAGCCACATTGTAAGATGTGAGGGTTCTTCTGTCGCTGGTGGTCACCTCGAAAGAGAGAGGCTGTCCTCTAAGGTCGACGTTGCATTGCCAATTTTGGCCCCAGTTTCTCGCCATTGGTATCCACCCTGTTTTTGATCCCTTCACTTTCACGGCAATGGCCTCCCCGTCTAGGCCTACATTCGTTAACAAGACCTGATAGAAGTGAGAGTTTCCACTCAATGTGAATCTCAGACCACCGCTTCTCATACACTTCACCCTGCAGATGTTCACACAGAGTCGAAAGACATAAGGAATCAAGTCTCCCAAATACATCTGATAAAGTAGCTGCATTTGTGTGGGTTGCTTTCATCATACCTCCTGTACTGAACAGGCACCATATCAGCCCTTCGCTCCGCAATCTCGGCGAAGGCTGCCTCCGACATCTCGAAGTGTTCCTGCGGGAAGTTGCACCACCCGCCGTAGTCGCCTGAGAGCCCGTAGTTCGGAGGACAGAAGTCGGTGGCTGTGAGGATCACCGACGGGCTGCCGGGGAGGCACCAGATGATGTGGTCGACGCACCGGAGCTCGAAGCAAGCCCCGCAGGTACTCCCTCTGTTAAACAGCATGGCGCTCAAGCCGGCACTGTACCTGCCATAGGTGGCCCTGTGAAGGTCCCCGTAACCACAAGCCCCTCCTGCCAAACATCGGAAACAGAATCTGAGCAAACGACCGAAAACAGAGGAACCAACGCAAGGAAGACAAAAGGGACTACCCCTACCAGTTGTCAAAGATCCATCCGTCTCCAAGGAGTACGTCGCCGTAGCAGACTTCCATTCGCCACCAGAGTCAGAGGAGGCGGCAAGCTCGCAGCTTTGCACAAGAATCAAGCACAGAAACGCGGACCGAAGAAAACCCATTTGAGAACCAGTGCTTCCTAGGAAGTTCGGCTTCGTACTTCCACTTGGGATTCCTCACCTTTTCCTCCTCATGGCCATGGGGATTTGGACAAGGAGAGGGAAAGGGAAGGGGAGGGAAATGACGGATGACTCCTCGAACCCTTTTGACGAAAAGCAGCAAATGGCTACCTCAGTTCACACCGTGGGGCGGGACATTCCAAAGAGCGCTTTGCCCGAAACTTTGGGTGCAAACCGAGGAATGGAAGAGAAGGGTTTGAGGCTTTACGTTGGTGGCAGACACTGGGAGGAAAAAGGTGGGAAAGTCCCGGAAGCAGCAACGTTCGTCCAAAGGAGCTGAAGGGTATTATTTTCCACACTTTGCTGCAGAAATGCGGGCCTGTTCTGGCTCTTCTTTTGAGAAGAGAAACCAGAGATGCAGGGAGAAAGAGAGAGAGAGAGACTCCATTGTCAATAAAGTTTTGTGGCTGATTTGAAGAAGAAACGCCAATCAATGATTCGGCGGGAAGGGGCCCTGGACTTCTGCAATTATGCGAGGGAGAGGGAAAACGCTGAACAGGAGTGAATGCCGCACGCGTTCTTTACTCTTGACATGTGATGATCACCCCGCAATTCGTGTGTTGAAAGTAGGCTAAGTGCAACTGATTCTAGGCGCATGCTAACCTTTTTCTTTTCTTTTGCTGCTTATTAGGTCACAACGTCTGTACCATGAAGGGGGTTTTGAACCGAACCCATGGCTTTATCATAGCCTTGGTCGAGTCTCACTGCCAAGCCACGTGCCTAAGGGGCTCTATCTAGCTCGGCGCGCAGCATTGGATGTCATTTTGAATTGAATGACTTAGGTATATTTTTCCGTCGTGTTATTCAATTTAGCTTTATCTTTTAAAGGAGCTTGCGTTTTCTTTTTAACCCTATTTTGTATTTGGGATATCCCAAATTGACTGCATTATCCTTTCCAAGTATCACTTATCATCACGTTGAAACTTCAAATTATTCAATTATAACACCATGAAGATTAAGGCCAAACGTGGGGCCGCTCTTGATTTAAACCTTTTTTCTTCTTTTTTTGGGTTTCTTCCTTTTTTGTTTTTTTCCCATGTGAAACGAAACCAATCTATTTGACAGATAGATAATTAGATTTTGTGTCAATGAGTTGTATATTTATATATGTTAATTCCATGCTAGCAAGACCATTATTCTAAAAACACCTATGCACAAGTATGAGTGAAAAGAATCGTCTAATAATTTTAATGGATGCATTTGTTTGATTAAATTCAATATGTCAGTATGTGATAAGTGGCTCAATTTTCATTTTATTCGGTGAACCACACGTTTTCTCAAAGATATTTTGAACGATAATGGCCAATATGACAAAGTTAAGTAGATTAAAAATTCTAAACATTATTATGCAAATTCAAAAGGAAAATCTCCCCAAGACGTTATATCATGGGACAATATCTTTGCTCTGATTACATGGAATGATAGTGGAATATGACTTTGTGTGTAATGTATATAGCGATCCCATTATTCAATACTTCAGTAAACTCCCATAAATATTTATTGGAGAAGAACAAGGAAAAATTAAGTGAATAATGGGCAAATAAAACTTTTTTTTTACTCCAATGTATGATTAATGCTTGCATGGATTACAATCGAAGTTAAACTCTGATACAAGTGGACAATGGAAAATAAGTTCCAAAGAAAACAAACATGTAGGAAGTATTGATATACGATGGGTGAAAGAAGCGGTGCTAGGGTGAAAAAAGTTGTAAGAGAGGTGTAAGGGTATTTTTGTCTTTTAATAAAATAATAATAATAATAAAAGGTTAGAATTGACAGGACTGGACCTACACTTAATTTAGTCTTCATTGTGTGAGTAGAATTGTGATTGATAAATTTGAAGTTTTAACGTTATGCTAATGGGACCTACGAGTAGCGAGGGAATTTTACCATAAATAATAGAGGTGAGAAACACGGACCCGTCAAATCACGACCTATCTAGACCGAATTGGACTGGCCAATTCTAAATGGTTCTTGAAGATGTCAATCTGGATCCCAATTCCATAAAATTGGAATTAATGATTTTCGGTCCGATTCCTGATTTCAGAGAGAACTGGACTAATGATTTTTTATTTTTCTATTTCTCATGTGTGCCGCTTGGAGCTACTTCGTTATCTATCTTTGTCCTTTGTATTTGGTAAGCCATTCATAAAATTAACCACTATAAATAATCTATAAACTCTCAAAGGGAGTACAACATCGACCAATCAGTATCATAATGGGTTCATGATGTGGTCAAATTCATGAAGTTATTGTTGGAAAGGAGTAGTTTGGGTTCTAAGGCTCTGCATGGCAACAGTTTTGTTTCCGAGAACAGTTTATGCTTTCGAAATGTTTTTTTGTTTTACGTTCCCAGAACGTTTACGAAAGCATTTGAAGGCGTTTGCAATTGAAAATTTTTTTGTTTAAACAAATACGTTTGGTAAAAATTTCCAATCTTTTAATTCTTTTAATTTTCTTTTTTTTTTTGCTCCCTGTTGGCTGCCGCCGGAGCCTCGCCCAGCCACCGGCAAGGCTCGGCCTTGCCCAAATCTGCAAGGCCAAGCCTCGCCGGGGTGGCGAGGCTAGGCTCTAGGCTCGTCGTGGCGGCCGAGCCTCGCCGGTGGCCGGCGAGGCTCGCCGCTGCTCGGCGCCGCCCGGGCGAGGCTCCGGCGAGCTTGCGGACCTCGCCCGGCTCGGCGAGGCGGCGCGCGGCGATGGGGCGGCTGAGGGGTGGGAGAAAGAAGAGGAAGAGGAAGAAGAAGAAGAAAAGAAAAGAGAAAGAAAAAGGAAAAAAAGAAAGGAAAAAAAAAGTGTTTCTTGAAATTGTTCCCGAACAAGAAACAACTTTTCTTGTTTCGATTTCTACTCCAAATCACGTTCAGGGAACAAAAAATTTACCAAACGCGTTTTACGTTCTGGAACAAAAAATCTGCTCTCGGGAACAAAAGAATAGAAACAAATGTTGGGAGCGTTACGTGCGAACCTAAATGTCTAGACACAAATATGTGTAAAGGGTTGCATTTTGATTTCATTATCTCCCATCGGACTGCTTGGCCAGATCCATCACCGCTACTAAAGAATGAGATGAAAAAAGTGTGCCTCATGATATCTCTATCCTAAACCGGTAACATATGTTGGTAACATACACGCACAAAGTCGGTTTCAAAGTCACCACCCTTGAGTTCGCGTCAAAACTAATGCCGAGTTCAAAAGGAAGTTTCTTTATTGATGATGTTACTACACAACAAAGGGTAAGTTGTACATGAATGAGTCGAGAACACGGACGACAACATGGTTCAAAAGGGGTCGGACTCATCGGGCGAGACAATGATGTCTTCCAAGGGCATGACCAGGCCAACTTCCGACTCGCCGCCCTTGTTGCGAACGGCGAGGGAGTCCAAGTCGTAAACCCCGTCCCTGCTGCCGCCTTTGCTCCGGGAGCTCTCGGAGTCGGAATAGAGCTTGTGCGTCGCTTGATCCAGCGTCCCTTCTCTGTAGACATAAATGGCCTCGCCCTCCTCCAGAGCATGCCACTTGCTGTAGAGATCAACTCGGCTCATGGATATGCCCCTATATATCATGAAATAGAAATAATAAATTAAGCAAACCCTAGATTTTAAGGAAAATTTCAAATAAGAGCTTGAGATCCAGAGTGGACTCTGTAATTAGCGTTCGTGATCGGTAATTAATTAGTGAATTAGATCAAATGATCGTCAACTTTCGTTAGTGAATAACCGCCGAGAGCTTAATCAGAAATAATTTCCCGTTTCATTTTTTTTTCCTGGTTTTATCCTATAGATATTTTATAAGTCCTTGTGTGTGCTATGTGCTGTATGCAAATTATGAAATCTAAAAATAATTTCCTATTTTAGTTTTTTATTTGGTTCTATCATATATTTATTTTACAAGCTGTGTGTAGGTTGCGAAACTCGGAAATAATTTCCCATCTCATTTTTTTTTCTTGGGTCGGGTTCTATCCTGTATTTATTTTATAAGTTGTAATAATTCCTGTTTCATTTTTTTTTTTTTTAGTCCGGCTCCGAGAAGGTCACAAAAGGACTCCTTGTAGGTAATTATCTCTACATTGCACTGAATAGTAGTTTATTAATTTCAGATTCTATTAGCTCTGTAATCATACTCAAACTAGGAATTGCATTAATTGCTAAGACTTTGGCCTGTATCTACAACCCTAATAATTATGGAATCCGCATTTATGATATTTAAAGTTGGAAGAAATTTCGTATTTTCCAGAATTTTTTTTTTCCTACCGGCAAGTATGTAAACAAAATCCAAGCTACACATCATCGTACTGAATTATCTGGAAAATTGAATTTCGAAAAGTGAGATTGAATTCGCAATTCTGATAAGCATTATCATCCGCCTAAACTGATTTTCACAAACTCTGAAGAGAGAAGATTATAAGATCCACCTTAACAACAATGGCGGTCGCATTAGGAATGACGTAATTACCTAACATCTTGACGTAACGCATATGCCCGAATCGCCTAAATAGCACACATTGGCATGGAAATATTACTTCAAAATTGCGCATCCATATATCGCATAGAGGAGGATACGAGAGAAAAACTCGTAGCAGTCGTACCTAACATGAAAAACGATCGAGATGTCGTGCTTCCGGAGATGGAAGTTGACGGCCTCTAGGAAAGCCTGGTAGGTGTGGTTGTGGAGGCCGTCGATCCTCGGGTACGGCAGCCTTGGCCTTGGGCGGCCATGCGGCCCAGCGGCGAACACGTACTCTCTCCAAGTGGTGCCGCCATTGAAGCTCGGTGGGGCCGGCGGGAGGGCCGTGAAGCCGAGGGTGGCCATGATCGGCTCGAGATGCTTGTGGCTGAATAGGGGCCTGAAGTTCTTCGTCTGCCACAGGACCAGCTTCCTCATGCTCGGGGGTTTCACGATTCGCCTCTCGTCCATTGCAGCAGCAGCAGCTGCGTTTCTCAAGACGATCTTGATCTCGTTCTTGTTCTCGTTCTCGTTCTCTTCTCTTGATCTTGATCTTGATCTTGCTCCAGCTATGAAGTAATCTCTCTAATGTTGAGGACTGCAACTGTGGAGGAGTGTGCTAAACCACGATGGTGGCGGAACAAATCATGGGGTTTGGCCAAAGAGCAAGAATTTGAATTTCTGGGATCGGTTTTTCGATGAAAGCCAAGTGATTTTCTTGAGATTTGGGAAGAAGGATAGTAACGAAACGATAGCTAAAATTTGAGAAGGAGAGATTGGTTTATATTGCTTGATTTTTTTTTGGAATTTGAAACATATCTAGATTCCTGGAAAGAGCTTCGGATGATACCTAATAAGGACTTATCGCTTTGGGAGATTTATTTCCTAAACTGGCTTTCTTTCTTTTAATTGAGTTAATTATTCCGTTTTAGGAAACATCCTCTCTCTCCTCTCTTTTTTTTTTCTTTTTCTTTCTTTGACCCTTTTTTTTTTTTTCCCTCGAAAACCGATTTAATGCGATTTTACCCACTAAACCTTATTTTCACTTGAAGCCCTTTTGACCAAGTTGGATATTAAGAGCTATGACATGCGGTGGAAATAATTTTTATTCTTTTTTGTAAAAAAAAAACTCTTTATTAAGATAATTTCTTTTTGGGTTAATATCACAAAGACCCTCAAACTAGTATACATATTACAAATTTATCCCAAACTAATTTTTTAACAATAAAAACTCCCATATTAGTACATTGATGACAAATTTATCCTTCATTAATTTCTTTATTTTCGCTTGAAGCCCTCTTGAACAAATTGTATATCACAAGTTATGATGTACAATGGAAATACTTTTCTCCCTTTTATTTTCATTTTTTTTCTGAAAGAAAAAGAAAGAAAGAATTCTTTACGAAAGATAAATTTCTTTTCCGAATTGAGGAACACCAAATTCCTCGTTTGACTTCCCTTCCTTTTCTAGCAAAAGTCTGGCCAAGATCTTGTGAATCTAGAAGAAAAACATCGGACACTCTAGGAACGGTGATCTTTCTGTTTTTGTCCCGTATATATGATTCTTAGGATACTCGAGAAAATACGCCGTTTTCTTCCTTTAGGGGCACAAAAAAAAAAAAAAGGAACAAATTCTATTATCGATTTGATGAATTTTTTTGGCTTCGATCAACTGCTTACTGACGGAACTAATACAAAAGAGGCGGGCCGACACGCTGCAAGCTTATATACGTGATAGGCCGAGAAACGAAGATGTAAAACATTAGGTATTTTCACAAGATATATAAGCACCTAATAAGGGGAAGGAATACGCGAGAGGATCCATTTGAGGTGGAAGACCTCGCAATAACATCCCCGTATTCCCTCTTACTCTAGGGAAGATAAATATATAGTGAGAATTGGGAATCTTTAGTAGTGAAAATAGACACCACGTCAGGATATTGGTTCTAGCTAATAGCCTCTAGCATCTTGGGTGATAAGGCGGAGGTGTAATGCCTCCTACCTAGGTCGGCATGTGCTCTCGCACAATATCGAGTAATTGAAAGATGGTCAAGCCTATTAATGAAAGGTTCTGAAGTTGTGTTTTTCCTTTGTTTCTTCGGTTTGTGAGATGTGCAAGAGACGGGTCGAGCCTCCTTCATATGTCGCACGACAAGGAGGCAGTAACTGTGGATTTGGAGTGGGGGGGTTCGGCAGTTCTCGACAGTTACTTCTCCACTAGGCAAATCCCGGGAGAACTTGCGGAAGGTGTGAAGCTGTTGCAGACTCCTGATCGGTGGGGTTGAAACGAGGGATGAGGCTTGCGGATGGCGTGAAGCTGCGGCTCTCGCCACTCGCCACGGTGCTGTTGTTGGGCGGCGTCAAAGGAAGAGGAGGAGGCTTTCCCCTCTCCTCTCCTCTCCTCTCCTCTCCCTCCATGTCTGTGAAAGTCGAATGGAGAAATCAAGATCATAAGCTAGATGGTCAGCATAGTTGCGGATGACTGTTAAAGTTCCAAACTTCAAGTAGGAAAACAACATTCATGTGCTGCTGCATACCCTGAGGAATTTCAGAATCCGAAAAAAGAAATGTTCAATAGACCAGAGATGCCATCGGTTCGCCTTGATGGTGTGAAGTTTACTCACTCAGCTGTCCGCGACGGAAGTTGGTGCTACTTTGCTCCTGCTCTCGCCTGAATATCCTGATGTTTAACATGGGATAGCGACCGGCAACGGCACAGACACATGACTTCAGCTTGGCTCAGGAAACTCGTGTCTTATTGCAGGTTCAGCAGTCTACATCTCCAGGTCCTGGATCAGAACCAGCGACGACTGCATTTCCATGGGACAAGGCAATTCTCTGGTGAGGATAACAAACATCAACCGCGGACCGGGTTACAGAATCAGGTAAGGATCGTTTCGAGTCTAACGATGTCATCGCCATCTCAGGTGGTCGAACTTTCGGTTCGGTGAATCGTGGATGTGACTGACTTACCTTTCTTTTCCCTGTTTTCCCCTTTGATTGCAGCGTGGGAAGCCTGGGAGATATCGGCACGAGGGCAATGTGAGCGGAGTCGTGGTGCAAGACTGCAACATGACCGGGACCGCCAACGGCATTTGGATCAAGACGTGGCCCGACTCCCCGACAGCAGCTTCGCGACTAACATGACCTTCGAGAACATAAGGATGGACAATGTCACGAACCTGATAATCATCGACCAGACCTACGTCCGTTCGCCTCTTGCTCATTCAAGGTAAGTACCCAGTACTAGGAACTGAAAACCATGAACTGAGATAACCGGATCAACTTCGAATCGACATTGCATCACATATTCGATCTCGTCTTTTCACTTTGCCAGCGATTTCTTTCTTGCAGGAACCGTCGCGGGTCAAGCTGAGCGACATCTATTTCAAGAACTTACGGGGGACCTCGCCGTGGGCGGTGGCGGTGGCCCTGGAATGCAGCAGGTGGTTTCCATGCCAGGACATTTACCTCCAGGATGTGCACCTGGATCTCCTAGATGGGAAGAGAGAGAGGAACGTGACTTCCTCATGCGAGGACGTGAAAGCCAAGTACATCGGCACTCAAATCCCGCGCACCGCGCCTAGCCATCTGCCAGTTCGAGTTGATCAGAGCCGTCAGATCATGCACAATTCAAGCGGCCCCTCACATTAGATCCCGTATCGACGACTATGCTGAACTAGATCCGGTGAACCCGAGTCCAGACAAGAATTTCGCTTTCATCAGGGGATCGGCTGACTTGCCTTTCAATTTTCATTCAAGTCGGTTTGAATTGGTCACTTTGATCTATGGGGAATATGTTTGCTCTATTTTTGTCAATTTTAATTAGCAAAGTTAATTATAATTCAGTATTCGACCCAAAAGAAATTATTATCTAGTGTTGAAACCCTTCTTTGAAGAAGCATGTAGATGATTCTACAGTGGTAATTGAGGGGCTTTTTTTTTTTGAGGTAATTCTCTTTGTTTTGGTATGGAACTGAATTATCTTAATTTGATAGTTTAAATTTAACGATAAAGCCGTTGTGTTTGGACGAAATCTATAGAACTCAAATTAGCATGAAAATTGTGAATTTTTTTTCTAAATATGCATTTAAATTCTTGATTACACCACTTATGATATAAAATTACGTGTTCTTATAATAAACTATACCGCCATTTAGAATGACAATATTCATCGAATATCAAGTAGACCACTAGAAATGCATCTATTGAATTTATACGTCTACCAAGCGTGCTATTCATTTTACTTATAAAAAAAAAATCTTAATTTACTCTTTTTTTTTTTTTTTTTCCGATATTAATGAATGTTCCTTTTTGTGTGCTGTCTATCGAAAAAGCTATCAAGATTTCATTTATTCATTTGATTTGGCTAACTCGGAACCCGTTGAAGAGTCATGGAACTCATTGAAGGGTTAAGGTCTTTCACTAACATATTCTCCTTAGGGAAAATGCCACCAAAAATCCTAAACTATGCTCATTTTGACAATTTTACCCTGAACTTTTTTGTCTTTAAAAACTCCAAACTATCTTGTGTGGACAATTTTACCCTAAACTTTTTTTGTAGGTTGACTTCACAATTTTACCTGAACTTTTTTTGACATATTATGCTCCTTCTAAAGGGGGTATTTTCATCTTTTCACTTTTTTTCCTTCCCCCGTCGAGGGCCGTGGCCACCCTCGGCGGCGTCCGCCGAGGGTGGCCCTTGCACCCCGATAGTCCCTCCCATGAGGTGCCCAACTTGATGCCCTCGCCGTGTTTTTGCCCCCGCCAAATTCGACGAGGGCGACCCTCGCCTGAGTAGGGCGAGGGTCACTCGGTCAGGGGTGACCCTTCCGGGCAAGGGCCACCACCGCCGGCAAGGGTGGCCCGCACGCCTCGCACTAGTCTTGGCTTTTTATCATAAATTGTTTATTTTTCTTCCCCAATAAGGTAGGAATACTTTATATTTTACATCCTAAAATTCAGACGAAACAGTTTAAGGATTTAATAAGATTCGTTTATCGAAAAAGCTATCAAAATTTTATTTATTCATTTAATTTGGCTAAATGATACAAAATCATTCACTTGGATTAATATCATGAAAAGTCCTAAATTGATATATACGTGATAAATTTATTTTAAATTAATTTTTTGACCATTAAAAATCTCAAACTAATATACATGTGATAAATTTACTATCAAAAACCCCAAATTGGTACATTTGTAACAATTTTATCTTATGTTATTTTTCATTAAATTAGATTAATATCACGAAAAATTACAAACTGGTACACCTGTAATAAATAAAAGGTAAAATCACAAATTAATATACTTATTAATTGCCACGTTATAATATGAAAGATGCTAAAGTACTACATGCTAAGGGTGTGTAAAACGGATCGCTCAAATCGGGAATCACTTGGACCAAAACAAAGTGGCCGATTTATTTGATTCTTAGGAGGGTTGGTCCAATTCTCGATTCTTAAAAGTGAAATTGGTGTTTAAGTGGCCAGTTCCCATTCCAAGAGGGAATCAGACCGACTGGACTAGCTATATATATTTTTTATTATCATTATTTCTTCAAAAAAATTAGAAAATGTGAACTAAATATTATTTCATTTAATAGTACCATAAGTTATGGCACAATAATTTTTCGATCATCATCACTTTTTCAATATCTTATGATTTGTCGCTTTTTCTCTTGTTGTACATTATCACTCTTTAGTGAAAAAAAGTGGCCGATTCGATTGAATCGGATTGAAACCGACAATCCGATCCAACTCTTTGTTCTAGGACCAAATGGTTCAATCCCAGATTCTTGATTTCAAAGAAGCGGACCAAACCAAAAATCGATTAGCCCTATCACACACCAAGCACCCTTCAAAGTAACATAGAACGATTAGATGCTAAAGCACTTCACATTAAGCATATTATAAACTAACAAAGCATAAATTTATTATATATATACTAATTTGAGTTTTTTTATGATTTAAAAAATTAATTTATGGTAAATTTGTCATATGTAAGCACTTTGGGTTTTTCATGAATATTAACTTTAATTACTATCCATTTCCTTAATTACTTATCTTTGAAAAGCAAAATGTGAATTAGGAGAAAAGACCAAAATAAAAAAGAAAAAGAAAAATAAGAAGAAAATGATTAGGGATGATAACTTAAATAATCCCTAAATTTTGCCCCAATGTGTAATTTGATCTTTGAATTTTAGCCAAATGTACAATATACTCTATGAACTTTTAATTTATTTAATATAATCCATTAACTTTTGATACATGTTTGATATAATCCCCGAAATGTAATACATTGAATATTTGGTACAATTTAGAAATTATATTAAATTTGTATCAAAATTATATTCAAAAGTTAGGGGATTATATTAAATAAATTAAAATTTTATGAATCATAGTACTTATTTGATTGAAGTTTATGAATCAAATTAAATAAATTAAAAGTTTATATATGAAATTCTATATTAAGCCAACATTATTCCAAAGGATTATGCCGAAACAGCAGAAGTAGCGGGGCGACGTATCCACCGCGACAAGCAAGAGGTTCCAAGCTCCGACCTTTTTCCGCTCTCGTCGGATCCTATCCTCGCGATCGCCGCCGGACCGGCCGCCGGGATCGAATCGGATCGGCGAAGAGAGCGCGCGCTCGCGCGAGAGGCGGAGGAGAGCGATGGAGAGCGCGTCGGAGATGGTGCCGTTCCCGCTGCTGCAGACGCCGATCGAATCCAACTACAGGGCCTGCACGATCCCCTACCGGTTCCCCTCCGACAACCCGAAGCGGCCCACCCCGACCGAGCTCGCCTGGATCGACCTCTTCAGCAACTCCATCCCCTCCTTCAAGTAAGGAACCCCGCGGCGTTTCCGAACGAACTCGATCGGCCTTCGGCCGCTGTTCGATACGTTCGCGTGGATGATGAGTTCGTAGGCGCTTAAATTTTAGGCCTTTGTTGCGATTGGAGGTTGAAATTAGCTGAAACTGTTTTAGATGGTGGCAAGCGTATTTTTGTGGAGTTGGTCGCGGCGGATTTTGGGAAATCAATCGCTTAGATGAATCTGATGAAAGCGGGAAACGAGTTGTCTTGTTCTGCTGAGATGGAGATGTTGAATTAATCCAATTTGAAAGTCGAGTAGGCGTTGTGGAATAATCGGCAGGGAGCTGTTGTGATGTCCTATTGACCTTGTTATGCGTTTTGCAGGAAACGGGCAGAGAGCGATCCTACTGTCCCTGATGCCCCGGTTAGAGCTGAAAAATTTGCCGAGAGGTACATTTCTTTTAGTTTTCGCCCCACTTTGTTTCGTTAGAAAGGTGCACCTAAGGATTGATCTGCTTGTAGTAAGTAGAATGTGGTTCAGCTTCGTGGTCTGGTTCACATGGGCTGAGATTTCGAATGAGGTCCCAGCCGATGCTGGTAATCCTGCCCATGAAGGAGTGGACTGTGATGTTACTTCTCTCCAGCACCTCCCCATTTCTGTTGCTCCTGCCTTACATAATCAGGACTGCCCAACTTGGTCTCGATGTGTCATCTTCTTCATAATCACGTTCCATGTATGGATTCTACATAGTTAAATATAGCAATGACAACATGTGTATTTGTCGAGATTAGGCATTCCTGGAGACATTTATGTGTTCTGTTCCTTGGTAGTTCTGGGTCCTGTTATGGCTTATTTTCTGTCATACCTGTCAGAGGTATTAATTAAAAATGATATGAAAGATGGTTATATAGTTATTGGGATAGTTGCAGGCTTGTGCAATTTTCAAAAGATACTTTAGTGTAACCTCTCTGAAGACTCAAACTTCTATTGTTGATGTAAATAACATCCTTACATGCTATATCACCAGAATCGAAAGATATATTGTCTCATCCGTCAGTATGGTTTTCTCAGTATACGGTCTTTGTGAAGTGCATTCCTTATGCAAGTGCTGATTAAATGTTATGGATCTGTCAAACTATTATATGTTGTGGTGTACATTGTCCTTTAGCAGTGAAATATGAGAAGGGGAAACCTGGCTGGATGGTTGAATGAGGGAGAAGGGGAGTTGCAAAGTGGGGAAAGTGAAAGGGAGTTCGAGAGAGAGAATTGGAGATCATGCGGTGATGAAATTATATCTCATCATGATAATGCACTTCTCAAGTTTCTTCTATAGGATTAGAAAATGAAATTTCATTGCCTAAATTGATGAACAAAACCACCAATTTTTTTTTTTAAATGATCAGTTTTATATAATACCTTCTGATTAAAATGTGTCCAATCATGATACATGAAGGTATGGTGCAATATTAGAGGACCTTAAGAAAGATCCAGAAAGTCACGGCGGGCCCCCTGATTGCATTGTAAGTTGAATATCGCATCTGTTTATTAAGCATGAGCTAGAGAATACCAAGGTCATTTGGAGGCTCTATTACCTATTTGTGCCCTTGTGATTTGTTTTATATGGTGTTCCTACAGCTTCTGTGCAGACTAAGAGAGCAGATTCTTCGAGAGTTGGGTTTTCAAGACATATTCAAAAAAGTTAAGGTAATAATTGCACACATTTTTCTGTCTTCTGTACAGACTCCTTGGACAATATTCAGTGTGGAAAGATTACACCATTATGTTGTGGGGAAAACCTAGCAAATGTTGGGCATTTTCAGTTAGGAGACCTTGTTGATAAAAGGGAGAAAAGATAAAATAGCTTTTAGTTGAAAATTCATGATCAAGATAAGTGTTGTGGCCCACTGAAATATTTGGACATTGTGGGTGCTATTCTTTTCCTCCCTACATTTTTTACTGATCTCTTCCCTTATTGCGAATTTCTCATTGACCATGGCAGGATGAAGAAAATGCAAAAGCCATATCCCTTTTCAGTGATGTAGTTAATCTTAATGATGCAATTGAAGATGAAGGCAAGCGTTTGGAAAATCTGGTTAGAGGGATGTTTGCAGGAAACATCTTTGATCTTGGATCTGCGCAGGTTCGTAAATTCGGTCATATTCTACTTTCGGAATGTATACTGCAATTACCATTTGGCTTTGTGTGGAGCAACCACATGAAAACTGCCGCAAATTACTTTGTAGTTTTGCAATTTTCTGAGTGCCATAAATCTAATACTACTATAGAATTTTGGCGCTCCATGGAGGCCCTTTGGAAAGTTGATATGGGGCCTATTTGACGGTTCCATCATCACTTCCATACGCTTTTGTCTTTTTGTTTCTTTTTTCTTTTCATTTTCAAGAAATAACTTACTAATAAAAAAATACTTATATCATGCGGGTACCACTCCACCTCACAGTTCACTTTTATTTATTTATTTTTCTTCTTTAAATTTATAAATATAATTATTCTCTGTAAAAGTATATTGATTAAAATTAATAAAATGAAAAATATCTAGATATTATTGTTACAATCACAATGCATGAAAATTTTCAAAACAACACATGAGTAAGTGGTGAGCCTGAAGAGATGCTTCTTATGAATTGTGACACTTAACCTCGCTTTTCCTTTGTAATTTTTGAAGCTCGCAGAGGTTTTCTCCAAGGATGGGATGTCTTTTTTGGCAAGTTGCCAGAATCTTCTCCCAAGACCTTGGGTCATTGATGATTTAGACACTTTCAAATTGAAGTGGAGCAAAAAATCCTGGAAGAAGGCAAGCTTGTCCAATTTTTCTAACATTATTTGTACTTTATGCACTTTTTTGGGTTACGGCAGAATTTTTACTTTCTTTCCTGACCAGATCCTTTATGACAGGCTATCATATTTGTTGATAACTCTGGTGCAGATATCATTTTGGGTATTTTGCCGTTCGCCAGAGAGTTACTTCGTCGTGGGACTCAGGTTTACTTTCATGTTTATTTCTTTTAACTAGAAATTGTCATAGTGATTACTCTATCTACAATATATAGTACTAGATTTCGGTATAGTGTAACTTTTATCGGTCATTGTCATTACTCTATCTACAATATGCGGTACTAGATTTCAGTGTGGTGTATCTTTTACATTTAAGTTCTCTGGTGCAAGAGGTTGGCCTGTCTTCCATATTTTTTTGGGAAAGTAATCCATGCATCACCTGTGGGATGCCTATATTTATTATTTGCTTCCAGTGTCTTTTGCATTGGAAATTAAGAGAGAATGAGTATCACCAATGAGACAAATAGATCTTGTTGTTCACGGGATAATTTATTTGCATTTTCAATGTAAATATCACTGATAGGAAAATAAAAGAAAGGAGTCCTAGCCAACATAAAAAGAGAGTTTAATTCAGTGTGTTTCTCATTTTCTTAACTCTTGGATGGTAGATTCAGATATACTTCTGTCTATTCTTTCCTTGCGGTCGCCTAATCTTCTGTCGCGCTGTCCAGGTTGTGCTTGCTGCTAATGACCTGCCATCTATTAACGATGTCACCTACCCTGAACTAATTGAGATTATATCCAAGGTATGAATAGAAAGATTTTTAAATGTGATGTGAATATACCATGTTGGTCCTGACATTGTTCCAATATCCAGCTGAAGGATGAGAATGGAAAGTTAATGGGCGTCAATGCATCAAACCTCTTGATTGCTAATTCTGGGAATGATTTGCCTGTAAGAAATTCGAGGCCCTGCTGGTGTTTTACCTACCATTATATTTTGCTTTCCTGGTGATTGATAAATATAGTGAACTGCATATCATGAACAGTCTTCCTCTTCAATTTTTTGTAGGTTATTGATCTTGCACAAGTATCACAAGAGCTAGCCTTTCTGGCGGCTGATGCAGATCTAGTTATTATGGAAGGAATGGTAAGTTTGGACTGGTAATGCCAGTAGATTTGTGGCACATTTAAGTTCTTTTTCACTGGAGTTGCCTTTGAGATTGTGGGGCAGATGAGAATGCGTTTATTGTTTAATTGCTATCCATCATGGAAATTTGGGATTATTGTTAAATTTGTTTATTTCTTATGTAATTGAGATGCATGAAAACTGATGCACACGCCTGCACACAGACTTCTCGATAGAGCTCCGATTCAGGAGTGTAATTCCGCTGGTTGAATGTTAAAAGACGACCGACATGTTTAGACAATTTTAAGTAAACCTTAATAAAAAATCTGGAGATACAAGTACGACTTTGAGTTTTGTGATTGTTCTTAACAGTACCCACACCATTCTTTTTCATGCTCATATGCTTTGTGTGCTATATTAGCTGCATGTCCTTTTCGCCCCCTCATTTATGGACTTCCTGCTCTGCGTAATAGATGCATATATTGAGAGCCAAAACCACCTTAATGATGGATATTTTTTTGTGTTCTGATTGTTGTTTATTCATTGAATGTTAAAAGATGACCGACATGTTTATAGACAATTTTAAGGAAACCTTAATAAAAAATCTGCAGATACAAGTATGACTTTGAGTTTTGTGATTGTTCTTAACAGTACCCATGCCATTTTTTTCACACTCATATGCTTTGTGTGCGCTACATTAGCTGCATGTCCTTTTCACCCCCTCATTCGTGGACTTCCTACTCTGCGTAATAGATGCATATATTGAGAGCCAAAACCACCTCAATGATGGATATATTTTTTGTGTTCTGATTGTTGGATATTCATTCTTTTCATGCTCAAATAGACATTTGGAGAGCCATAACTACCTCTTCAATGTATAAGTATATTGTGTTCTGATTCTTGGACTTCCTACTTCCCTTACACTGGAATAGACATTCTTTTGGTAATATTTTGCTTCAATTCAATGGATGAATTCATTTTTCTCATTTTACCTGCTCATCATGCATGATATGCTTCTTTACCAATCTCTAGACATGCTCCGAAAACTAGATCAACTATTAGATGCAAAAGAAAGGGTATCTGCATAGAGATTAATTAAGGCCTGCCTAAATGAATGCTTGAAATGTCAAATTCTGTATGATATTGCTCACTTATGACTGGCGTTCCTTTTGGCAGGGCCGGGGGATAGAGACTAACCTATATGCACAGTTTAAATGCGATTCTCTCAAAATTGCAATGGTATTTGACTTGATCCATCTGCTTTAGATTTACAAGTTCTGTTCCATTGATTGTTGTCTGGTTAAATCGCTGCCAAATAGCTGATTCTAGCACAATTTCATCTATGGGGCTTTGCACATTGTTCAACAGGTGAAACATCCAGAGGTTGCTCAGTTTCTTGGAGGACGGCTTTATGATTGCGTCTTCAAGTACAGTGATGTATCGGGTTGATGGGAGATTTCTTTCTGCCCCATCCGCCAAATTACATTATATCTAAGAATCATTTGATCCGAGCTTCTTGCCTGAAGAATATTTTAACTTCAGGAGGATTCTCACTGAAAACTGCAGGGCCATGAAACCATCCTGTATTATGTATGGACGGATATCTACTGAATTCGACAGAATCCTTATTCAAAGTCATGGATGTTCTAGCACATGCGCATGGCGTTAAGCGCATTATGTACACTAACAAAAGAAAATATTTTGCACACACGATTCAAGTCTATCATCATTGCTTTTTATTTGGTCCGTTTTGATTGTGATTGTCATCTCTGTTGCATTTCTTCGGTATTTAGCAATCTTTGCCGGTGATGGTAGATTAACATCGACGAATGCCAAAAGGTTTTTTCCACCTTATGTTTTTCACAAGCTCGACTTTGCTTGATAAAGAAGATCCAATACCCAATTTCAAGCTCAACCGATGGCAGCTCGGGGCACTGAGGTTCTCGATGCATATCGATGGTCTTGGAACAATTTATCTCGCATTCCTTTTTTCCTAACCCAGGTTGTATTAAAAACACCTCGACTTGTTCCTTCCTATTTCACCGAGTAAATGATTAATTTCACAGGCGGCTATGATCGATGACCTTACCTATGGGATATCTAGCCGATCGCCGGATCTAGAATCGATCAATCGCTCGTCAGCAGCTCCAACCTCAGACAAACCATCTCCAGCTCTTCGTTACCTACCAATTCGGAATATCCCTAGTCGTAGTATTCCGATTCTCTCCCAGGTCATTGAATTAGAGAGCGGGAGGATGTGTGCGGATGAGTGATCCACACTTCCCAACCGACTAGGAATCGGACCTCTCTTGACGTTCTATGCGCACGTTCTTCACACGTTCCAAAAAGAACATGACAATAATAATAATAATAATAAGGTTGCCCATATTGTCCAAAGAGCAAAACGAATAGCGATGGCAAGGCAAAGTCCAAAAAGAAATGCTCATTTCATGACCCTTTTGCAGGTACATCTTTCATGTATAAAACTCAAATTCTATTTACACAAATTAGTCTGGAGGAACGGTAAGTAGATCTTTACAGGCAAAACCAATAGGACAAACTCGTCTAATTCATTGAGACCCGCTTACTGTATGAACGAGAAATTACATAGACTAAGTATTTGACAAAACGAAGTCTCGGGAAATAAAATTGTCTAAAATTGGATGAATGATTACACTTTTTAGCCTCCAAGGAAAGAAGATATGGCGCTCTTGCCCTATATTATAAATGAAAATAAGAATTCTTGCGTTGACCCTACACCAACCGGTCATCCACCTCCCACACGTAGCATTAAAAACAGCCTTGGTGATGGATGAAGCTGCGAACACTACATTTCACCATTCTCTCTCTCTCTCTTTCTCTCTCCCCATTTTCTTCACTTTCTCAACCTTGGAGGGGCGCAACGATGTGCTCCATAGTCGAGAGCATCCAGAAGAGCACCTCCATAATTCCCAGGATCCTCCCAAACCAAGCCCACCATGACCTTCCCCTCTCACAACCGCACTCCACGACTCATGAGGAGCAAATTGACGGCGGTGGAAGCGGCGGCAGTGGCGGCGGCTTAAGGAGGAGGATAATGTCTTCTCTTTCCCTTAGGATACAACCCATTTCTTATCCTTCATCTTCTTCCTGGTCATTCCGCAGATCCAAGTCCATGTCCTCCCTTGGAGACCAAGCAGGTTAAGTCCGACCAAATCCTCTTAGCACTATTGATATGACAAACTTGTCCTCGGTTATAGCTCGGCACAGGACAGCAAATGCGACACGGTTCAACACGAAATACATGGAGAGACTCCGATAATGACTCGGCTTGATCCCAAAACAGTTACCTGAGATCTAGATTTTTGTGTTAGCTGTATAGCATTCGTCGGTTGAATTGAACCACAGAAATGCTCATGTGATGGAAAGATTGAAAAATAGGAAGGTTTCAATTGGATTGATTCTTACCTGTTAGCATGTATGGAATTAGCGAGTTTAGTGTTAGAACTCAGCGATGTTTTAGAGAGTACAAGCATGCTTCGAGGCCGATGATTTCATGCATTAGTACCACTACGAAATGATCCTAACTGTCATTTTGTATTAACAGTGAAAACATGGCCGATTGAATGCTTTTCTTCTATATTAACTAACAATCTATGGTGTTGATACAATGCACTGATGCGAATCGATCTGGACTTGAACATGACGCAGGCAATTCAATCAGGAAGTGGTGGGAGTGGGGTTGGTCGTGGATCACGTCGAGAAAGCCAATCTTTGCCCAAGATCTGGAGATGAACGAGGATGAAATCAGGCTCCTTGGCGGCCTCCAGAACAGAGGAAGCTGGAGACACGTTCTCTACAAGGTTAGGTCCGAGATCCAGAGGATTGTTCGATCCGACAACGAGGGTCTCCCCCAAACTATCAAGTGATCGCTCAAGGTTTGTTCGTGCGTGCGACGAATATAAATTATCCATGAAATCTCGACAAGGACTCGGTCACGCAAGCGCCAGGAGGAAAGTGAAGAGATTTAGAGATTTGCAGGGCGTCTGTGTGACTGGTCAACGTGTATTACTTCTATTCTTTGGTTAGTTGAGTGAACTTAATGGACGGAGTTTGCTGTGTAATTAGAGTGAATATATATCCAAGTTGGTTACTTTCTCTATTTTATGATTATGTACATGTCATCAAGTGACAATATCAAGAATTGTTGTTTGAGAGTAGGGTTTTCCAAGAGCATAAAATGGAGGGTGATCTAACATTAGCGTTTTCTAAGTGTAGGTAACTAAAAGAGTCATCTTCTTCTAAAGCCAAAGTAGGTAATAGTTATCTAGTAAGTATGAGTTTAAAACATAACCAATGACTAGAAGTTTAGTCAGAGTAATTTCGAAGAGCATGGGGTTATTTTGAATATCTACTTACCTTTTTCTCGTACCACTTAATAAATTAATTTTTTGCATACCCTTCGGTCTGAACATGGAAATTTAACACAAACTCTACACATTAAATTCCAATCCCACACGAAGGTGAGAAGATGTTGATAGCCTGACAAAGAAGCCAAAGATTCAAACTCATCTTGGTAAAGAGCTTTACCTTGCACAATTAAGAAGGCAAATAGTATGTACCGTAGGGTACTAATAACGCAAGTACATGAATTTTTGCATGTTTCACGATCGAGTACTTGAGCTTTTTTCTTTTTCAATAAAACACTTTAGGTTTTCAAATTTGGTTTAATATGAAATCTCAGTTCAATAAGTTTTTATGTCATGTGATTTTACTAATGTGACTCGCTTATGTGGTAAAAGTCAAGCACAATTGGTGAGGAGACTCAACAAAGATTGCCCATTTCCATTTAGACGTCGTGTGATGAGGAAAGAGAGTGCTAATTATACTATCCAATATGTCTCTACCAACGTGGTATCATTTCGATTTAACCCTAATGTGGACGATCAATGGCCAGTTAATGGCATTCTTGTCAGCATTGGCATTTTCAGTCTGTGATTTTGATGAAAGCCTCACATAAACCTACATTTGAAAAGTTGAGGAAAAAAAAGTCGAGATACTTGATTGAACAAAAAAAGAGCTGGGTACTTGACGGACTTGTTCACACACTTAATGTGTCATTATCCCTATAGCGTGATAGTAGAACATTAACCAACTATATACTCTTGGGGTATGAATTGTCATGTGCACATTGCGATCACTTTTATAACTACAATTCGAGATAGTGCTAGAAAACACGACAAACACATCTACTTTGATTTGGAATTTGATTTCAATTGTGCTATGCAATGAGTACAGTATGTCCAAGTTTCGTATTTCTTTTGGCAAATCGGCAATTCATCACTTCTTAAAAAACAATAAACCTAGAGAAACATGTGTTGGACAGTGACTTTGAACCAAAGATTGCCCGTTTCAAATCCCACAAGTTACGTGCAAACTGCTCTGAGTTAAAGCCTTATGAACCTAACAAAATTCCAAACTAAATCAATTTAGAAAACGTATAGAATATTCTATAAGCATCCATATAATTGAGTCTCTAGGCTTGTGCCGCTTCTTTTATTTTAGGGTAAAGGAGAGAGTGGCCAGAGATGTATGATCACCGTTTTGATTTGGACTGCACACTTGCCAAGGATGCTGTGATATCCCAACAACCAAATTGCTTCTTCTGGTTTTCCAATTGGTCATGTAATGAAAATGCTCAGCTCAACTGTCGGTGGCGACAGAGAGACGCGCAACGATCGAAAGAGACGCCAATCATTTGCCAGCTCACGAAGACAGCAATCTCCCGAGTGGTTTCCATGTCTCTTCTTCTGTTCTATTTGGGGTCCTATCACTTGCTTGCTTGCCCGCTACAAAGGACCACTTTTGGAAGGAATAATGTGACTAGGGTTTTTACAACTTGGTTGGGAAAAAAACCATTGTCGGTGTTTGAATTTTTTTTTTTTAATTGTTTCGAATATGCACTTACAGTAATCACTCACTTTATAAGCTAATTTTAGTGCATATCAAGCTCATATCTATTGGTCGCAAGAAATAATTGTATAATCCATTTCATATACGATGATGCACTTAATTTATCATGTCTCTTAGAATCTGTTGATTCTGCAAAATTTATGTCTTTAAACAGGGATTGATATGTAAGGGTAAAGGTCCTTACATAGCGAATCTCTCCCTTTGTACCACTTTTCCCCCTCTTTCTCTTTGCAATTTTCTCTTTTTGCTTAATAATTTTTGGTGTGAGAACTTTAGTATTATGAGAATCATTAGCAAATATTGTGATATTCCAAAGTCTCACATTAAGCAATTATTCATAAGTAAGATCCATCTTTAAATTGATACTCAGAACGATCTTTTCAAGAGGTTAGACCGCATGGAACGAGATGGGACATTAAAAACTGTTATGATAACTACCTAAGATGTTTACCGTACCCTCGGCCTCCAAAAACATTTACTCTTGCCTAGCTCCATTTAGGAGATGTCACCTTGACAAAATCGCTGGTTGTTCACTTTTCTAATTGCTTGATATACTCTAACAGGCTAATTTCACTAATCGATATGAAATGAGACTAAAATCGTAACGCTCAACCCTAAATGGGACTAAAGAAATAAAAAGCCACTAGGAAAATTTTTATAGACATCACTTTATCTTGTACTAAACATAGCAGCTCATATGCAGCGGACAATTCGACCCAAAAAAAAAAATAAAAATCCAGTGGACTAAAGAGGTGGGTTTAGCTAGAAAGATTGAGGGCACATCTCATTTCATGTTTCCTGCTTTTCAATTACTGATCAAGATTTAAATAAATTGACCAACTTATAACCTCAACAAACTCTTCGTCGTGTACTTTGAATCGATTCATAGTTGTGGATCGCGATATCAAATAATACCACTATTGTATGTCTCCAAGACATTTATCGAACAATACTGCTATCGTATATCATGACCGGAAAAGTACAAAAAAAAACTGTAAATCTATTGCATAGGTACCAATTTAATCTTAATCTTTTCAATTGAACTAATTTAATCATAAATATTTTTACATTATTCAAATTGAGTTCATTCAGCCAATTTAGGCAGAAAAGTGATGATGTGTATACCTCTCTCGTCGTCTCTTAGCACTCTCTCTCTATAAAAACAATTTTTAAAAAATTAATATTTTTTGAATTTTTTCTTTGTTTTTCTTTTCTCTCTTTTTTTTTCTTTCCTTTCACTTTTTTTCCCTCTAAAAATAAGAAAATTATCCATGTCAGCACGTCTATGTTACGTAGGGCGGCCGATGTCTATGTTAGCAATTTTTGCCCTAAATTGGCCGAATTACTCAATTGATACAAAAATGTTTAGGACTAAATTAGTATCTATGAAGTCTAGGCACTTTTTTGGTATTTTTACCCAATACTGAGACATGCACCTTAGGGGTGAGCATGGCTCTAGAGTAGAATTGGAACCGAAGAAGCGGATCAATGGAAACCGATCCAATTCCATATTATAGGGAAAGATGGTTCGGTTCTTGGTTCCATTTTTATAGAAATCACCAATTCCCATATGAACCGAATTGGAACCAAGAATTGAGAACTAGGACCGGGCTAAGAATCTAAAGTAAAATCCTTAATTTTTCTCCTGAACAAGAACCTAAAGTGATGCTTATATATTTATAAATTGTAATCTATATATTTAATGAGGGAAAGTTTTATTTAATCTCTTCATTCTTTTTTAGATATAGATTGTCTTGATGAGGAGATTATCATCAGTAAATAGAGTTTACCAGTTAAAGCGGAATGAATATATATGGTTTGTCTTTCTAATAATTATTTTAGTTTAGTTAATAGTGATTCTTTTGATTTTAAGTGGTGGAACAAGTTTTCATGGATAATTGAGGATTGAAGTTCTATAACTTAGAATTTATGTTATGTGTTTTGAACCTTTTATTATTTATTTTATTTTACGTGTTCATCTTTTATGGATGTTGCTATTGACAAATAAGAAATTTTTATTTGTGTTATTGCGTTCACTTTCGTTTTGCTTTAATAAAATTGAAACAAAAAAAAAAATCCTATTAAACTTTGGAATTGACCTTGAAACTGTTCACCCCTAATGCACCTACTGTTTTATTAGATGCTTTATATATACAGCGAAGAGGCATTTGCAAAAAAAGAATAGGCAATTCCAATTGACGGAGGGCTACCAAAAATAAATTAACGGGACAAAGAAAAAAAAAAGAAAGGAAGGAAGAAAAAGAGGCACTTCCAAGATTCTTGTCTTTCTTTTGGTTATGGGCCTTACCAAGCCCGTTGGCCCGTTTCTCGACCCATGGTTTTCGGTGACCCATAGTAGGCTGGCCCAGATCTTCAAAATACTTGTTGCTGAAATGCACTTTTTGGCGTTTTTCCAAAGCACAAAATATCCAACTTAAATAATTAGCCTTTTCCATTTAAACAAAAATTACATCTTACATTGATTATTAACCTCTCCAACTGGCCACGAAAGGAAGCACATTAGCATCCGCCTCAATCAATTATGGCAAGATAGTTAGGGGTGTGTTAAGGAATCGAGACTCATTTGGACAGCTCGGAATCGGAATCGGACCAGAGCGGCCTAGAATCGACGGTTCCCATGGTGACCAGTTTGGTTCTTAGTTCCAATTTACTAGAATCAGTGACTATTGATCCGGTTTCCAATTTTAAGCGTGGAACTGCCCACCCATCCACCCACCTATATATATGGTGACCGGTCTGGTTCTTAGTTCCAATTTACTAGAATCAATGACTACTGATCCAGTTTCCAATTTTAAGCGTGGAACTGCCCACCCATCCACCCACCCATATGTGTGTGTGTAAAAAAAGAAATTCCATTTCAATTACTTAATTATTTTATAAATTTGTAGTTGCTGGATATAAACAAATGAAGAGGAAGGAGAGAACTGATTGGAGATATCAATAAATATTGCGACACTTTATCGACATGTACGAAATTTAGAGACAACAGCTCGTTTTAAGAGCATAACTAGAAATTGGGTGCACAATGATATTAATTGATAAAAGCAATTTGTAGGGATTGAGGATCAGTTTCGTGAACCTATTTAGATACTGGGCCATAGCAAACCAACAAGTGGTTTTCAGTTCCAATCTTTTGGAATCGATTTTTAATGGACAGTTCCTAATTCTAAAGTGAAAGTTGCCTACTCGGACCATGGTCACCTCTAAGGATAGTTCCTCAAAATTGACTTTATGATGATCAATGTGGTTGGACGTAACCGAACGCGGTCCATAAGTGCTCGCCTTAAATTTCTCATTGCAACGGTACAATTCAGCAAATTTACTCATTTCGAAAATGGGTTAACTCTAACAAAATTCGGAATGGAGATATTTTTTAGGCCATAATATTTATTCAGTTGACGTTGAAGTTGACATGTGTTGGTGCCCAAGTGGCTTATAGGTGGCTTCCACGTTATGCTTTTTCTCATTATTTTGGCTAGCAAAAAAGAAAACGGAAGATCTAATAAATTCTACCGGAATGATGATCCGCGTTAGAAAGATATACGTAATATGAATTGAAAAAAGAAGTTGCGAAATTAAATTGAATTGGGAATAAGAAGTTTAGAGATTATATTAAATACTAGATTTTGTGGTTTTATGATGAAAATATTTTTTATTAATTAATTAATAGAAACCGGTCAATTTTAGGAATTTTTAAAAAAAAATTATTTAGTTTTCGTGAAATGAAGACTAGGCAAATGGAAAAAAGTGAAAGAAAAAATTTATTGAGAGAGGGGGTGAGCATGGTTCTAGGTTCTGAAGAACCAGATTGGTGGGAACTCGTCTAGTTTCAGATTCCAAAATATACAAAGTAGGTTCCAAATTCCAAAAATTGGAAAATCTATTTTAACGGATAAGTTCAAAGTTCTCGTAGGTGGAACCTAGAACTTGTTTTTTGAATTTTTCCTTCCCATGATCCTATAGTATTTTATGGCATTCAATGGTGAGTGTTTAATATGGAACCATTAATCTAAACTTTCATTTTATGATCGAGACTTTTACTTTATTAATAGTACATAATCTTTGATGTCTAAATATAAGTTGTGGTTATTGGATTATAGCAACATACTATGGTCATTAAAATGTGATGATTCACTGCAAATGTTAAATTAATAATATAAGAGGGAATATGAGTAGACCTTGGAACTTGTGACAAAGTAGGTTACAGGTTCCAGGATATGCATGATAAGGTTCCACATTCCAAGTGAAATCTATATAGAACCTGAAACTAATCACCCTTAGAGAGAGGTGATAAATGTGGAGGGCAAGAGGGAGGGAGATGAAGTGCTTCTCCGCAATCCAGAAGATATTCCAAGCCCCAACGCCTCTGTCAATGTCCGTGTTAAAGTAATTAAATATTAAACCACATATTTATTTAAAAGTTTGAATTTTCAAAACAAATGGCAGTTGTCCAATAATATTTTTGCAGTTTGCTACTCCATTTTCTTTATCACCTTCCTGTTTTTTTCTTGGCAACTCACTCTTTCTTGCCCAACCCTAGGACTCTCTCTCTCTCTCCATTGTTATGAGACGTGGGCATAAAAAATGAATAATTTTAAAGAAAATTCCCTTAAATTGATTATTAGTATCGATTGTAATGATTGGTCAATAAAAATATTGTCATTGTCGACAACGATTTAAATTTAAGTATTTTCGTGAACGATGAAAATATATTTTGTTCATTCATTTTTGTAAGTAATACAAACGATCATCTTTAATAAAATATTTTCCAAATAATTCATTTTTCATGAAACAAAAGAACCTTTGAAGTAATTGTCATTTTAGCTTGAGATATGCTACTCATTTTAACTTAAGTACTAAACTAACATTCATAGGTGCAAGCATAATCATATAGACGGATCATCTCATCCCTCGACTGAACCCAATGGATATGTCAATTGAGCTAGGCAATTTCGAGATAGAATGCTACCGAGACAATCAAGAGCACCGATTGCATTGAAAGATTGGTTGTCACCTAAAATGCTACTTGGTGTCTTGTCAAGTCTCGACCAATGAATAAAATTTCCAATTTCATAGAGTGAATCTATCTGAAAATTGTCAAAAAAAGTCTTAAATCTATTAAACTTTTGTCAATTTAGTTTTAAATTTTTAAATTTTATTAATTGAGTTCTAAATATTTTGACAACTTATCAATCGAGTTCGTTTAGCCAATTTTAATCGGGAATCGCATGGCCATCGGTAGTGCCATGTAAAAAGTCCAATGCAACGAACAATTTTTTTTTTTTTTAAATTGAATTTTTAACTTTTTTTATTCTTTACTCTTTTTCTTGTTTTCTTTTCCTTTTTCTTCTACCAAGTCGGACGAGGGTCGTGGCCCTCATTTGTGACCCACAAGGTCGGTTGGCAACCCTTATCAGACTTGATGGGAAAAAACAGGAAAAGAAAGAAAGAAAATAATATAAAAAATTTGTCCACATTTGTGCTGGCAATCCTATGTTGTACTATCGGTGTAACGTTAGCGATTTCACCAAAAAAATTCAATTGGTAAATTATTAAAATATTTATAAAAGTCGAATTAATAAAAGTATAAAAGTTTATAATTTTTTGGATAAATCTTCTTCTTTTTTTTTTTGGTCAGAAAAACTTCATTGATCATCAACGGGAGGAAGACGTACATTCATCTCGAAAGTCTAAGCATAAAAGCGAAATTAGCGAGCGAGGGGGCGTCGCCACCCAATTCTGGGGGAGCTTTCCGGCCCGGTGATTTTTAGCTACCCAATCGGCAACCTTGTTGGACTCTCTCGATTCAAAGATTAAGTGGGCTCGTGGAAGTTGGGCTAGCAACTGTCTGCAATCTTGGACCAAATTAAGAAAAGCCCACCCCAGCTCTGCCCGACCCAGGATCTGGTCAACCACGGCCTTATTGTCGCTGGAGATTATCACGTGCGAAGGAGTTCTGTTTAGTCGAAGACTTCCCCAGTCCGAACTGAAGTCTTCAGCTTCTTTCCACCAACGAAGAACTGACCAAACAGCTAGGGTTTCGGCGATTTCAACCGAATGGGCGTGGATCTTCGTCGCGAAGCCGTTGATGAGCTTGCCAGCGATGCCTCTGCAAATTCCGGCCACCGACCCTTCCAGATCTGAGGCAGACCAAGAGCAGTCGGCATTAATCTTGACAGAACTGCGTTCGGGAGGCACCCATCGCTGCGAAGGTATGCTGTGATTATCTGCCGTTGCTGGTTTAGTATACGCCCATTTTTGGTAGATCTGATCACTGATTATAGCTTCTTGCTTAACATAGCTCGGATTAGGTAGCCGTCCTTGAAAGACCAGTCCGTTGCGTTCCTTCCATATCAGCCATAGAGCTGTGGAAAACAGAGCCTTTTTTTTGCTGAGAAGCCCCTGACGTCAGGTAATCCGCAACCCATTTATCGATTCTTGAAATTAGCGTTGGAGTCGTGGGTATGTCTATTTCGAATTCTGACCAGAACTCTTGTGTCCATCGGCAAAGAATGAACAGGTGTTCTGTGGACTCTGGGGCGAGCGCGCATATCGGGCAAAGCATCTCAGGTACGATTCTTCTCTTGTAGAGGTTACATAGTGTAGGAAGACCTTCGTTACACATGCTCCACATAAAAAACCTGATTCTTGGATGAGTCTGTAGTCTCCAAATTTCTGTCCATAATTTGTTGGGAACCTGAAATGAGGAGGAGGCTTGTGGCTCTGATTGTTGTGCTTTAAGGCTTCGTAGTTTATTATAACCACTTTTAACTTGGTAGGCACCTGATTTGTTGGAAGTCCATCGCAAATTGTCTGGCTGTGAGTGCATACTTAGGGGAGTAGCGAGTATTTGTTGCGCTATGGGGGTATCAAACATAGCCAAAATAAGATTGGAGTTCCATTCCCTCAAACCTGGTTGGATAAGGTCAGCCACCAGTTTATGGTCATTTTTATTATAGGACCCTCCGATTTTGCCAATAGGCAGCCATCTATCTTCCCGAACTTTAATATTTTGACCATCTCCAACCACCCAATTTATTTCTGGTTCAAGGACCTCTCTTCCCTTGAGTAAACTCTGCCATCCCCATGACGATCTAGTGCTTTTCTGAGCTGTCCAGAAGTCTGTAGTATGAAAATATAGGCCCTTTAGCACACGACTCCACAGTGCGTCGGGATTCTGGCTTAGTCTCCACGCCTGTTTGCCCAACATTGCTAGGTTGAAATCCACTAAGTCTTTGAACCCCAGTCCTCCTCTGTCTTTCCTAGTTTTCAATAGATCCCAGTTTTTCCAATGAATTCCTTTATGCTGAACATTTTGTTTCCACCAGAATGCTGCTGTTTTTCTTTCAATAGCCCTACAAATGGAAATAGGAATCTTGAAAATAGACATGGCACAGTTCGGTAGAGCTTGTACAACTGCTTTAAGTAGGATCTCTTTCCCAGCCTTGGAAATGAGTTGCTCTTTCCACCCTTCTAATTTTCTGTCCACCCTCCCAAGCAGCCCTTGAAACATCTGTTTTTTTGTTTGCCCCCAGTTTGAAGGTAGCCCCAAATATTTCCCAGTTTTTTCAAGTATAGGGACTCGCAATTCAGCAGCAATATTTCTTCGTAAGTCATGAAGGCAGCAGTTCCCGAAGAAAATTCCTAACTTGTTTAAGTTTATAGCTTGGCCTGAGGCATAGCAATAGCAATTCAGAATATTTGCCAGATTTTGAGCTTCTCGGACTTTTCCTTCCAAGAAAAAGATTGCGTCGTCCGCAAATAACAGGTGAGAAAGAACAAGGCAGTTTGGGTTCAGTTTAATGCCATTAATAGTACCATCTTGCATAGCTCTTTCCATTAGGGATGATAGGACATTAACCACAATAATAAATAAGTAAGGGGAAAGGGGATCACCTTGTCGCAGCCCTCGTGTGGGGGAGAATTTTTGGCTTGAATCCCCATTTACTCTAATACTGAAGCTAACAGAGGAGATGTAGAATTTAACAAGCGAGACCCATTTCTCACTGAACCCCATTTTCAACATACAATCGCTGAGGAAGTCCCACTCTACCCTGTCATAAGCCTTTTGCATGTCTAGTTTTAGGATTGCTTCGAATTTTCTCCTTCTTTTCCTGATCCGGATTTGATGTAGGACCTCCTGAGCTATAAAAATATTATCTTGTATTTGGCGGCCTCCAATAAAAGCACTTTGTTCTGGGGAAATGATCCGGGGTAGCCAAGTCTTCAATCTGTTAGCCATAACCTTTGCAATAATTTTATAACTGAAATTACAAAGGCTGATTGGCCTATACTCAGAAATGCTTTCTGGGGATGGTACTTTGGGGATGAGGGTAATGTGTGTTTGGTTTAGGCTGGGATTAAACGTACCTTGGTTAAAAAAATCCTTGACCATACAAAATATGTCCTCTTGAATGACAGGCCAAAGATTTTGATAGAATAGACCATTAAGTCCATCTGGTCCAGGGGCTTTTGTCGCACCCATCTGAAATACAGCCGCATGCACTTCCTCTCTAGCAACTGGTTTTGTTAATTCTACATTCATTTCCTCAGTTACGACCATCGGGCATTGATCTAGAACAGGTTGGTAATCTCTCGAACCCACAGAGGTGTATAATATTTGGTAGAAGTCAGTGATATGCTGTTTGATGATAATAGGATCCCTGCTCCACTCTTGCTCAGTGATTTTTAACATTGAAATTTTGTTCCGGTGTCTCCTCTGAACAGTGGTAGCATGAAAAAATTTCGTGTTTCTATCTCTCCACCTCAGCCAATTAATGCGGGATTTCATTCCCCAGTACATTTCTTCTTGTCGCTAAAGACACTCCATTCGGTCTTTTGTTTTTTGATATTCATCGCCGTGATCTATTTCGTCTGTTGAGTTAATGAGGTCAATAAGCCTGGACCGACATTCTTCAAGTTGCTTGGCTGCATTTTCAAATGTTTGTTTGCTCCACGAGCCTAGGGCTTGTGTGACTTGCATCGTCTTGTTAGCTATGCTCTGCTGTGCTCCCCTGTTATCCTGCCATGCTTGTTTTACCACTGCTGTAAACTCTGGATTTGCAAGCCAGTAAGCTTCAAATCTGAATATTCGTTGTCTTTTCACCCGTGGTGATTCTGTGCATAGCATTAATGGGCTATGATCAGAGCCTATTGCTGGAAAAGCAAAAACCTCAGCTTGAGGGAAGAGCACTCTCCAGTCTATGTTGCAAAGGGCTCGATCCAGTTTCTTCTTAAGTAATTCATCCCCTGTTCTGTTATTTGTCCAGGTAAACAGACAGCCTTTACTTTCAATTTCCATGAGGGAGCAGGAGTCAATGAATTCTAGGAAAGCCACCACTCGATATCTCTCCACAGCTCTTCGCCCAACCTTTTCCCAGTGATATAAGACATCATTGAAGTCGCCTATACATAACCAAGGGGAGGTTTCAAGGGTATGTCTTGAGTGAACAGCATTCCATAGGTTGATCCGTTGGTGAAAATCCGTTGGGGCATGTAGAAAGGTAATGTTCATCACTACTCCATTTTCCAGGTCCTTACACGCCACACCCAGCATTTATGCTCCACTATAGTTAACTGTCACGTTGACCCCCCCATCCCATAATAAGGCAAGGCCACCCGCTAATCCCACCGGGTTAACTACAAAGAAGTGACAAAAGTGAAGTCTCCTTCTGATACGATCCACCAACTGTTCTTTATTTTTTTGTTTCCATAATGAAAACTATATCAGGCCTCTCTTGAGCCACTAAGGCTCTTAAATGCTGGACTGTCAAGGGAGTACCTAGACCTTAACAGTTCCAGCTTAGAAGTTTCATGTTTTCATTGGTGGCTTATTAGGGCCAACCACCAAAGCCCCTGATTGTGCCCCTTCCCACACCTGAATAGGTGTATCCGTAAGGTTCTCCAAGTCAACCAAACTAGATAGAGACCCTTTCCTTTCATAGGGTGCAAAGCGTTTTAGTTTCTTTGCAGCATGTTTTTTCGCACCTGGTTTCTCCGTTTTAAACTTCCCTGGTCCTGTTTCAGTATCGATGTAATAGAGATTCTGCTCTAGTTGTTGCTGAAATCTTTTGCCTTTGTGGGCGAGAGCATCCATTTCCCCTTGCTGTTGATTGTCTGGTTTGTAGAGTATGATAGCCTGACTTAATGCATTAGGTGTGTCACTATGCAGATAATTTGCTGCTGAAGTTAGTGGGGTTTCAGGCACCATATCCTCCTCCTCTTGTGGTAAGTCAAGCTCGCCATAGAATGTATGCCAGCATGGACTCTGCTCTTTCATCTCAGCTTTAAGCCATGACACATAACGGCCCGGTTTGTCTTGAGGTAAGCCTGATTCTGCATAATCGATTTGGGGGCATACAGTTGCATAGTGGCCAATACTCCCACATGAGTAACAAAAATGGGGTAGACGTTCATACTTAAAGTCAATCCACCACTTTCGTCCTCCCAAGTTTATAATGGTACCAGTTTTCAGGGGCTGAAACAGATTTAAACGAACTTTAGCTTTTCCTATTTTCCGTGCACTATTGTTTCTAGCTTCTATTTTAACAGCCTCGACCTTTCCCAGTTTATCAGCTATCACCTTGATAGAGTTCTCTACAATAGCAGCACGTGGGAGACCAATCAGATGCACCCAGAATGAGCAATACGTGAAATCATAACAGTGTTCCGGGATTTTAGGATCCCCTTCTTGCAGGACTAATAAGTTGCTAGCAAAAGACCAGGGGCCAGTGTTTATGACTCGCGTTCTCTCTTCCTCCGAGCTGAAGATAAACACAAAGAACCCAGGTTCGATGACTTTGCATTTGACATCTTCTGTTTTCCATGCTTTCCGCATAGTAGTAAGGAAGGCTTGAAAGTTGACACTGGGCTTGGAAAAAAACTTCCCGTATAGCAAAAATTCACCTACCTGTGCGGCATTTGCAGGTGAATAATCTTCCAAGACAGTGAGGTCTTCTGCAGCACATAAGTCCCCCATTCGTCGGCACAAGGTCATTACCCGGAGGTCATCTTCATGGGTCTCTTCCATTAGTGCTATAGCAGTATCAGAATACTATTTTGGGAGTGAAGTGAGTGCTGATTTGTCATTAAACATTTGCGGACAGGTTTAGGGTCACAGGGTGGGAGCGTTTCTGCTCAATGGTTCCCCGGGAAAGAGATGGGAGGAGAGAAGGAATGGGAAGAGAGGAAAATCAAGAAAGGTGGACAGGTTAATCAGGGAAGAAGACTATGGATGTAGCCATTACGTGGGGATTCAAAGGAAGGGAGCTAGGGTTAGGGATTCCTGTGAAGAAGAAGAGCTATCACCTTAGGGATAGAGAGAGACTCACCCAAGGTGAGAGAAAATTGTAAATAATAAAATATCCACTATCCATTTGGATAAATCTTCTGAATCTATCAAGATTATCAAGGCATCAAGGCAGTAATGTCCGAGACAGATGAGCGATTCTTTTTTTTCCATTGGTGTCATGATGACGTTTCAAAGTTTTACGAGAACCATGCTTGGAAAAGAAAAATGCTCATGGTATGATTGCCACTCGCATTTCCCATCCCAAGCCCAGACCGTAGCTGATTCACGTTTGAACGGCTCCTTTCCAAGACGGTTGCAACGGTTGGAGGTTTCGTTTATAACCTTAGGAAACCACCCTAATTAATATGTGTGATAAATTCTTATTATCTGACCAAATTTTTTTATTATTATATCTTTTTATGACGGATAAATCGCGTGGGTGTAATCGGCTAATCACTATTGTCCGAGTGCTATGAATCCGATCCCACATAGCGCCGGGAGCTTAGATTGGTCGATTACCATAGGTGTTACTACCTTTCCTTCGTATAATATATCTTCTCGGAAAATTTTGACTTGTGATCCGCTTAAAGTGACTTTTAGTTTTAAAATGACTCTATATGCCATATAATTTAACCTTTGAAAATATTGAAATATTAAAATATGGAGTCATTTAAATGTTTTTCATTTCATCTTTTTTCCTTTCCGATTTTTTTTTTTTTGGAAGGAAAGCAAATGGACTATAGAAAACCAGCACAAATAGAACCTTCCCCGAGTGTTTGAGCACCCGAACTTTGCTTATTTCTAAGTATCAAACATCTTTCACATGCCAAGTAACAACATTTAAAAATAAAGAATAACCATATTCGTAGGACAAGATCTTTCTAAAAAAGCGCAAGCTAACCCTGAACAAATATTTCTCCCAATCCAAACCCTTAAAAATATTGAAAAATGACACGAATAGTTCATTAACAATTTCCCAATATGCGATTATGATTCTCAAATTTAAAATTTTTTCAATTCGATTCAAAATAAGCATGTATCAAAATTTTATAAATTATATTTTTTTTTGTCAAACATAGACTATATTGAATAAATTAAAAAAAATTGAATTATATTGCATATCAGATTAAAATTTAATGTTTATATTATATATTCTGGTAAAGTTTAAAATTACTTATATTATTATCTCTAAAAATATCTCAATAATGAGAAAAAAACAGTTGTCAGAGCCAGCCAACCACTTTCCGACATAGATGATGAGCTGGCAACTATCCAAAAGCCGAGTCCTGAAGTTTCTTTCAAAGGTAAGGCTGAAAAAGGCACAAAAAACTTAAAAATGTATAAAAAAAAAAGGAGAAAAAACAGGTAACTTTATCATGTACACGTGCGGCGGGCATGACTGCAATGCTGTATCTGTGCACGAGTCCGCCTCTGCGTCGAGTGACGCTGAGTCGCCTCTGCTCGAGTTTTGAAGTTTTATTTCCTTGGGAAAATTACAAAAAATTGACCTAAAATGATCTTATTTTCTCAAATAAACATTCGAAATGAATCTTATTTCAAATTGAAATTTTAAATGCCATCATTTTTTTCAGATAAGAGTTTGAAGTGATTATATCTATTTTAAATAAGGATCTCATTTTCTAACAATGAATAATATTTTCATCATTTATCCTTTTTCTTTGTTTTTGCTTTTTCTAATTTTTCTTCATTCTTTGCCCGTGGCCAACCCTACAGCAAATTTCATAACTATTATCTGGACAAGCACTGCAAATTATCATAACTATTCACTTTTGATACACAGTAAGAACACTAGTCATATTAAATGTTGTGTTTGTCTCTTGTTATTTCCGCACGTTCATCTCCTCTTTACTTTAGCATGGTTTGATGAATGTCATTGGAAAGCTCTTCGCTTTTTTTGTCTTTGTTTCGAATAGAAGATGAAGTTTCTAAATTTCCAATTGGAAACGATGGAACAATCCTTTACATAGACAATATGTGAGACTATTAGTGGAATCTAAATCTTGTTGATAAATTTATGCAATGGGCAATCTGATGTTGAGGTTGTTAAATTAATATCTTGAATTTGAGTAGTGACCTAACCTGATTGGAAATAAAGAAATAGTAAGTTCCCCAAAGGATGGTGCTAGCGTAAAGATTGCTATTACCTATAATTTCTGATGGTGGGATTTTGATCGGAATTTCGACCACAAGTTTCAGTAAGAGATGGGCAATAGAAAGTGTCATCTTTGTAATTCATTTGAAGGAACAAGTCAAAGGTGATAAGAATCAATCAATAAAAAATTTATAAGAAATTGAAGTGCAATGTTTTGATGGAGAATGAACTTTGCATAATCAAATAATAACATCCTCAAGTATACTATTAGTTTTGGTAATTTTAATAGTTTGAAGTCCATTAAATATACAAATGAGAATTATTTTTTCAGCTTACAAATTGAAGTATAAGTGCGCTCCTAGTGTTGAAGCTAGAAAGGTTTATCGACTAATTTCTTTATTTGATTGCAACAAAGTGATGTACTCAACATCAATTTCAGTTGTTCACTATGAAAAGATTATTTTTTATAATACGATACTCAATCCTTTTCATTCAAATCCTTTTGAAAGATGCCGTTCGTATAAGAGGTGAAGTGATTTTTGAAGATAATGCCAATGACTCGAAAATGAGACCGTTAATATGCTATTGAAGAAGGAATCATAACACCAAAAGAAATGGTCAAAAAGACCGTAGCTAAGTCAATGCAGTTATTCGACCAAAAAAAAAGTCAATGCAGTTATTCAATAATTGTAAGAATTCCTCTGCGTGAGTCTCAAGAGTCCAAAATAAAAGGAGCCCTTTTAAAACCAACTTAAAGTCGGGCACAAAGATTGAGGTGCCGTGTAATGTACAATAATATCGACATTAGTCTAAAGACGACATTTCTATTTTATTTATTTATTGTAATCTGTAAATTTAATAAATATTTCTAATAAAATTAATAATCTCTTTTTTAATGATACTATTTTCATCATTCTTCTTATTTTATTTTGGCAGTTAATTTTTTCAGATTAATTTTGTCTTCCTTTATTTCTTTTACTTATATAAAGAACTCCACTTATGCAAATCTCAATTGAGATTTTTTATTGTTGATTTTGCAGAGAAATTGAGTAAAAAAAATTGGAGGTGGAGGAGGCACTGTTAGTTCATCATTTCCCTTGCCGGTACAAGTCGAGAGATCGAGAGAGAGGGGGAAGGGGGGAAAACTGTCAAATTACAAAAATTGAATACACATGTATTTTTAAATAATTAATTAATGCAAAAATGATTGACCAATAAAAAGTTATTTCATAATGTCACATTAATTCGGTTAAACATATATTTTTATGAGTTGAGGACATAATTTTGGTTTATAAATTTTTTAAGTATTATTGTTTATCAATCATTTTGTACATTAATTAATCATTTGAAATTATGTAATGAGTATCCGATATTTGTGATTTGATGGAGGCTTTTCTTTTTCATTTACTTAATCATGTTGCCTTCTCTTAAAGTATCTTATCAACTCTATCAAAATATCCATCAAATAATAACAAGCTTTATGTTTAACATCTGCATTGATATTTTGTTTGTTTTGATATTGATATCTCGGCACTTTATTGTTCTCTATATTTATAGGCTTTACGAAAATCAACCGTAAAATGGAGATTTCATTAATAAATGAGATGGATATACAACTTTTATCCCTTAAATGGCATATACAACGGAGGGTCAATGATCGTAGCAAAATAAAAAATAAAAAAGGATTTGTAATGTGTAATAATTGAATGAATATGGGTAAGCATGTGATATACTAATATATTTGGGAGAGTTTTTGTGTAACTTTTCTCTTAATAAGCCAAGGAGGAGAAAAACCAAGAGCAAATAAAAATTGAAAATTTTGAAGAGAGCCCAATCCATTTCGTCATCATCCAAAGTCTTCCTCTATCTCACAGTCAACAGTCGAGTTTTGGAGCAAACGCGTAGAGTGCGAAGCAATCTCTCTCAAGGTTTTATTCGCCAATAAATAACTGCCTAGCCCTAAAAGAATTAGAGATGGTGCACTTCACACGAGAGCACACTCTCGAAGAAAAGAAATGGAAGGACGGGTGGGTGTTCTCCATACAAGCATAGTCTAGTTGGAGCCCAAGTTGAAATTTAACTATGTAGCTTAATTCAAACCTGTATAGTTGAGGAATAAGAAAAGATATGTGGAAGAGAGAAATTGTGTATAATTTGATAAATCATAACGAAATTACATCATTCTATTTATAGACTCTATGAAATGACTAAATAAGATAACATATCAATTAAGATACGCACAATCAAATAGAGATATTCATATAATCTTGAAAGATATATACATAATCAAAATCATCCTAAATATCTCTAACATATATAATAATATACAGACTCATCGAGTTAATTTGAGCCGAACTCAAGCCTATTAAAAATTTTCCACAGTCGAGTTTGAACTTGGGTAATCAAGCTTGATCACACGTTTGGGTCTACTGCAGGGCACTTGAGCTCGAGGTCTAATCAATTTGACTCGAGGAGGCTGCGCTTAATATAATGGGCTCAAAAGACTTTTTGGCCGTTGGTTATGCCCAACTGATCACGGCCGCTCACTTGATATCAAAATCGGCAAGAGAACCATTAATAGCAGCGAAAATCTGAAGAATCAATGCGAAAATATTGGGGTTTTTCAAGGTAATCAATGCTGTTTTTTTTTTTTCCTCATACCACATCATGTATGTCAACAGCACTTTGGAGATTAAAACTTTTCCCCATTAAAATTATTATTGAAATTCTTTCCATAGCTCCTTTTTAAATATTATTCTTCATATATATATATCTTATAGTCAGTACTTTTTCTGAATTGCAGAACAGGTAACGGCTTGGAAAAATTTAGCAGTAAAGGTTGGACCGAGAGATGATAATTGCGGCTCAAACCTAAAGTACACCCATCAAAAGTTGCCCTAAAGCTTTGCCCAGAATAAAGCCCATGATGTAGAGGCAATTAATACTTTTTAAGTGATTGGGCCCAAAATGGTCGGTCTAACCCAAGTAACATATCGACATTTGTGGAGGAGATTTTGCACGCGGTGGATATATGCTTTTGGCACCTCCTCGTTGGGTCAATTGCGCAAAAAATTATGAGCCATGCTCACCAAATTTTTGGCATAGTAGATTGAAGGCAATATTCACATAGAATGCTTTAGATTACTTCATGATAAATTTCATTCCCGTGATCATTGGCTCATCTTAGGAGAGTAACTTTTTAAGACATTCTTGCATAGTGTATTGGATTTGCAAATTCAATCACTTGTTATAGATTTGTTTTACTTTAGGCAACATGTATAACATTTTCAGACTATTAATTTGCTGCACACGGTGTCTTGTCCCGAAGCGCAATTACGAGGTCATGTTTAATTATATCTTGAGATGGTTTGGATGATTTTATTTCTTTTTTACATATTGCCAAGGAAAACTCATCCTGAATTTATTATGGTAAGATCATCAAAAAGTAATATATGAACAAGAATTAAAGAAAACCACAAAAAAATGAGAAAGAAGGGGGCTGCTTTATAAAAGAGATGATATCGGTTGGATTGGCTATTAGATGTTTAGTGGCTCATAATAAATGACCTTTGAATTGACTACTTGAACAATAATTACCGATTTCTTCTAGGTTTTTTTTCGGGCCAATCGACTGATCATTTTCTTAATATGGCCTTGTTTGAACGAAGCTGGCATGGCTCGTCGGCCACCCTTAGGCAACACCCCTCATTGTATATTTTTAATGAAATCTTATTTATCATTAGAAAAACATATTTTCATAAAAATGTTATTATAGCATTGGTAGAATCTTTTCATCACATGCTTTAGAAAAAAATGACAGCGGATGTGAAGCAGAATGCTCCGTGACTCACTACTCAACAAAGAATATTCCCCTGTCACTCTTCAAGATTCAATTTTTATTCAAGCCCATACTCTGCCTCACCGAATTTGACCGGTGTTCTCCTCTGGTCCGTGCGTGTGTGCCTCTCAGTTCCTCACTCGAATCCATCCACTCTTCCGGCTCTCTCGCTTCCCACCACCTTCTTCGTCCACTTCTTCTTCTGGGTACGAAGGGAAAAAGAAGAAGAGCGAAGATCGTCTGAGTAAATGGCATTAGCATCAGCCTCTGCAACGAGCAGGACTTCTATACTGTCGTCCCACGCGAGGACACCATCGCCGAAGCTTCAAAAGCTTCGGACTTTTCACCCTTTTCCCGCTTCTGGCCTTCGCAGGAGTTCTTTCTCTCTTTCCCAACAAGCTCGGCTCTCTTCGAGCCCCTGCGCTTCGCCGTCCATAGCCAACTCGCCAATCCCAGGTGTCGAAGTTCCTGAGAGTACCGCTGATGGTAAGTGGGAAATTCTGTTCTTATTTCGATATTTTTTCATTCTGCGAAGTGGGTATGTGGGAAAATTGCATCTTCACTAAGTTTATTCTTGTAGAAGATTGGAAGCGGGGTTCTACTGTGGCGTAATTGTAAGGAAACAATCGTGTGATTGAAGTGAATGTTCATTGTTCTGAATCCATATCTTCAAATTGAAGCTTTTACTCGGTTTAATCCGGTCAAAATACTGTGAGGAGCGATCTCTTTTGTCATTGTTCTGGTTAGGTTCCCTTAGTAAAGAATGCAATGATGTTTGATAATGTTAGAATTGAGAGCTTTATTCTATTGCCTGAGGTTTTCAATTCGATGTTGTGTATGTGAATAGCCTGGGGAGAATTCGCCAGAAACATATCTGGTGAGTGGGATGGGTTCGGGGCGGACTTCTCCAGCGAAGGGAAGCCAACTGAGCTTCCTGAGTCGGTTGTGCCCGAAGCTTACAGGGAGTGGGAGGTGAAAGTGTTTGATTGGCAGACTCAGTGCCCTACTCTTGCAAATGCTGAAGAGCGTATTCTTGATTACAAGACGATTAAGTTGCTTCCCACCGTTGGATGTGAAGCCGATGCAGCCACACGCTATAGCATCGATGAGAGATGTGTTGGGGAAGTAAACAGCAAAGCTTCTGCATTTGCCTATCAATCTAGTGGCTCTTATGTTTCTGTTTGGCCAATGGAAAAAAAGGTCACGGATAACATGTTGGAAGTGGAGTTTTGTTTGATTAATCCCCTAGACCGGGAGTCCCGTGTGAGGTTAACTCAGGTCATTCATGTGTCCAACAACAAGGTTCTGCTTAAAGGTGTTAGGGTTTTTTGCGAGCAATGGTATGGGCCATTTAGAAATGGTGACCAACTGGGAGGATGTGCTATACGCGATTCTGCTTTTGCATCTACTCCTGCCACAGCAGCTTCTGATGTTGTCGGTGTTTGGCAGGGCCCCACTTCTATGGCGAATTTCCACAGTTCTCAAGATGTAAGTCTCCTTCCTTTCATTCACTTTTTTGTTCACTAAAGTCTGATTGTATGGTGTTTCTTACATGAATCCTTAGTTGCTGATGGCCTTTTTGCTTTTCTTCTGTGCTAAACTGGTCTGGACTTATTTCTTGTTACACATGGGCATTGCTTCTTCTTTTGTTGATGCTCTGTGATGATGTTGCAATGAACCAAGCTAATCTGTTTTGTACTTTAGTGATGTGCTGTCTTGCGTGATGCATAGATGGGACATAGTTTAGTTGTCTTTTTGGTCATTCCCATTGATTTTGAGTTCAACTTTTGTGCGATAAAAAACCCAACTCTAGTAGGGCCTTCAGGAAAAATGCCATGTATAGAAGAGGCTAAGGAGACAAGAATAGTTGTTTTTCTAAATGTGCTGTAGTTGTGTTCTGATGATCTTGACTTGTTTGGTAAATTTTTTACGCCAAATCAAGTATGATGTCACAAACTTGAGGCGAAAGTGTTGTTGTTGATGTTTCATCAACATGACTATGCTAGTACCGTCAGACAGAATTCAAGGTTGTGGAACCAACAATCTTCCTAGATTTATTTTGGAAAAGGATTTTAATCGATGGAACATATTTTCATTATGGGAAAATATCAAATACCATCCTCATATTTTCCTCCATTACCACTTTCACTCCTTTACTTTTAGAATTAACACTTTCAATCCTGAGCATCTTAGATACCAATTTGCGGCTTAGATGGGTTTTGTGGTTGGTGAGTCGAGAGTTATGCCTTTTTTTTTTCTTTTTTCTTTTTTAATTTATATAGATGGAGGGCAATTTGGTCCTTTTGCCATAAGGTTTTATCTAATGATGCAAATTGGTATTTGGAGAAATAGAGGAGAAAAAGTGGTAATGGAGTAAAAGTGATGATGAAATTGGTTTTTGTTTTCCTATTATTATCTTCAAATTCAATTCGAAAGAGAGTCATGGCTCATTATCAATACATTTTTTTTGAACTATCATCGGTACCTTTAAAATCATCTTTTGCATTCTTTACGGCAGACAGCTGTTTGCACCTCATATTGGTTTTCTTATTGACTCATTTGTCTGTTCATTCGAATTTTGCTTTGTGAGAGCTACCTGTAAGGAGTTCAATCAATCCGAAAATCATTACTCAAATATTTTTCAGACGCCTCTAATTGTTCTACAACCTGGATAGGTTCTAAAAATCAATTTTCTTCAAGGTTTAAGCTTTTTTTTGTACATAATGGTTGAGGCTTATAGCGTGACCAAACTAAAAAAAAGGAATCATTTCTTTATCTTTAATAAAGAGAAATCATTGCATTGTATCGTAAGAGCAATATCCCTTTGCATGCTTACTCGCTCCAAGTATACATTGACTATGTATATAGAATACCGCATATGTAGATCGTAGAAAAGAAAAAGAATTGTTTCATGAGAAGATAATGGAGAGCATCAGACCAGCCCAAAGGAAGCATAGTAGCTAAGAAAGGAATTACATTCCAAAGTGAGGATCTCCCTCCTATAGTTTGTCAGAGGGTTTGCCTTGGGGGTAATCAGCAATGTAGTTCTTGGAACTGCTTGGTGATGTTTCCATCGACTTGAAAATTGTGTAAATATGACCTATAAACTGATAAAGGTGATAAGGGTTTGTTGAAGATACAGATGATGTGGATGGCATATTAATTAGTTTTTCTTTTTTCTTGGGAATTAGGCTAAGAAGTTAGTCAAATATAGTTTTCTTTTGGAGATGTCGCTATATTCTTTGTTCAAGTAATCTTGCAACTTCGAGTAGTCAGAAAGTTTGCTTCTATATCCCAATGTCTTGAATCAGCTGATCAATATGTTCGTAATCTGTCAAATGATTTCAGAAACTCTTGGAACTTAGGGAGGTGGGTGTACAAAGATTGGCAAGGGACGATAGTAACCTGGTGTTGCTTCCTAAACAATTGTGGTGTTCACTTCAAGGAAGAGAAAATGGCGAAACTTGTAGTGAGGCAGGATGGCTCTTCGATAATGGGCGTGCTATCACATCAAGATGCATATTATCAAGTGATGCAGAGGTGAAGGTAAGTGCATTCAGTGTGCGTGCATGTGTACATCTTATGGATGCACAGAGAGAGCCCAGTTTTATCAAGTGCTGGAGTCTCCTTCTCCCTATAAGATTCTCATAGAACTTCATCCCAAAAAGTACTTCCCCTAATTCAGTTTAGGGTAAGCATAGATATGTTTTTTGCTCTCTGGAGTAAGCAAAGATTTAGATAGTGTCACATATTTTCGTTTTCTTCTGTCCAATATTATAAGGAGATTGGCTCTGTAATTATGAACAGAAAAGGAAATCCAGCTGTGCTTCTACAGCAGTACCATTGTATATAAATAACAGGATTCAGACCTTCGAATCATGGCTATTGCCAATTAGGAAATGATATAATGTGCTTGGATGCATGTTCATGGACTAGATAACGTCCAATTATGACCTTAAGATTCAGTCGATAGGCATAGTTTTAAGCGAAGCTTATGGAAATCCTATGGAATGTAGCCTCGACACTGTATTTGCAATTTCTCTCTTAAATTGAACTTACTTTTGACATTGAGAACATCCGGGTTGACCATGATGATATTAGGTTAAATATGGTGTAGGTGGTGGCTGCTATTTGTGCTCATGATTTCCTATGAGGGACTGAAGTCTCTTTATGCTGCCCCTTGCGGTTATCAATCGTAAACTGATTCAATGCACCCTTTAATTTGCAGGAGATATCGATAGCGCTTGAAAGTGCATCATTGGATAATGTATAAAGAGCAATGACCGCCAAACTCCCAAAATGATGCTGGAAGGCTATACTTGGTTTCAAGTATGTTTGGCTGTCAGTGCGTGAGAACTCGAGCTTCATAAGTAGAGGACTCGTTATGGTGTTGAAAAAGAGATCAGCCATTTGAATGAGAGACATACCCATCATGCAGGTGATACCATGGATTACATCTGCTCATGCTAGACATGTTAGCTCTAAAATTATGTTTTGTATTGCTCTGCAGGTTAATACCATTGCTGGGTCAGTGATAATTTTGCAATAGAAGTAGACTACATCGATCGCTGTCTTCTTTTACTCTGTTATAGTTACCATGTATCCATATCTAATAAAGAAGTTGCTCGCCCTTGCTTGTCAATTCATGATGTTTTGTTTTTTTCTCATCCGCTAACACTGTAAATAAACATATTGGTCTTTATTCCATTCATGCCCAGATGCTGCAGTGCATCAATAGCACCTTACCATTTGTAAGCATCGGTGAGATGTGAGAAACAGGAAGGTAAAAATCTAAGGCCTCCTTTGATGGGAAACTCGTATTAAGCATTTGAGAGTCACAATGTCTCACGCGAACTGCGGTTAATCTGGAAGGCAATCGGTTGATGAACAATGACTATTGTATGTCATCTTCAATTAGGTTTGCTGAATCCTCTGCCTGAAAGCTGTACTTTCTCACAAATGTTGTTTTAGATATGTCCGAACATAAATAAAGTGCAAGCTTTTCATGGTCAACCCCTGAACAGAAAAGTGCATACGAATCTTTACATCCGAGAGTCAAAAGAAATCCAGACGACACTGGTTACTTCTGGGAAATAGAAAGCTCCACATTGAGATAGGATAAATTTAACAAACGCAAGTATACACGAGATGCTAGCACTCATGCTTGCTGCTGAAATCATTTCCCGACATCGTCTTCACACAGCACAGCCACGGGAAGGATCACCAGGAAAGTATCTGCGCGTTAAGCATAAGAAGAAAAAGGAATGGAAGTTGGCAGCGTGAGAAATCTTCTTACATGGTTACCAAATTTGAAGATTATCGCGTTCTTTCTCTTCCCATTTGGTCCCTCAACCTGAACATGAACAGCAACTCACGACATCAGAACACCACCAGGCAACAGAAAGCATTCACCGGAAGACTTTTTGGCCCTTGGATTTGCCCGACTGATCGGGCCTTTCATTCCATATGGTTGAGACAGGCGAAAGAGGAGCGATGGGAGAAGAAAATTAAAGGAAAATGTTTTAAAATGTCGATGTACATGCAAATAATAATGTAATTAATCTTGTTTTTAATATTTGTAATGGAATTGAATATTTATACTAATTATCAAGTGGAATAAATTTGAATATATTATGATGTATATATATAATAAGATTGATCGGTGAACACATCATGCAATCACATGAATTAAGAGAGAAATATTTTACGTCTCCCCCTATCTTTATTCGGATGTACATGATAAATTTAATTTGTCTATGCATGACATAATAGACTCCCTTATCGTATTTATAGAATTAGAATATCTAAAAATGCAATATGGGTTATTAATAAAAAAAAATTAAAGATAAAACCCATGCAAAATATAGATAAGAATACTAGTTAAATAGTATAAGAAAAGTTAAAAAAATGATATATTTTCACCCAAATATTAGTTTGTGTTTTCTTATACGTATATAATGTGAGTGCAACGAATGTATGGGATCCAAAAGTTTAAATAAAATATGTTTCTAGATATCTTTAATTAAAGTAACAAATTACAAGGCGTAAAATCAAAATCGTTGCAATGCAGAAAGCATCTCCAAATGATAAACTCATAGGCAAAAAGAAAATAGAGAATTGAGTCAATGAAGCATTGCTTTTCAATGAGATATTTTACAATATGAATAGAGATTTCACCATTTATAATTATAGTAGAAGTTAAAAGATAAAAATATAACAATTTTATCTAAATGAAAATTAAATAAAAAATAAATCAGAAAAGATTTCCAAATCATCAACTCGTGGATACTCTGCCCTGATGGCAACATCATCAAAGGGGAAATCTAGGTATAATCTTCATGGCCATTAATCGTATCGGTTTATAATCTTCATGTACAGCCCCGATCAGTTGGGCACATCCAACGGCCAGAAAGTTGTCAAAGCCCCCTTATATCAACCTTCATCCTCCTCAAGTGAAAATCACTTGGGCGAACAAATACATATGCCCACTCCTCTTAAAAATTTAGTCCAACTCTGCGAAAAGAGGAGACTTCGCCGGAACCAGTTCTACCGGCAGCTCATGAAGCAAGCGAAGCTTACGAATGCGACGATTCGCGGAGAAGAACCACCTAAGCCGCGGCAGCTTGCAGATGCCAAGGAAGCGGTTGCTGCGGCGAGCGATGCCCTGCATTCGGCTGAGGTAGCCTATATCTGGGAAGGTCTCAAGGTCCTCGATGACTGGAGGACAGACGTCCACGACATGGACGAGGTAGGAGCCTTGATGGAGTTATTGGCTATAATTACACGCCCCTATGAGCTTGAGAGCGTGAGGATCAGCGACCACGACCCCGAAGGACGAGTGATGGATGCCGATCGTATCGAACAGATGAGGGAGGCGCTCGTGAGGGGCGGATTCGTGCACGACCACGGGTACATTGGTTATTTTGCTCTTTTGTTTTTGTTTTTCGCCGCATTTTTTCCTTCTTTTTCGTTTTAAATCTGTTTGCAGGAACATCTATAACATTCCTCCGGCGGCTCCTTGAGGGATTATATTACAAGGACGGGTTGAGGATGGCGGCGGCCACGACCAAGGAGAGGACGACGATGTTGATGTTGCCGTTGAGCATGCAGAAGGAGCCTTGCGCTACTGTTGATTTTTGTTGGAGAGGTTTTTGCTCCTGTTCTGGTTCTCGTTGGGAGCACTGGGATGATCAGCTAGTTTTCTTTATGACGCCTTCCTATCTTGTAAAATTTGAATTACGAATTGGTTTTTGCACCTTAAATATCAGGCGCCGAATTTTTCTTTACTTGTCAAATTCATCATTTTTTTTCCTCCTCTTGCTCGTGTTATATTGCAATGGTTCGCCTATGATGTGGTGTATAAGTTCAAGAGGCACAGTTGGCCTATAATAGGGTGTGTTTGACAGGTACCTTTGAAGAAGTGCGAACTATTGTCTAAATCGAGAGACAAGAGTAGAATGTTATGAAGAAAACGAATAAGTCATGTTATATTGTTGAATAACAAGCCCTCCATCAATCAAAAGAAAAAAAAAAAAGGATTTCACTATCTAGATAATTGGCATTAATGGTTCAATGCACATCTCCATAAACACAACTTTGAGAAGACAATGGGCATTAACAATTCAACACATTCTTATGCATCAAAGAAGTTAGTCCATTAAATACTTTGAGAAGACAATTGGCATTAACGATTCAACGTACATTTTATCTACTTTGAAAAGTACATTGTATGTACTTTGAAAAGACAATTGGCATTAATGATTTATGAAGAGGTTAGTTGTTCTCTTCTCTGACACTTTTATCTAACGAACAAATTGGTCTTCTTTCCATTCATGGGCAGATACTGCGGTGCATCAAAGTAAAAAAATCTCGAGGCCTCGCTAGATGGGAATAACATGCATGGAGCATTTGAGTCATAAATGTCTCATGCGAACTGCGGCTAATATGAAAGGCGCTAGATGGGAATAACATGCATGGAGCATTTGAGTCATAAATGTCTCATGCGAACTGCGGCTAATATGAAAGGCAGTTGGTAGATGAACAATGACTCTTGAATGACTCTTGTGTCACGGATCCAGGTTTCCAAGGGATTGTGCAAGTAAGAGAAAGAATGACCAATTCGCCCCTGGAACATTTTTAGGGACGGATGATATAGTAATTGTGCCCAAATCTAGAGTTTTCTGGGGACGGATAATATAGTAATTGTGCCCAAATCTAGAGTTTTCTGGTAGTTCTTAGGTGAGAAAGTACGATCTCGTCTGCCGGATCAAATAGCAATCAATGATTGTAATCAAAGGGTCTCAAGTATAAAAAGGAGTGCCCTGTACATATTATATCCATCCAACCATTTCTGAATCAAAGTTCCATTCTTTCTCAAAACTTCTCTTTCTTTAAGAACCGGGTGAATTTGAGTGATCGAAAAATGGTTTAAGTGCCCAACAATCCCAAATGATCCAAAAAAGCCACGATCCCAAATGATCCAAGAAAACCTAAATCGCCGCACGATAAATGATCCAAGAAAGCCTAAATCACCACACGATCTTAGCTTTAACCATATTAATGATCCACATTATTGATTAATCGAGAATCAAAGTGGATTTACCAATGAATCATGAAATGCTATGGTTGTTAAACATTATTTATTAATTTATTCAGAAGTAATTCGCGGGATCGTAAATATTTTAGATGCACTTTTTACTAGTTATAATGAAAAAAGTGCAGCCGGTTTAGTCTAGCCAATTCTCAAAATAAACAACTCACACACACACTCCCATTCCAAAAAAATCAATACACCAAAAACTATACTTAGATTTATTTGTTGCTAAAATATCGTATTAAATCCGAAACTCCCGGCAGATGACCAGTGATACAAGGAAATGAAAGAATCAATTACATTTTTCGTACAATCTTATGCATTTGCGTGAAAGTTAAAGTACTGCAAGGGAAAAAAAACAAAGAATAAATAAAAATTTGAAAAATAATATTATGAAAAATTGTTTCTGCATCATGTTCAAGCCCCAAGTACAGATTCTAACACATTACTTACTCGTCCGTCAATGCTAAATGTCATATTTTCACATGTACTAAGCTATTTATTAATATCAAATGAATTAATATCAAATGAAAGAATAGTGGTTGATGTTTATGAATTTTGATCAGACGTTTCAATTTCAAGCTCAAGCTCAATTTCATAAGTTCAATGTACGTCAAACAGCCTTGCTTTTCACAATCCTTTTGCTTAGTCCTTCCTTTTGACACCCTTTGTCGTGGGCTGTGGCAAATGCTTTTGTTTCCTTTTTGCTCGATTGAACTAGTTAAATGATCTGGACACACTACGGAGCAAAACAAAGGAAGGAGGAAGCTAATTTTGAAGGGACACGTGAGATTTCACTTGAACTCGTTTGAGTTTTTCAAGCCGTTCCGTCTAAACAACGATTGATAATATATTTTTCCAATGAATCAAATGTAAGATAAGAGCGAAAAAGCTTTTAAAGAAATATAAAAAAGAGTGGGGCTAGCAGGGATTGTGACGTGGCATACAATGATGACGTGACAAGCATGACATGGAAAGCAAGATGACGTAGCAAATGTCATAACATGTGATGTAGCATGATATGGAATTTATGCACCTAATTCTATGACATGCCCAAAATTTTTTTGTATTTTCTGTCAAAATTCGAAATTACAAAATGAAAAAAAATCTTCTAGAACTAGATCCAATTCATTTTAAGGATTAACCTAGACCAAGTCCTAATTTAAATGGAATATTATCCTTAACTAGATAGACCATATTCTAGCATGCAATGTATCTATAAAAAGATCATAAATCTTTATCCTAATTGATTTTTTAAAAGATTATTAAGGAACAACTAAAACATGCAATCTCAAATAACATCCTATCTAATCTTTTTAATATTTTTAGACAAGATAAATCAAAATTAAAGATAGCATCAATCGCCCAAAGATATTATGCATATTCATCCAAATTTAAAAAGAAATAAATCAATGATCGTATTTAATGGCATGTGGATACGATTGATTGATTTTTCGTGCAACCATAAATCGTTTCTTGAGTATGAGATAGGATTGTCAATCATGTGCATGTTCCCTCTTGAAATTTTGGCCTTTCCGGACTAACGGGCTTCGATTAAGCTACGGCGTCTCTAATTAGACTTAGGCTGAATTGAGCTTAATTTTGGCCCGTTCCCTCCATAGGCTATAGCCGAATTTGCTCGATTGACGTGTGGCCCTAAATGGCGCAACTCATTCAGCTTCTTTCACCACTGTCGGCTGATGCAAATGCAATTTAATTTTAATATTTTTGTTTATGAATTATATATTAATCCTTAATATTTAGCCCGACGTTCCTTATCCACCCCTTTTCTATTAAAGGACTTAATATAATGCTTTTAAAATCTGAGTCCGCAAAAACCTTTGATGGCCCAAACATTTAAAATAAAAATAAAAAAATTCAGCAAAAACTTGTTTTGAAACGAAGAGGCTGTATTTGATACGATATGGGGAAAGATACGTTGATTTTGTTGTGTATTGGCGGGTATTTCAAGATTCACCTATGAAATTTTGACATCAGATCTTTGAGATGTAAACTAGACTTAATATAGTCAAATTTTTAGATTGGAGTGCATTTCAAATTTTAACACCATATGATTTAGATAAACCAAATCAATATCATTTTGGAGATAGATAAATTAACTAAAAATCGTAAACGAATTTGATACCATGTAACATAAAACAAATTTAATATGGTATGATGTAAAGGAAGTAAAAGAATTTCATTTTGAAATCAGACAAATTAGGAAAGTTTTGTAAAATATGTGGTCCAATGACGTATCATCACATGACACTAAAGTATAACTTCTAGTATATATATATATTTCTGAGATTATCTCGTAACCTTCACATTTTATCTTACATAAATTTTGTTCATAAGACAACAATAATAAAATGTATGTGCACTAATGATTCTTGTAAATTGCGAACTAGCCAATGATTCTCAGCATTTACGCTTTCACCACAGACGAATTGCTCTTAGATGTTCATGCGACTGCTTTAGTAGGAGTCTGAGTATCCCCTATTGAAATTTGTATGATTTTGTGGATCAATTGTTCTTAAGGAACTCAGTAGTAAGATTTGCTTAGCAAACTGCATCTGTCTATACAAATCTGAGGCTTCTAAGCCGCTTTTACTGTAAAACTGTTCCTTTGAAAGATTCTAACGATATTCACTTCTATCTGCTTGCTCGTAATCGGAGTAACTCCTAAAAAGTGCTCCTTTTCTCTTTTCAAGACAATGCTTATAACTAATGCAGGGACCTGTAGGGGCGACGTTGGGGACCTGGATCGGAAAACTCAGATGGGTGTTGTTTGTGATGGTTATCTGAATGGTGACATGTTTGTTGCCAAAGTCATTGATTCACAAACCACAAAAATATATTTCAACGCTTCAAAGAGTCACAAACCACATACATTCTGGTTGTGGAGTGACTGGAGCAGAGAGAAAGAGGAGATGAGAGGAGAGGAGAGGAGAGGAGAGGAGGAGGCTTTAGTTGGGATTTGAAGCGAATTCGAAAAGTGATTTAGCTAAGTATATTATAGTGGCTAGAGTACGGCGTTTGTCGGTAGAATATAACTCATGATATTCTACAAGCAGACACCGTACTCCAACCACTGAGTACTTAGGTAAATTGCACTTCGAATATACTTCAAATACACAACTAAAATTTGCTACTCTTCTTTCCTCCCCTTCTCTCCACTCCAGTCGCTCCTCTGCACCTGGAATGCGGTAGGCGTTCCTACAAATAGAAAACAAATGATAAAAGAAGAATGGACAAAACAAAAGGGCAGAGCTCCATTTTACCCTCGGTGGAGCTGGAGTCCACTGGACTGTCGGCCTCTCTCTCATTTCTTCGACATGCTACTTCTCATTATTCATCTCCCACATCCTCACTCTTTCACTTTCAGATCATCACTAGGCAAGCAAAAGTTACGCAGATAGGTAAGCTACCAATATGAAATGCACATTGTAAACCCAATGTGCAATGTATAACAGAATTTGAGATTTCTCACAATCATAACTGACATTTGTTTAACAGCTTATAGCTAAAGCATTCCCACAATCAACCTGCCTTCCTAACCATGAGAGGTTTGGGCGGCGATAGAGATCTAATCTCTGGTGCTGAACTAGGAAATATCGTGTTCAGCTTGTGCATGAGAATGTCAGCCCTTGATGGAATCTCATTCAGAAGAAACTGTTGAACAATCGGTTTCTTAAACCACTCCATCACTGAATCCCCTGGCGCTCTAAGAACCACTTTGCTCACCTCAAATGGTGATTCCACCGAGCTCAACATCTGCGCAACCACAATCTTCAAAGTGGGCCCTGTGACCAACTTGATTCTTCTTGGAACAACACCATAATACAACATTCTCTTCCTAAATCTATGCAGCGTGTGCACCACTGCTATTAGAGCAGCTCCCACAGACAAGTTTCTCACATCGAGTGACCAAGCAATATGCTGATCAAAAACAATTGCTTTAGGGAAAAGCTTATTCTCGTATGCAACTTTCCAAACACACCGTGCTCGATTTATCTGCCCCATAAGGACAAGGTAATTAAGGAGAACATTTACAAAGTATCTAGCTGCACTTTCTTCAAGTTCATAATCAATACCCTGGAAGAACTCCCGCACAAATGACAAAACAGGTTGTTTCCTCTGTTCAGGGCCTGTGAAGAGCCCACACATGAATGAATGTGCTTTGTGCTTCGTGGCACTAAGGATCGACATCAAATGCCTCTCATTTTGCTCATCTTGGCATCTCACAAGATGGGCCAGAATCGATGTGTAAAGTATGAGATCTACCTTTGCAGCAGAATTCACATAGTTTTCAAGAAGAGGCTTTGCTGACTCATACAAGCCATTCTTCATGCAGGATTCAAACAACTGTCTGATTATAAAATTATTTGTCCTAATTCCAGATGAACCCATGAACTGTAGCCACCTTAAAGCAATATCAACAGAACCCTCCTTGATATAAACCATCAAGACATCACTAGCACTCACATCAACGGAAAACCCTATGGCTTTCATCTCAAGAAGTATTTTAGCAGCCACATCTACAAGCTTCTTATTAGCCAGGAGAAGTAAAAGGCCAGTGTAAGTGCTCAAGCCAGGCTTCAGACCAGCATTTATCATTGAATTGTACAGCTTCATGGCAGCATCTACCTGTCCAGATGCAGCGTGCATCTCCAAGAGGCAAGAGTACGTAGACGGGGTGGGCAAAAACCCAGCCTTCTCCATATCTGCAAAGGCAGACATTGCAATGTCAAGTTTCCCTGATTTTGCATGGGATTCAACAATCATCGTGTATAAGCCAAAATTGGGCCTATATCCAGCCTTCTTCATCTCATCCCACAGCCTAATCGCAGAATCCAACTTGCCAGCCTTGGCAAATGCCTCAATCAGAGAGACGTACATGGTTGCAGATGGCCTCAGACCAAAGCCCTGCACTTCCATGTAAATTTTCATAGAGGTATCCAGCCGCCCAGCTTTTCCCATTGAATCAACAAGTGAAGCGAAAACATTATAGCTCGGTTTAAAGTTTCTAACTTTCATCTCTTGAAACAGCTTAAAGGCTGCATCAAGTCGACCTGATTTTGCCAAGCTAGGTATCATCAATTCATAGGTGGATCCATTCAGCATACTTGTTGCACCCTCCATGCTCTCGTATATCTCAAATGCCTTGTAAGGCAAACCCTTGTTCAAAAACAAGCTCATAACACAATTATAAGTTTCTGCATCAATTTGCCAACCCGCATCCTGTACTTTCTTGAAACAACAAAAGCAAACCTCCAATTTCTCCGCCTTAGCCAAATACTGAATCACCTTGTTATAAGCTGTAAATGAAGGAGCCCCAGTTGTACCGGAGATCATCTCCTCAAACAAGGATTGAATCCCATCAAAGTCCCTGTTTTGATTCAACCCATCAAACAAAACAAGGTAGCACTCATCATCGTGGACATACCACGGCTGTCTCTTCGCCCATCGGAACAAACTCAACGACGCGTCGCTCTCTTTAACGACCTTCAACGCCTGAACGACGTGGGTCATGTTCGGCACGAACTGGAGCTTGTCCAACTGGTTCTCCAAATCGGGCCCCCATTTCCACCTCTTCACAACCTCGACGATCTTCGCGACCGCCGACGCGTTCGCCAACGGCTTCTTGAGGCCGCCGATCAGCACATGGTCGTCCAACCCGGGCTCCACCGACCGGACGCCCTTCCGGAGTATATGACACTGCCCGATTCATCTAAGTACTCTATTTCCTCAGTCCACTCGCTCGACTTAGCACCATCGCCACTACTGGTCCCAGAACAATAGCTCCTAAAAGATTGACAACAAGGGTATTTCGCTAAACTGGGGATTTCGACTTCACGCCCCTCGAAAGAACTCAAGAAGCAGTAATTCCTGAAGGACTCGCCAAGCCGCCATGGGAACGAACCGGGTGCTTGTGAACTGCTGGCGCGAGACGAGGACCACAGGCGGGGAATGTTGATGAGGTGGGATACCGTGAGAGGGATTGACTTTCTGCAGCGAATCATCAGCGCCATCGTCATCAGAGTCCGGACATTTTCATGGGTCGACCGCTTGCCGGAGCCTTGGAGTCGTGTAGTTGTTTCGGAGAGACGTCAAAGCGCGCTACCTCATGCTCCGTGCCGCCATGGCCGACGCCAGGGTTTAACCGAAGTGAAGTCACAGAAGAGAGAGAGAGAGAGAGAGAGAGAGAGGATGGGAGCGGGAGAGAGAAGAAAGAAGAGTAGAGAACCAGAACTCGGGCTTGGGTCGGGCCGGGCCGGGGCCTTACAAAACACGGGCCGACAGGATCCTGGGCCTGTTGAAGCCCGAAATGCAAATGGTCAGGTCTTGGTAATATGGAATGGTGATCAACTCCCGTTTAGGTCCGATCCCATTCAGGAACCGGGAACCTGACCAGAGGACCGGTTTCCTGTTTTTGGAACTGGGAACCGGACTACCTAGTCTTGGGACTGGACCAAACTGGAGCTACTAGTCAAATTCGGTTCACATGCAATATGATGAAACCAGGTGATTTCAGAATAACACCCCCTTGGAACCAAGGAAAGGGGACACGTGAAATAAAAAAATAAAAAATCATTGGTCCAGTCTGGGCGATTTGGTTCTCCCTTAGAATCAGGACCAAACAAAAAATCATCAGTTCTAATTCTATGGAAGTAGGAATCAAACCGACGCTTTCGAAAATAACCAAAAACTGGCTAGTATGATCCAGTATCCCTAGTAAGTTGTTTCATTCTTAGACATGGATGGCCCAATCAGGCCAATTTAGCTTCATGGTGCAATTTCAGCTGTGGAGATCTTTCTCAAGAGTACACTCTTATAAAATCATAAATCAGCCATATGCAAATTTTTTCCAGAATTCCGTGTGGATGGTAATTTTAAATTACGGAGAGTGAATTCGAATATCGTCATTATGTATAAAGGGATCAACGACTTTTTAATCCAATCAATTGTTAGTAAATTATTGATAAGATAACGATCCTACCGTTCTCAAACCCAATTGTAAATTACCAATTGATTTTGAGTTTTTTAAGCAGGCGCGTGAGTTGCTTACATAATTTATTATCCCACCAAAAGAAATTCCATGCTTTTCTGGTTGTGCAGGTTAGTGGTTGCAACTTAGGAACAAAGTAACTATTTTACTGCTATAGAATCCTACTAGATTAACGACATTGTTTTGATTTTACGAGTACCAAAGTTTATTTGTCAATAACATATTGACGAGAGAATTTATTTACCGAGTTGACTATTGCAAGTTGCTTACATGCTTTACCAGTTGCACAAGAATCTGCTTCACTGGCTTTAGTTTTTGCTCTGCTGGATCTGCTCATGCTGAATGAGTCTCGAGTTTTCGGATCGAAACAAGCACGAGTGGCGCCTCGTCAGTCATAAAGATTGGCCAGAGTGGTGAAAAATGCGAACCGTGTGGCCTATGTTGTGTGAGGAAGCTGGACATTTTTCATGCGAACCAGGTGGAACTCGAGAACAATTCTTGAATTCTTGAAGGCAGAAGTTGACAGTGAACCATTATTATCTTCTGTAATTCTAGTCATCAGCAATGGCTGGCTGCAACTTCCCATTTGAGGAATTCTAGAAGTTGGCAAATGTATGCCCGAAAGCCGAGCTTTCTTTTTTCTTGTTTTGATATTGTAAGTGCAAGGTTTTTTACGTTACGAAAAGGGTTGGGAACTTTATTACATCCATGAATCGAAGAAAGCCAGAAGACTCTAGTTACTTTTCCTTCTTGATATTGCAAGGCTCCACAAAGAGATTTCCAAAAGTTTAGCAGCTCAAATAAGCAAGGACATATACATTGGTACAACCGAAGGCATTCCAGACACTGCCTTCTTCAATCATACAGGGCGCAAGAGAATGACAGGGAAATGCTCCATACAAAATGAGCTAGGACTTAAGACCTACGCGACGGGATCTCACAACGGGAGGAGAGTAAAACCATCCTGCAATCTTGATGATCTTTCTCTTGCCAATTCTGCTAACCGTCCAGTCAGAAACTATAGAAGAAGTTTTGATCAGTCATATATTGTCAGAATGCATGCCGTTAAGCTGAAAGGCTGACAGGAACCTTCTAGGCTTATTCCTCTGCAGGACATTCTCAACTGGATGCTACAGAGCACCCTGCGGACCTCTCAAGCTAATGTTTAAACTGTTCGTTGCTGTTCGTCTCCCGAATCCAGCATTCCCCTTTTGCATCATGGCAACGAATTCGGCATAATCAATTCTTCCATCCTATATAGCAGATGAAACAGAAACTCTTGAGGATCATATTGAGAGGGCAAGTTTGAATGGCATTTAGAATGATAAGAACACTCAAATATATAGCTCAAAAGTCCGGCCACGAACATCCATATACAGACGAGTGAGTGCACAATCAAAAGGGTGGGCACAGTTGTTCCTTGTAGTATTTATATCTCATGTCCATCCCGATGAAATAGGTAACTATTAGATGCCATATATGGTAAGGAGAAACCTCAACAATCAGCACATCATGAATCTTTCAAAATGACGTTTTATCTATAGGAAACACAAGCTCAAACTCATCTTTATGAGTAGATGCATCACATGGAAATAGGGTAAAAATTTAGTATACTTATCGTCTCTATGATAGTTATCTTTGCTTGTGGCTCAAGAGGCATTATTGTATGGCTATCAGACAACTAGCATTGTAACAACAAATACCAGATCCATTTCCCTACTAAAAAAGAAAGCTCAAGATGGTCATAGTTTCATGGACTTACATTATCTTGATCAACTTCTCTGATGATATCTTCAATGAAAACATTAGTCATATTGTGGTCGGCGCAAGCTTGCTGGAGCTCATCGACCGTAATATAACCACTTCCATCCTTGTCAAAGTACTGAAAGGCTGCAATTAGGTGCTCTTCGCGTTCAAATTTGTTTAGGTGAAGTGTTGCCGCTATGAATTCGCCATAGTCTATGGTTCCGCTGTTGTCCACATCAGCCTGAAGAATGAAATTAGACTTCACTCTAAGACGGCTGAATATATGCATCAGATAGATTAATTATCTGGTTAGTTGAGCTGATGTTCGACATGATAGTGTAAAGAAACTAAAAATGATACACTAGAAGAACAGCTTGGAAAAAGTTGACCGAATATGACAATTTAATGACTCAGTCTTAAGTAAAAACAAAAGAACCTAAAAGCAATATACTTACAGCATCCATGAGATCACGTATCTCTGTATCCTTCATCGTGGAACCATATCTTCGCAAACCAGCTTTAAGTTCATCAAAGGTGATTGCTCCACTGTTATCAGTATCCATCGCTTTAAACATTTCTTTCAGACCAGCAATCTCCTCCTCAGAAAGACTTTCAGCAATTACCTGAGGAGACCAGCACGAGCAGTAGATCACAATTAAACCCCATTTTCATGATACAAAGATTCATGATACAAAGAGGACTTGGTGCAGATCAAATAACATGTAAGTTTTGTACAGTTAAATGAGAGTGTTCGAATTTGCAGGAATTCTAAAATATATAACAGGATAAGTGCACGTCACATAGTAGCAAAGCATGAGAGAATTGAGATTCTACAAACTTTTGGATGAAAAAGGGACTTGCATTTTGAAGTTGAAATTTATGTCATTCCAACAAGAATAGCGATGTGAAATCCGCCATAAGGCACAAGTTCATACAAGAGATGTGAGGAACAGAGTACAATCTGGCACTTATGATAAAGAAACAGTCCCCCAGTAAAATGTCAATCAAAGTGAGAGAGATTAATATAAAGGTGTCACATATTTACCCGCAGAGCCATCTTCTTTAACTTATTCATTGCAGAGAAGTGTTTGAGCCGAGATAGAACTGCTGGATCTAGTGCTCTATCGGGGGCAACTCCATTCTCGCATATCCATGGATGGCCTGAAAATCATTTTCTTCAGACTCCTAAACACAAAATAACCTCAAACAGCCAAAGGCACTTCTCAGTTGTTACAATTAGAAGTTAAAAATTTATAATTCGTTCATGACAAGGAAGAAAAAAAATAAGAGGAAGGAAGAAATGGTAACTTCATTGGCTCTCCACTAAGTTGAAAATAATAACTGCAGTTGATATAAAGCATCTGACAGTGAAAAGGTAGGCAATTCACACGTAGATATCCATTAGATTGGGAAGCATCAATTTTTTACCCCAGATGAAGCAAAAAACCTGTGTTTAAAGTGCCTGAGAACCATTTAGCACTGACAAATTCATAAGGGTGCTAAGAGCATTTTTAATTAAATAGTACAAGTGATGCTGAGAAACAATGTTTGGCTCCTTGAGACAATGCATTCCCAGAAAGTACGCTTAGATGATTGAGAAACAGCTAAAGGAACTGAGCATACATAGTACTTCATGAGCTGTGAAGCGATTTGATGGTCGACAGCATAGCATCTTCCTGATCAGGTCCTTTGCACTGTCAGATATTAGGGGCCATGGATCTGAGTCAAAGTCAATGTGTCCCTTCAGCACGGCATCAAAGATTCCCTGCTGTGTTTCTACAATACAGAATGTATCTACTTATTAGCTTCTGGCGTAATGAAGAACTGCAAGTTTTTTCTTCACAAACAAGGATTACCTGCCCAAAATGGAGGCACACCACTCAACAGGATGTACAATATTACACCCGCTGTCCACACATCCGCTGCTGGCCCATAATGCTTTAGAAGTACCTCAGGGGCTACATAATATGGACTTCCAACCACATCAGTGAATATTTGCCCTGAAGCAGACAGCATGAGTGAAGTTTTTCTGACAGCATAAAAGGATAAACAAACACAGTAACACATGTCAATTGCATGAAATGCCATGTTCTGTTTAAAGATTTTTGCATGGTCAGATTTGATGGGGATAGACTCTACTTTCGTTGGTGCATTTGTGCTTCTAACTTGTGAAAGATATATAATAAAGCTTCACATTGAACAAGTGGTTCTCTTGCAAGTCATCTGCTATGTTTGGATGACAAATTTCAGTGATTCGACTCCAATCAATGCCGACAGGATGCACACAGCCACAGGAATGAACTGCTCAAATGCTTGTGCAAATGTGCAAAATTAGATGCTCATGTATGATTGCTTAGATGCTGGAGATGAAATTGGAGAGAGGTAGCATCTTGTTGTTTCATGTGCCTGACTTCAGTTAATGTTTAATGAAAAAATCTGGCCCAAGCAAGCTCCTATCCATACCTGGTTTGAAGAAAACGGAGAGTCCAAAGTCGATGGCTTTGAGAGAGAAATCATCATCCTTGTTGACCAGCAGAAAATTCTCAGGTTTCAGGTCTCTATGCATTACTCCGAGCGAATGACAAGCCTCAACGACCCCGACAATGATTTTCGTCAGCTCAGCAGCCTTCCTCTCACTATAATGCCCCCTCTGGATAATCCGGTCAAACAGCTCGCCGCCAGAGCAGAGCTCCATAACAATGTGGACATACAACGTATCCTCATAAGCACCCTTAATCATGACGATATTCTTTTGACCAGCCAAATGGTGCATTATCTGGATCTCCCTCCTAACATCCTCCACATCCTCCTTAGAGATCAATTTCCGCTTTGTGATCGACTTGCACGCGTAGTCGATACCCGTGGCGATCTCTGTGCATAAGTAAGTAGTCCCGAATTGACCCTGCCCCAGCTTTCGACCTAGGGTGTAGAGGTCCCGGATGTTAGCGGTTTTATGGCCTAATACATAATAAGCCTGGTTATCAGCGCTCCTCCTCATGACGATATCTTTCTTACAAGGCCTAACGAGTGGCAAATTATCGTTACTTTTGCTATCTTTCTTCTCGTCAAACTCTGGCGCCACGAGCTGCTGAGAGGTCAAGCCAGACAGTGAGTGACCAGAATTAGACCGATCAGATGGCAGGTTCCTCCCGGGATCGGTGGAATTCTCTAGGGGCTGATCGTAGCCCTGGAAGTACTTCTCATGGAGAGATCCTTGGCATGCGTTGCCCATAAAAGCAAAAACCAATCAGGACCCACTTCGCAGCTTTTACCTCATCCAAATAGGTCCATCCAACTGCAGAGAGGTTAAGATAGAAACAAGAAACAAAGACAGAAATTTGAGCTAAACCCAGATTAGATGCCTCAAATTTGTATAGCATGCCACATATCAACAGGCAATATCTTGCACGATTCGAAGATTTCCATGACAAATCAAACCTGTCGGCTTCATTTTGCTTAAAGCTGGAATTGCACGAGGACAAACAGGAACAGGGCAAAGACAGATCACACAGAGCTTAATAAATCTATACACAGAAAGTTCCTGTCCCTGCGAAATCTAGGAAAGACGAATTTCACATAAAGCATCACACGTTGAGACGTGCATACACATCAACATGCAAGGGGGAGAGAGAGAGAGAGAGAGACCTGGTACAGAAGTTGCGCAGGAATTGAAGGCGACGAGAAGGATCGACGAAACTTCTTGTCCGAGACAAGATGGAGATCACGTTGCACGAAAGAAGAGGAGGAAAGGATATATGGGCGATGACGACGACGATGATGGCGCTAAATGCGAGCTCGGGGGCTTCTTATTTTTCTTCTTCCCTCTGTTTCGTTGGAGTCAGTTTTTCCGTTATTTTTGGGCGCTTGTCGTGTTGCTTGGGAGCACGAATCCGCGGACATCTTGTTGACTACTGGTCAAGGGGGGAAAAAATGGAAAGGACATCGTCTGACTCTCTGACTCTCTCTCTCTCTCTTCATGCGGCTCTAGGAGTTTCTTTTCTCTCGTCCATTGTTCTCTTCCATGGGTTAACGGTTGATTCTGGGAGCTCCGCACGTGAGACCCACGAAGTCAAATTTGGATGGTGTTTGGTCTAGGGAAGAAATCCTCCGACTCCAAAGACCTAACTCCGTGTTTCCAGGAGTAATTGTCTGGAGCTATACCATATTGAAAATTTCAAACATTGTAAAGCCACAAGGAAATGAGATAAATCTGGGATGAACGTATCACATGGTTTTAACATAGGATAATTGGAATGCGATGTGTAATAGTATTTTCTTTTATTAACAAATATCTTATCCTAAATATGTATTAAACCCTCTCAAATTGACAAACATTATCAGATTATCGCAAAATTGGAAGATTGAGAATGGATTAGAGATCAATGACCATTGAAATAGAAAATTTTAACAAGTTTAAAATGAGAAGCCATACTTGAAATGGTGACCCTTAACTATTATAACTAATTCTATTTAAGTGTTCGAAAAATTATATATAAGTAAAATTAATTTTTTTAATAGGGTAGCCAAATAAATGATTTATTGAGTTTAGGGTTAGAAATAATTTCAAACTATCCCAGACCCTACTAGGGTTAGACTAGTTGTGTATATTTACTAAAATTACCCGGTGCATATAAAGGAAAATAGGCGTTTAGGCTCCACTTTGTTTCGTGGAAATTATAGTGTTTTTGAAAAAGTAGGAAATCATTTTCCAAACATTTTCTAGAAAAATGGCAAAATTTTCTAGTATCATATTGAAATTTGAAAATGAATTAGAAAATATTTTCTACTATTTAGTATGGAAAATTCAATTTGATTTTCCTCCATACACTCATTTTAATAATTTTTATTTTTTTTTTTTTAAATCAATTTTTTTTTTATTTTCTAAGTTTTTCTTTCTCTTTTTATTTTTCCTTTTATTTTTCTTTACCTCCTTTTCTTCTTTGGTTGGTCACTGGACATGGCGAACCGTCAACAACTAGCCAAAGGCAAGCCCGAACTCATTGGCTTAAAAAAGGCTCACTAATTTGGCAAGTTTCCAACTTGAGCTTGCCAAAGGTTGGCAAGCCCCTCGCCTATGGATAGCAACTGGCCAAGAAAGAAGGGAAAAAGAAAAAGAGAAAAGAGATGTAATTAAAATTTTGATTTTTTTAAAAAGAAAAAAAGAAAAAAGTAGGGCTAGTAGGGTTGTGAAGTAAGAGAGAATGAGTGAGGAAAATATTTTCCCCTACTTGTATAGCGAAAAACATTTTTCCCAATTTTCAAAGGCTTTTTTCTGATAATAGAAAATGTTTTCCCTGATCAGTTCATTTGTCATAAAACGATTATCGGAAAATCCGAAACACGTGTTCCCGGAATATTTTTCACAAAATGAACAAAGCCTTAGGTAATTTATACATACAATATGGCTATGATTAGTCGTCTAGATTTGGATTAAGATAGGGTAGGATAAGATGGGATCCCTCGAATTATAGAAAATCCCATCATATGTTTGGTGCATCTTGAGATTGGATAAGAGTCCGATTCTCCGTATTGCCAAAAAAAGTCAAAATATTGACATGGAAGCTACTGGGCACAAGAAAACAAAAATGATTTGTGAAAACAGATCAAAAAAGAAGAAGAAGAGAGGAAGTATCTTGACGAGATTAGGAAGGGTGGTCATTTTTTATGGTCTTTCCTGGTGGGAGAAGGCTGAGGCTAGCCCTTGAGAAATTCATCAAAAGTTTGACGAAACTTCGTGTCCGAGACGAGATGGAGCTCACGTTGCACGACAAGAAGAAGAGGAGGAAAGGAGGAGATGGGCGAGGGCGACGGTGATGGCGCTAAATGCGAGCTCGGATGCTTCTTATTTTTCTTCTTCCTTCTGTTTCGTTGGAGTCAGTTTTTCCGTTATTTTTGGGCGTTTGTCGTGTTGCTTGGAAACGCGAATCCGCGGACATCTTGTTGACTACAGGTCAAGGGGAAAAAAACAGAAAAGGAATGGACGATTGTTCTCTTCATGGACGATTGTCTGCTCTCTTCATGCGGCTCCACGAGTTTCTTCTCTCGTCCATTGTTCTGTTCCATGGTCATTCTTCTCCTCCTCCTTCTACTTTGTTAGGATGATTTCTTACCTAGACCCGGATCTACTACGTCGAGTCCATGTTTAACCGTTGATTTTGTGAGCCCTGCACAAACCTTACCCTCGAGACCCACGAAATCAAATTTGGATGTCGCCCTAGTCTGATTGATGTTTGGTCTAGGGAAAAAATTTTCCGACTCCAAAGACCTAACCTCATGTTTTCGGGAGTAATTGTCTGGAGCTATACCTTATTGAAAATTTCAAACATTGTGTGCCACAAGGAAAAGGGATAGATCTGGAGTGAACTTATTGCATGGTTTTAACATAGGATAGACGGAATGCAACATGAAATAGCATTTTCTTTTATTAACAAACATCTCATCCTAAATGCATAATAAACCCTCTCAAATTGACAAACATGATCAGATTATTGCAAAAATAGAAGATTGAGGATGAATTAGAGATCAATGATCATCAAATAGAAAATTTTAACAGGTCTAAAATGAGAATTTTTGAAATGGTGGCTCTTACTGATTATAACTAATCTTGTTTAAGTGTTCCGAAAATTATATACAAGTAAAACTAATTTTTTTAATAGGGTGGCCGGATAAATGATTATCGAATTTAGGGTTCCAAATTAATTTCAAACTATCCCATTCCCTACTAGGGTATGACTAGTTGTGTATATTTACTAAAATTACCCAAGGCATATAAGGAAAACATGGCCTTTAGGCTCCGTTCATTTTTCTGCAATTTGGTATGGAAAATTCGATTCGATTTTCCTCCATGCACTCATTTTAATAATTTTTTAATTTTTATTTTTCAAAAAATTGAAATTTTATTTTTTTCTTTCTAATATTTTCTTTTTCTTATTTTTTTTCCTTTTTTTTTTCCTCATTCTTTTTCTTTGATCGGGCCGCCATGGCCATGGCAACCGTAACGACTGGCCAAAGGCAAGCTCGAACTTATTGGCCTAAAAAAGGCTTGCCAATCTGGTGAGTGGCCAACTTGAGCTCGCCAAAGGTCGGCAAGCCCCTCGCTTGTGGACAGTGACTGGCTGGGAAAGAAGGAAGAAAAGAAGAGAAAAGAAATGTAATTAAAATTTTGATTTTTTTAAAAAATAAAAAATAAAAGAAAAAAGTGGGGCTAGCAAGGTCGTGAAATAAAAGAGAGTGAGAGAGGAAAATATTTTCCCTTACTTGTATACCAAAAAACATTTTCCCTATTTTAGAAGATTTTTTTTCCAATAATAGAAAATGTTTTTCTAGATCAATTCATTTTCCGTAAAACAATCGCTAGAAAATCTGAACAACATGTTCCTAGAAATTGTTTTCCACAAAATGAATGGAGCTTTAGGTAATTTATACATACCTTTCTCAAACGATATAGGATTTTCAGCAATTGACCCAAACCTATCCCGCTTCTCTTGGAAACTCCTTCCCATCCCATTAATGTTTGGGTAGATTGAGTACAAGATCATATGCATCTACCTACACGTTTATGACGCTTTATCCTAAGTAGAAATATTGTAAAATATTGAATTTTCATTTTATAATTTTATTACATCTTCGGGGTTGGAGTGGAAACGATTTAGTTTTAGGTGTGGATTTTGATTTCACGCTCTATAAGGAGAGAGAACAAAAACATAAGAGTGAGAATTATAATAGGAGTGGAGTATGACCAACAAAAAAAAGAAAAAAATGCTAAGCTTGTAAAAAACACGTAGGTAAAGTTGGATAGATATAGATTATCCAACTTTGGACAGGCCTTTATTGACATTTTGACTTGTGAGACTGCCCCGGCTCGAAGTAACACCTCGTATCATATATCTTACCACCCATACTTATGGATAATTGTCTAAAAAATTTCAAATTATCATATGGCGGTCAATTCAATCATAAGCACTTTGATTATACCAATTTAATTCTGAATTTTTATATGACTTACCAATTATGCCAATTTAGTCATAAGATTTTAACGATTTATTAATGTCATCCTAAACTTTTTTACAATTTGCCAATTTAGTCATTTTGACAGGAAATCAATTCCATGGTAGTTTAGTCAGCACTAGCTATCCTACATGGAATGTTTAGAGCTAATGTGGACAATTTTTGTATATTTTTAAAAAATCTTCTGAAATTTTTCTTATTTTTGTTTTTATTTTTATGCAACTCTAGGCCACCAATCCTTGTTGGCGAGCACTCGCCGTCCATAGGCAAGGGCCCTTGCCTAGATCTAGTTGAGGGCTATGACCCTCGCTCATTGGCTAGTGAGGGCCCAACACCCTTGTCCAACCCAACGATGGTTGCTAGCCTAGAGTTGCAAGAAAAAAGAAAAGACCATAAAAGTTTCAGAAATTTAAAAAAAATTATAAATTATAAAACATGTCAACATTAGCATTGGTCATGCCATGTTGGAAGACTGGCACTATCTAGATTGCTACATCAGCGGTTTTCAGCCAAAATTAATTGAAATAACTAAATTGACAAATTGTAAAAATGTTTATGACCATATCAGTAAATTTTTAAAATGTTTAAAACTAAATTGACATAATTAAAAAATTTAATACTGCCAAGTCATATAAAGGTCTAGGATTATATTAGCACATATGAATGGTTTAAGAGCAAATTAGCCAATGTACAATAATTTAGAGATTTTTGGACAACTTTCCCCATACTTGTATCTTTATGTGCAATTAATATAATATAAAGGCACAAAACTTTAAAATTTTTTAGATGTTATCTTATGGATTTTGACAGGTTGTTTAGTTCTCTGTAAAGACTGCAACGTTTTTTCTTTTCTTAGGAGTATCATCATATTCTATCTATGTTAGAAATTAAATCATAATAAAATCATAATAATAGAGTTGAATATGATCTGGTTATCAGGTTCCATAATTATAGTAGAAGTTAAAAATTAAAGATAACAATTTGATCTACATGGAAATTGAATAAAATAAATTAGAGTAAATCTCTAAATGAGCAGTTATTGATACTCTGCTTTATCTTAATTCTGATTTGCAGAAGATTATGCACTATGATCATTCTAATTTTTTTCTTTTTGATTTACACTATGTGAAATTTTGTGAGATTACAACAACTGTTCTAAAACATTAAGGTATTAGATGAAAGCGTAACTAACATTTAATATCCTACAACATCTAACCGAACTAATTATGTAATGAACATCCATAGGAAAATCGGGGTTGTGATCCTCACCTCCTCCATTTATCAATAATGATTTTGAAAGAAGAATAAAAAGGAAAAGGAAGGATGAATTTAAGAGGGAGAGAGAACAAGTAGAGTAGATAGCCGCGTAAGTGATTTGGTGCCATGCACAATCCACAATCGCAGCTCATAGACATCATAATCTACGCTCTGCTTTACATTTTCACCAAAAAAGAAGAAGTTAAAATGCCAGTCTTTCTGAAGAAAACGAAGAAGCACCCTTTCACCTACCCGCAAGTGTGCTTTTAACGTGAACGAAATGGAAGAACACGAGACGGCGATGAAGCTGTCAAGCCATTATTTAAGGTCACCTCCTCGGAGTGAAAATCACCTTTGCCCTTTGCCCTTTGGTCTAAACAAAAAAGGAACCTTATGGTCATCACGACACCCTTCTTCATTGTTGTCCTGCTCAGCCAACGGCGCGTTTTCTGTATGAGGAGGCATTCGGTCGGTGCAGGAGAGTGCGAGGGCTGAGAGGGTCCAAAAACGTAAATACATCCGGGCTACTCTGCTCTTCTTATTCTCTCCTAGTATATCCTTGCATGACACGAATTCAGCCTTCTCAAGACGTTCTCTCATCAGACTGGGAGTAAAGCAAATAAAAGTTTGAGTAACCTGCGGCCCTATTGGCTTAATGGCCGGTCTGATGAGGGAACGTCTTGAGTAGGCTGAATTCGTGCTCCTGCAAGTGTATACTTAGTGCTGTAAAGGAAAGTATAGGAAAAGCAGAGTAACCCAGATGTATTTACGTTTTCAATATCCGTCAGCGCTCCGTTTAGCGGTTTGCTGGCTATTTAGCTGTTTGAGAAATAGATTGTTTTCAAATGATGATTTGAATTTCAGGCAAGATGCACGAACATCTTTAGACTTTCATACTATCACTCCATGCTAGAATGCCGAGGTTTCAAAAGCTTTCACGGTTCTCTGCTTTTAGCCTTCACAGCAATTGTTCTCTGTCCCAATAAACTCGGCACTCTTCGAACCCTTGTGCTTCACCCTCCATAGCCAACTCGACAATCCCAGATGTTGAAGTTCCTGATAGGATGTTCTTTTTCTGTCCTGTTAAAATTTAGTCGATGGGCACAGTTTTAAGTGAAGCTTATGGAAATCCTAAGGAATGTAGCCACGTATTTGCTTCTCTCTCTTTAACTTACCTTTCATATTGAGAACATCCGGATCGACCATGACAATATATGTCCTGTTACGTGTTATGTGAGGTTAAATATGGTGCAGCTGGTGCTGCTATTTGTGCCCATGATTTCCTTTGAGAGACTGAATCCCTTGATGCTGCCTGTTGCCGTTATTGATCATATCTGATGCTATGCACCGTTCATTTTGCAGGAGATATCGATAGCGCTTGAAACTTCATCATTTGGATAACGAGCAATGACAGCCAAAACTCCTAAAATAACGCTGCCAGACTAGACTCAGTTTCAAGTATGTTTTGCTGTCAGTCCGTGAGCACTCAAGCTTCGGTTTCAAGTATGTTTTGCTGTCGGTGTGTGAGCACTCAAGCTTCATAAGTAGAGAACTTGTTATCGTGTTGAAAATTGAATGAGAGGCATACTCATCATGCTGGGGATATCCTGGATTACATCTGCTAATGCCTTTTAAGAAGATACGCTCTTAAGTTAGGTTTTGTATTGTTCTCTAGATGAACACCATCACTGGTCAGCAATAATTTTGCAGTAGAAGTAGACTATATGGATCGATAGCTAATAAAGAAGTTGCTAGCCCTTGCTTGTCAATTCATGATAGTTTTTTTTTCCCTCATCTGCTGGCACACTGTATATAAACAGATCGGTATTTCTTCCATTCATGGCCAGAAATTACGATGCATCAATAGCACCTTCTTGTTTGTAAGGATTGGCAAGAAGTGAGAAACGGGAAGGTAAAGTTCTAAGGCCTCTTTAGATGGGAAACTCGCACTGACCATTCGAGAGTCGCAGTGTCTCATGCGAACCATGGTTAATCTAAAGGCAAGTGGTTGAAGAACAATGACATGTATGTCTTCTTCAATTACTTTTGCTGAAGCCTTTGCCTGAAAGCTGAGGTACTTCTCGCAAATTTTGTTTCATACTACTTCTCATGAGTCATCTCCCACATCCTCACTCTCACTTTCAAATCATCACTGGGCATGCAAAAGTTACACAGCTAGGTAAGCTACCAATATGAAACTCACATTGTAATCCATATGTGCAATGTATAACAGAATTTGAGATTTCTCACAAGTGACATTCGTTTAACAACCAACAGCTAAAGCATTCCTAACAGTCAAACTGCCTTCCTAACCATGAGCTGTTTGGGCAGCGATAGAGATCTAATCTCTGGTGCTGAATTAGGAATATCATGTTGAGCTTGTGCATGAGAATGTCAGCCCTCGACTGAATCTCATTCAGAAGAAACTGTCGAACAGTCGGTTTCTTAAACCACTCCACGACCACTTCCCTCGACCATATTCTGAAATCATGGGCACAATTTCTGAAATCATGGCCAGATCTGGGCGAGGGCCACCTAGCCCTCGCCGTAGCCGCTGTGGGTGAGGCTGTTGGGTCCTCGCCGACCGCTGGCGGGGCCACGACGGCCCTTGCCCAAATCTGGCCCGCAAAGGCCTTGGGCAAGGCCACAACGGCCCTCGGCAGCCGCGGGAGGCCACGATAGCCTCACCCAAGGCCTTCGCGGTCGACGGTGAGGGTTCCGCAGCCAACGAGGATCAACAGTGGCCCTCGCCGGCCCTAAGAAAAAATTAAAAAAATCAAAAAATTTAATTAAAATATTTTAAAATATTTTTCACCGGAATCATGTCGCCTTTCTACGCCACGTCGCTTTTTCGGCGACAAATTAGAAGTGGTACTCAAGTGAATATTTTTTTTAAACTAGTGGCACTTAAGTGAACGAAAAAAAAAGCTTTAACACCAAAGTGAACGACGTACGAAAGTTGTGGCACTCCTAATGTTTTTTGCCAAAAAGCTCAATACAAAAGGTTTAGGACCGTATTTTGTACTTTTCCCGAAATATGGAGCTACAACTATTCATAAGACCAAGAAGCCCTCATGGACCTCAAATTGAGAAAAGGAATCATTTTTTTTCCTTTTTGTTAGGAGGATCAGCAAGTACTATTTCTTTTAGAGATTACATCTTGATGAAATCATATATAATAGGTATCAATATGGCCAGCGTGGAAGGGGTCCAAAGTTGAAAATCGAGGATCGAGCCAGTGGGCCGGTTGTAGAATGCCCAAAATGAAGCACCGAATCAGCCTAATCTTGGAACCAGCCCAAAACCAATCCTGCCCTTTTTTTCCCTCCAAATCTCTATTTAAATTAACTTGTAATTTATGATTTCTATTTGCATCTGTATTTGCAAGAACTGACCTCTCTATCCTTCAATCGAATAGTAAGCCTACCTGATAAAACAATCGAGCATAATAATAAGGCCACACACAATAGAGTCATTACATATTTATAACACAACATTTAGGGAAGGAAGGAAATTTTTATTTTGTCTTCCTCCTTCCGAATTCCAAGTAGATTCAGTGTTCACAATGCTAGAAAATAAACATCACGATCCATACAAGTGCAATACCGAAAAAGGAAGATGATCTTGTAATGTAGTTTTTCCCTTCTTGCCCAAACACAAAAATGGACCGCTCAAATGAGGTAGGAACAATTCCATAAGTAACTAATGTAAGGATAAAGTCTGCAACTTAAGCAAGTGCAGAAAAAAAAATGGCAACTTAAGAAGGGGAGATAACTCGTGTGGCAAGACAGAAGGGTGCTCAAAAACCCGATTTCTAGCTTCTTTGTAAGTGCTTGGATTTTGCTCTTTCATACAACATCAGAAACTCATGACTATCAAGTGGAGCAAGCAGTCGTTACAACATTGCCAATAGAGCTCCGAATATTGGTATAGCAAAACCCTTTGAACCGTTAAGATGTTTGGAATCAGTTGGTAACCATGGATTGATCTGAGAGGGGAAAAATAAAGCTGTACAGTGGAGGAGTGGAGGCTAGACTTCGTCTTCAATGAACGGCAGTGAATCAGGAAGTTCGGCAGAGGTAGATGAGCTTCCTAGTTTGGGAAAGAAACCGGTTGATCAAGGAGGCTGTTGGAACTCAAGTTGATAGATTAGCTTCTTCTTCTAGGCTACTGCGAATACCTCCACTGGTAGGCCTGAGAGATTGGGAACAGAGTAAATTAATCAGATGCTGTCTTCAAAACGAAAGCAGAAACATACTCTGACCACAGAAATATCTGTATAGTCAAAACCAGGCCTCAGCGACGAGGGAATTGACTATGATGAGGATGTCCTCATCAGTGAATCGAACAATCTATGATAGCAGAGAAAATACTCATAAGGTCTACCATCTGGAAAAGGGTATAAGTTGTCGCAGTGACTGATCCAAGATTATATCTTTATTGCGTCCCATATCTTCCATCAAAATTTGAAATTCATTTACCAATTAATTTCCTTCATTGCATGTTTCGTCCTCCATTTTCATTCTTTGGTTTTTTTCCAGATGAATCCCAAGAGATACTAGCAAAGTCATTCAGTGGATTTTCAGCAAATGCAAAAATGCCATGCCTTAATAGGATGATTAAGTCAATACTTTGTTAAACTAAATAGACCAAATTAACAACAAATTGCTGCTCGAATTTAGATTCCAGCAATTTAATGCTAGAAAATTTTGATATTTAATTAGATGATTCCAGCAAAAGCAGATAGCATGGATCCTGCAAGTGACTATGTTTAACTAGATGCTTCAAGAAAATATCAGATGGAGCTATAGATGCAGAAAAATGAACACATTGAGCACCATAGAATCAGTAAATTCAAGTACTTCTCATTGGTTAGCATTAAGTCAATGAAGCAATGCATCATTAGCAACTTCTTGAAGAACTGGAAAATTATACTTACAGGCCGCTTAGCACTTTAATCGTGTCGTACAAGAGCCACTGCAGTGTAATAACAGGTCCCACGATCATGATACGGACAGGAAGACTTCTTCTAAACATATCGACAAAGCCAATATCCTTCACTGCCTAAGACAAAAAAAATATCCTTGGAAATCTTAAAATTCATCACTCCACAGTTAGAGAAACAATGAGCAACGAACTTAAGCTTCATAAGACAGATACCTGTAAGACATTTTCAGCTTTTCTGTTGTAAAGAGACGCAACGATGTTGTCAGCAGGGTTAGAAATCACGGTACCAACAGCACCGGCCGCATAACCTGCCAGACAAGTGACACCAAGCTGTTGGGCTCTTGAGCACTCCTCCTTTCTCCTTTTGAGAACTTGCCGATATATCAGATCCACTGAATGCTCAAATGTGGAGAACATTACCATAGAAACTGTGCCATGGAAAAGCAATGAGAATGAGCTTAACCAAGAAGAAATTAAAACAGACCTTGTAACACTGCAAATCTGTACATGCATTTCCAATAAGAGAAATGGCATAGAAGGAATTGACAAACTCAAGGTGTAACCACATAACTGATGTCTTAATCAAGTGCCACTAACTACGCTTCTATTTCTAGGGAACCACAAGATCACTCGGAACTCAAGTGGCAGAAGTGTAACTTCTTTAATTCATCCCCTGGTGAGATTGCATCATGTGCCTAATATATCAGTACATCTTGCATGAGGATTATTTAATAAAAATACCTATATATGGAAACATGAATCTACTATGCTGAAATGTTACCAAAAGAGAGAGATTCAGTTAGCCCTCTTCCAAGACCTACCACATCAAGTACACCTTTCTATGCCAGAAGGCTGTTCATAAACATGGAAATCAGACCAACTGAACTAACAAGCATCAATCAGTAATTATCTGCAGCTACATGGAGATAACCAAGGAAATGTATGGGGCTGAATACATAAAACAGGCATTGCTAGTTCCAACATGAATATGAGCTACCCAGCAATGATATGGAAAGGCCAGTGACGAACAGACTTTAATCAACATTTCGGCCTATAGATATCAGAAATTAATACAAGATTCATAGTATTCAGTGTGATAGTGTTTAGTCGTCCTCATAATCTCATGATGGGGGCATATGAAAGTTTGTTTTGAAGTTAAAAGACCATGTGACCACTACAATCTGCTAAACACAAGAAAAATGAAAGTGACTGTCATGCCAATGAGCTTACACGGAAGGTTACGGCCCCAGAGCGGAAGTATTCCACGGTAGAAGCTGCAGTAAGATATAGACTTCAAACACAATAAATTCATTTTTAAAAGAAAGTAAGATCAAAGTTTCAGTACCATACCCAGAGATACCTTCTGTCCTATACAGTTTTGGAATCCCCTCAACTAAACCCTTTGCAAAGCTGGGCTGCGTTTGGACCCGAACCTTGACAGCTTCAAAGGGACATAGAGCCACGTCTGCAAATACTTGAGCAGAAGCACTGCTTAGAAAGAATATGACACTTCTGTTGTGGTCAACCAGCAAATCAGAGTAAAGTTTCTTGAAGTACTCATAGAGACCGAATTTGCAGCCGCCCTGGATGCCATATCCAAACAACTTGCCGGACCAACCTCTCCAGAGAGAAGAAGGCCCTTGCTCTCTCCAGAGAACTGATAATCCTGATGCCATGCTGTTATATTTAATTGGATTAACCTGGAACATATTAATTAACTTTGGCTGTCAGATGGAAAGTCATAGAGTTTGGAGGAAAATGTGTTCTGTTTACCTCCATTTCTTATGTATTGAAATTTGGCATGTCTTTTTGGCACAAGTATGAGTAAGTAGAGTAAGAGAGCCAATTGGCACCAGAGTGGTGCTGCTAGAATGCCTTAGGTGATCACATGGCTGACCTCACAATGCACTACTAATACTCAATTAACTCGAGGTTTTCCTTTTCATTTCTCCACGATGGAAAGAGCATTTGAGAGATGACACCATCCCATTCTTATTCGTACAGCAGAAGAATTGGTACAGTATGAAATCCTTTGACTTTGCATTAAGCTACAAACTTGTACGAAAATTGAATCTTCCGTAGATTTTATATCGGATTACACGTAGAATAGAAGTCCACATTCCCCCCTTCTCATGTAACCGACGAGGACGTGGACGCACAAGAGAAAATAACAAAAAATGAGGATCATGCAATCCATGTGCGGTGGAGCATAAGAAAGATAGAGGCCAATAGAGTCTCGTCAGCAATAAAGCACAAAAGAAACGGATGAGCAATTGCTTCGCAATGCAATATTGGTTCAGAATCAGAAGGTACACACAAGCACAATGTTGTCGCAAAGCTACTGGAATGCTGACATTTGGAAAGGCCCTTATACAAATTAATCAAGTAAATGCCTTGTCAAGCAAAGTTTCTCGTCAAGCTTTATTAGGTACAACACAGCAAGAACCAAACTATGCAACCAGGAAGCCAACACAAACGAACAGATCAGAACATGCCCATTTGGGTATTAAATCTTTGATATTCTTTCTTTGGGTTAATAACTCGAGAACTAACCTGCATGTTCACTTTCAAGACATCAAGAGGCGTGACTGCGAGATGGGTAGCGCCAGCACTCAGCATGCCTCCAGCGGTGCAAATGCCATAATACCCAGGGGAGAACTCCTCGAAGATCCTCCCTTCAAACCCTCTCATCCCTCCCCTCCTTGCCTGTTCCAATCCTCCCTTCACTGCCAAAACTCTCTCCCTCCCTCTCTCAGCCAAAACACATGAAAACAACAAGCGAAAATGAACTTGTCCAAGAAATTTGGAGGCGGAGGAATGGGGACCCGTCAAAGGAGAGGAGGAATATGTGGGGAAGGACGTTGGGGTTACGCACAAATTGGGGCCTGAACACGTGTTTAGGCCACTGGTGATGAGTTTTCTTGCTCCTGATACGTCCACGTTTGCGCTGAGTACACCAAGGCTTGCGAAAGGAAGAGAGAGAAGAAGAGCCGGAGCCGCCCTTCTGGTTGAAAAGATTGAAACTTTTTATGGAGTTCAGGAGGGTTGACTGCGACTGCACAGAGAGATGCAGCAGAAGTTGACGGAAAAATTTCCGGTTTGTTGTCGAATTATTTGAAATTTTTTATTTTTCGAAAAATAAATAATTTCAGAATTAATCTTTTAATATGATCGTTATTTGAAAATATGAATTAATAAAAAAAATTTCACTGCCATTGACCATCAATTTCTCTTTTTTTCTTAATTAATAATGAAAATATATTTCATAGTTTAATTTTTCTAAAATCAATAACATTATAAGAAAATCCCTTTCAAGTTATAATTTTCCATAAAATAAACGAAATTAGCTTTTGATTTTTTTGTTAACTGGAATTTATTTTAATGAAGGTTGTATAATTAGCCAAAAGTCATCGTAAACTATGTATTTTGATATTTTTCCTTAATTGGGGAAACAAGAAAATTTTTGCATATATGCTCGCCAACGTGTGGCTCTCTGATTTATATGTATATTCGTCACGTTAATTTACTGAAGAATAAAATAAATAGTGAAGTAGAGGTTGCTTACGTAAGAAAAATTTATACAGCCTATGCACCATATAGAAAACAATATAAGTCCTAATATACCACAATTTTTAGGTCATACTACCGAGGGTCCATTAGAGAGAGCTTTTGGGAAATACTTTTATATAAATGCAAATGATTAGTCAAAAGGTTTTAACCAAATGCAAATAGTGTTTACCACATATATTTGGCAAACACTATTTACAAAATGCAAATAGTGTTTGGGGACTCCGGTAAAAAAGAAAAAACAAACAACAAAAACTAAGACTAATGTAACTTAGGCAAAGTTTAAGGCTAGGCCACAGTGGTAACAAACTAGGTATCGGCGAGGTCATGTGACCCTAGGCGATTGGCTATTAAGATCAAGCAACCCAAGGCGAGGTGACTCCAAGGTTGCATGACCCTAGGGAAGTCACATTTGACAAGGACAACAAGCCTCAAGTCTTGAAATCGACCGTGCTCGGCTAGAGCTTGTTTGACTCCATCGACTAGGGCCCAAAATTGAGTATGAGCATCATGCAACGCTTGATTGGCATTGCAAGAGCTCCAGTGACAATCGATGAGCCTTGGCAACCCTTCAATTCTCCAAATCTTGCACCGAACTTACAGATCTGGCCCGATTGACCTGCAATCGTCAAGTATCAACCTTTGGCTACCATCTCTCAGTTCGCACAATGTCCTATTCGAAGAGAGATGAGTCGTGTCAACTTCAAGTGTAAAAAAGGAATATGAAAAAAGTCATTAATTATGGACTTCGTTATTTCTGAAAGTGCTAAATGCCCAATGCCAAGTCACCTTGAGCTAATAGTCTCTGGAGGACCTTGAAAGAGCAATTCATTTCTCCAATGGACTGTCAAAAACTTTTACCGAATACTTTAACACTTACCCAAAGATCTTTAGATCCTTAAAAGGACTTTGAGGGTGTGTTTCCAAACGCTCTTTTTCAGAGGATGTATTTGAAAATTTAGTGGTGACCACAATCTTTCCTATCATCAATTATTTATTTCAGTCTAAAAATGATATTTCTTTCGTATTTTACCTTTTCCCAGCAGTATTTTCACTTTCTAAATGACTATAACGATTCCTAACTTATTCAATTGATGGAAAAAATCTCAAAAGGACTATTATTCATGGAAATGGTGAAAATTGCTATTTACTGAAAATGAAAAAATCACATATTATCATGAAAGTACAAAATGTCTGTATAAGTCAAAAGAATTTGTTTTACTCCACCACCTTATGGTAATTTCCATTCGTTTTTTTAGACTATATTTCCTCTCTTCTACTTTCTATTGTGCCCAAGCCGGTTTCTCCAAAGGATTTTCTGTAATGAATTTGAACATTGATACTGATCTTTGTAATTTGACGTGCTTTAAATATATATTATGATCATAAAGATTCCTCTAAGAAAAATTTGAACTAAAGAATTGCATTGTACAAGGAGTTATCAGAGATTGAGCTTTAAAGAAATATTGTAAATAACTGTATTTTATTAATATTCTCTTAAATTACGGTCTTGATAACAGTTTAGAAAAATTTGATAAAATTCATTAAATTGATTAATCTGTATTGAAGGTATAATATTTCCTCTTTCATCAACCGTATTACTGATGGGGTCTCATTAGATTGTTTAGGTGTTTAAATGTTTTAGGGTTGAGTTGTAAATGACTCATTCATGCTGGATCGAAACATTTTTCGAATTGTGAGAGGATTTGCAAATTGATTTATAAGTAAGACAAATCCCAAAATGCTCACTAACTTGAGCTGAGGATTTGACCGCATGGATCTAATAAGCATCTTAAGAAAATCTCCAAAAATGTTTTGAAGATACAAAATAATCAAATTTTATAAATATGTATATGACTGTTTAGAATAGTTTCAGTTAAAAAATATAAATATTAAATCATATCTTCATCTATCAATTTAAGTTTTTAGAATAGTTGTTTATAGTCTCACAAATCTCATATAGTATCAAAACTAGATGTCTTAAGTTTGAAAATTTTCAAACTCCATTCGTCTCTTTAATTAAATTTCCACATTTAGTAGTAATCAATTTGCTTGAGATAACCTCTCTGCAAAAGTCGAATGGACTATATAATTAAAGTTCGAGAAAGTTTGAAAGGACAGTTTCCGGAAACAGCTCGTGCCATAAATAAGGCAGATGGCTCTAGTTACAAGCCTCCGCAATCCTGGCAGGAAGACCCAAATCTTCGTCAATCTTAGTTGGAATCAAATTGAGGTTTCACAGTTGTCGTCGAGTGTTGGAATTGGCTACCTGTTTTCCCCTTTTTTTTGTGAAGACAAAAGGTTAGGTAAAGGGAAGAAGATGCCCTTTGGCGTCCGCATGGAGCGAAAGTGAAAGCGGGGTTGGGAGATTCCTCGGGAGATTTGCTTTCCTAAAGAAGTCGAATGAGTGACATCTTCTTGATGAATACAGGAGATTTAAGGAAGAAAGAGAATCTAAGAAAGCCAAGTGAGTTGATTTGGAAAAAGAAAAAATAAAGATTGGTACGGTAGAAAATATAGAAAGTATTGAGGTTGGAAAAATAACTTAACAAATCGAGAGAAAAAAAAGGCGTTGCATTTTTCAAAGTTTCTCATGCATATTTGTTCTGCAAAATGGGAAGTGTAGACAAAATCGAGACAACTCGAATGAGAAATATATGCAAAAAAGTGAAACCCAATATATTGAATTTAGCATGGTTTGATGATGTGTCTATTTCCTAAAGAGAGATCAATGAGATAATTCTATTATAATGAGCAAAGAGGAGATTATAATCGCTCGATCATACTCATTTATTAGGGGTGGTCAAGCCCATCATAGAATTTGAAACTAGGCCGAGTAGGGTCAACTCCTAATTTGTGAAATAGGGAAGGGCTCACCTTGTCTAAGAATTGGACCAGACCAAGGGTTAATCTCAAAAACAATGATTGTTTCTGTCCTGATTCGAGTGATTCGATTCCTTATGTGGAACTGGGATTGAATTGTTCTTTGGGAACTATCTGGAAGAGAGAAAATATTCAGTGGTTTGCAAGTGCCATGTCAACGGCTGACATGGCGTACATGTATTTACTGTTATCCAGTTAGATCTCGACACATGGATATTGATATGAAAATTTAAAAAAATAATATTTTTTCTGCTTTGCTCCTCCATCTTCAACCTCCGCTCCGCCGGGCTCGATTATCTCGAAACGCCCAAGGCGCGGCGCGCGCCATCCTTGAGCTACCGCCCCACCGTGGCCACCATGGTCCGCGGCAAAGCCGTTGAGCTCGTCGCCGGCAGCCATGGACGAGCCAAGACTCGAGCTCAAAGCTGTTGAGTGAACGTCAATCGTCAAGTCCGGGCCAACCTCTCCGTCGTCCGGGTGGCTAAGCCTTGGCCGCGAGTGCTCGTCCTCAAATATGGAGATGCAGAGCAGTGATCGGCCATGGACGGCCTGTCGTCCACAGATTTGAGCGCTGACCTCTGCGTCCGCCCCCTCAGTCTCGCGGCCAAGACTCCAAATCTAGCCGAACTTCCAGATCTGGAGCCATGGCCGGGAGCCACGACGGTTCCAGATCTGGACTTCATCGACCTTCACGTCACCCCCTCTATCGTCTTGGGTGAACGAGCCATTATCGCTCGTGGCCAAGGCTCTAGATCTGGCGCAAATGGCTAGTTCTACACAATCGTTTTCTGTTTTGGTTGTCTCGCGACGAACAAATCTGCACACTTTCAGTCCATGGATTTTGTGTTGAGTGGTGGAAGGAGAGACCAGCTTTAGCATGGATTCTCTTCCGACCAAATTCAAACCCCTACTGCCAGAATTGGAAGTGAGGCACCCGGCGGAGGAGACAACCAAGTTGGAGAGATGCGACGCCGGCGACTCCGGCGGTGGCAATGGCGGAAGGAGGCACGGAGGTTGGGTTCGTGGCTGCAGATGGAAGAGGAGGAAGAGAGAAGTCCAACTGGATTTGGGGATTTTTTTATTAATTTCTCTATTTCCATGTCACCACATATGTCAAATTTTGATTGGTTAATAGGAAATAAACGCACGCCACGTCAGCCATTGACGTGGCGATTACAAACCACTGAATATTTTCTCATCTAGAAGCATATCGAAATTCTCTCATTCATGGACATTGATAAGATTCCTTCATTTAATAGCACTTTGCAGTGACATAGCCTTTAAGTAAATGGTAAGCTTCAAACAAGAAAAGGCTTACAGTGAATATCTAGGCATCCAAAGATGAAAAAAGGCGTAACAAGCAACGAAAATGCTTCGAGGAGTGGAAAATAAGACTAGATTCGGAATTTCCTGAATAGTCAATTTTTTAAACTGCTACTGAATTCATAAGTAAGAGATAACATGACAAACTGAAACATCTTAATAATGAGAGGAAAAAAAAGGCAAGAGCGATTTCTATACTAGCGGCGAGCAAGATGGGAGCAGCCTCGTCTTGAGATATCTCGGATTGGATCGGACCGACTCGTGGGCTCGAAATCGGGCTATACCGACGAAGAATAGCAAAAGCCTCGTCTCCAAACAGCCTTCGCCCGGTTCGTTCCGATAGTCCGGCTCCAAAACCCAGTCTAAACGCCACGGCTCGGCTCGGCTCGGCATTGCTTGACTCGCCACTCCTCGTCGTCGTCGTCGTCGTCTATTCCACGAATCATCAAAGCGCAAGACGAAGAACAGGGCGCCCCATCTCCGACGCTTGAGATTCGCCATCAAAGCATTCTCGGAATCCTCAAGCTCCTCTCGCTAGCTCGGCCATGTTCAAAGCTTCCGACACCTTCGCCGCGTGATCTTCAGCTTGCTACGGTGATTCCTCCCCTTCCCCCGGGGCGGCTCCGGCGAGACGATGACGAACAAGTTCCTCTGTGACTTCCGGTTCCTCCTCCTCGCCGCGGCGGTGGCGTTCATCTACATCCAGGTTATTCCTTAGTCTCGATTCCCTCGCCGATCTGGAACCTTTGCGGTTTGAGTCACCGATCGACGTGCATATGTGCTCGTAGCTGCTTTTGTTGAGATTGTTGGGACTGAGAGGAGTGTGCGTTTGCTTCTTTCATGGCAAGAATCATTCTTGAGGTTTTGTTACATTACTGAAGGGGTTTTATGTCGTTCATTTTTGCGTGTAAGAGAGGATTCCGAAGCTGAGACTGACGTGAATAAATATAAAAAAAAAGTTGTTTCCTTGGCTGAACTTTCAGTTTGCTAATGCTGATGGACTGAAAATACGGGAAATTCAAATGCAGCTTCATCTTAGCTTATGTATTTCGACGCCACCCATGAACCAGAGACTTCTGTTCCTCTTTTTGGTGTGCTTGCATCAGTCACTGAACTAAAGTAATTACAAAATCATGCGGGATAGAAGGATTAAGGCTTCTTTCCTAACATGGGATAGAAGTTTTTGATGTAGAACAATTCAGAAGAGGTTGTTAGTTCTAGATTGTCTACTCTGGGTAATGATGTATAAAATTATAGTGGTTGTTGGTCGTCTATTAATGGCTGAAGGTCTTGTAAGTTTAAAATATCTTGGCATTGCCTTGTGGGCTCTGTTGTCTTGTTACTCTGGAGAATATTGCTTTGATGACCATGGACATATAATGACTGTGGGACTTTCAGATCCAAGTCTGGGTAATTTGCCAGAAAATTAATAGATGCTTTGATTCAAGAGGTAAAATATGGGTCCATTAACTCGGGTATTTGATGATTTGGTGGGAGTATTTTAGGTGAAACTCTTCTTTCTTTTTTCCGCTGGTCTGGTTTCTGGTAAAGGACAGGACATTTTATGATTGAGTACAGGATTGTATTGCCTTTTGCCTCATTCGTGAATCTTTACTTGGCAAGGAACCATTGTAATACCATCATAAGACATACTAATAATCTGTAACCACATTTAAACTTTTGTTTTTTAGATTCACCTTCAGCTTTAACCCTTTAACTCTCTGATTTCACGTATAAACTATTGTTCGATGGTTTGGGAGATGCCTTATCTTATGATTATAAAAAACTGATTTTCAAAACGGTTCTTGGCCAGGAAAAAAGGATTTCTGTTCAACTTTTCTCTTCTCCTGTTTCAGTTAAATCTTTCAGTTCAGTTTCTTCCCCAACTTTTTCATTTTTCTTCGGCTTTAATGAGATGCTTCAGCATCAAGCAACGCACATACCGATGTAAAGTCATGTTGGCTTCCATGATCAATTCTTCTTGCATTAGTATATGTTTCCAATGGTTGTCCTTACGTCATCTGTTTATCCACCAGTATTATACATTTCCTCGTTTGACTTTTATCTTTTTGTTTTTCATTTTTCTCTCTCCCTCAGATGCGTCTTTTCACGACACAATCGAAATATGCTGATCGACTTGCTAATGCTGTAAGTCCATCCTAATACCTCATGCTGGTCTCTCATTCTGGATTGTTGGCCATTTGAACCTCTAGCTTTGTTTCTAAAAGGATACTCATTCAGTTATTAAGACATGTACTTAGTGAACTTCTTATTATCATGTGCAGCCAGCATTAGACTTTCAAGTTACATAAATATAAGCTTAGGTAACTTTAGATCTTCAACTCTGTCTGCCTATTGAATTTGAAAAGAAATATTGAGAGTGTGTGGTGGAACCTTTTCCTTGCTGTGTGGGAGGAACTTTTCTGAATTTGTCATATTGAGCATATATTTGACAATGCTAAGTGCTGAATCTCACTTTCATCCAACTTCTAGTAAATCTACTATCTTGTTTGAAATATCGATTGGGAAGAGTCAATCCGTTCGAGTGAGAATAGGATGGCCCATTAAATGATGGTAGTAATTCTCATGTGTTGTGTTTTTATGGTTAGTCAAGAAGTACTAATGGTGGACCCATTACATTATTTGGTTGGTTTGGTCTTTGGATGGTCTAACTGTGCTGCTGTCCTTTGGGAGGAGTACCTTCTGAGAGGATTCACACTTAAATGATGCTAGGAATTCTCATATATTGTGTTTTAATAATTGAGTCAAGAAGTTCTAATGGTGGACCTGTTTCATTTTATGGTTGGTTTGGTCTTTGGAATGTCTTGTTATGTTATGTATCCATGTTTCCTGCTTCTGTCATTTTGGAAGGAGTAGTGAGTAATGACTTCGAAGGGCTTCTATGGTGCTATAGCTAATGATAACGAGAGAGAAAAAAGAAGGGGGGGGGGGGAGGGAGGGAGAGAAAGTGGCAGACACCAGAAATCTAACGTGTGCGTCCTCCCTCTCCTAACTCACATTGACTAGAAATCATCATAGATTTCTTAGATACATATTTCATTTTACAGGTTGAAGCCGAGACTCGTTGTACAAGTCAAATGCGAAAACTAATTGATCAGATAAGCATGCAACAAAGCCGTATTGTGGACCTAGAAGGTGTGACAATTTGATTGCAAGCATGTGTTTCCCTCATGTTGTTTCTGTAAAGGACTGGAACAATAATATGGACTGTATGCAAGCTTGCAGAAAATGAATCTTTTAGTATTTGTCTGGCTCTGTGCATAAGGAAAATTGCATTCTGCATTTCTAAATTTTGCCAATATGGAGTTTGATTGCAATTGTTGTGATGCAGTGCTCCACTTATAGAAAATCACAATTTTACTAAGCGACTAAAACTGAAGGAGATTAATTATCATTCGTGTGCTGTGAAGTTCTACTACTTGAACTCTCTTTGATGTTGGAAGAGTCCTGTTTATCATTCATCTTACTCAATCTGCAATATATCTGTTTTTGAATGTGCCTTGATCTATTTGTTTCACCCACTTGGTGTCTGAAATTCAGAGGATAAGAAACGACAAGATGAAGAATATGGGCAGATGAAGGCTCTTGTTCAAGATCTTCAATGTTAGCTAGTATTTCTGCTCCATTTGTTTATGCTTCTTTCTCATTTTATTTGACATGCTCATTCTAGTTGTGATCCAGTAGATGATTTTAAATGTAAATGTTACAAAGGTCCTCTGACTATAAGTCTATTCTACCAATCTAGTTGTATTTTGATGGTCTTTCTTTAAGAATTATGAAATGTTTGCAATACAAAAGATTTAGTATTCTGACTGGGGAAGATTGTTAACAATACAATTATTGATTTATGTAAAAGTTACTGCTAGTTTTCTTTACTTGCTGTAAGAAATTTCTAAATGATTATCACGACCCTATAATCATTGTTGTGCATGTCAATTTTACGGATGTACTTTCAGCTCCAAGATAGCATGCAATATTTATGTACGCATAGCTTTCAATTGAATTTACTTCACTTTTTTTAACTTTCCTTTCTCTATTAAATTGGACATTGAGTATTTCTTATAGATAACGTAGGATTTTATTAATAGAAGAAATGTCCTTGTACATCAGAAATGTGCAAGGATGAATTGAAAGAAAAACAATCAAACAATAGAAAAAATCACTACACTATATAGAATAAGACCATAAATTGTTGGTTTTAGTGAGGTAGGCACATTATGGACACCTAAGTTGTAGAATATATTTAGATTGAGAGAGATAGGCAGCAGAACCTAAAGTTACCATCAACCAGGATGCATTCAAAAGAGAAAACCATGCATCATAAAATTGACTGTTCATGCATGTGAGGCAAAGCCCTTTATATCACATAATACCACTAAACCGCCCTTGGGGGGGTTGGATACATAACCTTGTGCAGCTTGTAAAGTTTGCAAAAATGCTGTGTTTAGGTTGTGGATCAGAAAATATTCAGTGAAGGGATTGACTTCTTGGACATTCTTTTTGAGTAGATATGGCAAGGTTCCAATTTTACCCTAGCTTTTTTATCCTTGGTGCTACTTTGCCCACTTATTGCTGCTTCACTTACTACTCCATATAGTACTCAAGTTTCTAGCTAATAGAAGACTTTTAATAGTCCAGAATCTATTCAGGTAGGTACTCCAACTTCTTCTGTCAAATGGTTGGATTGTTAATGCAAGACTACTTGGGGAGATAAAATCAACATAAATGTTTTGTTTGAGAAAGGAGGGGAGGGGAAGGAAAATGGAAGGCGGTGTTAAAATTTGGGAAAAATTCAAATCCATAAAGGATAAAGGTTAAAGGATCACAGTGGGTGGAAATGTACAAAATTTTGTTCTAAACAATGAAAAGTAGATACTAAAAAAACTTACTGATTCGTCTTATATGGATATCCTCCTGCTGACAAAATCGAATGGAGTGATTCCATTATTTTCAGTCAATCTCCTCAAAGGCATCTAAGTGGGTTTTTATTCTGTTGATTGCTTGCGGGTCTATCCGTCTGTTTCCTTGCGTACCCCACTTTTATGTTAAAATTACACACTTAAGCATATGGAATACCGATTTTGCTGGTGGAATGTCTTAAGCACTACAAAGTTTCTGTTTTGCTAATCTTGCAGTGAAAGGCCTTCAAAGACGGATGGACAAAATACAGGTTTTCTCCTGACAATAATATGTTATTTATCTTCTCTAATTTACAAGTCCAATTTTGTCAGTCTTACTTGCTGATATTTTTTTGTTGGTATATCAGACCCCAGTGGCGGCAGTGGTAATCATGGCATGCAACCGCGCTGATTATCTTGAGAGGACCATTAAGTCTATTTTGAAGTATGGAAGATCTGTTCTGTAAAATCTTTTTTTGTTTATGACAGCTTAAGGCACTTTGTATAGATCAGTTCTCCTATTATTGGATTCTTTTCATTTTCCAGATATCAGAATGCTGTTGCTTCAAAGTACCCACTCTTTGTATCCCAGGTAGTATCTCCTCAGTTCCTGTTCTAGCAAGACAAATCTAGCTTTCCTTTATTGCCGGGCTAGCTCCCCCCCGGCGCCGTCCCTCCTCTCCTTTAATGTTTTTGTTCTGAGGTATTTGTATTTGACTATGAAATTGTTTCCATAGGACGGGTCTGATCCACAAGTTAGAGAGAAGGCCTTGAGTTATGATCAGTTAACCCACATGCAGGTAAGCTGCTGAGGTCTTTCATGGAACAAGTTTCACTCAATTGTTTTCTTTATTATCTGAAAATCATGAAATGGAGAAGAGAGAGCACGGAGAAGAGAGAGCTTTTTGTCGTTTGACTATGTCTAGATGAAAGTTGTAATCCTGACCTAGGTTCTTTTGCAGAGATTTTAGTATTTACCTGTATATCTCAAAAATAACTGGAATTCATTGCAGCATTTGGATTCTAAGCCGGTGCAAACTGAAAGGCCTGGGGAGTTGATTGCATACTATAAAATTGCACGTAAGATTGATTTCTTCTGCTATTGCTTTGATAGGTTTTTGCCAATCTCATGTGTGTTCATGTCAGGGCATTACAAATGGGCACTGGATAAATTATTCCACGAATATAAGTTCAGTCGAGTAATCATACTTGAAGGTGAAAATATATATATAATTTTTGCTGGGCTGCTTTCACTACATCTAAAATGAAGTGCCTATTCACAATCTTTCACCTGAACGCAGATGATATGGAGATTGCACCTGATTTTTTTGATTATTTTGAGGCTGCTGCTGCTCTCATGGAAAAGGATAAGTACGAATTCTGGAAATGCCTAAGCTACAATTTGATATTTGAATTAGAACATATTATAACTAACTGTTAGAGAATACCTCAAATTTTAAAAAAAAAATTGGGCTTAGGCTGGAATTCTAAGTTCCCTGGAAAAAGCACATTGTGAACTTTACTGCAATTTTCCATCTCAAACTATGGCAGGACCATTATGGCTGTTTCCTCATGGAATGACAATGGGCAAAAGCAATTCGTGCATGATCCAGGCAAATTCTCATAAACTCTGCCTTTTTAGTTTCCTACCAAGAAATAAGAAATGAGGTCTATACCCTAAACAAAAAAGGTCTTTTGCAGTCTGTGGTTCTGAGTGTTGTATTAAACATCTTCATGCATACACATAATCTTTTTCTCTTCTTTTCTGAATTTGTTTGAAAGCTTTGAAACTTTGCTTGGGATAAATGGACAATGATCTTTACATAAGTGGCAAAGTCAAGTACTTGCTCACCGCGTGCCACGTGTGAAAAAATCATTTGGAGATGCGGCTGAAGTTAAATGGCTGAATCAACAGTGTGGGGAATGTTTTTGTTGTTTTGGTTGTTATATTACCATGGATTCAAGTTTGAAGCTTCATTTGTTCATCTTCACAGCCTTATCAACCTTTTCTTGTCAGAGATATGTGTTTCCTTCTTCACATCTCTCTTTTCTAGTAATCTTTTGATACATTTTGCAGAAATCCTTTACCGATCTGATTTCTTTCCTGGACTTGGATGGATGTTGACCAAACCTACATGGAATGAATTATCCCCAAAGTGGCCTAAGGCATATCCTTACGGTTTTGATATTTGTTGGTTTTAGATCACATATGTTTATAGTTTATATGTCTCCCTAAATTTTCTTTGACGGCACTTTACTTACTGGGACGACTGGTTGAGGCTACAAGAGAACCACAAAGGTCGACAATTTATTCGGCCAGAAGTGTGCAGAACTTATAATTTTGGTGAGCATGTAAGTGGATTTTGATCACGCGTACTCTGATTTATGTTCATTTTGGTTTTGTACAGTAACTTCGCAAGTTTTGCCAGTATTACCTAGTAATTATTTTTTGATTATTCAAGGCTGTGCTCACGTTAGAGGGCGTATAATGGTTTTGCGGCAAATGCCACATCATGTACCTGCTGGGTTACTTTTATATGAATTCAGCAGTTGTATGTGGGATGGCTTGGGATGATATGGGAGATGATGGCGTGTGTCGTCTACAACTTTAGCATTGCAAAGGATTTGATTTGACTACTGACTCCTATGTTTGCATGTCCATTATCTGAGAAGTTGATACCATGAATGTTTATGAAAATTTTGATATTCTCTCAGGGTTCTAGTTTGGGGCAATTTTTCAGACAGTACCTTGAGCCAATCAAATTGAATGATGTCCAGGTAATTAATATATTACATATTAGGCAAATTTGTTGTATTTGTGATTGACCTTGTGTTATCTTGCGTTTATGAAGGTTGACTGGAAATCCAAGAACTTGAGTTACCTGATGGAGGTATCTGTCGTAATTTGATTCCTAGAAATGTCTATGCCTTTTATTATTCTCCGAATAATAACGTGTCTTCAACTTTTCTCAGGATGAGTATATTAAGCATTTTGCTGAAATTCTGAAAAATGCTAAACCTATTAATGGAGCTGATGCTATTCTGAAGGCCTCTAATGTACAAGGTGATGTGCGTGTTCATTATAAAGACCAGCCAGATTTTGAACACATTGCTCGGCAATTTGGTGTCTTTCAGGAATGGAAGGTTAGTGTATTTCTTGATGGGATTTCTTTTAAGTTTAGTCTGAGGTTTCTTAGATTTATGTGGCTAATAGCACCAACAAGTTATCCTTTCTCTGCATTTTGAATGGGTATTCTAGGATGCGTATTAAAATTCAATATGAACCTTCAGTTCAGTGCATGTGGATTCCATGGTTGGGTCTTCGATGGACATTTACCCAACCATTTAATTGAAATTCAATATATTCAGTGGATTAATCTACAAATGCAGTCAGTACTTGTTTCCTGATTCTATGGGATGTAGACACTTGGAGATTCTGCTGCACGACCTTTTGCCAACCCAAAAATTCACTTTTTGTTTTTTTATTCCTGAAATGAGCATGTTTCTATGCCCTGCATTTTCCTTGCTATTATCAATGTTTCTGCAGTTGGACTCTCTCTCTCTCTCTCTCTCTCACTGGCACAAAAGTAATGATGCTTTCTCCCATGTATCAGGATGGTGTACCAAGGACAGCATATAAAGGTGTAGTTGTCTTCCGGTATCCACCACCAAGACGTGTGTTTCTAGTGGGTCCGAAATCTTTCGAGCTGCTTGGGATCAAAAGTGTGTGATGCATTGAGGCCAGGTTTCATGGCGCTGGTAGATCATGGTGCCAGACATTGGCTTCCTCTTCCCTTCCCAGTGCCTAGTGTAACTAGTACATTATTAAAGGAACCGATTGGGCATCACAATCAGAGCTTAAGATGCAAATGCTGGTCATCAGACAGGTTTAACCCACTGCCACTTGCTGATGAACACGAGTGTAGAGATCAGAGGATTCCATTAGCGATTTTGATTTAGAAGGGAGAGTGAGGATTCTTCTGAACGACAGTGTCCAGTCTATACGCATGAAATGGCCGAACCAAGGGCTTCATTAAAAGAGTTTGCCATAGGTCATAGTAGCTAATTTAGCACTTGATAGCATATAACCTTACAATTTTTACTGCTCCAAAAGGTTGTTTTCTTCTGTCTAGACCGAGGAAAAAAAAGGTGCTTTTTATCGCCCTGGCGTTTTCGTTTCTCTTTCTCCCCGGTTTGGGTGGGCGTGAGCAGGAAGTACTGAATGTAAGAGAACCAAGCAGCATTTGTCGAAACTGGGAACTCATTTCTCTCTATCTTTATACAAACATGTTGTACCGAACCCTGCCGAGAGGAACTTCTAGTTATAGTGCATGACTTGTGAAATTGAATTGCAAGAAAGTATGTTAATATGGGTTAAATTGGTTAATAAAGGTTGTACTATTTTTTACCCGACTCAACTCACTAATTTGACAACCCTACTTGTACTTTTCTTTCTTTTTCTCTTCTACTTCAATTTGAGGAAATTGTCAAAAAAAATTCTGCACCATTGAATTTATGTCAATTTAGTATTGAACCTTTCAATTGGTCAATTTAGTCTGAAACATTTTCACATTTTATTAAATTTGGTTAATTTTGGTCGGAAATTCTTGAGGTTGACAATTTTCACAATTTTTTTCATTAAATTTATAAATATTTTTTATTATTTGAATTCTTAAAAAAAACACTACGCTTGGCTTTAGTTTTTTTGTTCTTCTTTTAGTTCCAGTCTTTTAAGACCGATTTGTTGTTATTTTTTGCTTAATATAAATCATGCGGCTCATGTACTTTGTTTTTTTTTTTTTTTTAAATACAGAACTTCCGAAACCTCTATGATACTCAAATATTGATGCATGAATTCACATATCATTTTCCATTATTTTTTATTAGCAAACATTTGTTTATACCATCTTGCCTTTTGCTTTCTTTTAAATGCTGATGGACATGCTCTTATTCTCTCTTCTGATATGTGTGCTATGCATATAATCTCACCATCTCTGTGGTGAATGTGGTTTTGCAAGTTCCCTGGGATATTCAGTGGAGAGCTCTCTTTACCTGTTTATAAGATTCTTTTATTCCAAACCTACTTAGTGGAGTAAATGGTTCCATTGCGGCTGCATAGGACTGTTAGTGTCGGTTGAATATAGGAAGAAAGAATAACCTATCGAGGATGTTGGCGTTTGACACCTAAACTTGTTGCCCAAAAGCCTGAAATGCATTTGATAAAGTTTAGGGATAGAATTCGTTGATAGCAATAGAATTTAAACCCTAAACAAAAATAAACATTCCACATTTATTTCGATGATGGCATGTCCGAATTGAACACGACCTTATGGTGAGATGACAGATTTTCGTGAATCGGCCGTCACATGACCCGACCCCTAATTCGGCACTCCCAATGCTTGATGCCATCATTAAGATTAGGTTTGACCGGCAACCAGCGGCGCAATTTAAAGATAAGCTTCCGTGACTCCTTTGTGCATTTATTTATAAGTGGAACCACGTATCGTGGGGAAAGTGACGTGGGACCGCGGAACTGAGCAACTTTCGTAGTGGGAACACGAAAGATCCAGTTGGATATTCTCTGTCTCTCCAGAATGTTCAAATTTTCTGCTGGCCGGTTCTGCGCCGTCCATATAAGCCGCAACTGTGCGCGAAAACAGGGGGAAAATGTTTCTTTTTTGTGTGTGTGTATGCTGGAAAAGAGGGGTAAAAGTTGATTGGTGGCAAAGATAAGGAAAGGTTTGGTAGACCTCGTTTTAAGCATATGACATGCGATGGTGGTGCGGTTTCCTTTTTTTTTTTTTGTCTGCATCTCCAAGTCAAATCCCTCCCCTCCAATCAGGACCACAAGAGTCATTAGAAGCTTCAGAACCTAAATCCTTTGTCTTTTCGGTTTGTGTGACATGGTACAAGTTGATTAGAATATAGACAAAAGAACTTAAGATATATATGCACTATATGGAGCAATAAATCTATCGCTGTAGACAAAGGAACATAGTTGAACTTGGATTTGCTAATATAATTGAGCACAGTTGAACTTGGGTTTGCCAAACAGTGGAACACAATTTCAGTTTATTTGCTTCAGAACATTGGTCTTCTCTAGCATCTACCCTCCACTCACACCCTACCTAGAGACAAAAAAGAGAGACAAACAACACCACCATCCCCAATCCAACGTTGGTGCCAGTCCAAGGCAACGGTCCAACTTGAACACCAGCAGTGCGCACGTCAATCCGATCAATACCACCATGCCTCTCAAATAGATTTTTCCCTTTGCTTCCAGTTGAGACCAGCATCAGAGCAGAGTAGAGGAGACTTCTTCAAAGAGATCAAGGAGCACATCAACCGAGGTTGCCCAATAGAAGGAGAGTCATGGGAGATCCAAGAAAAGGGGAGTTTCATTGGACATCATGTCCGCCCTCCATGAAAAGCTCACTAGAATAAGGGTCACCGTGATAGAGTTTGTCGACAGACTCGATCAAGTGAAAGGGTGAATCAACGATATCGATAAGACACTCTGCTACGAGTTTACAATTGTTCTACATCAAAGCATGGCCCCTAAAAATTTTAACATTTTGGTTAATTTAGTCCTAAATATTTTCATATTTTGCTAGTTGAGTTCATTTGATCAAATTAGGCCGAAAATCGTTGACATGAATAATTTTTATAATTATTTAAAAAATTAAAATTTTAAATTTTTTATTATTTGAATTTAGAAGAAAAATACCAAAAAAAAAAAAAAAAAAAAAACCCCTTGGCTTTATTTTTTTGTTCTTCTTTTAATTCCAGTCCCTTGAGACTCGTCTGGATTTGTTGTTATTTTTTGCTTAATATAAATGTGCGGCTCACGCACTTTTTTTTTTTTTCAAATATAGAACTCCTGAAACCTATATAATACTCAAGTGTTGACGTGTAAATTCACATATTATTTTGCTTATCTTTCATTAGCAAGCAATTGTTTGTAATATCTTGGCTTTTGCTTTCTTTTAAATGCAAGCGAACATTCTCTTATTCTCTCATTTGATATGTGTGCTATATCATGCAATAGAATTTAAACCCTAAACAAAAATAATCAATGTTGAATGGTCTTTACATTCCACATTTATTTCAATAATGGCATGTCCGAATGGAACATCGCCTTATGGTGAGACGATAGATTTTTGTGAGTCGGCCATCACATGACCCGACTTGGCCCGTAATTCAGCACTTCAAATTTAATCAGGAATTTGTTTTAATAGCGTGCGTTGAATTAGCAACGAGTTGGCTAAGGAGGAAAGAGAAAGCCCCCCTATGTCCTTGCTCCAATCATCAAAGATTAGTTTTGACCCGCCATCCGCGTCAGTTAATTTAAAGATGAGCTTTCCGTGATCCCATTATGAGCGAATATTTCGTATCGGGGGCAAAAGCGACATCAGACCGGACCAGACCGGAGCCGTTTGCGACTTTCGCAATGGGAACGCTGTCCGTTCAGAATATGGTCCAAAGTCTGGCACTGCCACTAAAGCGTGGAATTTCGTTCTTGAGGTTGCCACGTCCACTTGATGTGTTTAAGGACGTATGTCCCGAAACATATCATTCATGACCATGCGCTGGAAAGTGCCCAAAGCATGACTTTTGGGTGGTGACCCTGGAAGCCCTGTCCACTGGTTCACTGTGTTTCATATGATGGCTTAACCATGAAAATGGAGTATAAGGTGAAGGACTTATCTTTGCATCCTGGTACATATAACACTTTCGAACAAGTTTCGAGCGCCTGTTGACTGATGCAACTAGTTTGAAACAGACTTTGCAATGCAATAGTCGAGTAATCTTAATTGCTTGGTTGTTTGCTAGGTAAAGTTATGGAAAAATCTTGTCTTTTTCGAGTGATTATCTACTTTGCCAGTTCCCTGTGATGTTTATCCGGGAGCTCTCTTTACCTGTTCATATGATTCTTTTATTCTAGCTCCACATAGTGGAGTTACACCGTGGCTATGTGGGATTGTTAGTGTTCAACTGGAAGGTTTTTTGCAAGATGCATTTGAGCTTCCGGGGAAAAAGTAGAAATTTTAAGATAGTAGTGTCTCATTACAATATTTGAAACACTGATGATTCACATACTGTTTGAAATTGAAGTAGCCCAGGTTTTGGATAGATGTATTCCCTAACTTAGAAAGCTTTATAATCCATGGGTTTCTCTTGAAAGAAAAGTAATCTGATTTATATGAACTCACGGAATACTCACTCTAATTGAGCCAGTCATAAATTCCATAGAAGTTCCCTCACTTGCTCAAACAACCCTAAGTTATTTCAAATGATTTTCAAATTGGTCAAGGTTCTCTAGTTTATGGTACCAGTTGTTGCTTCATTGAATTTGCTTCAATAATAGGCTCACGTTTCAACTTTGATCGTTATGGACTAGTACCAAGATCGAATCCTAGATAGGCAAATCTCATTTTAATGGCTGGCACAATAACAATGAAAATGACTCATTCTTTAGTGAGATTATATGAATAAATGCTTGAACCAAATGCCTTCAACTTGCATGCTTTGGCAATTTGGGCTTTTCGAAAAAGGTCATTGAAAGTGTCAATTTCAGCAATGCTATGTATTGATTTGGGTGGGTGCTGTATGGGAAGAAAGTGATGACTTATTGAGGGTGTTGGTGTTTGACATCTAAATTTTCCCCCAAAAGTCTGTCAGGCATTAGATGAAAATGAAGTGGTCATCGAATTCGTTGACAGCAACAGAATTTGAACCCTCAACAAAAATATTAAAATTGCATAGCCTTGCATTCCCATTCTTTAGTGCGCTACCCGCGTTTAGAAACTAGCTACATTTATCTTTATAATGGCATGTCCAAGCTGAACATCGACTTATGGTGAGAAGGCAAACTTTTTTGAATCAGTCCATTATGCGACTTGACTCAACTCCTAATTTGGCATTGTGAATTTGGATTTCGTTTGTTTTTCCTGATTAAGCATAGGTTTTCCATCTATTGACTCATTTTTCTAAACAAATCGAAAAACATTTTTCAAAATATGACTAGGCATTGGCTAAGACATGAAGTTTTGTTTCTTCATTGGGAAAACACAACTTTGCTCTGTTTCTTCTCAACAGATGCATACACAAACGCAAGAACATTGAGAGAAGAAGCTTTTTTGTTTTGTTCAAGTTGCCATGTTGGACTTTTTTATTATAACAAAAATTATGTAGGACAAATTATCAGAATTTGTCATCGGACGCATTTAAGTAATCGTTTTTCCATGAACGTAACAGATACATTTTGAGGCCTTTAGAACAATTCTGTTTGTTTCTAAGGCATGCGGAACCAAGGATTTCAAAATTTTGTGGAGACCCGAATCATGAGTCATGATTAAAATTATGCGTTCATCACCAAAAAAAACTTGTCTTTATGCATCAATCAACATTTTGCCTCCGCATATTTCACATTTGAGCGAGTATTGGTCAAGCAACTGATTTCTAAAGTACGATTTCTCAAGCCACTTCGGACGCCTAGGAAAACTTTTTGTTACGCCTATGCATCATAGCGCATTGATTGCTGGGTTAAGGTTGAGAAATGATCATCTGCATGAGTACTGGATGAACTCGTCTGACCCCATGCACAATCATTTTGAACCCCATGCCATGTACTGCCGATTACCCAGTAGTCTCTTTCAAGTAATGAATTTTGTCAGAGGAAAGAATATGAGCGAATCCTAGGCCAGGCAAGGGTGGAAAATGGGTTGGGGATGGGATGGTTGATGTCCACAAAGCCGAGGATATTCCAAAATCTTTTTTCTTTCCCGCAAGTTTGACCTCAATAAAGCTAGGGCATGATGGCACGTACTTTGTGCCGTTAGATGTCCTCCTAGGATCTTAGAACAAAGGGTACAGCGTCAAAGCTTCAAATACGATCACCCTTTGCATTACCCTTTTCTCAATCCCATATCCCGATCAAAATTATTATTTCCACATCCGGTCATTCATGGTAGTTGCACAGCACCATTTATTTGTTCTTCCATACATGAATTTATGGCAGATGCCGAGGATGAAGATTGACCATGACTTTACTCCAAGCTAGTGAAGTTTGTGTGCCTTATCCTATATTTATGTGGGTCTAACATAAATTTGTCCGAGTTATTTGATTAATTTGCTAAATGTCATGGAGGGGACGATCCATTTATTAGATGTATTGTCTTCATGTGAACCTAAAGTACCAATATGTTATATCACATGCTATTTGCTTGAGAACCACACGATATAGCGATCTCAATATAAATTTGGTTCACCATCGAGAAAATAGATTTTTAGAGAGATGATATGGTAGAGTGGAGTTGCTTAATACCCTTCATGCACCAAGAGCAAACCCCTCCTCCTACTTTGGCATAACATTCAATTCATCTTGGCACGTGTAAGAACAGATAACTTCATTAGGCACGGACGGACAAAATAAATAAAAAAATCAGAGAAGAGAGAATGATGAGGGTGCTTCTTGATTGGTGCCTTGCGTAACGGGCATGACTCTACGCACAAAAAAGGAATACACACAGGCACACAAAAAATAGCAATTTAAAGCATTTCGATGGTAGTTGGTCGTGGGCGTGCCTGCCTGCCTCGGAGCCACTTTGGTTTTTATGTCCCGAATTTGCACCAATGGAGCTCATTTCGCTTTTTGAGAAGACGGTTTTGTCCCTTTCCATTTGCTCTGCATAAAGCACGGTTGCTTTATCACCTATTTCATTAGGAACCGTGTATTTTTTGGTACATCACATACATTCATTCATGCATTTACAATTCATAATTTATGCAACAGTATCCTGAAAGGCGTTCTATTTGCTCATGGCTTTCGTTTAATAGTAGATAAAGCAAATCTTGTTTTTTCTTTCCCTTGTGATGGACCTGGAAGAGGGGGGACAAGGTGCTTTTCTTCTGTCGTACCAAGGAGCATACATGCTTTTTATCACCATTTTTCCCTTGTGTTTTCGTTTCTCTTTCTCCCCGGTTTGGGTGGGTAGGAGCAGGAAACTACTATATGTAAGAGAACCACGCCGCATTTGTCGAAACTGGGAAGTCATGTCTTTCTATCTGTATACAAACATGTTATACAGAACCCTGCCGAGGGAACTTCTAGTTATAGTGCATGACTTGTGATGGTGCATTCTTTCTCTTGTTTTCCTACTCAATAGAAATGCTGTGAAAAATCATGACAATTAAGGTTTATTAGGAGTAGTGCTGTTTTCCCTTCTCTGTATTGAGGAACTCCGGAAGGAAGCACCAACCAATTGCAGTCTGTGACAGGAGAGGCTGAGCTCCTGCCGTACCTTCTTCAGGAAACTTTGGATCAACTTTTCCTTTTGAATATTCAGAGTAATGTTATGCTTGCTTTCTACCAAAGTGGGCATTTGCTTTTGTATTTATTGTCATTTCACGTCCTATCTGCCACCAACTACCTAAGTTTCTGTAAAGGATTTCAATCAATTACTGAAAAATATTATTATTTTAAAAAAAATTAGATTCCTAAAAAGTATTTTATAGATATTTTTATATTTTTCGCGAAACTTTCATAAATACCTCATGTTGCCTAAGAAATAAAGTTAGTACCGTAGCCTCCTTGCTGCAGTCATCAAGATCAACTTTGATCGGCCATCAACGTCGCCATCCACAGACTCTTGCGCATTTGCTCTCGGTCGGGAAGGTGTCCAGGTGATGCGAACCGAATATTTCTTATCGTATTGGACGGCGGTGGAGATACAACTAAACCAAACCAACACCGGCTGCTGGGATGGTACATGCTAATTGGGCAAATCCAATCGCAGAGCGACACGTCTCTGACGTGGGATAAAAAGTAAAGAACAAATAATCGGCCCTGGAGAGATCTGCTCCGCCATGAAAGCTTCCCCTCCGTCGTGCTCGCCGCCATTGTCGCTCGTGGCCGGCCGGCCGTGGACGGAGGAGGAGGAGGAAGGAGGAGAAGAGAGAACCTTTTTAAGATATCACGCGCTGACATTGCGACACGTGTCGACATATTTTAAGCGAGAAAAAATGACCCACCACGAACGATGCCACGGTACGAGAGAGGAGATATCTTTTGTCTGATCTGGAGAGAGGGAAAGGGAAAAAGGGGATGGAAATAGCGCCGCGGGCTTTTGTAGAGGCGTCCGCCTAAGATCTTTGATGGTAATGTTGCTAGTTGCCGCACATACGATGAGAGAGAGGCATCGCTGCCATCATCGAAGTCTGATGAGCCTTGCCTGGGTTCTCCCGTCTTCGATTGAGTTCGCACAACCCTCGCACCCCCTTGGCAAATGGCCTCCCTAATATTGAAAAAACACGACAAGGGGCTCGCCCGGGTTCTGCCGTCCTCGCCTTGCTGCTATCATTAAGGTTAGGTTTGATTCCCTGATTCCTCTGTGCCATCCTTTATGAGCGCAAATTTCGTATCGTGTGCCGGGGGGGGGGAGGAGATTGGTTGGGTTGGGTTGGGGTTGTGAAAGCGAAATTATACCGACCCATATCTGGAACGTTACATTCGCAGTGGGAACGGAACTGGAAGGGATATATAGGTGGACTCTCTCTCTCTCTCTCTAGAATAGTCAAAATGTGACGGCGGGTCAGTTCTGCACCATCCATATAAGCTCTGACTAAAAAAAAAAAAAAAATCCTCGCTGAGAGTGAAAGAAAAAAGGGGAGAAAGTTGGTGTAATGTGTCGGGACATGCAGTAAATCCACTCCGTCAACATCACCTCACGCCTTGAAAAACCCACGCGAGCTGAAGCGTGTCGAAGCTATGCTCGTGCTCGCCACCCGGATCGAGTCGCAGGGGTGCTTCGACAATCGAAGTCTCCTATCATCGCGTCGCCAGAACCTAAGGCGACAAAGCTCTCTCTCCCCGCTCCGTTGCGGCGCGTGCTTGCGCGGTGTCTCTACGTCCCGGATTCATCCCTCTTGCATGTGTGCTGCTGTACTGTCGCTCATCCCTTTGAACCCAGTCCGATCAAACCGGTACGCGTCACATTCCGTCTTGCTCTGCTTCAGAATTTTGACACGTGGACGAACTGAGGTTCACGCCAGCGACTAGAGTCGCTCTGTGTGTATGTGGCGAACGAAAGACGATTCCACGAGCTACGATTTTCAAAGGTCCAAGAATTGCGATTTCCAGTTCCTGGAGGTGCGATCTGGACATCCCATAAATCGCAAAGTCATGGCACTATTTGTTGTTCTGTGTTTGAATAAAGTTTTGTCTTATTGCTACGAATCGTGTGCTGAATAGGTTCTTATTGATAAACTCTGAGTATACGTCGTGCTAGGATAAGATGTTACATAGGTGACCAAGCTTTGAATATACTAGGGATGGGTTATACACAAATTGGGTGTGCTATACGCTGGTGTGTGCCAGATGCTCGTTCTGAACTAGTTGGGTAAGTTGATGAAATTGTCACACTTGAGAGGGTGCTATGGGAGCACAGCATGTGATTTTAAGTCAAGTTCTGTGTGAGAATGAGCAAGCATGGGCTGCTAATGGATGCATGTGCGATATCCTTGAGTGAAATGTATAACGTCCATATGTGGGCTCGCTGAGTGTGTGTTTTGAAGTTGCTGGCATGTTCATTGGATGTGTGTGTGCGAAGCAAACAAAGAGGATTGCATGAGCTGTGATTTCGAAGGTCCAAGAACTGCAATTTCCAGTTCCTGGAGCAGCGATCTTCAGCTCCATAAATCATAAAAGTTGTAGCAATGGATCTGTTGATTGCTCTGTCTTTAAATAATAACCCAGTAGCTTTAGTCTCAAGTCTGAATGAGGAACGTAGGAATGCAGAAAATTTGCTCAGTTTGTGCTATTACTATGAATGGTGTGTTGAATAGGTGTTATGAACCATTATGTGGGCTATGCATACTACCTCGCCATCTTTGTGGTAAATGTGGTTTTGCAAGTTCCCTCGGATGTTTATTCGGGAGCTCTCTTTAGCTGTTTGTACGATTCTTTTACTCCAACCCCACTTAGCAGGGAAATGGGCAGATATACTTTCTCTAAATAATTGTGATTTGCCGGTTTTTCACCCGGTTTATTTTCTCACTTCTCTGTGATTGTGATTTCAAGTCAGTTTGAGCTCGAGAATCTGCATAAGGACTCCAACAAAATCAACAAGCGTGTGGCTCAGCTCAAAATTGTGAGTTTTATCTCCCCTGTTTCTTAAGCTCTGGAGGTTTGAACTGGTTGTTCTTGACGGTATAAAGGCATATCTTTTATCCTTCTCCATTTTCATATAGTTTAATATCATTTTTCATGCATAAATAGGGTCATATGCTGCTGTCCAAATCATGGACAGCAAGCATTAGCCTTCTTTTCAGTCAAATAATTGACTTAAAGACATTTTGTACTGTCTAGCTAGTAGGGGTGAGCATGGTTTTTAGGTAGAATTGGAACCAAATGACCGGACCAATGGGAACTTGTCTGGAGTAGATTCCGGGCTCTAAAAATTGGGGAACTTGGTTCCAGTAGGTAGGTGGAACCCGGAACCTATGATAAGTTTTTTATGTTTTTCTTTATCTACGTCTTCACGCGATCTTGCGGTATTCCATGGCGTCCGATAATGAATGTATAATATGAAACACTAGTCTAAGCTCCCATTTTATGACTAAACTTTTACTTTGTTAATGTTTCATATTCTTCATGTGTCTAAATATAAGTTGTAGTCAATGGATTGTGGTAACAAGTGGTGGTCATTAAATTTGAGGATTCCATGAGCCGCAATTTCGAAGGTCCAAGAACTGCGATTTCCAGCTCCTGGAGGTGTGATCTGCAGCTCCATAAATCGCAAAGTCCTGGCAGTGCATTTGTTGATTGTTCTGTGTTTGAATAATAACCTTGTAGCATAAGTGTCCAGTTTGAATGAGGAACGTAGGAGTGCAGAAAATTTGCTCAGTTTGTTTTATTACTATGAAAGGTGTGTTGAATAGGTGTTATTGGTGAAGTCTGAGTGTACGTCATCGTAGGATAAGATGTTATGGAGGTAGGCAATCATTGAACGTGGACTAGAGATGTGTTATACGCAAAATGGGTGTTCTATATGGTCGCTAGTATATGCTGGGTGCCTGGTGTGAGTTGAGTGGGTAAGTTGATGAAACTGTCGTGTTTGAGAGAGTGCTATGTGGGCACAGCAAGTGATTTTAGTTGAGTTCTGTGTAAGAATGAGCAAGCATGGGCCCGTGTGAGCTGCTAATGGATGCATGTGAGATATCCTTGAGTGAAATGTATAACTGTCTGTATGTGGGCTTGCTGAGTGTGTGCGTGTGCGTGTCTGTGTGTGTATTTTGAAGTTGCTGGCATGTTCATTGGATGTGTGTGCGCTGTACTTTGTGTGTGTGTGTGTGCACACGCGCGGCAAACGAAGGAGGATTGCATGAGCTGTGATTTTGAAGGTCCAAGAACTGCAATTTCCAGTTCCTGGAGCAGCGATCTTCAGCTCCATAAATCGTAAAAGTTGTAGCAATGGATCTGTTGATTGCTCTGTCTTTAAATAATAACCCGGTAGCTTGAGTCTCAAGTCTGAATGAGGATCGTAGGAATGAAGAAAATTTGCTCAGTTCGTGCTATTACTATGAATGGTGTGTTGAATAGTTGTTATGAACCATTATGAGTGCTATCCATACTATCTCACCATCTTTGTGGTGAATGTGGTTTTGCAAGTTCCCTCGGATGTTTATTCGGGAGCTCTCTTTAGCTGTTTGTACGATTCTTTTGCTGCAACCCCACTTAGCAGGGAAATGGGCAGATATACTTTCTCTAAATAATTGTGATTTGCCGGTTTTTCACCCGGTTTTATTTTCTCACTTCTGTGTGATTGTGATTTCAGGTCAGTTTGAGCTCGAGAATCTGCATAAGGACTCCAACAAAATCAACAATCGTGTGGCTCAGCTCAAAATTGTGAGTTTTATCTCCCCTGTTTCTTAAGCTCTGGAGGTTTGAACTGGTTGTTCTTGACGGTATAAAGGCATATCTTTTATCCTTCTCCATTTTCATATAGTTTAATATCATTTTTCATGCATAGCCTTCTTTTCAGTCAAATAATTGACTTAAAAGACATTTTGTACTGTCTAGCTAGTAGAAGTGAGCATGGTTATTAAGTAAACCTGAAATCAAAGAATCAGACCGATGAAACCTGTCTGGTCCTAGCTTCCAAGGTATAAAGAGTAGGTTCAGTTGCATCTTTAGAAGCAGATTTCCCTTTCAATTTTGGTGAACTCTGTTAGTTGGTGTAAACACTTATAGGTGGGGTCGCTGATTGGTGGGCTTTGTGCCACTCTTTAGCGTTTCAGGTCCGCGTGTCATATTATTTATTCTTCTTTATTTTTATTTTTTTTAAATTTGTCTCGAATCAGGAGTATAGTAGAAAAATGGCAACCGGAAGACTTTTACAATCCTGTGCATTCTCGTTTCTCCTGCTTGCGTTCGTGCTCTCGACGGCTGTTCCCCTTTCCCTCGGCGACAGCGGTACAGCTGCATATTATGATCCTTCTCCAAGCAGTAAGTGCCACCCTACATTAGTTTGGGGTTAATTCGTTTACCAATTTGAAGTTTTTTCTCGTGATATTAGATTGTGTTTTATTAACTATTTTTTCCCCCTTACCATTGATTTAGGGACGCAGTACTGTGGCGACGACCCGTCCCAGTTCCCCAAGGGCAAGAATTTCACTTTTGTGGGTGAGGATCAATGGGACTCGGGGGAAGCGTGCTGGAGAGAATACGATGTGTGGTGCGACGACGGCCCTGGACCCTGCAAAGCCGGGTCCGACCCTGTCCGGTTCATGGTTCTCGGCTTCGCTGCTCACATCCCCGAGGTTGCTTTCGCCCTGCCTCCTGTCTCTTATGAAGCTATAGCGAATCCGCGCGGGGATCGAATCCCCGTGCAATATAAGGAGTAAGGATCCAGATCCATCTCTTCTGCTCCTTTTCGTTTGGATCCCAATTTTCCCTATGCGACAGCAGTCGATAGTGGCGGCTGAGGGGGAGAAGATGGGTTCTGGGTTTTGAAGAGTCCATCATAAGCGGGACCTATAACACAGATTTTGAAATATTTTGCAGGGTCTAAAGCTTCGGTGATGGCTCAAGGTTCGAGACGGAGAGGCCAAACGAAATAAAGGGACTATTACAGATTCATTTGCGCATTGTTGATCTGAAATCTTGTTCGGATGTTTTGCCTTTTCGTTAACCGTTCGTCGTTTCTGAATTTCTATAAATTGCACGTCATTCTTGTGTGTCAATCACGGAAGTTTTTGCAGTGTGCAGTGGCATCGAATACAGTCGTGCTTTGAGGAAAATGTCACCAAGAAAATCACAAATTATGTCAATCCACATGACATATTTACTCTCCGTTTCAATTTTATTAATGAGGTGCACGATGGAATGGAAATGATGCTAATATGATGTCCACGTGAAGTAAGTCGAAGAGAAACGATGCTATTTCCTTGGATATTAATGAAATGGTGCCATGCTCTTCATCTTTCTCGTTTTGGGTTTAGGGTTCTTCCTATAGAGCTCAATTGCTTTCCATCTCTCTCAATTTCTTCACTACCATAACAAAAAAATTTTGATTGCTCCCGGTGGAAGTAGATTGAGTTATGGCTAAAATCTCTCACTTTGGGTCTAGGGTTCTTTCTTGATTTCTCAAAACCTCGATTGCTTCATTGGAAGGAGCTAGATTTGCTTATTCAAAGCCATCATATTCTTGGCATTGTTGATTTACCAACTATCTGAGTATATTTCATTGTTGTGGGTGAACCTTGATTTTTCTTGTTGGGCTACTAAAATGGTTTGGAGTTAAACTTTTGAGCTGATTTGCAGCATCTTTTATATGCTTTTGGTTTTATCAAGACGTGGGTAAAAAAAAAAAAGGGACGTTTTAGTTCCTAATATCTCATGGTTTAGATAAGTGGAGTATAGCTAAGCATACAAAAGGTTTTGAATGAAGATTTGAATACGATCCCTATTCAGTCTACTGTTTTTGAAATGAAATGTTCTACATGATATTAAATTTTTGAGATTTGATGTTTCTCGTGCAATTTGTGTATAGCTTATTGAGTTTGGTGAATTGATACTTATCTATTATTTATATTCACTTGAGCTTGCTCCCGTTGTTACTTAAAGAAAGTCTACCATCATAAAGTGAACATAATAGGGGTTTTTGCTGTTGTGTTGCAGATGGAACGCGATTTCTCACTTTGACTCCACTTGACTGGCCTTTTGGAGTTAGAAGAAAATGCAATTTACAATGTCATGGTTGATACTTATCTATTATGTATATCCACTTGAGCTTGCTCCCGTTGTTACTTGAAGAAAGTTCTACCTTCATATAGTGAAGTTTTGCTATTTTGTTGCAGATGGAACGCCATTTCTCAATTTGACTCCAGTTGAGTGGCTTTTTGGAGTTGGAAGAAAATGTGATTTACGGTGATATGGATCCCAATTCAGAGATTGCTGATAAGATCATTTGGAGATCTTCTACTGTAGATGTGGATTCCATCAAATCGGTCAGAGCGAGGAAGCTGCTGCACGCTCTTTAGAGGCTGTGCTCTGTTTTTGACAGATCTAGGACTCTATCTGGACTTAAATTCAATCCATCTGAAACTGCTCTGGTATTCCTGGTGATTTGCAGCAAAGACTAGTGGCAAAATGGCATATGGTTGTGATCGCTGTTGGCTGTGATGGAAGAGTTCTGTGATCATCAGAGTTGGTTGTAATTTCCTCTTTTTTCTATTGTCTGAACCTTATACCAACTTGGTTGCTAATGGCCAGTTGGTTTTTTCAGTTGCAATGATCCAAGTTCTAAATGAAGAGAGGTTTTTAGACTCCATTTGAAACATATCACTGGTGAGGTTGTTCCGTTTCTTTTTTTCTTCATCTCCAGTCAAATCCCTCCCCTCCAATCAGGACCACTAGAGTCATTAAAAGCTTAGGAACCTAAATCCTTTATCTTTTCAGTTTGTGTGACATGATAATAGTAGACCAAAAAATAGACAACGGTGGAAAAATAACAGTATTAGTACAAGGAATTTTAAATAGATATGCACTATATGCAACAAGAAATCTATCAATGCAGACAATGGAACACAATTGAACTTGGATGTGCCAACACAATGTTCGTACATGAGAGGATAACTACTAGCCTATTGGATCAGCTAGAAAGCAAGTGAAAGCAAGTGAGGTATAGGAGAATATATCATTTTCTACGTCATCAAATTTAGGGTCTAAGACTTGATTATACTAATTATCTAATTTGTGCTGTTTTGATGCTTAAACATAATTATTTGTCAACTAAGTTCATGAGCAATCTTCTTATCCAATTAAGAGTCCTTGATTCTTGTTTGCCAAGTGTCCATGCATTATTTTTGTGTCTACTATGTTCCTAAAGAATAACATAAACATTAAATTAAAACAAACAAAACACAACTCAGAAAAAGCCAACATAGAAGAAACACATTCAATTGATCTAGGAGAGTAATGAAATAACAAGTAAAAAGTATAGTAAAGTAACCCAATAAGAGTTGGACAAAGAATATAACATGACTTCGTTATTAAACTCCAAGACAACAACCCTTATAAGCTTGATTTTAGAGACTATCATATCTTCATATGGGTAATGTGAGTTATCAAAACTACTTGAGAAAAATGAAACCCGAGGGCCCAATCCAACTTTAGGATATTAGGTACTCATTTAATCCCCCTGAAGTTTCTCCTAAGTTGCGACACTTCCACATTACCTATTAAATTACTTGAGGTGAATCCTAAATTTAACTAAGCTATTTACTATAATTTTTTTTTTTTTTTAAAGTGATGTTTCTAAACTACTTATTTCTTTTATTTTTCCCAAACTAAATCAATTTCATTTGTTAAGACCAGTAAGCTAAACTAGTCCTAAGTGATACTAAATTAAACTAAGAATCCACAATCTAGTTGAAAAGGGGCGCACAAATCAACAATCAATCAAGTAAAAGCATGAATTACACTAAAAATCAAGAAATAGAGCTTTTCTAACTATATGAATCCTAATGAAATGAAGCTATGCTAAATCTAATACAAAAATCTAACAATCTAATCAAAACCTATTTTTCTAACCCAACTTCAGTTGACCAAAATAAAAAAAACTAACTTTCTGATTTTCTATTTTCATTTTCCCAAACCACGTGTATTATTTAAATGAAACTAAGCTAATTCTAATACTAAAATCTAACAACCTAATCAAGGCCTATTTTCCTAATTATTTCCCAACTTCTTAATTTTTGATTTTTTATTATTTATTACTTTTTACTTTTTCGGTGCCTTGTCTCAACTAATTTCCTTTAACATTTTCATTCATTTCCTCTTTCAATGTTGCTCAACTTACTCATTACTGTTCACTCATCTACAGATATATGCACAAACACTCACCGAACACCTCACTGCTCTGTTTTTATCCTTGTTCTCCTACCTTCCTGTGTTTGATCATGGCCAAGAACGATTCCATCTAACGTAAGACCTTTAAGGCTGTGACCAGGTTCACGAATAAGAAACATCTCCTCTTCAATCCCATCCGAATTCACCAGTCCATGCATTTTGCTCGACGCGTCATATTATCTCCAGACAAAATCACACTTTGACGCAAGACGATAGGCATATCAGCCTCTTGAGAAATTTGCTTTCTTATCAGATCAAAATGAAAGCTTCCATGCCTTTATGAGGATTGGCGATCGGTAATATTGAGGAATCTTCAATGAACCCACATGACATCTTAAGGAAAATCATGAGTATAATTGAATTCAGAAGCCCAAAATTATCAGGCATCACTAAAGCAATACCAAATTTTTTCGAAACCACAACTCCATTCAGCCGAGCTATAAGATATGCAAGCAGCAAGTCTAATCTCAATCCGGCAAACATGACTCGTCAGATGCCAGCGATTCATGACCACCCGATTTTACTATCTTACTTACGGCATACGTTGACATGCTTTTCTTATCCTGAGAATTGATTAACATGAATCTACACATGAATATTCAGGATCAGAAGTAACGTGTAAAAATGGATTTGAACAACGATCAAGTAGTCATGGCATGTGGAGTTCTCAGCCATAGGCTTAACTCACTGGAAACAGAGACGCTGCAAATGAATTGAACATGCATATTATACAATAATCATTCCAGACACTAAGGCATAAGAATGCTTCTCAAATTTGCACAATAATTTCATTTCTGCATTTTAACAAAACACACAAGTTCAAAGAAGAGATCTAAACGCAACATCGAAGCAACTATCACAATCCAAGTCTATCACAACAGCATCAAAATGAGTGCAGATAATTAATAAATCCTAAATTGAAGGATATTTCACAGAAATCTCAACTGGAATTCTCAGCCTATACTTTCTATGAAGAATTGCAAAAACAGTGCACTGAGTATTTACCTTGATGAGACGTGATTGCAGTCACAATAGGCTGTTGAGCTGTTGAGAGAAGGTCCTCGACGTATCATAGGTGACGATCGGCGCCGGCAGGAAAGTCTTGAACTAGCTTGGGTACTTCTTGCTCACTAATAAAAAGGGAAGAACAGACTCATTACGTGCGGACATAAGAGCAAACCTGCATATAAAGATGAGCAATGCAGAGAGATAAAAAAAGAAAGAATCCATGGTCACGATCATGTTGTTGTCGAACACGATCAGCAAGCTTCCGTCTTTGTCGACAGAGTTGCTCTGACTCGATCAATTCCTTACGAACTTGATTCCTCCTCTGCACAGCGACCGGTGGCCATAGAATTCGGGAGACACCAGCGAACATGAAATGGAAGTAAACGGAACACAACAGAAATTAAAAGGCAAAGCAGGAATAACCCGAAATCGTTTCTAGAATTCAGCCATCATCGACGAGTCAGCAAAGGCCACTAACGGCTTTCAAACCTCTGCTAATAAATGAAGATCATTTAAGGACTTGGAGAATCTCGCGAAGCCGAAGCTAGGGAACGAAGCAATTCAGAGACGAAATTGATCGACGAAGATATTCTACTGCAACTGGCTTCAATTATGCATGAACCAAGTGCTGAAGATGGGAGAGATTTTCTGGGTCTATGTGTGTTCTTGCTTGGCTCAATTCCTCAGCTCTCGCGTACGCTCCAAGCTTCAGAGAGCTCGTCGCGATCCGTTGATGTTTCGCGAATCAATTTGCCTATTACTTTTTTTACCTCGGTTATTTGCTTTTTGTTCAAGGGAAACGAGTGTTTATGGTGTAGAAATTGGTTAGGGAGTCGCGACTTAGATTTTTTCATTTTTATCGTTCTTTCTGGGTAGATTTGGTCCGGAGGTAACGAGATCGGCGTTTTCTTACTGATCGTTTCCGGGGTCCGGTTCTCTGGGATTCAGTTTCATCTGGTTCCATCTGGACCCGGCCCACGCGGGTGGAGAAGATCGCATCCGTCGCTTGAAGCGCTCGTCGTGAAGAAGACCATGGCATAGGCTCTAAACGAATCTCGACTCGGCCAAATCGAATCTCAGCTCGCCGGAGGCGAAGCTCGGAGGGCGTGACGGACCCAGATCTGGTCGATTCGAGGTATCGATTTCGTCATCAAAAAGCTTCTTCGAAGAGGAAAGAGGCGAAGGCGGAGGCGGAGAAGACAGAGAGAGGGTGTCCGCGTTCTGAAATCGATTTGTCTCTGTCCTCGAACGCGATCGGCACCAGCGATCTGGAAATCCCACCCCCCACAGCAATCGGCCTGAGGCGCCGTCTGCATCGCCAGGCCCCCGCTGCATCACGCACCATATCCCCGAGTGCTTTTGATGACAAATCGATTTCATCTCGATTGCTGATGAACATCAATACGTGGGTGACCGGAGCCGCACAGAGAGGGAAGAAGAAAGAGGAACGAGAGGGGCAGCAGTAGGGACAACTTCTGAGCCAGCCTAGCTCGTCCAGGAGGAGCCCCTCCGGAATAAAAAGGAGATTATAAAAGAAAAATCATCGGTCTGACTTCAGTGGGACTAGTCGGCTCCACGCATGAAATTGGAGAGACCGGACCGAAAACTACCGGTTTCCCTTTTTAAGAATTGGAAACTGGATTGCTGTCTGAAGAGCCGTCCACAACCGGCTGGTTCAGTTTCGGTCCGGCTTGGCCAAGGCAATTCCTTTTGCTCACCAGTGTACTCTCATTTGAATTGCTCTGTTGTTCTCGTTGATTGATGGTTTCGGTTTTAGCTAGTCCACATGTTCTCCTTGCGTCAGTTAACTGGGATTCGTTTTTTGTGACAATGATGTGCAAGGTCTATTTCGTGTTCTCCTTGAGCATACATTGGCTTACTAAGTTTGCACTCTAAGTGTTCGTTTTTATGTTTGATAGAACTAAATTACGTTTTTTTAGTGTGGGATTTGCTTGTGAGTTGGGTGTGGGGGAGAGAGCTCGTGATGGGTTGTGTGTGTGGAATTGTGAAATTCTACGAACTAGTGTTGGGCTTGAAAAGCCAGTTTGGCTTATCATATTTCTTTTTATAGGATTTTGTGAGTGAGTTTTTACTATGTAATTCTCCATTTTTTTTCACATTGGTTCAGTCAGAGCATATGTATATGTATAAGTTTAAAAAAAGTGCAAGGATTCACAGACAATTCAATTGCTCATTACATTGATTTGTCATGTTACAAAATATTTAGTGTAATCGATAAAGCATGTGCTAAGAATATGCATCATCACAATATATGCACACTCTTTTTCTTTTTCTTTTTTTTGGTGACCCAGGGAACCCCGCACACTCTTTTAGTTCTTTAGAAGTTTTTCTGATTTTTTTTTACCATTTTTCGTTTTATTTACTTAAATGTTCTTATTTTGTTGTTTTACTTTTTTAATTTGATACAAAATCTTATCTAAGTAACGCATTGGGTTAAATGGGTGGGGTTTGATTTTCGTAAATAGAGTTATGTATGGATTTGTTCTAGTATTATAAGATATCTTAGGTCCGTCATCCTCTCGTGGTGCTCTCTGTGAACAGAGCTCTAATGTGTAAAAATGGCGCCCCCTCCTTTCCAACAGTTCCCCGAGCGGTTACGGACAAGCCCAATTCCCTTTCGTCACCAAAGAGTAAGTCCGATTTTAGAAGGGTTCTCGATTTATTTCGCTCCCATCTTCCTTCGCACCCGTGCTGTCACTTGAGTTACGCTTGGATGATGGTGAGGGAGCCAGGTAGACAGAAGAGTTGAAGCCGAGCCCTTTTTCTTTAAACCTTATGGGCCGATGCAATTTTTTATGCCTGGGCCCATGTCAGTAGGGCCCATTGTTTGATGGACTATTAGGCTGATGCTTTTAGTGACTTGGACGGGCCGAAAATAATGGGTTTGGTATTATTAAACCGAGCCCAATTGTACTCAAAATGGTCTGGTCTTGCGAATGGGCTTCTTGTGCCGAAGCCTTTTTATTGGCCTTTTATTGCTAATTTCTCTTGTTTTCTGGTTTTTATTTCTTAAATACATACTCGATTTTGTCGGAAAAAAATTCAGGTGTCGGCAATTTGGATCATAAGATTGGTCCCCTAGCATCTGCCCTCCGCTGACACTACCTAGAAGTTAAAAAGAGACAAACAAGATCACCATCCCCAATCCAACATTGTTGCCAGTCTGAGGCAACGAAAGTGATGATTGTTTTTTGGTCGAACTTCAATGCCAGCGCCTTGAGCACATCAGTCCTATCGATACCACTATGCCTCTCAAATATGATTTCTCCCTTTGCTTCGTATATTCTTATTGTCATGTCGTTTACTTCTTTCTAGCTGCATTTGCAGAATGTGGGCTTTCTCCTCAAATACTTCAATTGACTTTTCATATTTCCAATTCTATTTTCCAACACTTTCTGCTCACTGATCAATCCACCAATCAATTCCTCCTAATGAATTTAGGGCTGAGGATCAATCCATTTGAAAAAACCGTTTTCACCAACCTGTCCAATACAAGTAAGCAATTCAAATTCTGGCACGAAACAATGCATAACAGTAACACGGAACCAAACAATGTGATTGGTGAATGGAACAGTGTGAACTCGTAATCACCCCCCAATGGAGCGGTGTGAACTTGTAATCACTCCCCTAATATATGGTGTAAATCGGTAGCTTTGTGAATTCATAGCTAGTTCGACTAACTAAAAGAAAGCCGAGACAAAAATATATGCTCCTTCACTACTTGGGTCTTAATCTATAATCTTCTTGCCCTGGCATCCAAAATTATGCAGCACAACAAAAACAATGCAATCAGCAAAATGATTACGGCAAACAAACCGAATAAGCACATGAAATCCTAGTATGATGGCCATTGCACCAAGTTCATACTAGTATCCCGGTCCCAGGCTTACAGTGGTACCTTCAACTACTACATTTGCACACGAACTACTGTCGGTTTATAATCCTGATTAAATTACAGACATCTGGCAAGATTTAGATGCATCAAAGATATGGGAAAGGTAAAAAGATGGCAAAATTAAATAATGTAAAACACAATCCATCTCTTCCGATGAGCATGCAAAATAAAAGAAGCACAACATGTAAAGAAAAGATACGCAATTTCGGGGGGTTATAAAATACTAGCCATGTAGCAAAAACTCTTACACAGGGATTTTGACGAGCCAAAAAGGCCGTAACTCTTGTAGGTGCATAAGCCTAGAATCAGAAAAACACCAGACAGTACAAACAACCCCAGATTTGAAACAATATGAACTCTTTATCACTTGCCTATGTCGAATCAAAGCTGAATTTGGATAAACATTGGTCAACAATCAAGGACTTGGTGAGGACCAGAGAGATAAACACGAACGAAGTACCCTAAAATTTTGCCCAAATTGGCTTTAGCAACCAAGAGACACAGCAAAATGGCACCACCATGGTCCACATAAGGTGTAATGTCTTTCATTATTATGTAAGTCACGTGGATGCCATATCAATTTCACTTACCTTTATATTCCAAATATGCAGTCTAATGGCGGTATTTGACGAAATGGGATGATAGGTATAAGGATTTTTTTATGAGATAAAATAAAGTTTTGGATAAATATGTGAGGAATTTGGAATTATTTTTTTGATTTTTTCCTTTTGACTCTAATTATGAAGTTTTCATCATTGAAGCTTACTATGTTGGAGGTGTGCGTGAGCACATCATGAAGATGAGGCATATTGTGGCTCAACTAAGAAACCTTGAGGTTGAGTTATATGAAATGTGTACTACATTATGAACTGTTCCACAATAGTTTGCACCTTTCAAAATCTCTTATGATACACAAAACAATAAGTGGCCAATAAATAAACTCATGACCATGTGTGTTTAAGAGAAAGAATGCTACTTATGGAAACGAAAGTATAAGGAGCAAGGCAACTGAAAGGGAAAAGGTAAAATACGCCCAAGCTAACATTAAGAAGGAATCCAAATGCTTCTTTTGTAAAAGGAATGAAAGGTCGTGTCAAATTTAAGCCTTGGTTCAAGAAAAAAAAGTAATCCAATCTTATGTGTTTGTTATGAATCTAACATGGTTTATGTGAGTCACCACACTTAGTGAATTGCTTCTGGATTAACAATCCACATTTTGAATTCCATGTAGAATTTCCGAAACCATTGGAAACTAGTGGGAAGCAAACAATATATCTATTTAGGAAACAAGATGCATTCGCATGCGAAAACTATTGCGACATGTAGATTAGTTTTCCATAGTGGTTCTATTTTGAATTTGAAAATGACCTTTTATGTTCTTAGTTTTTTTAGAAACTTGAGTCCAGTTTCAAGACTATTACCATTAGGTTATTCATTTAACTTTTCATATTCAACCTTCAATTTATTGCTTAAATTTGAAATTACTGGAGTGGTGTTTTGTTTGATGGTTTTTTGAATTAATTTATAAGACAATGTCTTTTATAATGCAATGTAGGTTCATGATAACGTTGATAGAAAATGATATGTTGTGAACAAAGATTCTTCAATGTTGTGGCATCAGAGACTAGGATATATCTCTATAGATAAAATTAAGTGATTAGTAGATGATGGAGTACTCAGTACTTTGGAATCTACTAATTATGACACTTGTATGGACTACATAAAGGGAAAGTAGATTAACAAGATAGAAAAATGTGATAAGAAGAGTATGAAGATATTATAAATCATACATACAGATATGGACTCACGTGTTCAGAATCATTTCATCTCTTTCATAAATAATTTTGCTCACGTTTAAGCACGAAACATTAGATGCCTTTAAGGTATTTAAAACTAAAGTCGAGACATAATGTGTTAAGTAAATAAAAATTGTGAGAGCAAATAATGTGTTAAGTAAATACTATGGTAGATACACTGAAGATGGATAAGCACTTGGTTCATTTGCAAAGTTTCTTGAAGAGCATGGGATAGTAGCTCAATATACCATGCATGGTTATTCATACCAAAATGTTGTAGTAGAAAGAATAAATCGAAGTATGCTAAGCAGTTTCAAACTTTGTAAAGCCCTTTTGGAATGAAGCTCTTAAGACAACAATGTATATATTGAACTGAGTTTCGACCAAAACTATCTTAAGGACGCCTTTGAGTTACTCAAAGGTTGGAAATTGAGTTTGCGACATATATGCATTTGGGGATGCTCGTTTGAAGTGAGATACTACAAGCCACAAGAAAAGGAGTAAGATTCAATAACTATAAGTTGGTATTATTATCCATCTTACACGACTTGGATTGTGAAATCAAAAAACTCTAAATTTCTTGAAAATGACTTGATTAGTGGGAGCAATTAATTTAGGAACCTTATTCCTCATACAGATCATTCATACACTTAATATTCCACCTCAAATATTAGACTGGTTGTTCTTCATAATGCTCCTCCAGTTCAATTGGCTATTGAACAACCAATTACTGAAGTTTCATAAGCTGCTTTTATTAATTCGGTAGATCTAATTGTTTAGCAATTATCAAAAACTGTAGAACAACTAGTTGAGCAATATGCTTCTCGGAAGAATGTTGATGCAAAGTAAGAAGATTTGATAGAATTAAGAAATCAACAATTCCTAGTGATTACATTGTGTATTTACAAAAATTTGACTATAATATTGGAGCTGAGATTGTTTTGAAACTTTTTTGTGGTACATTGCCATGAAGAAAGATATGAGTTCTATGGCATCTAAAGAAGTTTTGGATTTAATTGAGTTACCCTATGGTGTGAAGGTCATTAGTTATAAATGGATCATCAAAACTAAGAGGGATTCATTAGGCAATGTTGAGAGGTATAAAGCTAGATTTGTTGCCAAATGATTCACTCAAAAGGAGAGATCGATTCCATGGAGACCTTTTCTCTTGTATTTGAACAAGATTGTTTTTGTATCATTATGGCATTGGTTGTTCATTTTGACATGGGATTGCATCAAATGTATGTGAAAATGGCGTACTTCAATGGAGAACTAGACGATGAATTTTATATCAAACACCTAGAAAAATTCTCCTCTAATAATAGTTAGCATTTGGCGTGCAAGCTTAAGAAATACATACATACATACATACATACATACATACATACATACATACATACATACATACATACATACATACATACATACATACATGCATGCATGCATACATATGTATCTTAAAACAAGCATTCCATCAATGGTATTTAAGGTTTCATGATGTCATTTCTTTATTCAATTTTGTAGAGAATGCCATAAATCAATGTATATATACTAGAAGGCTAATGGGAAAAATATTTGTTTTCTTGTCCTATATGTGGATGAAATTTTACTCACAACCAACGATAAGAGGTTGCTATATGAAGTGAAACAATTTCTCTTTAAAAGTTTTGATAAAAAAGATATGGATGAGGCATCTTATGTCATCGGTATAAAGATTACAGGGATAGACCTCAAGGCATTTTAGGATTATCTCAAGAAACCTATATAAAAAGAAAAGTTTTAGAGAGATTTTAAATAAAAGATTGTTCACCAAGTATAGAACCTATTGTGAAGGCTGACAAATTCAATTTGAACCAGTGCCCAAAGAGCGATCTAGAAAAGGAAAAAAATGAAAAACATCATATATGCTTTTGCTGTTATAAGCTTAATATATGCTCAAATTTGCACTCGAGTTGACATTGTCTTTGTTGTAGAAATGTTGGAAAGATATCAGAGTAATCCAGGTATGGATCATTGAAGAACTGCAAAAAAGGTAATCAGATACTTTCAAGGTATAAAATGTTACATGCTTATGTATAGACAAACTGACAACTCAAAGATAGTTGGTTATGTCATGACCCACCTTCACCGGGCTTGTTAGGGAGGGACGGCGTTTAGGGGTATTAGCTTGCAAGCTCACACTCAGTGTCATATCCACCAAAGACATCACCATCTTGCATTTGGTTTTGATCCATCGAGTTTGAGGTCTACATGAATGTGAATTCACCCAAACTCATACCCCACGCAATACTAGAATGGTGTCGTAATTCGTCTCCCACACACACACAACATGTCCTACGAAAAGGAAATCGGGCATGAAAGGAGAATTTAGGGATACTCTTATCATTAGTCCTTTCAAAGGTATTTTCACCCAAAAGGATGGCATTACTTCATCCTTTTAGATACTGTTGCATCGAGTCTGCTAAATCATGGTGAGTCTCTGCGAGACCCATACCCCACATGACAAGTTCATTTTATTATTAGTTGTATTAGACAACCTAAAATGTAATTCTAGGAGTCGCCACTAGCCTCGTTTTTGGGGGGGCCAGCTAGAAGCCTAATCAAGGGTCGGGAGTAATCCCTTGATATCTGTGCAACTAGAGAGTTTAAAGTTTGAGAACTTGGATTATGTTAATATTTCTATTAACGTCCTTTTGGTACCTAACAGTTGTCGTACTATGTAATGTGTCCATTTGTGTCTTTTTACTTTTTCATGCAATTTGTAATTAATAGGGTAATCATGCATGGATAGTCAGTTTCATGCCATTCTACTTCTATTTAAAAAGGAAAAAGAAAGTAAATAATTGTAATTAAAGGACAGTGTGATAAGTAAATATCCAAAGCAATTTAAGGAAAGCGTTAAATCTTGCATGCAATCCTAACAAAAGAAATAAGGAAAACAAAGCAAGGAAGAATCCGCAACTCGTCGGGCGTTTACACAACATATAAGAAAAACCCCGAGACTTATGTCGAAATGAATATTACAAAGAAATTGGTCAGAAGGGACATCAATCATTCGCCATTTTCAAAGAATAAGGTTGAAATGGACATCGACTATCACCGTCTTCAGGATCGCCTCCTCTGGTGGCTGCTTTCTTGGACATATTCTAATCATAGTCTAATACTTGGAATGAAAAGGGCAATATGTAGCAATCACAACAATCATGTCAAGTAAGGCATTCATAAACATCGAATAAAGTAATTAACAAGGCACGTGGGGAATGGCCTCGGAGTTGGCTTTTGATTGTTCATGCAACGAGCCATACTAAGACTCCTTCCGAACCATTTTAATGGTTTGTAGTAATTAGTCATCGCATGCATTTACAAACGGTGGCTAACACTAACAAACCCCTAATTCATGTTTCAAGTGTTACCCAAAATGTCTTGCAAAAACAAACATCGCACCTATGTATACATCTAGAAATCAATGCATAGCTTAAAAATAAACATGCATGCAGGCCATTGGACCTTGATTTTCAATCAATTAAATAAATTAATGAGCCAATACCTGATCACTTTACTTAGTTATCATGTGCCAATCACAATCATATGTGCTAGACAAGAAAGATTAAAGCATTTGAAGGATTCACGTGATGTTCCAAAAATTATTTTTGAATCAATTAGAATATGGATTCGGGAAAGATTTAATGAAGACAAGATATAAGTGCATCAAGGCAATGGGACGTATTTAGCCATCAAGGCTAACCCGGACGCATCCTATGCACAACTGATTAGGCTTTGCAAATACTCTAAATACATTCCAAACCAAGATGAGGTTAATGTCAAGCCAAAACATGTAGAAACATTTCAATGAAATTCATGCAATTAGGTATCACATGAATGAAAATTAAACCTAATGCAAGTAAGAAAACAAAATTCCAAATTGCCCTGTCACTTTGAGAGGCACTATAAAATCATTGAAACACCTTTTCATTTTTTGAAAATTTTTTGCGTGGAAAGTTCAGAATGTAAGGATCAAAACTATGAACACATTAAAAGTTAATTCATCATGTATAATTTCCTAAAAAAGCTACAACAGAAATATATCATAAAAGGAAAAATAGAGCACATCAAAACAGAGCATAGAAGATATAAACAATTAAAGTATGACCCATGGATATCCTGAAAAATTTTAGTCACATCAAGTACTCAATAAGGAACAACTTCCATGAGGAAGTTTCCTAAGATAAGCTACATACGAATTTATAAAAATCCAAGAACAGAGGGCAATGCATCAGAAATAGGGTAGGACAGCAACATATTCATGTATATCAATGGCAATTTTCTCTAGTAAATGATGTCTAAAAATTTTGAAAATTTATCACAACACAGACATATGAATGACAATCAAATTCTGTTAATGGCCCCACCTCATAATCATTAAGAAAAAATTCACACAAAAATGATAAAGGTCTGGTTCAATAAGGGCTGAATAGGCATTCTGAATTTATCATATGGCATTTCAGAGCAAACTTCACAAAAATGGAAAATGAGCCATATGACATACAAATGGGAGAAAATTGGTGTCATTGGAAAGCTTAGGAGTGCTCCAAGACTTTCTTAAAGAGATTAAGTTCAATGAAGGTCAATTGAATGACCAAATGCTGACAATTGCAAAAGTGTGCAAGTCCATAACAAACATTGTAGAACATGATGCATGAAGGGAAGCTAGTTAAGCCACCTACATGATGCATGCAAATTATGACATTTAAATACCTGCATGATACCCTTCTGGTTCATTCGATGGTGGGAATATTTTGGACCCATTAGTGATATTTTGCACCCTTTGGTGCAACCCAGTTACAAACTTTTCTCCAGCCGATTTAAACCTCTTTCATATGAAGATAGATTCCCTAACCTGATGCTCTTTTTCATATACTTCCGAGTATCATGGGTTATGGCATGGAATTACGAATACAAAAGGATCGTTGAATCAGACACCCTTATATTGACCCGAAAATTTAGAGTCAAGTGGTGGGATGGTTTTAAATTTTTTGATAGGGTAAGTGAACAATCAGTCACAGACTGGTTGAACAAGAGAAACCCCAGCTAGAGTTGTTCTAATATCCTTCCGCCTAAAAGAGTTACCCCTTTCCTCCATGATAAGGAATTCGTTTTATCTAAACTGGCATCAACTCGGTGCCAAGATCAACTCAAGGGACTCTTAAAACAAGCAATAAGTGAGTTGGAAGAATCAGAATCCTCCCACTCCCACCATAGTGGCAACACTAATGAAGATGATTGCTATAGTATTAATCTGGCAGAAGATGAGGACTGAAAAGCAAAGGTGGGACAACCAATGCCAAAGAGCTCATCACGTGATTCTGCTCAAATATTCTATAAGTTCTGCACAAAGACTCTCACTGAATCTCTGTGCACTTTAGGTCAAATCAGATTCCATATTTTGAATTCGATACAAAGATTCTTACTCTATCACTGTGCACTTTCAGTCCAATCGAGTCACTTCTCACTATAGACAAATAGTAATTGCTCGTGAACACACTGTTCATTTTTTGTCTGTAATGACTAGTCTCTTCTATAAATAGCCCCTTCCATAGAAGAGGTAGGCAGGCTTCGAACTGAGAGAGCCCTTCTACTTCCTTCTTACCTTCATCCAAAGAAGACCTCTTTCATCCTGAAAGAGTTCTTCACTCCTTTTCACTTCTTCACTTTTTCATCCATCCAACAACCGTCCATCTTACATTCCCTTTCAAGATCAATAACCAAATACTTGGTTCTGATCGATTCTTGGTAAGATTTTCATATTCCCATCTTACCGTTCTATCAACATAAACCCCTGTTAGATCAATGATTACAAATCTTGTTCATGGTTTGTGAATCAAAAGATCTTTTCCATATTGCACTTGTATTTCTTATGTTTCTTATGCAACTTTAAATATATGTACTTGTGACTTTTAGTTAATGCAATATTTTATTTAAAATTTCTTGTCTATTTAAATTATTGCTCATACCCCACAATCGGTCGGTTTAACCGCCTGTGGTTGGTGATTTAAACTTTCCTGTCTATTTAAATTATTGCCCATACCCCACAATCGGCCGGTTTAACCGCTTGTGGTTGGTGATTTAATTACCTGCAATTTATTTATAAGCACTTTTATTTACATATGAGCATTTATTGACGTCTTTAAATAATCTTTACTTCTTCTTACTGTTTTACCATTATGCTTACAATTATATTTCATTTCTATCAATTATAATTCAGCTTCATCTACTTTATTTCATCATCACCATTAGTTAATTGAACCGTTTTGCTAAACCGTTTAATCATTAATTACCATTAATTAAGATTAAGCATAAGCTTAAGCTTAATTATTGCTTAATTAAGTATGTCTTAATTTACTAATCCTTTCTCTAATTACACCCCAGATCCTTGTGTCCGTTGTATGGTTGTATCTTAACATTTTCATAGAATCTAGGGACTGTATTGAATATGTATCAAAAATTTATGAACTATATCGAACAAATTAAAAGTTCAAGATCACATTGCACATTAAGCTAAAGTTTAGGGACCATATTAAATAAATTAAAAGTTCAGGGGTCAAATTGCACATTAAATCAAAGTTCAGGAATTGTTTGTGTCATTATCCCATTTCTTTTTACATTTTCCATTTTGTCTTCAGCTTCCAACTTCTCTTGTAGTTTTCTCTATTTTGTTCTTTTCCTCACCCTCTCCTCATGCGACACCTGCCCTCTCCCCCTCCTACGGCCGGAAGTCCCGCTTCTCCTCCCCGCTGGAGCCAACGTGAGCTAGAGATAAAGTCATGAGCTCTCTCTCTATTTTTGGGCTTTTCTTTCCCCTGGCCACTTTCCGTCTCTAACCATCTCCTTCTCAAGCTACCCATTTCCGTCTCTGATCTCCTTCTCCAACTTACCATCTCCATTCGGCCAAGCTAAGCTAACTCACTCTCACCTTGATTGGTTATGGACGTTCTCTCTCTCTTTTCGGTTTCTGGATTTCTTCATTCCGCCAGCGAGATATTTAGAGTGATCAGGATTCTCCATCAAGGAAGCTCTCGTTCATCTTCACATCTTCCTCTCCATTCGGATATACCATCACGGAAGCTCCTCTCCACTTTCAAATTTTTTCCTCTCAAGCTCACACTCATCTTCTTCCCCTTTCCCGAACCATCACCACCTAGCTGGACTCCCTCTCTTCCTTCTCTGATTCGACCGAGCTTCATTATGGGGCTAGCTATATTTGGCTTAGAAAATACAAAAAGCAAAAATGACGGAGGATCGTTGTTGATCTCTCGCTCCTGGATTTTCATTTCTGGCTTCTTCATTTTGGATTTTTATTCTGCTCATTCGGCCCAGAAGGTAATCTTAGATTGCCTCTTCATTTCTCCGAGCTCATCTTCTCCATTTTCGCTCCCTAACCTTTGTTAATTCTGGATTTTCTGGGCAGCTCACCTTCATTTTCTTTGCCCCTCCACCTTTATTTTCTACTTCGTCTCTCCTAGTTCCCTCTCTTGCTCATTCAGCCCTTCTTCCTTTGTTTCACCTAAGCAACTTTGCACATGACTTCATTCTCTGTTCTATGGGATCATTTCGTCAAACGTGTGAGATTTTGTGGGATTACTACTAGCTGTTATAAAAGTTTAAGGTATTAGATGAATACGTAATTTATAATTTAAATAGTCTAACACTCCCCCTTAAGCTTAATCTGGGCTTTACTTACTATTAAGCGTGCAAATGATGCCTAGAAAGATTCAAAGTCAGATTTCTAGTTTTGATACCATGATAAGCGTAAAGCAGAAAATAAAGTTGTAGAATTTTTTATATGTTTCATAGGCTTTATAGAATGGTTATCTATAGCAACATAATATTACAATAGAAATTACAATCAATTAGATACTTAGAATCAAATTATGATATAAGAGATACTCAGAATCAAACAGACTATTTCTAACGTCCCTTCAAACTCAAGGTGACATAAGCCAAAGCCAGCCTCCTCTCAAAAAATTGGATATTTCTTGAGCCCATAAATATAATTGGAACCATTCAAAATGGTCACAATAGGGATTGAAACTTCCAATTTTTCCATAGTATGTAATAGACTAGTACAAACCTAATAGATTGTATACTAAGTTCAAAGAGAATTGACTCTTCCAAAGCTGCATAGATGCAAGATGTCAAAATACCTCAGAAACTAGTCGAAAAACATGAAGAAGCGATCAGAAACAGATCGATTCAATCGAAAAGGTAGGCAAACCTGTCTGGTCAACACCAATCAATGGGAGTCTACGCCGATCAATGGGAGTCAATGCCGGTCAACGCATTCAACAGTCAAGGTCAAAGGATGATGTGGCGATGATGTGGCAGAAAACATGGCAATGCTGTGTCTGATGACGTGTCTAATGATGTGGCGACGATGGCACTTGTCAGCAGGCACAACGGATGGATCACGTGAGATGCACGTAGTGAGTGAACGCCACTTGCAGAAGCTTCCGGCAGCACGTGGCATGCGTGAGGTATCGTACAGCAACAATCTTCCCAGATCCTAACTCCCAGGGCGATGTGGAGGCGGATGGTGGTGTTAATTTGCCAAATTATGGTATTAAAAGTGTAGGAACAACACCAAAATTTGTCGAGGTCGGTGAGTCCGAGAGGTGGTGGAGCATGAAGCTTGTATGGTAGCTAACGAAGATGAAATTTCAGGGTCTAGCTCTTTTGAGGGAGGTTGAGTCTAATGGTGGTGTCAATTTTGTGAAAGAAGCAACAATGGTGGTACAGCACCCAACAACGGTGGATTTAATAAAAAACGAACACCGGGCAGTTGATTGTAGGCGCTCCTCAATCTATAATAGCTGTAATACCATAAGAGATTTTGTAAAACCAACGCAAATTATTCTAAAAATTTAAGTTGTTAAATGAATAGGCGGTTTATTATTAAATATTCTAACAAAAACGAACCCATGAAACCAAGTCTCAATCACTGCCCAGAGTAGTGTGGTTGATATCAGTTTAGATAGAGAGCCACCTTCATCGCTAAAGCCACCAAAATCATGGGAGAGCTGCCGATTGTTCTCACTTTTGACTTAACCATAAAGCATGGAATTAGAAAGATTAAAGCTCAAGACATCTGACTCTATTACCAAATAAGATTTTGTCACTACCAATCATTCTAAATACTTAAAGTATTAAATGAATGCGTTGTTTAATATTTGACATTCTAGCAAAATTGTTTAAATCCGAATGGTCGTCGGGCTGATACTTTGCCACAGAATCCTTGCACGATTCCTACCCTGTAATTCCCACCGGTTGATGATTATATCATCTTTGTGAAGAAGGCCCAGAGATCATTTTTAAACATATCGAAGAAGCAGCTGTAGAAATTTCTCTACATAAACAACTAATTAATCAATAATAATTAGATCCATATATGATTGTAAAACACCAAAACTTATATATATACAGCGGAATTTAAAGCGTACCTATTTGAGCCATAATTTAAAGCGTACCTGTTTAAGCCATAATCTCACTTGATGAAAAACAGATCAAACTGACGGTGTCAGTGATCTATCGGAATGCCAGATCTTCCTCTCTATGATCTATTTCGGTATAGCAGCTTTAATGAGATTCAACGACTGTAGGTATAACCTACCCTTTTATAGGCTAGAGAAGGGGCCTAAGAAACCCTAATCAATAGAGTGTCAACCGAGCCCCTCTCATTACGGGCTTCGCTTAAACACACAATTGCCTACACTTTCTTCTCAACTAGGCCCGTTATTAATAGATGCCAAAACCCAATTCAATAAGATCACTTAAGGGTTTAACATATATTGGAATATCCATTAACCCGATTATTTAAAATAGAAAATTAATTAATTAATGTAAGCCCATTATAGGAAATTTCCAACATTCTCCCACTTGGGCTATATTAATTAATTTTTTTTATTTTTGAAAACGATTTTATTTTGAAAACGACACTCTCGGGTTAATAACTGAAAATTTGTTTTATGTGGCCACAATTTTGAAAAATAATATTCCAATAACGGCATCTCAAAACCAATCCAATCCTATATAACCTCATTATAGGACTATAGCGATCAACGTGTTAAGAAAATACCGCAACACATGACCTTCCATAATCACATATAATAAGCATTATATTTTCATGGATCATGGGCCTAGTAGTGTAGTAAGAAATAGTGCCAACATGTGATCAAAATATACACTATTTCTTATCAGTCCTCAATGCAATTTCTCAACGACATGAAATTGCATTAGCGCAATTTCTAACAACATGAAATTGCCTCAGTGCGATTTCTAAACAATATGAAATTGCACAATTATGTCACAATCCAATATGAGATCTCAAAATTAGTGACATCCAGTCGTCTTTAAACTATTTGTTTAAAGTTATATACTTCCATTTCTCAGTCAACAGGAGAAATGATAACAATAAAATTAACAATAATCAGTTTGTATATATCCAGAAATACAAACTATATAACTCCCACTAACAAAAGAGATCAAAAGACTCTAACACATCCATATTCTTTACATGTTCTTTAAACAAAATGAGTGGTAAATCTTTTGTTAAAGGATCAGTTAACATGAATTTAGTTCTAATATTCTCAATCACAATGTCTCACTTTTTGACTAAGTCCTTAATAGTACAATATTTGATCCAGTTAACATCTCGACCATGGCATTGTTGTTGTTCACAGCAAAAGTAACTGTTTGACACACATAATGCAATATGATCAATTATGGGCAATAAGTAATTTCACAAAATAATTAGTACATTACAAACTCCCATTTGGGCAGAGCGTATAATGCATTATTATTTTCCACAGCATAAAGTTTGTAAAACAAGAAAAGGAGAATTACATATAATTGTCGATGATTCATCCCCTTTGAGCAGACAAATCATTTAAATTATACATTTCCATGATATCAATATATAGAGACGATAAGGAGAATTACATATAATCTTCAATGATCCATCCCCTTTGGACAAACAAATCATTTAAATTATACATCTCCATTATCTCAACATAGAGGTGAATTACACATAACTCTAAAAAATTTATCCCCTTTAGGCAGATAAACCTTTTAAGTCACACATTCCCATCAATCATCTCTAATATATCAATATAGAGGGGAATTACATATAATTTCTAAAAATTTATCCCATTTGGGCAAATAAATCTTTTGGAGTAATACATCCCCATCTTTTAATTTTGGAGTTTATCTTCATGCAAATTAATATACACAATAACCCCCTTTGGACAGGTGATTGTATATACTAATTTTTATCAATAAGGAATTTCAATAATTTACAAACTTTAACAATTTGTAAATAATGTTCCATTTAATCAATGCCCAAAAATTCATCAAACAATATGAAACACTTTATGACATATGCTTCCCAAGATCATATTGCATTTATCAAACAACAATTTTGCCACAATTTTATGTGCCTATTTTTACAATTAAGCATGTAAGATTATCTAGTTAACCTAAAGTAAGAAAGTATAGATAATTAATGCTAAATTAGGGAAAGTGGATATTGTCATCCTATCCCTCATACACTATAATAAATTTCCATAATTAAAAATTGGAAAAATAGGCACAAAATTATTTTTCATGAAATTAAATATGAATAACAATAAATAATTCCAAATAAATATTTAAATATGCCAAAATTAAAATTTACCATACCAAAAAATCATAAATTAAATATTAGGCATATTAAAAAAAATTGAAACAAAACAGCCCATGGAGGACCCTACACTTGCCCCCATGCACCATTTTGTGCACGTGGATCTAACAGCTTGGCTACACTGCATCAACAATCCTTGCTGATATCAAGGCAAGCTAGTGGAGAATGTTATAATTCATTTAAGACCTTGCACTTCGCAAATGATGGAGGCAAACACATGGAGGAACGCAATCCTATAGCTATAGGCACATGAGCATGACAACTGAAATTTACAGTGTCCAAAGGAGAAGTGAGGCAACTCAAAATCCGTCATCTTAGGTGCTTATTCAAATTAGCCGAATCTCATTAACACCAATCAATAGAGAGGCTCGAAACCAAACTAATTTGATTTACCCACGAGCACATCTGCTCGCTTAAAACACAAGGTGCCGAGGGATAATGACATCACATATTTAACAACAAAGAAAAAAATTCCATAACCTTGAACTTTCAAATTAAGCTTTCAAGGATGGATCCACAAATGAAACTCCGATTTATGATAAACAAATAGGAGCACCTAATTCCACCCTTTATTTTTCAATCCAAGCACATTAGCATGTCCATTATCTTAGTAGGTGGCAAGAACTTGGTAACTGGAGTAAATCTATGATAACCATTAAAAAGAGAAAATCAAGTTCTAGAAGACTACCGGACCCCAACACAGGTAATTCATATATTCGAATGGAGTCACTTCTCACCCATAATTTAATCTCGATAGTGTTCTCTTTAGGCATGGAGATACTCCCTCTACAAAGCATAGGTTCCCAAAACAGATCTCACAATTTCCTACACTAAGCCCCTCCCCAAATCTACAAATTGACAAATACATGTGCTGCCGACCACCACAACATTGCTACTTGATCAAGGTAGGGGTGAGCATCGGTCTAGGGTTGACCCTGGACCGACCCTGGACCGGCCCAACCCTGCTGGTCCCGGTCCGGTTCTCTAGGGGATTGGGTTGATCATTGGTCCTGAAATTCCGGGACCAGTACTGCATGGGTTAGTCATCTGTCCTGGGAGTTTAAGGTCGGTCCAACCCGGACCAAACCTGAATATATATATATATATATATTATATCTAAAATATTATTTCTAATTTTTTAATCAAAAGAGAAAATAAAAATTAGATGGGTTCAATAGTGTTGACCACAAGACTCACGGCACTAATAGTGATTTCAATTTAGAACTTTTGTTAAGTATTAATTATGTGCGTCGTTTGTTTTTTTTTTAGGTTTATTTTGTTTCCAAGTGTTCGAAGTTGAAGTGAATTAACAAGACGTGAAACTGTATATCCATGGTTTATATTAAATATTTTGAACTTCTTAGGGTTTAATTGTATTTCACTAGTAAGTTTCAATTGCACTTTGCTTTTCAATTTGTGTCAAATGGTAGAAATTTTTGAAAAGTAGTATTGCGGTTGCCACGATAATTTGCTAATCAAGTGGTAGGAAGCTCATTTTTTGGTTGATTGGACTTCGCTTGATGGAATGTAGGAAATGCTTTTGCATATGGTGTTACAAGTATTATTGATAGATGATTATAGGAACTTCCCATCTTGTCTCACATCTTTATGAGTAGTCTTAATCATTTTTATGGTTTCTTGCTTTTAACAAATGTGAAATTTCTATTGTTGTCTTATTTTAAATTTGTTGAATATGTAGTGATATTTATAGTTTGGTTGCACAACGTTGCATTGTCAATGGATATGTAATTTGAAATAGTAAATTTGTCTTTTTAGGGAATGCAAAGAATGAAACAAAAAAAAATTATTAGTTGGTCCCGGGTTGACCCTGGAACCGAACTGAACCCATTGGGTCGGTCCGGTCCTTAGTCCCAGGCTCAATAGGGTCGGTCCTCGGTCCTAAAATTTGAGGACCAACACTATGCGGGTTGGTCCTAGGGTTAGAGGGTGGCCCGGCCCAACCAGGACCATGATCACCCCTAGATCAAGGCTCTTGTGCAAACAAGAATTTTCAAATAAAGACTAAAGATTTATGTAAGAAAGCAAACTATCCTGTGAAAAAATAATAATAATAAGGAAAATGCGGCATCGGCATATAATTCGATTCAGTCATGGTCCCACTTTCTCCAAAAACACAAGCAACCTAAGTGAAAAAAAACCATTCGCCAACCGACCGCACCCTCTCTAGACCCTCGATCACGAACGTACTAGGGTTTCAAGCGACAAAACAGCTGCCATGAAATAATCAAAAATTGAAGATCGCGAAACCGAGATGAAAAAAAATAGCAAAAAAGCTTGATGTGCAAATCGCCTAACAGACACCCCCGTCAAATGCGGGGCCAAAAAAAAAAAACTCTGCAAAGCTTCTTGCAAACACAAAACACAACTGACATCACAAAGGATTTTGTTCTTCACAAAGTATCTAGCTATTTAGAGGGCATAGGGAGTTCAAACCGCTCTACATGCGCAAGCTCATGAACCCATAAACAAGCATGCATGAATAATCCAACATTAAAACAAAACGAAATCACATTAGTCAGTCCACCTCAAAGCAATTCAAGAACTAGCAAAACGCCCATGCACAGACACGTTTTAGTGGAGCAAGAAAAAAAGGAACTTTCTCTTCACACTAACTCAATCCAAAGATCTTCACCGACGTGATACCCAACACGCATGCATGAAACCCCATATCTCAACGTGCAGAAACTCCAACCATGCAATTTGTTGGTCAACTTCGCATAAATCACTCATGTATTACAATACCCATATAACAATTTCTAACATTCATCATTCAATGGAAGAAAATTCGAAACTTTTGGAAATCCTTTCAAATTATAAATTATGGAATTTTCGAAATTCTCACTCAATACTCAGTAAAACTATACAAATAATATATGGTTGGAAAAATCTCGACATGTAGAACAATAACCCTAAGGTTTTAGAATTAATTGATCAAAAAATCTACATGAAAATATAACGACAATATTTGGTTCGAGAGAAGAATTTCGAATTTATTTTAAAAAAATTATTTTTGGGTTCTACAATCATATATGACATATTCTGAAACCACATGTAGAAATTTCTCTACATAAACAACTAATTAATCAATAAGAATTAGATCCATATATGACTGTAAAACACCAAAACTTATATGTATATACAGCGGAATTTAAAGCGTACCTATTTGAGCCATAATTTAAAGTGTACCTGTTTGAGCCATAATCTCACTTGATGAAAAACATATCAAACTGACGGTGTCAGTGATCTATCGGAATGTCAGATCTTCCTCTCTATGACCTATTTCGGTATAGCAGCTTTAATGAGATTCAGCGACTGTAGGTATAACCTACCCTTTTATAGGCTAGAGAAGGGACCTAGCAAACCCTAATCAATAGCGTGTCAACTGAGCCCCTCTCATTACGGGCTTCAATTAAACACAATTGCCTACACTTTGCTGCTCAACTAGGCCCGTTATTAATAGATGCCAAAACCCAATTCAATAAGATCACTTAAGGGTTTAACATATATTGGAATATCCATTAACCCGATTATTTAAAATAGAAAATTAATTAATTAATATAAGCCCATTATAGGAAATTTCCAATAGCAGCGACTCACGTAACGACATCTGGGGGTAAGACGCTCTGGGTGTAGCATGACCTGAAGGCTGCTAAAGAGGAAGGCCTTCGAAAGTCCTTATGATTGATTCAAATAATAGAAGCCAAGGTGTGTTTTCGTTTTTGATTAATTAGCAGTTTGTTTGGTTATTTTTTTCTTATTGAAAATTTCGTTTGTGTTTTTTTTTTTTTTAATGCACAAGTTGTTTGATCAAAGCCTAAGTTAGCTGCTGCTCGTTGATGATTATTTGATTGGATTCTAATGGGGTAGCTGTATTGGGATTGCAGTATGTGCGATTTGTAAGGGGAGAGAGGGAAGGGGGGGACGAGCAGAGAGGTTATGCGTGGGAAAAAGAGAGAGAACAAAAGATGGAAAGATGAAAGAAGAAAGAAGGAAAAGGGAAAAAGGGTTTTGAACGTACACATCGCGGAGCCTTGACAAGCCCAAGTAATTGCTTATTACAATGTTTGGTAAGTGCTCTCACCCTTCCTTAATAATATTTGGGGTTATGACACAAATTTGGGGATTTCTGATTTTGAATTTGATTAGTGAGTCCTCATACTGTGAATTTATATAAATGATAGTTTAGTGTATTATTGAGTCATAGGATTTTACGACACTTGATTTAGACTTCACGATTTGCCCAAAACAAAATTTTGAAAATAGCTGCAAGTGATGCACAATGCACGATCAGCAGCTTTGGGACCAAATTTCGATAGTTTTCAACTTGATTTTGGGTCTACTGATTTATCAGTCTTCTAGTGCTTCAAATGATCTTTCTTTATACTATAAATTCGTTTAAAGCAAGGTTTGGTAGAGAAAGTTATAGCATGATCATGTTTCATGCTCAAGCTCTGCGTAATAAATAACTTTAAATATTTACTTTGGTTGAGAGTTTTGTTAGTGTGTAGGAATTGTTTTGTACGAGTTTAAGGTTATAATAGCCGTTTTGTAGATGTAGTATTTTACTCAGTTTTAATGTCAATTCTCGTTTAATTATTAGGATTATACGATTGTTGGCACGTATAGCTATGTTGTTGATCATAGGCATTTCGAAGTGAATGTTGCCATCTCTTCTTTGAGTTTTGTGACACCATGATCAACAGTGATATATTATGAATTATGAAATAATATTTTTATTGCATAAAAATTTGGATCAGATATTTGTTGTTATTCGATTATTTGAAAACGGTTTAAGAAACGTGTTATAAAAGGTGTTGTCAAAGTTTACTATATATGTCGATGCAAACTGATTTATGGAATGAGTTTTAAAATGATTTGGAAAACATTTAATGAAAGGCATTTCAAAATGAAATCCAAAATGATGTAAGAAATATTTGGGTAAGTACACTAGGAGTGCCATAACTTTCGTACGGCGCTCATTTTGGTGCCAAAACTTTTTTTCGCTCACTTGAGTGTCAAATTGGAGTGAAATCGTTCACTTAAGTACCAATCCACCGGAAAAGCTAATGTGGCGTCGGAAAAGGCGACGTGGCACCGGAAAACAATATTTTAATATTTTAATTAATTTTTTTGATTTTTTTTTTTTAGGGCCGACAAGGGCCACCGTTGACCCTCGTCGGCCGCCGAACTCTCACCCAAATTGGGCGAGGGCCCTTCACCGTTGGCCACGAAGGCCCTAGGTGAGGCCAGCGAGGCCATCGACTGCCTCACTCGCGGCGGCAACGACTACGAAGGCCAGGCGGCCCTTGCCCAGATCTGGCCCTGGGCAAGGCCGCAATGGCCCTTGGCAGCCGCAGGGAGGCTGCGACGCCACCACCCAGGCCTTCACGGCCGACGGTGAGGGGCCCTCGCCCAAATTTGGGCGAGGATTCCGTGGCCCGCAAGGGTCAACGGTGGCCCTCATCGGCCCTTAAAAAAAAAAATCAAAAAGTCAAAAAAATTAATTAAAATATTAAAATATTATTTTCCGGCGGCCACGTCAGCTTTTCCGGTGGATTGGCACTCAAGTGAACGTTTTTTAAAACTTGTGGCACTTAAGTGAGCGAAAAAAAATTTTTGACACCAAAGTGAGCGCCGTACGAAAATATTGACACTCCTAGTGTCCTAACCCCAAGAAATATCTTATGAAATATATATTATGTTTAATAATTAGAGCTCGGAAAGATTATATATTTTGGGTTTGTGGAACTTTTTTGTGAAAGAAGTATGTTAATTTTGAGTATGGTTTATAAAAAGTGATTTGAACCAATTTATGATACGGATTCTTGATTGGTTTGTCATAAAAAAAATTGATGTATGAAAGGCTTTGTGAAATCAATTCTGATATAGACTGGTAAAGGAATAAGTACTACATGATAATATAAATTTCATGGAAGCCACATATAAGGCCTTGTACTAGTGATATACGTTGGTTAAGGATAAGTGCTACACAATCTTTTTGACAAACAATATTTCTTTTCTTTTTTTTTCTTTTTACTTTTTACTTCACCCTTTGCATTAACATTGAAAGAACATATTCAAAAATGATATGATTCAACCTCAAACCCATTTGAATGTGGCGGATAATAGCAGGGCCTCAGAATTAATGTGTATTAGAATTATAGGAGCTAAAAATCGTTGATATGCTCATATCGGTGACATTATTGTTGCTGTGATTAAGGAAGCATTACCAAACACACCTCTAGAAAGATTAAAAGTGATCAAAGTTGTAATTGTACTTACTTGCAAAGAATTTAAATGTGAAAACATTGTAATAATATGATATGAGGATAATGCCGCAATTGTGATTGATCAAGAAGGAAATCCAAAAGGAACTTAAGTTTCTATTGTGGAAGTCACCTCTAGAGCTTTTGTACTATAGATATGTATTGGTCAAAGACTAAGTACTACACGGTGATGCAAATCTTGTGGGAGCTACCTCTAAGGTCATGTATTATTTAGGGCTAGAGTCATCTTTAGGGTCTTGAGATGTGATGTAATCGAGTTTAATTAATGGAATGGACCATTAACATGTAATTTGAGATTGGTCGATTGACTGAACTATTGATTATATGTTTTCATATTATTGATAAAATTATATCTCTATCATGAGTATAGCTTTGTTAAAATATTATACAACTCATTTTGGTCTCATAAGTTTGCTATATATTGGATTTTAGGTATTGAGTTTTGGTATAGCTTTATAAGCATGCATGGTGGATGCTTAATCAATTTAGAAGAGATGCACATTACTCATTACGCTATGATTGCTCATCTCATTGCTTTCCAATCTTTTCAAATTTATCAATTAGTGACCAACAAAGCAAGAGTGATAACTTTTGGGAGTTGGATTTGGGTGGTTAGAGGCTATACTCTTCGAGTGGAAAGACAACCATATTATCCCTCTTTCCTACAAGAAATCAGGATGTGACATTTTTTTGATCATGGCACAGATGAAATCGTGGTTAAAAAATTGAAAATAAAAGTTCAAGAACTAGAATTTGATTTGCCTGATTGCATGTTCAAGATAAGGTCTCTGAATTTGAAGTTACATATTGAACAGCTAAAGAGCAGAGTCCCAGACATCGCCTTGTGATTAGATGTCAAAGTCCGCACATGCAGGCAGTCAATTAATTCCGGTGGATGGGTTCTATACAATGCGGGATTTAGGTACTCCCCGTTAGTTGATCAATTTTAGCTAGTATGATGATAAATTCATATTGCGACCCTTGTCTCTTCTTTCCACCTCGTTTTGTTCCCATGAATTTGGCACAAAAATGATGGGGGGATACCTTGGTAATGTTAGGATTAGGCACCCAAATATAACGAAATAAAGAGTAAAGGCAAGAAGAGAAATCGAAACACAAGGCTTACTCTTGTTCGCCCTGGTTTATCACCCTAATTTATCCTAGTTCACCTTAAATTACAGCTATTTCCAGGAGAGGGTTTTATTATAATTAGCACCTCCCATCTCTATGTTATTCTCTCAATTGCATAAGAAAGGAATTATACGTTGGGGACATAGTAACTATTGATAGATTCAAACCCAAACTACCAATAAAATATGAGTCCAAACTATAATTATGAAGGTCATCTAGCATCGCAGGAGTGCTACCCCCTACAATTCTCGTAAGGATGGCCCCAAGATCCCATGCCTTCCTGCCTCCCTATTGATGGAGAATATGAACTACATCCTAACAGGTGAGGCTGGATGTCTCTTGAGCACTCCCTCCTGGACGAGTTTGTTTCCAAAGATGACTAGATTTTGTTTCAATATTTGTTATTTCCCTTGAAAAGGTACGCAATGTTTATAATTGGTCAGTGGAGCGAAAACGAAGACGAAAGCGAAAATAGAGAGCAAATTGCAAAAGGGTGTGAGAAAATAGAGAAAGCAAAGTGGGGTCGGGGCTTGTGTTAGTTGAGTCAAAAATAAATATAAAAGGAGAGAAGAGAAAACGAGAGGGAGATTGAAGAAACCGAGGAAGGAAAAGGAGAGCAAGATGAGTCAAAATTATTAGGTGAACGAGAAAAAACTGAGTGGCCGTTTGAGACATAATCTGGCCCGGATTTAAAAGGAAAAAGATTTATTCGCTGAGGGAATGGAGCAATAGATATGTCAAATTAAAATAAACAGATAAAAAAGAATATCCGTTGTGCCTTAAGATGTCCCTTTAGATGGAAACTGTATCATTAGATTCAAGCTTACTACCATTTTATTGACTTTAATTCTTCGTGGTCGTCACGCATGTTTAATTTTATGCGTAACTCACGGAGGTCCTATCATTGGACTTAATAATATAGCGGTGTATATTCTTTACCTAACATTGAATAGAATTTTAATTGATACTTTGTTTTTTTGTACATCATTTTTTATTGATTGTGATATTGAATGTAATCGTCAAATTAGCTATGCAGGGTCACTTCAATGGATGTGCTGAGGCAGTAAAAATGAGCAAGATTGTATCAATCAATGGTTTTCAAAATAATGAAAAAGGTATCAAGGTTGGGCCTTGTAATCAAGTCCTTGTTCTCCGATTTTTTGGTTTGCGGAAGTGAAATGGTCTCCCACATTTTAGTTAGCTTTTAACCAGCCTGGCAATTCCTAAAGTAAAAATAATTTGCTTAAATAACTAAGTTAATCAACATCATGATCGGTAGAGTTTGGGAGAACTCAAGCCAAATGTGCTCACCACCTCATAAGATGAACTATCAGCGCTCGGTAATCCATCTGCCCGTTGGGGGAGGTCATGACAACAACCTAACTACTAAACATGCAACATAGATTTGTTTTATTTACAGTTCGGGCAAGATCTTTAATTTTCTTTTTTATGCAATGACTGACAAATGAAAGAGCCAAAATTTAGGAATCAAGAATCAAGACATTTTCTTCCAATTCTTTATTTAGTAACTTAAGTGTTTTTTACAGTTGAGACAATTTAGCAATTGGTGTACCCCATTGCTATTATTAAACTGGATGCTAATTACGCGATGCACGGGCCAAGTTAAAATATGCATAAACAAAAGTAAAACGACAAATGTCAAATATTGGAGAATTACCTTTTTTTCTATCATAATTAAATTCATTCGACAACAAAGAACTCATTTCTCAAACCTCATCAATTCCCGTGGCAATGCTTAAAATTCAACTAGTTTCTCGGTCTATTGTTTTTTATTATTTCTAATCAAATCACTTGGTTAAGAGGATAGACTCGGCGAGTGCGAGGGTTGAGAGGAAAGTTCGGAGTTTACCTTGTTGGTCTTTCTCTCTGTTGCTGGTCTATAAGTTTCTAACCCATTTCCTTTTGACTTGTTTTTTGGCCTCTTTCTCTTTCCTCTGTTCCCACACGCCTTGTACCTCTTATTTCAAGTTATATATTTTCTTCTCTAATAAGATAGGAATATCTCGTGTTTTATATTCTAGAATTCAGACAAAATAGTTTAAAGACTTACTCAGGTCTCTAGTCTTTCTTTCTTGTTCAAGTTTTAAAGTTTTTAACCCATTTCCTTTTGACTTGTTTTTGGCCCCTCTTTCACTCCTGTGTTCCTTTTTTAACAAAGATTCTCCTGCTCTGGGTGGTCGAGCCAATGAAAGTGATCCACGTCATCATTCACCTTATTGGGGGAGTCCAGCCACTAGGTTTGACTTCCATATGCAATGTTCAATTATTTTTAACGAATCATTTCAAGGAAAAGGGAAAGAGATATTATAAATATCAAAACTTTTGAATGAAACTCATTTCAATATCAAGTAATCACTTAAGTATTACTTTTCTTAAACAATTATTACTTTCAATGTTATCATCAATTTGAATTGTAGAAGAATTTGACATGATAATATTTTATTATATAACGTGCAACGTTGCTTGCTGATAATATGAAATCAGCAATTAAACTTCTAAACAACGTGATTTATAGATCTATTTGCCCCAAATTAAGGAACTGGACAAAATTCAATGAGTTGTTGAAGAACTCTAACCTAATTCATTAGATTGGGGCAAAATCACCTTATAACCTCCTTATCAAAATGTTGGCTAAGGAGATTACAGTTGGGAAACGTTCAAAGCTGGCTCAAGGCCTTGTCTTCAATCCTCCAATCATGGGCTATCTCCACTGCAAGGCCTCCTCTTCCTCCAAGCCAGACGAACCAATCCCGTCTTCACCCAGTCTTCGGGTTTCGTCATCCAGAGCAGCGGTGAGAGTTAAAGCATCATGAAGACAAACAAGAGGCCAAGACAGGGAAGTTTGTTTCTCCATCGGTAAAACACAGCTCTGCTCTATTTCTTCTCCACGGATGCGTACACAAACGCAAGAACATTAAGGAGGCTTTGTCGTTTTGTTCAAGTTGCCACGTAAGGTGAAGAATTTTTCACATAGGTTTTTTTTTACTATTATAAGAAAAGCAATGTATGAATAAAAATATTATAACAAAAGTTACGTATGATAAATAGTCAAAATTTGTCATAAAAGGCACTTAAGTAATCTTTTTCCTCCAATGCAGCAGTTAAGTTATCATTTGAGAAATTTTGGCATTAAAATAAGTACTGTATGAAAGTTATGATACTTTTAATTTTCTTTTTCCTTATTTTTGGTTAGCAAAGTATATTGAAATGTTGTTATAGGTTCCATAAGTAGGGGCTTTTTGTGGTACCTCAAAGGTCGATCAACATGGTACATTATTGCATGCAAAATTGATCGTGATAAAATGTCGAATAATGTATTTATTTGAGCAATGCATTTTATATTTTGACCATATGACAGGTCTTGTAAGGCATGACTTGGAATTTTATATTTTGACCATATGACAGGTCTTGTAAGGCATGACTTGGAATTTGGTGGTCAATGTTTATAGTAATTTTATAACCCAACAAGGAATCTCTTTTTAGAATTGTGCTCCTCCTTGAATTTAGTTTTAACAAAATGGTTTTAAATTGGTCTAGGTCAAACAAGTGGAACAATATAATATGATTTTCTATCGTAGAAGAGGACTTTAAAAAATGTTAATGTCTTCATTTTTTTTTTTTTTTTTGCTCATCAAGACCAAGATTTGTATAACGAAAAGAAAGAAAATGACATCTTCCTTAGGGGAAGTACTTTTCTGGCCTATATAACCAAGTTCTCTGGCTCATTCTTAACAACAATGGCATCATACATCTACACAAGCTTCATGCCTACACTCTTGTTTGCACTCTTTGTCATTCAAGCCTTAGAACTTAGTCACTCCAAAACCTTTACAAATGTAAGTTGCATAGGCACTGAGAGGGAAGCGCTTTTGAAGTTCAAGCAGGATCTTATCGATCCTTCAAGACGTTTGTGGTCGTGGATGGGCGAAGATTGTTGCAAGTGGGACGGAGTTGAATGCCACAAGAAGACTGGTCATGTCTTGAAGCTTGATCTACATAATCCCTGTGGTGGTTTAGAGTGCAGCTTGGGAGGTAAAGTACATCATGCTCTAAACGAATTGAAGCATTTGAAGTATCTAGACCTCAGCTTCAATAATTTTTCGGCCCAAAAGATCCCAGAGTCCTTAGCTTCTCTTCAGAAATTGGAGTATTTGAATCTCTCATCTGCAGGCTTTTATGGACAAATTTCCAATGAAGTTAGTAATCTTTCCAGCTTACGATACTTGGATGTTAGTAACTATAGGAGCTTGTCCTCTATAACAATAGAGAACCTCCGATGGTTGTCGACATTTTCTAACTTGAAGTATTTGGACTTGTCTTATGTTCCCTTCTCAATCCCAAAGATTGGTTAAGTCCTGTCAACATGCTTTCATCCCTAGAGTTCCTAATATTGAGGGAATGTGATTTGGAAGATGCTTCAGGCTCTCCGTATGTCAATTTCACTTATCTTAGATTCCTTGATCTGAGTTACAACTTCATGAATTCACCTATTCCTCCTTGGTTTCAAAACTTGAGCAAACTCGAACATCTTGATTTAACTTCTAATGGTCTCCGAGGGATATTCCCCACTATTATCCTTGCAAATAGTCCGTCGTTTAGATTCCTTAAAGTCTCTGAAAATAGGTTGGAAGGTGAACTTTTGAAGAACATGAGCATTTTCTGCAACTTGCAAGTACTAAACTTGCATTCTAACAATTTTAGTGGGAGGATTTCAAGTAGAGAAGATAGTGCTTTGATTTGTGGACATGGTAACCTGAAGACTATTGATGTTTTCGACAACAATTTTAGTGGTCAACTACCTAGTCAATTTGGGAATTTCGAAGATCTCGAATTCCTTGATTTTTCGTGTAACTCGATATCAGGCTCTATTCCTGCTACCGTGGGTAAGCTATCATCTCTAAGAAAGTTGCACCTCTTCTCCAACAAATTGAGTGGGAACCTCCCAGAAAGTATCGGGCGACTATCCAATTTAGAGGAGATGGACATCCGTCATAATCAATTGGAGGGAGTTGTCAGTGAACTTCACTTTGCCAATCTCACCAGCCTAACCGTGTTATACTTTTATTCAAATGAGCTTGTTTTAAATATTAGCACATCTTGGGTTCCTTCTTTCCAACTTCAAAAGATTTTCATGCCTAGTTGCAAAGTGGGACCAAGATTCCCATATTGGCTTCGAACACAGAGGAACATTTCGATACTAGACATGTCAAATGCTAGCATTTTAGATGAAGTTCCCAATTGGCTACCTGACGTTCTATCTAACATTGAACTTTTGGATCTGTCGGGCAACACACTCAGAGGCAACATATCTCATATTATTGGAAAAAATATTCCATTTTTGAAGGTAATGTTGCTTTTTGGGAATAAGCTTAGTGGTGGCATTCCAAATTCATTATGCATGTCAAATGAATTGCGTGTTCTTGATCTCTCCAAAAACCTACTGTCTGGGAGACTTCCCCAATGTTGGAGGAAGTCACAAGCAAATCTAGAACGGATTTCATTGGGGGACAACAAGTTAAATGGTCAGATTCCATACTCTCTATGCCATTTGAAGCACTTAGGAGTTCTTGGCCTACATAAAAATGACTTGAATGGAGTGCTTCCAAAATGTTTACTAAAGCTAGATTTGGCATACCTCGATCTTAGTGACAATCAATTCATTGGTATAATACCTTCGTTTGGACAACATTCTCAATCATTTGAGATAATTGATCTTGAGAGAAATTACTTGACTGGGGACATTCCTTTGCAGCTATGCCATCTTGATAATCTCCGGTATTTAAGTTTAGCACATAACAATCTTTCTGGAGGCATTCCTCGTTGTTTCAACAACTTGTCATTGATGTGGGCCAATTCGAATTTTACTCCGTATCGGAGATTCTCATCAAGCTTTTCCATTGTGGTTGATATGAAAGGAACAAGTCGAGAATTTACCACCTCACTTCGATATTTATTTTCCATGGACCTTTCAAGCAATGCATTAGATGGACAAATACCAGAAGGATTGACTTGGCTTGCTCGACTTCAGAATTTGAATCTCTCTCGCAATAAGCTCATCGGAGAAATCCCTGCTGATATAGGGAACTTGAGAAAGTTAGAATCACTTGATCTATCCAATAACAAGCTATCGGGTGGAATCCCCCCTAGCTTATCCAATTTAGACTCTCTAGGTTGTTTGGATCTTTCCTTCAACAATTTATCTGGGCGTGTTCCATCAAGCAATCATCTCACCACCTTGGATGATCAATTTTTTTATCGTGGCAACGATGGACTTTGCGGAGCTCCTCTCTTGAAAGTTTGTCCTGGAGGTAATGATAAGGATGGACGAGATGGTCACAATACAATCAAAGATGAGTCTAATGAAGGCGACTCCATTGTTGTTTGGTTATACTTAGGATTTGGACCAGGTTTCGCTGTGGCAATCTTGGGATTATGTTGTATATTACATCTCAAGCAAGCTTGGAGGATTTCCTATTTTCAGGCGGTGGATAGGATTATCGAAAAATTATTGATCCTGAAGATGATTACCATGGTTTGGTTCAAGAGAGCTTTTCAATTCTGACTACACAAATAAGAGGTTATTTAGTAAGTAAAATCACTCTCTGTGTCTCATGATTTATATTTTCTTTTCCTCATATTCATTTTGTTGATAGATGTTTCTAATTGTTTTTAGCATTTATCCTCACATTTGTGAGTTGCAGGTGACATGACACCCAGCATGAAAGTACGCATCAACTTATCCAATTCCAGAAATATGTGCAATATACTATGGACTTGATATTCCTCTTCTCATAATGGAAGATTGTTGTCTAAGCTTCAAGTAAAAAAGAAGTTGTGCTCATTATTCTCCGACATTTCTCTCTATCTATCCATTTGGTTATTAAGTAAAAAGTCTCTTTCTTTTGTTCAATAGAATAGGGCGTTTATAATGTAAAATGAGCAGACTCTGTGAGCCGACGTTGGATGAGTCTACTTTTTCATAGGGTAAAACTTTGTATATTGTTTCATGCTAATGACACGTGAATCGGTCGATAACATGTTGGTAAGTTACCAACACCCAGGTCCAGTGTTCAGAGAAGCTTGTTTAGAAAAGAGGCCCCTGCCCCTGCCCCTGCCCCTGCTCACCAGATTGCCCTTTATCAACCCGTTTGCCACTTTCAAGCATTCATGTCGCTGTTACTGTTCGTACCATCACGAGGGATCAATAGATCGCTATGGACTGCCTCCGATGCTCAATTTTGATCTCTTTCATATCGGTTCAGGTTTAATTTAGTTTGCGCTCTTTGGGATAATGACTCCGTTTAGTATGCAATTTGCTTTTAAAGTTTTTAAATCTTATTTATTAATCGGTTGATTTCGTCGCCAATTGCCAATACACTAATAAGATATTTCCGTGAGATCAAAGCTTGGCCATCACACTCTGTATGCCGGGACTTTAAATTGGAGCCATAACTTGATAGGACTGCTCTCTGATTTAAATTTTCCTGCTTTGTCTCTTAAAGTCAGCTTCTGCAAGAATTATTCTTGTTCCTTTATTGTAGTTTGAAATTTTCGTAACTTTGTATCGAGTGAAATTGTACGATTGGGTGCTAGAAATTCTGGATTTACACGTCAGTTTAGCTTAATTTCATTGTGTAATTTCAATTCGATAATACACTTTGCATATTAGGAGAGGATCTTGCAGTAAATTTGCATTATGACATTGAGATTGCATTATAAATTTAATCGTCATAGTCGCATATTCATTTCCATAAATCACATGTCACAAAAAGGAAAATATTAAAAAATCTTATCTTGCAATATATTAATTTTATTCTGTGTCTTCATTAAAAAAAAATCCCAAAAACATGTCTAGGGATGCAGTTGGGCATTTCCGCATATTCATATTATATAAATAGCGTCGTTCTCTTAGTATTGTCTGACAATTTCGATTGCATTAGCTAAATTTTTGTTTCCACGTTTAATAGCTCATTTTCAGAAAATAATTTATTTAAGGTGCCTTTTTGCATAAAATATTACATCCGCATATTTATTTTTCTTTTGATAAATTGGTCTATACTAGAGAACTCGCATAGACTTTCCCTTAACGGCTCACCGGGTCCAGTACAAGGGTTTAATAACAAGATGGCCGTAAGTTTGCCCAATACAACTCGTATTATACCGCACTTCATTTTCTATCGGTATTATTGTACCTTATTTGATTATCGCTTTGTTTATATTCGGGTGTGTGAGTACTCTCATAAAATAATTTAGATTTAATTGTTTTAAGAAATAAAAAATAATGTGATAAATTGCATGAAACGGTTTTCGTTAAAGAGAAAAGGTACTAAATTAGGTGTTAGATAACATCTACCTAATCAACTCTTGAGCCCCAAATATCTAATTTGCAAAAGTAAAGCAAACTTCCATGTTTTGCTTGGCTTTTAATTGGTCTATAATAGATTAGTGATAGCTCTTAAAATAAAAACAATTGGCATAATTAAAATGAGAATTTCAAGTTACAATCGATAGAATTTGAAAGTGCCCATGTCAAGAGTAAGCGTTGCCTTGCAGGAGTGACCCTTCACCAATTGGCAATCCATCAAACTCCCTCCAAAATTTCTCCTTGGGAAAGTCATAGAGAATGTCCTATTTGCGGGCTATGGATAGGATTGTCAAAGATTATTGATCATGAGGATGATTACTATGCTTTGGTTCAAGAGAGTTTTTCTATTTTAACTGCACAAATAAGAATTATTAAATATATATATATCATGATTCGTATTTTCTTTTTATTTGTGGGTTGATGTCACTAATTGTTTCCAATTCTAGAGATATGACTTTGCCGCAACTGCGATGAAGTAGCTCCTTTCTTCGTGATGGAAGATTGCTATTGAATCTTCAAATAATAAAGAAGTCGTGCTCATTATTTTTCAACATTTTCCTTTTTTTTAGTGCTTTGATGGTCCCTACCTTATTGACCGCAACTTCTATATTTATTATTGCCTTCATTGCTGCTCCGAGAAGGACGCACCTCTGGTGTACTAGTTATGAATAAATAGATATACTTTTATCTCCGTCTAGGTTGATGGATTATCTTGATTGGAAGATCCCCTATATGATTCATCTCAACATTCCCCACTTGTTTGACTATCGCTAAGTAGTTAAGCTTCTCAAGCTCAGACATTTACTTTTCTAGTTAGAGACCAACGTCTTGGGACTAACGTGGGATCCGCTCAAGGACCTACTAATTTGTGATAAAATAAATAAATCTCTTGCTTTTGTCCCATAAAATAAGAAGTGTATGTTTAATGTTAAATGAGCCAACTATGTAAGTAGAAATTTGACAAGTCTACTATTCTGTAGAGTAAATTGGAGCACTCATTCATGCTATTAATATGGAGGTGTGGACTCTTGGAGTACTAAAACTTAGCACGGGGATACTTAAATGCCAAAAGTTATTAAATATACAGTTAAGTACCAAAATAAAAACAAAATGGATCAATTAAATGCTAAATGCGAGAAAATTTGGCAAGAATGTATACATGGCATTTTTCGGCGACTTTGTTTGCTCATGTGGCAATTTTTTTAAAAAAAAAAATTGTCCGCATGGCCAAAAAATGCCATATCAACCAAAAAAACTCCAAAAATCGATTTTATTTTTAAAAAGAGAGGGTTGAGGGTTGGGCAAGGGCTGTGTAGCCCCTGTTGCTGCTGCCGTCACCCCACCATTGTCGAGAAGGGCTAATGATAATGGGAGCAAGGGTTGGCCAAGGTTGTTAAGCCCTGGCTAGTGGCTGACAACCTCGGCCGACCAACGGCCCTTGGCTCAGCTAGGCTAGGGTCGGTTACCCTAGCCGGATTTAGGGGAGGGTCACAACCCTAGCCCTAGATTTAGGCAAAGGCCCACAAGCTCTCACCACCAGTTGACCAGGGTTGCTAGCCATTGGCAAGGCCCGGTGACCCCAACCAACCTTCACCCCACCATTGTCGACCCTTGTTGATGATGGTGGTGTCACACCCCGACCCTCGAGCACGCGGCAACCCCTGTTCTCTTGCGGTCATTTGATTTGTGACTCCCCAGGATCCGTCGCCGACCGTTATTTTTATCTTTTAATTAAACGCATGCGGAAGCGAAACACAATCCCCTGGTCAATTACAAAAACAGGGGATAGCAGAAAACCCAACAAGAACACATCAAAAGTATCGCTTTATTAACTAACTGATTAACCCTAGGAAGTTTACAAGTACAAGCCCTTACCACGGGCATCTTCCTAACGAGCCGACAAGCCAGGGTTAATCTACTCCCTTCAAAGACGGCCACGAGCCGTAACACGCGTCGATCCTCCACCCTACGGACCTGAAAAATGTTAACCACGACGGGTTGAGATAAACTCGGCAAGTCAAAGTCCTAAGCCCCTAGGTTAGGAACTTCGCTCGCCTTTGGAGCAATCTAACCATGCAACCTAGTTCCGCAAACAACACATACCCACCTCAAGCGATTATCATACGACAATTCAATAAGTAGATGCAAACACAAAGTGACCCTACCTCGGCTTTGGCACACGCAACCCGCAAAACTGTTATTTCAATCATCACGACATTAAGAGCATGCGAATAATAAGAGCATCTCACACACTTTCTCGGCCTCACACCCACACATATGCTCCGATTATTACGACCTCTCTAGGCCACGGCACAACCTTATGGTTGGCGGTCAACCGGTCGTAAACCAAGCATCGTCCTCCCCGTGAGGCACGGCGACGTCATGGGCTTTCCCCCACCGACGGCATTCCATAAGGAGCATGGGCTCCGGCCTCAACCGCGACTCCGCATTCCGACCACTATCAAGCGACCCAATGGTCACGGCACAACCCCGAAGGATTGGCGGTCATCCGGCTCAACCGGCTATCAACTTTAATCTTACCATGCAACACATCAAAGAACAGCTTCATTCTTGTCTTTGCTTTTGCTTGGTCGTGAATGCAATACCACTCATACGCTCATGCTCATGCGACATGCCATTTCGCCATTTCGCACCATTTCAAATAACCCACGCAATATGTCATGCGATCTCACTCGACAATTTCCAAAATCCAATTTCCAATCGCATTCAATCATGCACATTCCCTAACTCTTGGGAACAACCAACAATTCAAGTCACAGTCCGACAATCAATTCCGACCAATCAACCTCACGATACTTTTGCGCACTTTTCCAAATAATCACGTATATTTAATAATAAATAAATACGTGTCCTCATGACGACGCCAATCAACTATTTCCAACAATACTCAATTATCCAAAAATAAGTATAAAATATAATTATACTTAAAGATACTCATTTAATAAGCATATAATACTATAGTCGATTGTTCCGATAAAATAATTTAAGTCCCACAAAATACTTATAATTATTTTTCAATCCCATAATTAATTATCCAACCCAAATAATTCCATTTGGTAAAACCCTTCTTCAATAAACCAATGTCATTTAATAAAATAGTATATAAATACTATTGACTTTGGAAAAATAGACCATAGTAATTTTCCCCCAAAATTACTCAATTAAAACCATTTCCAATAAATAATCACAATTAATTATTTTCTCCAAAAATAATTAATTTTCAGCAATGAATAGTAATAATAATATTACTATTAATAATTTGAAATTATAAATTAATTTAATTAATTAATAATTTCGAAAATAATAAATTATTATTATTTATTCCAAAAAATAATAATAATAATATTTATTAATACTAAACATGATTAACACTAAGCAAAGCTTAATCAAATAGTATTAAAACACTAATAATAATCATCCAAAGCATTAATCCAAGCTTAAACTAATTAAACTACTCCTAAGCAAGATTAACCCCTAACTAAGGGATTAGGAAATCGACTCACGGTTTAGCGATTCCGACGACACGAGCGCGACGGCGGCGGCGGAGGGGGAACGCCGGGAACTTCCGGCGCGTCGAGACGAGACGGCCGGGGACCGGATCCCGGCGGCCGAGGGTGGCTGTCCACGCGGCGGAGAGCTGCGAAACAGAGGAACCGGCGGCACGGGGATGGCTGGTGGGCGGTCCGGCGACTCCGGACGGTGGCCAGCAGCTCCGACGACCAGGCGGGCGACTCCGGCAAGGTCTGGACAGAACCGAGAGGGAAAGGATTGGCTGGGCGGACGGGAGAGACAGCTGGGCGGATGACAGAGGTGGCTGGCTGGTCGGCTGGCTTCCGGCGGCGACCAGGGCGGAGGGACGACAGCGGCCGAGCGACGGCGAGGCAGCAGCTCGCTGCTCCGGCGTCAGGCGGTCGGCGGCCAGATCTGGTTCGGCCAAACCGAGAGGAAGAAGAAGGATAGGAGGGGCAGCAGCAGCTCGGTCCAGGGTGGTCAGGCGAAGGACGGTGGTGGCCGAGCGACGGCGAGACGGCAGCTCGCTCCTCCGGCATCCAGGCGACCACAAATGAAGCTGAGGAGGAGAGGAGCGGTGCAGCTAGCTCGCGGGGCCGGCAAACGACAAGACCGGCGGACCGGCGGACTGGCGACGAGCTGGCGGGACGATGGAGCTGCGGCGGTGATGGGTGGTGGTTGCCAGCAGCGACGGCAGCAAAAGAAAGGGCAGCAATAGCAAGCCGACGTCGACCGAAAAGAGAAGAAGAAGAAGAAGCAGCAGCTGGGGGCGACGTGCAGGAGAAGCTGCGCGTAAGAGAGAGAGAGAGAGAGAGAGAGAGAGAGAGAGAGAGAGAGAGAGAGAAGCAGCACATGGGCTTGTCGGGCAAGTGGCCAAAAAGAAGAAGAAAGAGATAAGAGAAGACTAGTCAAAGGGAAAAAAGGTGAGGAAAGATAGGGCAAGTGGGGTTGTCGACCAGGGGGGAAACGTGAAGGGAAGAGAGAGAAAAGGGAGGGAGAGAGAGAAAACGTGCGGAGGAGGGAAGAAAGAAAAGAAAAAGAAAAAGAAAAGAGAACAAGACAAATCTACACAAGCACCTAGAAAGGGGTATTTTGGTCTTTTTGCCCCTGAAGCACAAATTCCCAATTATTTGGCTCCTAAACTCGGCCCGTTAAATCCTTTTCCAATAATTCGGACTTACCGAAATTCGGGATGTTACGGTGGGGCCACAACAATGGTGGCAAGGGCTGCCCTCCCCGACCCTCCCCCCCTTTTTTAAGTTTCATAAGTTTTTATATTATTTAATTAATATTTATATTAAATGCCACGTCAGCACCAAAATAATATCATTTTGGCTAAATTTTTGCTGGCTTAGCTTTCCGGTGAGTCATGTAGGTGAGTTATATATTAAAATAAGCTATGTTGGATTTCTAACAATCCACTTTTTAAAAAAAAGAAGAAGTGCCATTTAAACATATATTTCGTAACTTTTGACACTTTAGTGTTCTTCTATGCTAAGTTTTGGTACTTTGGCTATTCTTATGCCTATTAATATGTGAAAAATGTTGATAATTAGCAATAAAATTTTGATTGGTGACTTGTTCACTCAATAACACTCCGGTAAGTTAGGGCACGTTTGGCAATGTTCCAATTTTTCCGTTACTTTATTCCCTAGAATAGAAAAAAAAAAAAATTTTTGTTTAAAATCCACTAATATTTCTATTCCCCTTAATAAAAAGTTGTTCTAGAAAATATATTTAGAATATAAATAAGAAGTAAAAAAAAGTAATTTATTGTTCAAAAATAATTTTAGAAACTTATTTCTTGGATCGCCACTACTCATGACCGCCGCCGATTGCCGCCCATTGCCCACCGCCGGTTGCCACTAGCCGCCCGCTACCGCCACCATCGCTACCCGTTGCCGCTGCTCGTCGCCCTCCACTCGGCAACCAAAGACCGGCGACCGCGGCTTGCTTGTTGGTTGTCACCGTCATCGAAAAAAAAAAGAATAAAAATTTTGTTAATTGATACCAAACGCATTTATATTCTTTTTCAATTCCAAAAATAAATTTTTTTTTACGATTACCAAATGTGTTGTTTTACTCAAAAATTGTTCCAATGAGTAGAAATAGAAAATAATATTTCTTAAAAAAAAAAAAATAGTTACCCGGAATAGAAATGTTACCAAATGCACCATTTACTAACACTATTGTGAAAGTACCAACAATCACTAGCTTATCTTAAATTAACAACTCTTTTAAAAATTATGAACATTTCTTTATATAAAAATTCATATAATGAAAAACTCCAAAATGGTACACTTATAATAAATTTGCCATAATCTAATTTATAACCATCAAAACTCCTAAACTAATAAATATGTGATAAATTTACTCACTGTTGTTTTCATTAAATTTTATCTAATTGCTGAGTTTGATAACGCGCAACAATCGAGAGAAGTACCAATTTGGGGTTTTTACAATCCTTTGTCTTGAGTGTTTAGATTGTAATTTTTCATGATATTAATTCAATTTAACATAAATTAATAAAGGATGATAAATTTATCACAAATATTATTTTGAGGATCTTTATTGTATTAACTCTTTATATAATTCACCAATGTGTTAAAATTGCTATCGTTTATAAAGGGAAAATTGCCCGAAAGAAGGACTGTCGGCGGCCGTCGACAATAAGACAGAGGAAAATGGTTGATGAAGGAAGAAAGGAAAATTCATTTTTTTTATTTTTTATTTCAACTCAACTGCCATTTGTCAATTTATTATCATGTATGAGTAAAAATCGTACGCCACATTAATGATTGACATAGTGCTTGGCAATCATTGAATATTTCCTTCATTTGAACAGACGGACACATGGGCTCACGTCAAAACTATTTTTATTTAAAGTGCCAAATATTCTCCTAACTCTCATTTTCTTCTCTTTTCATCTCTACTTCCCTTTATTCATCATTTTTTTTTTTTTACTTTTTCCTCCTGCTCCTGACGTCTTCTTCGCTGCACTGACGCCTTCATCTTTCTTCATAGAAACAGCGAACACTCACAACACCATCAAAGATCTATCTCCCAAATCATCAAAGACATGTAAATATATCCATCACCACTAATCCAACTATACTTGTTATCAAACCTCCACCGTTAGCCACCACCACCGCATGGGGAAAAACCGCTACGGGCTACCATTTACTCCGACACAAGCGCCGTTCATCATCACCAGGCACCAATGACTGTTTCACTTTTACAATCACAGACCAAGAAGTTCATGGAGAACGCGTACCAGAGAGACAAACCAAGATGGACGTCTCATAGTTATGGACACTCTGGCCGTAAGCCCATTTCCTCGCCGGACGAAGATCAAAAGGACACCATGGGAAAATATGCAAATATGGGGGATAGAGGCCAAAGAAAAAAAATACACGTGCGTTGTCGGTCTTATGATGGTAGCAACGCTCAAACAACAAGGGTTTCTCAATACTAGTAATCTGGTTGATGTACATCTACAAACTATTTCATTGAAATTGCTCTCATAACAAAATAGCTTTCACCAGAAGTAATTTTTCGACTTTTATTTAAGGGAACCAATGTTTTGTGCTAACTCTAGATGGATGATATCTCACATAAAAGTAGATTAGCTTTTTTTTATTCAAACAACACTATACAATTCCAAATCGAGCTGGAATTTAATCGACGACAAGATACAAAAATTACATACTCAATGCTGTAACAAGATGTAAATAAACTATGTCAGAATTTAATCAATGACACGCCTTGAGAATGTTAGAGTATATTATCGGAATTTAATCGATGATGCAGCACCAGAATAAAGATACATGCCGGAATCTAAATGACAATGCGAATAAAAAAGCTACAGCTACGAAAATTTGAAGTACAAAAGGTAATTAAAAGAAAACATTTTATTTGATTTGTGTGGAGACATCCTAATGGATGATTGGCAATATTTATAATGGTTAGGGCAACTGCTTTTCACAATTCTGTGGGGTACAATCTCCCGAGTGACTCCAGCCTTTTATCTCCATGTTTGTAAATTCCACATGTACTGCTCCATTCGTTTCCATTCCACGACCATTCTTCTAAGCAATAATTTCTCCTCTCTTAAAAGGTGTTTTTGATTTCAACCGTCCCATTGGACAACTTGATCTTCAAATCACAACTGTTCACTCCAAAATTGTGCCACTAGTCCCAACTGAAAACTTCGTATGACTTGGTCTTTAAATAATAATTTTTCCCTCCAAAACTATATGCCATTGGTCTTACCGATCTTAGATTTCAAAATAGCTAGTTGGCATTCCCTTAATGAATATTTCTAGCATTCATATTAGTAATTAGAGAAAATGCCATCAAAAATCCCAAATTATGCCACTTATGAAAAATTTATCTCCAATTTTTTTATGATATTAAAAACTCTAAACTATGCTACTTGTGACAAATTTATCTTGAATTTTTTTTGTAACACTAAAAACTCAAATTATGCATATTATGATACATTTACCTTAAACTTTCTTATATGATACAAAAAATTTTGAACTTGTACTTGTGTGATGCATTTACTCCAAATTCTTTGGTCAAAAGGCATTTTTGTCCTTTTTACTTTTTCTTTTTCTTTTCTCTATTCCCTTCACTAACCATGGCAAGGGAAGCCAACTAGGCCACCCTCGCCGACGTCAGAGTTGGGCAAGGGTTGCCCTCACTTGCCCGACGCCATAGTCTTCAAGTGTCGTGTAGGCCCTTTGAATCCGGTTCACCAACCCAATCAAGCTCTCCATCATCACCATCATTCCCCATGCACACAAGCACACCACCTCCAACCAAGCTTAACCCCAAACTATTACTATTGCTATAACCACTTCTCCATAAACCAAACCCTAACCGTACAAAGGAGGAGGAGCTAAACCTCACCCAACACCCACAAGGGTTGCCCTCCCTTGGATGGGCGAGGGTGACCCTTGCTCGACTTCGACACTAGCGAGGGTGGCCCTCACCAGCCTCCCTTTGCCCTGGAAGATAGAGGGAAGAAAGAAGGGAGAAAAAAGAAAAAAGAAAAAAAGTAAAAAGTAGAAAATCTCCATTCGACCAAAGAGTTTGGGATATATGTGTCACATAAATACAAATTTAGGGTTTTTTTATCACAAAAAGAAATATTGGGATAAATGTCATAGTGGACATAGTTTAGGTTTTTAGTGTTACAAAAAAAATTCGGGATAAATTTGATACAAGTTATATTTTTATATCATTAAAAAATTCGGGGTTTTGTGATATTTTTGGACCTTTTTTGATATTTTATCTAGTAACTATTTGTAATTCGTTGATGCATTTCAACAACTGAATATACGATGTTAATGGGTAATCAATATGTCAATCTTCACACCCTCGCTTGTGTTAGTACTCACATGCATGCACATGACCTTCTATACCAATCTTATGTGATGCTCACATGCCATTTTTGGGTGTCAATACAAATAGACGGAAATCAGAAACATGCTCATGCTGGACTGACTTGAACATTTCAACAAACATGTAATGAGCGACCTTTTGGGGGTGTTCATGTCTTGAAAGCAGACCGGAACCGACCTCCAGACTGAGAACCGACGTGTAAATATGCTAATAATCATCAGTTTATAGGAAATTTGGTTTCATTTTCATTCAATAAGGACTGGACTTCGACACATCTGTTCATACTTGCTGAAGTAGTGCTCCAGCGGCAGCCAATGACCGAGTGGTCCTGAGACAGCTACGGACTACGTCACCGGCAAGGATAACGATCAGCGATGGAGCGTCAATCGGGAACAAAATCCGCCGGCGTCTTCCGCCAAAGAGCAGGGGATATCCCATGGGCTACAGCTTTGGGCTGAGTCGGTTGAATCCGCATGAGTGGATCTCTTTCAAGTTTTGTGGGCCGAAAAAGCGAGCCCGAACACGCGTTGAAAACGCATTGGACCAGGCCGATTAATGGGTAAACTGGACTGAAGATTTGATTGGTTTTTTTTTTTATTTTTTATATGGACTCGCTATTTATATTTTTTTTGTTCTTCCTACGATTTATTTATTTATATTAAAATGCATGTTTGATTGTCAATAAAAATTCAGGTGTCGATAGTAATCAATTATATAATTTGAAAGAGTCGAAAAATTAGCATGATTCAATGTAAACATGAAAATTATATATCTCAACTACATGTCAGATCAATTTTCATTTATTAGAATACCTTCACCTCCTATTATGATCTAATTCGCGAATCATCCATTTTAAGATAATTTGCATGTAATTAAAATAGGTGATATCTCGTTCTTAACTTGGAATTTCTAAGACTTTAATCAATTGTGCCTATGCCTATTCTAAGGTTAAAAAAAATCATAATTTCATTAGTCATTTTTTCTTACCAACACAATTTGCAATTTGTTGACCAATGTTCGAATTTCCAGTCTCGGAAATAGTGTCCATTTTTACTACACGGAGGTCTAGAATATCCTATTTGATATTTGAATAAAAAAAAACCCAATATCTATACGATCGCTTCTCCACGGTATACATGATTTTTGCAAGCTTGTTTACGCTTCCACACATATGATCCTAATTTTGTTGATACAATGCAATCCGAACCAGCAAGTCAGCCCAATGCAACACAAGTAAATGTTTCATATATCTCTTTGAAAAAAAATCTCAACATACAAACCCGAAGAGTGAATTGCAGCCAACATATCTAATGGGAAAATTACCAAAATTTTTTTAAATCTACTGCAATTGTTCTGTTCAATTCTAAACTTTTTAATTATATTAATTGAGTCATAAATATTTTTTTATTTTGTCAATGGAGTCTATCTGGATTAATTTTGGTTTGACATCGTTGACATGAACGCTGACTATATTATGTGATATGACTGGTACCTACATTAACATATTTTTATATTTTTTGAAATTTAAATAATAATTTTCTTTTTTTTTTTTTTTTTTGCCCCCTAAATGAGGGTGTCACAACATTCATCGACCCTAAAAGAAGGCCATGACGGCTTCGCTAAGGTTGGTGAGGGTTGTCAGACCTTGGACCAGCCGTAAATTTGGACAAAATGACGTGGTTTTGAATTTATTTTTTTCTTCTTTTAATCATATTAGCTCCACGGAAAAAAAAAGTAATGAAAAAGAGTAGCATAAACATTTTTTCTTAATTAAATTGGATGAAGTAAATGGAAAAACTCAACTTTATCGAATTCATAAGTTTTAGGATATAATTACAAGATTCAATCGATGGACATATCTTTTTATTATTATTATTATCGAAAAAGTAGTTCTAAATTCACCGATGGCAATCTCGAAATATTCATTTTCATAAACCCTTCCCCTTCGCAAACTCAAAACCCTCCCCCTCCGATCCCAACTCCGAACCACTGCAACAATGGCGTCCTCAACCTCGGCTTCCCCCAAGGCCTGGAAGAAGAGAGACAAGTACAAGCTCAAGGACCTCAAGGCCCTCGGCCACCAGCTCCTCTCCTCCCGCGCCCACGTCAACAACCTCCCCCTCCTCCTCGCCTTCGTCTCCCCCGCCTCCCCGCCGCCGCACGTCCTCGAGTCGCTCCTCTCCCTGCAGTCCTTCTTCACCCCTCTGGTCCCCGACCTCCCTCCCTCCTCCGCCTCCGCCTCCGCCGCCGCCGCCGCCGCCTCGAGCCTCGGGGCGGACGCCAAGGTGGACCCGAGGTGATTTACAGGACGTGGCTCCGGTCGAAGTTCGATGAGTTCGTCCGGTCGCTCATCGAGGTCGCGGTGTCAGCGCAGGCCGAGGAGACTCTCAAGGTGAGTGAGTTGCTCCGGGGCGTTCTTCCGTGAGAGTTTTCTTTTTTCTGTTTGCGTGGAAAGTTTGAGTTTTTGAGTAGGAGTGCCTTTGGTTTATGCTATGATTGGTGAGTGGAATTGTGGTTTTCTGGCATAATGTGGCGGATTTGAGCTTGAGTGATTTCTTAAATTTGTAAATTTGAGTGCTTTCAAAGCTGCTATTTGCTTTTTGATATCCTGCTCGGAAGAAAAAATGTGGAGTACCGTGTGATTAGTTTGGTTTGTCATAGTTTCGGCAACGCCTTCGAAGATAATGATTCGTTTCCTTTTCCAATTGAATTTTTTGTTGTTTCTTTCTTGGGATTCTGCTTGAGCTGTTTTAGATTTATAGAGTTGATATTGTTGGTGTTACCTTCTTTTGTTGTGTACCTGGCTTTATTCCTACATTGTGGGGATTGTGGCTTTGTGTAGGAAATTGTGTTGGATGCAATAATGGAGTTCATGAAGATTGGAAAGGGGGTAGGTTTCAATCAGCCGTTTACCACCAGCTTCTACATAGCATTGTAAGCTTTTTTTTTTTTTTCTTTTTTTAAATCTGTGTTTGTATTCTGGCAATCCATCTTTCTATAACTTGATTCATGATGGTACTTGACTGCTTCCTTTTCCAGGTCTATTCTTCTGCAGAAGTTGAGTTTTTGTTGGAATTGCTTTCGTCGAAGTACTTAAAGTACATTGACATTCGGTATGATACACTAATAAGCTGCTCGTACCTGTCTTCTTTCCCATGCTTGGAGTTGGAGATAGATTTCTCATTTTGTGCCGTTCATTTTGTTGTATCCACCTTTAGTGAAATCACAGTTATTTTCTGATTTTTGGAAAAGGCATCATATTGCCAATGATGGCAAGGAGAGAATGACTCCCATTATTCTCTAATCTTTGAAAGAGGCCTTATATTGCCAGTGACACATAGATGCTTTAACAGCTTAACTTGCATTCTCTCTTTGGTTAATGGCAACCAAGTAATTAATTTTTGGTGGAAGAGAACCACGAGTTTTGCTAAATTGGAAACGTTAATTTTCAGTGTCTTTTTTTAATGTAGTCAATTGCATTCTGTTAACTTTTTGTTATGTTCTTGGTGCAGTTACTTTAGGTACATTACACTAGAAAAGCTTTCCAGGAATTTGGAGACTAAAGATATGAGAGGTACTTGGTACTCCTCCTTTAAATCTGTGGTACTGGTGCTACTTTTGGTCTTTTCTTCATTATTTTGTATTCTTCCTATCAGATGACAGAAGTTTTGCTGATGGCGAGGATGGGATGGATTTGAAAGCTAGGTTAGTATATTACATCTTGTTGAGAATGAAATTTTCCAATAGTTTCTTTCTTTATTTCCCTTTTGAGCCTGAAGTCTCGCAGTTCCTTATTGTGGTTGGACTGGTGTCTGTTTAGCTTGTATTGACATTATGTGACATTCATCATGGTGTCAGAGGTGTTAATAGCATTTGTGGACCTCTGCATAATGTCACACTCCATTACAAATTGTCTTCCTGTGAAAACATGACCTGATTGGAAAAGAAATAGGTTTTGTGATTATTCTTTTAGTGGTTCACATCCTTTTCTTTTTTCTTACTTAAATGAAGAGCTTCTTATCTTGATATTTTCTTTTTCTCATGGCTTTATAATCTTCTATCTTCTGGTTGCTCTTTGGTTTCAAGTTTCAACACATCGGTAATTAAACACAGTTGTATGATTCATAGACAAAGTATAGAGTAAACCAACTGTCATGGTGGTTGTTCACAGGAAGATATTTCTAGATTTATTAATGGTAAAGGGTTCTTTGGTAATTGACTGAGCATCAAACTGTTGATAACTTTATTACATGCCAAATAAATGCTTAGAATTTAACCAAAGAATGATGATTAGTGTCAAGGAGCAATTAGCCTGCCTTTTTGATTGATTTACCACTTGTTGCAGCATCAGGCACTCAATTAGTGTGATCCATTACATCATATCACATGTCCCTCCTCTGAACAGCCTGGATGAAAAGTCTGATTGTGAGATGTGGAGTGGTTCAGGTAATTGCTGCATGTTTGACAGGATGTTCATGCTTTCTTGTTGCTATACTCAAAATCTCTGGTTAATAAAACAGGTGATGGTAGTGGAACATCCCAGTCTTTAAAACCAGAAGTTGAAAAGCCTAAAAGTGAAAAGCATGAATCTTCTGTATGTATTGCTGGTTAATCTACTGCTCTTTAAAATTTTCCTGATATGCCTCTGCCACCTTTCCTTTTGAATATTCAAAGTCATCTGTATGCTTACTTTCTACTCATAGAAAATGGGTATATGCTTCTCTATGAATCTCTCTTTAGGTACTGTCTGCCACCAAAATAGCTAAGATAAAGCTGAAGTTCACTAAAGCCTGGATTTCATTTTTGAGGTTGCCACTTCCACTTGAAGTATATAAAGAGGTATGTCTGAAAGCTCTCTATAATCATGCGTGTGAAAGTTTTCAGAGTATGACTTTCTGTGGTGTCCCTGGTAGCACTGTCCACTCCACTGAATCATGGTCTTCATATGATGGTTTGAGCATGCAAATGGAGTCTAAGAGGATGGATTTATCTTTGCATCTTGGTACATCAACATTGGAACAAGTTTCGTGTGCCTGTTGACTGATGCAACTAGTTTGAAAGAGTCTTTGCCATTGATTATTCTTCATTGCCGGTTGTCTGCCATGTAAAAATATGGAAAATCCTGTCTTTTTTAAGCTATTATTAATTTTGGCTCCCGAACCTCATATCAAGGTCTATGTTTGATGGTAGTTTGGTGTAAGGAACAAATGTTTTAGTATGACCATGCTTGGCTCGGTGGAATTACTAGCAAAACTGTGTCTCCTTTGTCTCTAGTATTGACATTAGTTAACCTGTTGCTCGTGATCATATTATCCTTCTATGGTTTCCTGATGGATGGAGTGTTTATTGACTGTACGTCCAGAGTTCTATTTATAAGTAAATAATTTCCCTAGCTTTGGACACACAGGTTCTGGTCTCTCTCCCTCAGGCAGTTATTCCTCACCTGTCTAATCCCATCGTGTTATGGTGAGTTTTCTTGCAGAAATTTTTATTTCTGCTTGTCAATTTGACATCTTTCATGCTCGAGAAATGCAACTTAAGTTGTTAACTGAAATTTTGCAGTGATTTCTTAATGAGATCGTATGACATTGGTGGAGTTGTCAGTGTCATGGCTCTCAGCAGTCTCTTCATCCTCATGACGCAACATGGCTTAGAATATCCCAATTTCTATGAAACGCTTTATGCACTGTTGCAGCCCTCCATCTTCATTGCAAAACACAGGGCGAAATTTTTCGAGGTAATCTTTCAAGTCATGTCTATCGTAGTATCTGATTATCATTTCTCCAAGCGGTCCTGCATCATATCAATTTTCATTTGAATATGTGATTTATGTTTATATGGGACCTAGAATACCCTGAATTGTTATAGAGGCATGAAGATAGCAATGATTGAGGGTTTTTAATTTGTGTTTGCTTTGAACTATGTTGATGCAATATGTGAACCATTACTTTCAGCAGCTTAGATAATGGTAAGTTCTTCAGATGACTGATATGCAAGTTCATGTAGGTCTATGCATTAGTAGAGGTTGTAGAGATATCCAATAAAGCGATTTGGACCTTTCCTGAAATGAAGCTGACATTTTCTGGATGCTTTACTGGCTTCATTGCTTTCTTATGTTGACCTGCTCATATTGTTGAGAAATATATGAATGCTAAGAGGATGAACTTGAAACTAGAGACAATCTATCTAGCATTCATGCTTTTCTGAACCTTTGGACTGCTTTCTGACGCTACACTAACTTTTTGTTGCAGCTGCTTGATTCCTGCTTAAAGTCACCCCTCCTTCCAGCATATTTGGCTGCTGCTTTTGCTAAGAAACTTAGTTGACTAGCACTTTCTGTGCCTCCAGCAGGAGCACTGGTTATTGTTGCTCTTATCCACAATCTGTTGCGATGGCATCCTTCAATCAACTGTTTGGTGCACAGGGTATTTACTTGGCTTTGAGCCCGGCTTTATTTTCTTATTTTTTTAATTCCACTACCTTAAGGTCTGTCTCGATTTACTTTTACTTTTTTCTTTTCACTTAACATAAATCTTGAGGCTCACGCACTATGAATTTTTTCAACTCCTGAAACTTTCACAATACTCAAGTGTTGGCACATAAATTCACATATATTATTCATGATTTTTCTTTAGCGATAATTTTCGGAAATCCAAGAAATATTTCATCTAATATGTATGCTATGCATATATCTCACAATCGATGTGGTGAATGTGGTCTGACAAGTTCCCCAGGATGTCTATTCTGAAACTCTTTTTAACTCACTAAATATTCTTTTATCCAGCCCCACTTAGTGGGTAAATGGTTTCATTGTGGTTTCACAGGATTCTGTGTTAATTGGAATATTTTATACAATGCATTTAAGCTTCTAGGAAAAGGTTGAAATTTGTCATTTGACTGATCAAAGTAGTAATATACTAGTAACAATGTGTGAAATACTGATGATTCATGTACTGTTTTTGAAATGAAGTAGACCTGTTGTTGGGCAGTGTATTTCCTATTTGACAACTATATATAGTATGGATTTCCCTTGAAAGAAGATTTTCTGATTTTTATGAACTTAAGGATACTCACCATAATTGAAAGAGAATGTTGGTGCCTCTCAACTTGTATCCTCTGGCAATTTGTGCTTGTCAATAAAGAAGGGCCATTGAGTTTAGCAATGCTTTATATCAACCTGGATTTTGTGTTCTCTGTATATAGGAAGAAAATAATGACTTATTGATGATGTTGGTGTCTATCTAATGGCATACTGTAGGGTGCAGTTTGGATGGTATTTCATGCTATTTGAGCACCCAAAGGATTGGGAAAGAGATCCCATGTTTGTTAAATATTCCCAAATGTAATTTGTGACAATTTACTGCAATGGAGGCCAATATATGTGGATCCATGTTTTGGCAGCTTGTAGGCTTTCTTTTGCTAATTTGCAGTTAGTTTTTACATTACAGGCATCTCCAACGTGATGCTTTGAAAACTTCCCTTATGTTCACCATCAATGGACATATCTCCTCTAAATAATTGACTTCTGAGAAATTTGTACTGTCTAGTGGGAAGGATGGATTGTATGATTACAGCTTAATATTTTGTCTGAGCTAAATCTTTAGAAGCTGATTGACCTTTAATTTAGGCAAAATGGTGGCTCTGTTAGTTTGGGTAACATCCGGATGTATAAGAAAGGATGAGTTGTAGGCTTGGAACTTAATTCTTTTTCTGAGCTTCTATGAGGACTCTTTGAAGGAAGCTTTACCTTTAATTTTAGTGGAGTCATGCTTCTGTGGTTGCCCATCCCCACCCCACCCACCAAAGAAATAAACTCTCTCTCACACACACATATTTGTGGAGATGTGCAGGAAGATGGTGAGTCTTAGGCCAAGGATCATCTGAAGTTGGAAGAGCAGACTGTTGGCAATGGACATGACTCCACTGGCACAGATTTGTCTAAAATACCCGGTTTTGATCATTTCCGGGATGCTGAAGTTAATCCTGTGAAGACTTGTGCAATGAGTAAGCGTGCTAAATTTTCTACATCTTATGCTTAGTCTAACTTATTCAATCAAAGAAAAATTGGCATTTACATGGAAGAATAACAATCTTTGTTGCTTCGTAACTTGCTGATGAGTGATGACAATTCTCATTGCAGGAAGTTCACTTGGGAATTCGATACATTATGACAGCATTACTGTCCTCCAGTTTCAAGGTATGGGAGCCACGTCCTGTTATAATCTAGTGCACTTTACGTCCTGCTTTTAACTTTACTCCTTTCCTGTGCATATTAGGTTTGTCTTATCATTGGAGAGTGATTTGTCAGTCCGAGCTAAGACAACAGAAGTCGCCATTAAAGATTTTAGTTCTGGTTCATATGGAACAATATTTGGAGAGGAGGTAAAATTACTTTTTAGTCTCCAAATTCCATAACTCATCTCACTTTCTGTGGTGCTGCGCTTAAGATACAATTCATACTCCTATCCACTTCCATTATTTTGCTTCACTTTTGTACTTTTTGTCTCGGTCTGTTTTGTCTTCTCTATTTCATTGGTAGATTGAAATCTGTTCTAAGGGCAGGCTTTTTTTCCTTTTTATGTTCTTTGCAACTCATGGCTCATTTACTTTTCCCGCATATGTTGAGGAAGGAGCTTGTGTCAAGTACATTATGTCTTTTGATGTTTAATGAGTTTCAAATGTGCCTTTTTGCATTCCACTAATGTAGACTGTTTTATTCAGGAAATATGCTGTTGATATATCAATCACAATCATATGGTTATATTTGCTGCTACTTTAATTGTATTGTGTGATATCGTCTCTCTCCATAACCATTTCTTGTACCCCTCCACAGATGAGACGATGGGTGAAACAGGTGCCCCTTGCATTTTATAAGACAACTCCCTCATCTTTGTTCTCAGAATCTGATTTTCCCGGTTGGACTTTTCATTATGAAGATGGGGAGAAGATGGATGCCAACAATGATGATGGTATAACTACGAATACAATATGAAATGGAGAAGAGAGAGCACGGAGAAGAGAGAGCTTTTTGTCGTTTGACTATGTCTAGATGAAAGTTGTAATCCTGACTTAGGTTCTTTTGCAGAGATTTTAGTATTTACCTGTATATCTCAAAAATAACTGGAATTCATTGCAGCATTTGGATTCTAAGCCGGTGCAAACTGAAAGGCCTGGGGAGTTGATTGCATACTATAAAATTGCACGTAAGATTGATTTCTTCTGCTATTGCTTTGATAGGTTTTTGCCAATCTCATGTGTGTTCATGTCAGGGCATTACAAATGGGCGCTGGATAAATTATTCCACGAATATAAGTTCAGTCGAGTAATCATACTTGAAGGTGAAAATATATATATATATATATATATATATATATTTTTTTTTTTTTTTTTGCTGGGCTGCTTTCACTATATCTAAAATGAAGTGCCTATTCACAATCTTTCACCTGAACGCAGATGATATGGAGATTGCACCTGATTATTTTGATTATTTTGAGGCTGCTGCTGCTGCTCTCATGGAAAAGGATAAGTATGAATTCTGGAAATGCCTAAGCTACAATTTGATATTTGAATTAAAACATATTATAACTAACTGTTAAGAGAATACCTCAAATTTTAAAAATAAAAAATTGGGCTTAGGCTCGAATTCTAAGTCCCGTGGAGGAAAAAGCACATTATGAACTTTACTGCAATTTTCCATCTCAAACTATGGCAGGACTATTATGGCTGTTTCCTCATGGAATGACAATGGGCAAAAGCAATTCGTGCATGATCCAGGCAAATTCTCATAAACTCTGCCTTTTTAGTTTAACACCATGAAATAAGAAATGAGGTCTATACCCTAAACAAAAAAGGTCTTTTCCAGTCTGTGGTTCTGAGTGTTGTATTAAATATCTTCGTGCATACACATAATCTTTTTCTCTTCTTTTCCGAATTTGTTTGAAAGCTCTGAAACTTTGCTTGGGATAAATGGACGATGACCTTTACATAAGTGGCGAAGTCAAGTACTTGCTCACTGTTTGCCATGTGTGAAAAAATCATTTGGAGATGTGGCTGAAGTTAAATGGCTGAATCAATAGTGTGGGGAATGTTTTTGTTGTTTTGGTTGTTATTTTACCATGGATTCAAGTTTGAAGCTTCATTTGTTCATCTTCACAGCCTTATCAACCTTTTCTTGTCAAAGATATGTGTTTCCTTCTTCACATCTCTCTTTTCTAGTAATCTTTTGATACATTTTGCAGAAATCCTTTACTGATCTGATTTCTTTCCTGGACTTGGATGGATGTTGACCAAACCTACATGGAATGAATTATCCCCAAATTGGCCTAAGGCATATCCTTATGGTTTTGATATTTGTTGGTTTTAGATCACATATGTTTATAGTTTATATGTCTCCCTAAATTTTCTTTGACGGCACTTTACTTACTGGGATGACTGGTTGAGGCTACAAGAGAACCACAAAGGTCAACAATTTATTCGGCCAGAAGTGTGCAGAACTTATAATTTTGGTGAGCATGTAAGTGGATTTTGATCACGCGTACTCTGATTTATGTTCATTTTGGTTTTGTACAGTAACTTTGCAAGTTTTGCCAGTATTACCTAGTGTGTAAATTATTTTTGGATTATTCAAGGCTGTGCTCACGGTAGAGGGCGCATAATGGTTTTGCCACATCATGTACCTGCTGGGTTACTTTTATATGAATTCAGCAGTTGTATGTGGGATGGCTTGGGATGATATGGGAGATGATGGCGTGTGTTGTCTACAACTTCGGCATTGCAAAGGATTTGATTTGACTACTGACTCCTATGTTTGCATGTCCATTATCTGAGAAGTTGACACCATGAATGTTTATGAAAATTTTGATATTCTCTCAGGGTTCTAGTTTGGGGCAATTTTTCAGACAGTACCTTGAGCCAATCAAATTGAATGATGTCCAGGTAATTAATATATTACATATTAAGCAAATTTGTTGTATTTGTGATTGACCTTGTGTTATCTTGCGTTTATGAAGGTTGACTGGAAATCCAAGGACTTGAGTTACCTGATGGAGGGATCTGTCGTAATTTGATTCCTAGAAGTGTCTATGCCTTCTATTATTCTCCGACTAATATCATGTCTTCAACTTTTCTCAGGATGAGTATATTACGCATTTTGCTGAAATTCTGAAAAATGCTAAACCTATTAATGGAGCTGATGCTGCTCTGAAGGCCTCTAATGTACAAGGTGATGTGCGTGTTCATTATAAAGACCAGCCAGATTTTGAACGCATTGCTCGGCAATTTGGTGTCTTTCAGGAATGGAAGGTTAGCGTATTTCTTGATGGGATTTCTTTTAAGTTTAGTCTGAGGTTTCTTAGATTTATGTGGCTAATAGCACCAACAAGTTATCCTTTCTCTGCATTTTGAATGGGTATTCTAGGATGTGTATTAAAATTCAATATGAACCTTCAATTCAGTGCGTGTGGATTCCATGATTGGGTCTTTGATTGACATTTACCCAACCATTTAATTGAAAATCAATATATTCAGTGGATTAATCTACAAATGCAGTCAGTACTTGTTACCTGATTCTATGGGATGTAGACACTTGGAGATTCTGCTGCACGACCTTTTGCCAACCCAAAAATTCACTTTTTGTTCTTTTATTCCTGAAATGAGCATGTTTCTATGCCCTGCATTTTCCTTGCTAGTATCAATGTTTCTGCAGTTGGACTCTCTCTCTCTCTCTCTCTCGCACAAAAGTAATGATGCTTTCTCCCATGTTCCAGGATGGTGTACCAAGGTATAAAGGTGTAGTTGTCTTCCGGTATCCACCACCAAGACGTGTTTCTAGTGGGTCCGAAATCTTTCGAGCTGCTTGGGATCAAAAGTGTGTGATGCATTGTAGCCAGGTTTTACGGCACTGGTAGATCATGGTGCCAGACATCGGCTTCCTCTTCCCTCCCCAATGCCTAGTGTAACTGGTACATTATTAAAGGAATCGATTGGGCATCACAATCAGAGCTTAAGATGCAAATGCTGGTCATCAGACAGGTTTAACCCACTGCCGCTTGCTGATGAACATGAGTGTAGAGATCAGAGGATTTCATTAGCGATTTTGATTTAGAAGGGAGAGTGAGGATTCTTCTGAACGACAGTGTCCAGTCTATATGCATTAAACAGCCGAACCAAGGGCTTCATTAAAAGAGTTTGCCATAGGTCATAGTAGCTAATTTAGCACTTGATAGCATGTAATGTTACAATTTTTATTGCTCCAAAAGGTTGTTTTCTTCTGTCTAGACCCAGAAAAAAAAAGGTGCTTTTCTTCTGTCGTACCAAGGTACATACATGCTTTTTATCGCCCTCGCGTTTTCGTTTCTCTTTCTCCCCGGTTTGGGTGGGTGGGAGCAGGAAGTACTGAATGTAAGAGAACCAAGCCGCTTTTGTCGAAACTGGGAAGTCATTTCTCTCTTTCTGTATACAAACATGTTGTACCGAACCCTGCCGAGAGGAACTTCTAGTTATAGTGCATGACTTGTGATGGTGCATTCTTTCTCTTGTTTTCCTTCTCCATAGAAAGGCTGCCAAAAATCATGACAATTAAGGTTTATTAGGAATAGTGCTGTTTTCCCTTCTCCGAATTAAGGAACTCCGGAAGCAAGCACCAACCAATTGCAGTCTGTGACGAGAGAGGCTGAGCTCCTGCCGTACAGGACTTTGGATCTTAGAGCGACTGCTCCAGCCTGATTTTTTATCTGGCTTTTTAAACGTGAGAGAAGCAGGTTAATTACTGAAATAAATAAGACTTGGTTTCTAATTGGCGCCTCGGTCTTTTGTGGAGGTATCCACCTAAGATCTTTGATATTTAATGTTGCCAGCCACCGTATATTACCGTGAGAGAGAGAGATTTTGGCATTGCTGCCATCATTGCAGTCTGATGAGTGCTGGCTGGGGTCCTCCGGCCGCGCCTTGCGGGATCATGGGCAACCCCCCCTCATCGTGTTTGCTCGAAACTTGGGAGGCCATTCGTCCAGGCTGGTGCAAGGGTTGTGCAAACTCCATCGACGCGTTGCGCCCGACGGCTCGTTGTCTGGGGTTCTGGCGTTCCCGTGACTGCAAGGTGAGGAACGCGCATTGCCTCGGAGACTATAATAACTTGCACTTTTCTCTCCTCTTCCTTCGTCCTTCAGTTCTCATTTTGAGAAACCAGTTCTTGCGTTAATCATACTAAACATCAAGTCAAGTCATTTGATTGAAAAAACGTAAAATTTCTAGCAAATAATAAGTCAAGGACATGTCATTGTAACTTAACCAAATAGTAATAACGTAAAAGATTTTGCCCATTAAATTCTGATTGCCACATGACTTTTACTTTCAAAGAAAATAATTGAAGCGTCGGAAATTCAAAATACTTTGTAGGGTTCATTTGTTTTGCAGAAAAATATTTTTTGGGAAAATATATTTATTATTTTCCGACATTTGATTTGCTTAGAAAAATGAGGTCATTGCAAATATTTTCCTATCAAAGCTTAAATTCAAAAAAATGATTTTCTTTGAAACAACTGAAAATGTTTTCCAAATATGATTAGGTATCGACGTTTAAATCCAAAATTTTATACTTTGGCACAGAGACCCCAACGTCGGTTCCCAAGTCTCGGCTGGGTTTGGTCCATCGAGCCCTCCTCTCCACAAACACAAAGGAAAATGTAAAACCCTCTCTCCAGCCCCCTCCTAACCCTGCAGCGGTGGCTCCTCTCTCTGAACAAATCGAAAAATATTTTTCAAAATATGATTAGGTATTGGCTAAGACAAGAAGTTTTGTTTCTCCATTGGGAAAGCACAACTTTGCTCTGTTTCTTCTCAACAGATGCATACACAAACGCAAGAACATTATAAGAAGAAGCTTTTTTGTTTTGTTCAAGTTGCCATGTTGGACTTTTTTATTATAACAAAAATTACGTAGGACAAATTATCAGAATTTGTTATCAGACGAATTTAAGTAATCGTTTTTCCATGAATATAACAGACACATTTTGAGGCCTTAAGAACAATTCTGTTAGTTTCTAAGGCATGCGGAACCAAGGATTTCAAAATTTTGTGGAGACCCGAATCATGAGTCATGATTACAATTGTGCGTTCATCACCAAAAAAACTTGTCTTTATGCATCAATCAACATTTTGCCTCCGTATATTTCACATTTGGGCGAGTACTGATCATGTAACCGATTTCTAAAGTACGATTTCTCAAGCCACTTCGGACGCCTAGGAAAACTTTTTGTTACGCTATTGCATCATAGTGCATTGATTGCTGGGTTAAGGTTGAGAAATGATCATATGCATGAGTACTGGATGAAATCGTCTGACCCCATGTACAATCATTTTGAACCCCATGCCATGTACTGCCGAATTCCTAGGCCAGGCAAGGGTGGGAAAATGGGCTGGGGATGGGACGGTTGATGTCCATAAAGCCGAGGATATTCCAAAATCTCGTTTCTTTCCCGCAAGTTTCACCTCAATAAAGCTAGGGCATGATGGCATGTACTTTGCGCCGTTAGATGTCCCTAGGAGATATCTCAGAACAAAGGGTACAGCATCAAAGCTTCAATTATGATCACCCTTTTCATCTAAACGTGATTTCCTTCACTTAAATGAGCAATCATACGCATGATCGCAGAACAGGCTATTGCCCAGCACGAGGAAACAGTAAATTCTACATGAACCTTGTGGGGGCCAAAAATGGAACTTCCAAATTTTCAACCTTGCTTTTCTTTTGCAGCAGAAGGAATAATTGTTAAAGAGAACAGTGGGTGGTCCAGAATGGGCATAGAATAGAATAGGCATGCTCATCCAATCCCATATCCCGATCAAAATTATTATTTCCACATCCGGTCATTCATGGTAGTTGCACAGCACCATTTATTTGTTCTTCCATACATGAATTTATGACAGATGCCGAGGATGAAGATTGACCATGACTTTACTCCAAGCTAGTGAAGTTTGTGTGCCTTATCCTATATTTTATGCAAAGTCTAACATAAATTTGTCCGAGTTATTTGATTAATCTATTAAATGTTATGGAGGGGATGATCCCCTTATTAAATTATCATCTTCATGTGAACCTAGAGCACCAACATATCAAATCATGTGTTATTAGCTGAGAATCACATGATCCGACAATCTCAATTTGAATTTGATTCACTATAGAGAAAAGAGATGATATGGTAGAGTGGGGACCCAGTGATCAACCGTTGTCTCCTTAATGCCCTTCATGCGCCAAGAGCAAACCCCTCCTCCTCCTTTGGCACAACATTCAATTCATCCGGCACGTGTAAGAACAGATAGCTTCATCAGGTACGGACGGACAAAATAAAAAAATCAGAGAAGAGAGAATGATGAGAGTGCTCCTTGATTGATGCCTTGCGTGACGGGCATGACTCTACACTCAAAAAAGGAATACACACCGGCACACAAAAAACAGCAATTTAAAGCATTTCGATGGTGGTTGGTCGTGGGCGTGCCTACCTGCCTCGGAGCCACTTTGGTTTTTATGTCCCGAATTTGCGCCAATGGAGCTCATTTCGCTGTTTGAGAAGACGGTTTTGTCCCCTTCCATTTGCACTGCATTAAGCAAGGTTGCTTTATTACTTATTTCATTAGGAACTGCATATATTTTGGTACATCATATACATTCATGCATTTACGATTCATGTAATAGTATCCTGAAAGGTGTTCTATTTGCTCATATCTCTCGTTTAATAGTGGATAAAGCAAATCTTATTTCTCCTTTCCCTTGTGATGGACCCGGAAGAGGGGGGACATGTCAAGTATCCATTTGGGATTATGTCTTCTTAGGCCTATTCTAGATGTAAATGTAATTTCGGTCGTCATATTTCATTTCGGTTGGAAAATGCAGTCAGATGTTTGGGGTAATATAAGTGATCGAGGAGTAGGCACTAAAGTGAATGCTGCATCAAAGTTATGATACTTCTAATTTTTATTTTTCCTTATTTTTGATTAGCAAAGTATGTTGAAGTTGCGGTTATAAGTTCCATCCCATGATCCCTCAAAGGTCGATCAACATGGTACTTTACTGCACACAAAATGATTTTGACCGTTATAAAATGTCAAATAATGCATTTATTTAAGCAATGCATTTCACATATTGACCATATGACGGGTCTTATAAGGCATGATTTGGAATTTTTCAATTGCATTGGGTGGCCAATGTTTATAATGATTTTATTAACCCGGCAAGGAATCTTTTCGAGAATTGTGCTCCAACTTGAATTCAATTTTAACCAAAAGGGTTTTAAATTGGTCGAGGTCCAATAAGTGGACCCATATAATATGGTTGGTGAAGATATAGAAAATCTTGTGTTCCGGTATCCACCGCCAAGATGCGTGTTTCTAGTGGGTCCGAAATCTTTCGAGCTGCTTGGGATCGAAGGCGTTTGATGCGTTGAGGTCAGGTTTCATGGCACTGGTAAATCATGGTGCCAAACTTCGGCTTCCTCTTCCCTCCCAGAGGCCTAGTGTAACTGATACATTATTGAAGGAATTGATTGGGCATCACAATCAAAGCTTAAGATGCAGATGCAGGTCATCAGACAGGTTTGACCCACTACTGCTTGCTGATGAACGTAAGTGTAGAGTTTGGAGGATTCCATTAGTGATTTTGATTTAGAAGGGAGAGTGAGGATTCTTCTGAACGACAGTGTCCAATCTATACGCATTAAACGGCCTAACCAAGGGCTTCATTAAGAGAGTTTGCCATAGGCCATACTAACTACTTTAGCACTTGATGGCATGTAAGGGAGAAGTGTATTATCAATGCCTTGACTTGTACCACAACTTTTCGTCGGCATACTTAAGTACCAAAATTAGAAAAAAAACATTTAAGGGCTTTTGCTAAGATATTCTAATCAGAATTAACACGTGGCTTTTTTAATTAAATTTTTTAACAGTCGTAGTACTTAAGTTGTTTAACCCACTTGTCGCGGATTACATAAGTACCAAATTTTTTGAAAAAAAAAATCACTTAAGTGTCAAATTTTTTGGAAAACCATTTTTTCATTATTAATTTTTTTGAAAAATGATTTTTTTTTTTTTTTCAGTATAAATTAGAAATTGACCTAAAAGCGAAAAAAAAAGAATCTTCTGTATAAATTCCCCGTTACTTTACTGCCCATTGAGATTTTCCCGATGTGCCTCTTCAACTTTTCCTTTTAAAATTGCTTTCTACCGAACTAGCTGAGAAGATAAAATTGAAGTCCACTGTGTCAGCCACTAAAGCGAGGACTTTCGTCCCTGGGGTTGCCCCGTCGACTTGATGTCGTTAAGGACTGTTGTTTTGTCCAGATGCTCAGCATTCATGGATGCGCTGGAAAGTGCCCGACGCATGATTTTTGGGTGGGGTGTCACTGAAAGCCCCGTCCCATTCTATGACCTGCTCCACTCATAATTTGGCATTGCAAATTTAGGTTTCGTGATTTCCGTTGATTAGGAAAAAAAATAAAATCTATTTCCAGCTATTAGAAAAGATTTAGTAAAAATATGATTCCTGTTTCAAAAGTGTAAAAATTTATTCTTGAAATAAAAAACGAAATTACATTATCCAATGGATTTCTTTTTCAAAAATATTTCTGAAACATAAAAATAGATATTTTGTGGTTGGCAATGGTTTAAGTTTTTTTTTTTTTTTTTTTTGATTGCAATTACAAGGGTTGCCCATCAACAGTCCCGTGACGAGCCGCGCGTCGCGTCACGTCCTGCAAGGTCCCCCGGGGCGGGTCCGGATAAAACGCGACGGTCGTTTCCCGTCCGGATCTGGTCTCGCGTCCACGGATCAGGCGAACCGCGGCTAGTCCGTGGCCGTGAGCCTTGATGGCGAGCTCGAGATTTCGGCCATGGACAGCCAGATCTCAAGATCTGGAGAACGACGAGACGAGATGGAGAGAAACCAGAGGAAGCCGGCCATACTTGGACGCGGCAGGTGGTCAGCTTGGCCACGGCGCTGGCGACGGGGGAGGAGCGGAGGTCGGTCGGGCGGCCCCCGGCCGTGGACGGAGGAGGAGGAAGGAGAAGAAGAGAGAAGATTTTTAAATTATTTACCCAGAATCCACGCGCTGCGCTGACATTGCGACATGTGTCCAAATATTTTAAGTGAAAAAAAAACGCACGCCACAAGCTTGTGATTTCGCTGTGTGAAAAGCACGAGATATTTTCCCGGGGACAGCGAGAAAAAGGGCAAAAAAGAGCGGATTGGTGGAGAGAGAAACCTTCGGTGTTTCACGAAGGGAAACGAATGCATGAACATATCTTCCACCACGTACTGAAACTCCACCTTGGATAGGAACCGAGCCCCCCCCCTTCCCCTCCCCCTCGTCTCTCTCTCTCTCTCTCTCTCTCTCTCTCCCTCCTGTCCTCCAGCGAAGCCCTAGGCGAGCCGAGGAGGCACGAAGCAGCGCCGCTCAGCTTGAAAGCCGCCCTGTGATCACTCAGTGTAATCTGGGAGGTGAGATACATCCTGCTCTCTGTATGACCTGAAGGATTTGAAGTATCTGTATCTCAGCTTCAACAAATCCAAAGAATCCCAAACTTTCTTGGCTTCTCTTCGGAAACTTGAGTATCTCAACCTTTCATTAGGGTTCTATGGACCTATTTCCAATCAACTTAGTAACCTTTTCAGTTTGTGGTGCGAAGATCTAAGGTTGTGACACTCGGATCTTAGTAACTTGTGATGGTGGCCCTCTATTAAATTAGAAAATCTTCGGTGGCTTTCGATGTTTCCTAAGTTGAAGTACTTGGACCTATCTTGTTCCCCTTCCCCACTTGAAAGAATAATTAAGTCCTATCAATACGTTTGTGCTCCCTAGAAATTTTAATATTGAGGGGACCTCTCTTTATATGTAGATTTGACTAGTCTTAGATTTATAGATCTGAGTCACAACTCCATGAATTCATTTATTCTTTCTTGGTTTCAAAATTTGAACAAACTTGAACATCTTGATTTAACTTTTAATAGTCTCCAAAGCATATTCCACACTATTATGCACTCTTGAAAAACATGAGCAATTTCTGCAACCTATGAGTACTAAACTTGCATTCTAACAAATTTAGTGGGAGAATTTCGAGCATCAAAGACAGTGTTTTGATTTGTGGACAAAGTTACATGAAGATGATCGATGTTTTCAGCAACAATTTCAATGGTCAGCTACCCAATCAATTTGGGAATTTCAGAGACTTTGAATCCATTGATTTTTCTTGGAATTTGGTTTCAGAGATCCTATTCTTGCTACTGTGGGCCAGCTATCATGCCCAGCAAGCATTAACCTACTTTTCAGTCAAATAATTATTATTCATTCTTTTTTTTGTAGGGAAAAAAAGAAAAAAAAGAAGCTTTGTCTTCAAGCAGGATCTAGTAGAAAAATGGCAATCTGGACACTTTTACAACCCTGTGTGCTCCCCTTTCTCCTCCTCGCCTTCGTGCTCTCGGCGACTGTCCCCCTTTCCCTCGGCGACAGGGGCACAGCTGCAAGATATGAACCCTCTCCAAGCAGTAAGTGTCACCTACATTTATCAATTTGAAGTTTTTTCATGATATAAATCCTTTTGGAAAGGGAAAATGCCACGAAAAACCCTAAACTTTATCCCGTGTGACATATTTACCCTAAACTTTTTTTTGTGACACAAAAAACCCCAAACTTTGTCCCGTGTGACACATTTACCCTAAACTTTTTTTTGTGACACCAAAAACCCTAAACTATGCCACTTGTGACAATTATACCCTGAATTATATTACTTATGACAAATTTACCCCAAAGTTTGTTGGGTTGAAGGGCATTTTCGTCATTTTCTATTTGTTATTGAATGGAGGAAGCCGGCGCGGCGAGGATGGCCTTGCTTCTGCGCCGGAGTCGCGCGAGGCGGCCCGGGCCTCGGCGACCCTCGCCGGCGTCGGCGAGGGCGGCCCGGGCACAGGCGACCCTCGCCGGCGTCGGCAGGGCCGCCGAGCCTCGGCCGGGCGGGCGCCCTCGCCCGACTCGGGCGAGGTCGCCCTCGCCGGATCCGGCGAGGGCGACCCGGGCGGGCGGCCCTTCATCGGATCGGCGGCGAGGGCCGCCCGAGCGGATCGGCTGGGCGGCCCTCGCCCGACGCTGGCGAGGGTCGCCCAGGCCTGGGTCGCCCTCTCCCGACACTGGCGCCGGCTTCCTCCATTCAATAAAAAAAGAAAAAATAGAAAAAAATAGAAAATGACGAAAATGCCCTTCAGCCCAAAAAACTTTGGGGTAAATTTGTCATAAGTAATATAGTTTAGGGTAAAATTGTCACAAGTGGCATAGTTTAGGATTTTTGGTAGCACAAAAAAAAGTTTAGGATAAATGTGTCACACGGGGTAAAGTTTTGGGTAAATGTGTCACACATGGCAAAGTTTGGGGTTTTTGTGTCACAAAAAAAAGTTTAGGGTAAATGTGTCACACGGGGTAAAGTTCAGGATTTTTCGTGGTATTTTCTCTTTTGGAAATAAAGCAACGTGTTATATTAACTGTGTTTTTGTTCTTACCACGGATTTAGGAACGCAGTACTGTGGTGCCGACCCGTCGCAATTCCCTAAGGACAAGAAGTTAGCTTTTGTGACCGATACTCTATGGGATTCGGGGATAGCGTGCTGGAGGGAATACGATTTGCAGTGCGACGGCCCTCCATTTTGCAAAGCCGGCTCCGGCCCTGTCCGGTACTTGGTCGCTGGCTTAGCTGCTGACATCCCCGAGGGGGTTGAATTCGCCCTGCCTCCTGACTCGTTTGGGGCTATAGCCAATCCGTACGTGAATTCGTTCCCCATGGATTATAAGGAGTAAGGAAATCCCTCTCTTCTGCTTCTTTTCGTTTAGAATCCCAATTCGAATTCGAATTTTCCCGATATGACAGCAGTCGATGGGGAAAGAGGGGTGCTAGGGTTTCGACTGGTCCAACATAAGCCGAACCGCTTCACTCCCCGATGACAATATTACAGATTTTAAAATCTTTCTTCTGTGTGCGAAACGTGCAGGGTCTAAACTTTGATGATGGCTCAAGGATCGAGACAGGGGCGAGAAAGGAAATCGACATATAATAATGATGTCAAATAAATTTGGAAATTGCGTATCTGGAATGCTGGTTGGTTGTGTTACTTCTTTGTTTTCTCTGGAGTTTGTTGTTTTCGAATTTGAGAGGAAAGATCGAAGGCGACAATGGCTGTGGTTGATCTTTGCAAAGATGTTCTCTGTTTCTGGTTTTAAGTTTCGGGAAGGAGCTTCCAAAAAACCACAATTTATATCACTATCTCGAATATGTATCCGTGTGATATATTTTCTTTTTGTTAGTGAAAGAGAAACAACCTGTTTCTCTTGGATATTAATGAAATGATGCCATGCTTTTCATCTATCTTGATTTGGGTTTTAAAGATTTTTACTAGAGCTCAGTTGGCTCTCCATCTCTCTCTGTTGCTCCACCACCACCACGACAAAATTTTGATTGCTCCACGGGAAGTAGCTTGATTCATGGCTAAAATCTCTCGCTTCATGGCTGAACTTTCTGCCACGATTCTTCCTTGATTTCTCGAAACCTCGATTGCTTCATAGGAAGGAGCTTGATTGGGTTATACAAAGCCATCATATTCTTGGTGTCGTTGATTCACCTACAATCTATGAGTATTTTCGTTGTTGTGGGTATACCTTGATTTCCTTGGAAGGCTATAATGGTTCAGAGTAAAACTTTTGAGCTAATTTGCAGGGTCTCTCATATGCTTTTGGTTTTATCAAGACGTGGGTAAAAAGAGAAAAAAAAGAAAAAACAAAGGGAAATTTTAATTCCTAATATCTCTTGGTTTAGATAAGTCGACTACAGCTAAGCATACGAAAGGTTTCGAATGAAGATTTGCATGCGATCCCCATTCATTTTACGGTTTTTGAAATGAAATATTCCACGCGATATCAAATTTTTGGGGATTTGATGTTTCTCGTGCAATTTGTGTATAGCTTATTGAGTTTGGTGAATTGATACTTATCTATTACTTAAATTCACTTGAGGTTGCTCCCTTTGTTACTTGAAGAAAATTCTACCATCATATAATGAATTTTTACCATTTGGTTGCAGATGGAACGCCATTTCTCAATTTGACTGCACTTGAGTGGCTTTTTGGAGATAGAAGAAAATGTGATTTACAGTGGTATGGATCCCAATTCAGAGATTGCTGATAAGATCATTTGGAGATCTTCTACTATAGATGGGGATTCCACTGAATCGTTCAGAGCGAGGAAGCTGCTGCACGCTCTTTAGAGGCTGTGCTCTCTGTTTTTGACAGATCTAGGACTCTATCTGGACTTAAACTCAATCCATCTGAAACTGCTCTGGTATTCCTGGTGATTTGCAGCAAAGACTAATGGAAAAATGGCATATGGTTGTGATCGCTGTTGGCTGTGATGGAAGTTCTGTGATCATTAGAGTTGGTTGTAATTTCCTCTTTTTTCTATTGTCTGATCCGAATACCAACTTGGTTGCTAATGGCCAGTTGGTGTTTTCTGTTGCAATGATCCAAGTTCTAAATGAAGAGAGGTTTTTAGACCTCATTTGAAGTATATCACTGGTGAGGTTTGTTGACACCTAAATTTTGATTGGTCATTCGTAATTTAATACACAAAAATTTAGGGATTAATTTTAACCCCTAGACAAAAAAAATATTATGATTAAATTGCATAGGAGCATTTATTATTGCATTTGCATTGGATTTGTGGCAGATGGGCTTCAATTGATGGTTTTAAGTTTTAATTTAACAAGTTGGACTAGGCCTACAAACAAAAAGAATTTGGCTAGACCCGTTAAGGGGTGACGAGTTGGAATATGAGAATATTTCCGGGACTATGAGAATGTTCCCTGGAATATGAGAATGTTTCCGAGAATATTCGCATTATTCTTTCAATATTCAGGAAATGTATCGGATGAAATATTGAAAAAATATTGCACGTGGGATACAAGTGCTAAATAGACAACGTGCAAATTTGTTATCATTCTTTAAATAATATAGTCCTCTCACCTATAAAAAGGGGTCACACACACTGAAGGGACACCAAAAAAAAAAAATACAGAATAGGGAGAGGGAGCCACGAAGGAGACGCGAAAAAATAAAGAGAGGGGAGAGGGAATAAAAGAGAGAATTCGGTCAACGAAAAGAGGCAGAAGAGAAGGCTCCCTCTGACACACGCTGGAGAGGGAAAAAGAGAATAGGTCCCACCACTCTTTTTGGTAAAAAAAAAAACAGAGAATAAAAGGGGGGGGGGGGGAGAAAGACGGCTTCCACCAATTGCTCTCCACCGCCTGTAGCTTTGAACGCCGACCAAGCCGAAGCCACGAGCTGCCTGACGACGCTGCAACTCCCAGTGTCGCGCGCCTCTGCCCTTCAACGTCCCTACAGCCCCGCTCTTCTGTGGCGCTCGATTGATGCCCGCTTGTTGTCCGCTGTGGCCATCGAAGCCAAATCGTTGCTGCTCGAACGGCAACGTCGATCTGCTGTGACCTCTCACCCTCGAGGTCCTTATTGTTCGTGCTGATTCGAGGAGGCCCGCATCGTGACAACAAAAGTTGGCCGTGATTTTGCACCGAGAAAAAAACTGCAATGCTCCTTCCCATGATCAACAACGAATGCCCCTCGTGCTCTCCGCTATAAATTATTTTTGTGACTTTGCAGGATTGGGTATACGGGGGCTGCCCACCGCGAGCATCACCAATCGCCCGTCATACATTTATCACCCGCTATCCACGCTATCGTGTTTCGTCGAGGCCACCATCAAGAACTGTATGATCCACCACTTGGCAATCGTGATTCACGAGTTGTCAAATTTGGAAGCAAATATTCAAATTAGGTAAGAATTCCGATTTATACAATTTTCTCATATTTTATTGCCTAGTTCGTGGAATTGCAATCTTAATTAAATATTTGATTAATATTGTTATATTCAAAAGATCTCCTGACCCCTCGTGAACTAGGAAATTTTCCTAATTTCACAACGTGCGTATAATTGTCAGTCCGATTTCATGCTCGAAATATGACTCGCAATCGCACGGAAAAATCGTCGATCCGATCTCATACTCGAGATACGATCTGCAATTTTGTGAAAAATTGACCAATCCGATCTCATGCCCGAAATACGATTCGTCAATTTATTTCCAAAATTAAACGGACATGGATAATATCTTGCCTGATTTGTTGCCGTGCTGTTCTCGATGCCTTTGCTCGAATTGATTTTGCTTATAAAAGAAAATCCAAAAATATAATTGAGTTGGACGTGATTCTTGTTAGAATATATAGGTTATTATTTTTAATTTCGAATTTTGATTATAAAAAATAAAATAAATAAAAATTGACATGCTCATGTCGTGTAGAATTAGGTCATCTTCCATATGTCATCTAGTCATTATATGTTTAGGGTCATTTGAATGCGTGACATACTAGGATAGTTGCATTAAATATTTTCTAGCATTAGATTAAGTTATTGTCGCGTGATATATAGTTTGCATATTAGGTTGCACATTGCATGCTATTGTAGTTAGACATTTTTGTACGTCATTACATGCATTGCACGTAGTTTTAAGCCTCATTGAATAATTTAAAACCTCAAAAATGGTTGAATGAATGCATGCTAATTAGAAATCATATCTAGGATTAGTGTTGTGATTTTTAAGTTAACATTGCAGATGCTTTCGTTTCTTCAAGGTAAGTAACTTCCTCATTTTCCTTGCAATTTATTTATTGCTTTGCTTTATTGAGTGTTAGATAATGGTTGCGCACTCGCATGATCACATTACATGTTAGGTTGTAAATTAAAATCAATACAAACTGCCTGCAAATCATTTTTTTAAGTAAAAGAGAAATGTACCGAAAGGGCGTTAGAGAAATCTAACGTGATCAAGTCCCCGATCACATAGTCTCTGGTTCGTAGGAGTAAAGTAATTCTCCCTTACTTTACTTGGGTTTCTAATCAACTCACCAAAAAATAGATTAGTGGCGACTTCTAAGTAAAAATCATTTGCACACTAAAAACTTAAACCCTAAGTCGCGAATTTGTATGGGCTTGGGAGAGCCCGAGCTAAGTTTAGGCTTAGTAATCCATTAGCCAAGCCCTAGGTAGTGCACCCGAGGTGAGGTCGCGACAGCTTGGCGACTCTGCTGGGGACTTGAGTTTAAACTCTTAGTGGACTTAGGCCAATTTTCTCCTTTTTTTTAAAAGAATTTGTTTGGCAGCAAGGATACCAGGTACGTCCCTAACCATTTGAGGTGTTAAATGTTTTTGCAGATGGGAGTTATAAGGGGTGGAGTGAATGTTAACTCCTTGTCTTACAGGTTGGCATTGGGAATAATTGTTTTGAATTCAAATTATTGAAGTGCTGTTGTGAATATAAACTGTTGTGCATGCCTATGCATTCACACTACACTCTTGCACACACAACCTGCTGCAGGACCTAGGCCGCATAGGATTAATTAGGATGGTATTGAAATGGATACCACTCCGACCGCATGCCCGCGGTACGAGTCGCCCATCTCAATCTCGAAATTTCTTTCCTGGTGTCAAGAGTACCCACTTCGGTCCGTATGCCCACGACCCGGGTTGGCTCTTCGACGAAGCCGGAGTCATGAGGACCCAACTTAGTCCGCACACCCGCGGCCAGTCCGATCATCCTTGTGGCTCCATTTTGTTAAGCTTTCTAGAGTAGAAATCGAGCCACATATCATACGCATGTCTATGTGATTGCCATCAGGGTCATCAGTGAAGTAAGTCTTTTAACTCTTCGTCCTGCAATTTACTGCATATTTCTGGTTAGTTCATAGTCAATCTAGGTTAGCAGTGGACTCAATGTCATTTTCCTTTAATGGTCATAATCGCGGAATTTTTCAAAAGATGGGACATAAAGAACCAAGATTTTTTGGTGGATTTAATTCCAACTTATGTTTTCCTTTCCTCGAACATATCATGAGTCATTGCTTTCCTAAGTAATTTTTCTATGTTACTGTTTTTTCAAATTTAACTTTATAGAAAAATTGGAAAAATGGCTCAAAAGAAAGGGAAAAGTGAATTAGGGAAATTGGACTAAGTTATGGACCGACCTTGTCTGAAGTCAAATACTTATCATTTTCCATCTCTTCACAGGTGACTACAGGTCGTCAACAATCATCCATCGTCCATCAATTCAAAAAGTTGATATTCAGACTAGGTGAGTATGGATCATCAACCATCAACCGTTCATACATGGCCACGGGCAAAAATGACCGATCAAAATGAAATGTTGAATCGTGTTGTCAATGACATGAGCAAGCAAATTGCAAGCCTTGAAAGTCAAGTTGACAAGCTGCGTGCTTCTGTAGTTTCTCTCGTGAAGCAAAAGTGCCACGATGACGTGGATGCGTCATCTTCAGTGAGAAATTTCGACCCAAGGAAAAGAGCCAAAAGGACTCTTGAACCATCTTATTTTCCTGAAGAAGCTGAATTTGATGCTGCCATGGAAATGTTGGTGACGTATCTCGAAGGGAGAATATCTGACCTGGAGGGTCTGCCTCATAAGGCTCATGCAGGCGAAAAAACTAAGCACACATGATTCATGGCAGCTTGATTTCCCTACTTTATTAGGGGCATGTTCGATTGCACCCTCCCCTATGTGGGAATTTTTCCTGCCTTTTAGGATTTGTTCATTAGGATTCCATTTTGTTATCACACTTTTCATTTCAATAAATGTAATTGGATTGATCAATATCAATAAAATTACAAGTTTTGTTTTAAGGGCATAATGAGGTACACCAAACCAGCCCGGTGACGATATCCAACCGATAAAAGAAAAGGAAAATCCAAGGAAAATTCTGAGGGCTGGCTGGGCTTCATTGTGTTTCCTCACCCAAAAGAAAAATTCAAAAGAAAACTTTTTTGGAGCCATTTCCAAAATTATGCATTCCTGTTGGTCTGTTTATTTTTCTAACTCATTTGCTTCATGTTTCAGAGCATAATTTTCTTGGCTTAAGGAAAGAACATCGAAAAAAGGCACAACAAGTTGTAATGGACCCATTGACTTGATTGTTATTCAATTAGGTTGAGAGCACAACTCCATAGAGTTAATGTGGGGCATCTCTTGTTGATACTTGAGATATCTATCCCGAAAATCCAAGCAAAGTGTCCTACATTTCTCATCTCCCACAGAAAGTGAGGGGCAAGTCAAAAGATGACCATCAATCTTTGATAAAAGAGGTACATCTCATCCCCAAATATAATTAATTTAGGAATTGACAGTTTGTTCTTTTCCTTGCAGGTGACGGATCGAGGGGATGATAGATTCCGGTAATGACCCAATTGAGATAAAATCTCAATCCAAGCTGAAATGGATGTTCAATTTGCATTCTCTTGCATAGTGTCCTATTCATGCACATTCTCTTGTGCTAGAGCAAAAGCAAGAATTGAGCATTTATCGAATCAATGATCGATTTCCATTCTCAATTGATCAATTTATGTGTTCGTTCCCTTCAAATAGGGGTAATCCAAGGACACTGATTGCTGATAGAGTCCCTTTATAGGGCAATTCCTTGAATGAATGCTCAATATCATGTTTTTCATGCTTGTGAAAACATTTTTTTGAATTGTTTGTTTCGAAGTCACAAAGCTTTTCATGCTTAAAATTGTTGAGCTCTTTTGGAAAGAAAATTTGCATGGTGATTTTACTTGCTTAACTTACTAATTTCATGTGGAGATTTGTCGAGATATGCAATTCAATGAATGACATCCAATTCTTAAGAATGCTAAGTGAGATGTGTGTTAGGATGATGAAAGTCAAAACATGTCCTATACACAATCCCTTACTTATACACTTGTGAGATGTGTGCAGCAATTTCCATATCCACAAGGTAAAGAATTCTCTTGCGAAAGGTACGACAACTGAAATGATGAGGGGCAATTCATTTCTCTATCCCAAACACTGTAAGTGATCCATTGTTTAACCCCTTTGAGCCCCTTACACTTGTGGAGATTTCGTTCAAATTAGCCCTGTCAAGAACCACCCCATATCGGGGCAAACTGGAGGTAAGTTGGCATCATGTGATGAGAAAAATAGATAGAAATTCTCTTGCTCTCACTTGCATCAATATTTGGGTATCTTATTGCAGATGAACTCAAACAATAATCCAAGTGCCTTAGGATGACGAAGAGCATTTTTTTCTCTCTATCCTACACACTTATATCCATTGCATAGCCCTTTTGAGCCTACAAATTCATTTCTTTGAACCCAGTTGGTGATCGTCCCCCACACCGGGGCAAGCAAAAAGTAATCATTCAAGAAACGGCATGGTCCAGAGCGCCAACAGAATGTGAAGACCATCAGAAGTCCAAATGAAAATTTGATACATTGTAAACGATGTGTCGATGTTAAAAATAGAACTAGGGGGCATGAAAAAGCGGTGTGCCTGGTAAAAGCAAAGCCGATGCCCGTAGACATAAGAGTAAAAAGAGGGGCAAGAAAAAGCAGTGTGCCTGGTAAAAGCAAGGCCAATGCCCATAGGAGAAAATGAAAAAGAGTCGAGATGGATGACTATCAATTGTGAAAAGTTCTATCCCCAATGGAGTGGTACTCAAAGAACTCAAGTGCAAAACTTTTATAGTTAATAAAGCACATTTTGAAGACAATCATTGATGGTGAAAATGAAGACCGGCGGTAATGCCAAGATGATCACCAACTCTCACCCATCTATACACATTTTGAGCCTGATAGCCCTTTCTTTTCTCAACCCGTGAACCTAGCCTATGTTATGTCCCTTATAAAGTCTCTTCAGATTAGGGCACTTGAATTGATGTGGGTGTTCACATGTCTTAAGCATTGCTCGAAGAAGTGCAAGCAAGATTTTTTCTATCTCATTTTGCAGGGTTTTTGACTTGTAAACCCGGAGATGATCGTGGCATATTATTTCTTTCAATAGCCTTGACTCAAAAAGTCCCGTTGTTAAGCCATTGACCAAGCCCACATTAAGGTCCCTATTAAAGACCTTTTAGATTGGTAAGGTCGTACCGTTTGCAAGAATACTTGGACCCTTGTCGATATGATGATAGTGAGATGGAGTGATTCTCATAAAATAGCCCTTCTGAATGAGAGTGAGTGAAAGTCCTTTCTAACTCAAAGTCTCTCATTTAGCATTCTTAAGAAATTCATGTCATGAGTGAAAGTTGTTTTGCAAGATTCTTCTCCCTAGTGGCAATTTAGTTGTGCAAACATGGTAAAATCATTGTGCATAAACTTTGATTGAATTGATGAAAACCTCAGTAGTCTTTGAAATGTGCATTCTAGAGTAGCTCAAATTGTCTACCTTTTTTATGAATGCATATCAGTTTTTGCTCTATTTGTGTCTGATAGATAATACTTTCTTGAAGACCAAATAATGCTCGACGTTCGAGTTGCTCTCTAAAGCTTCGAAATTCGTCCAAACATTCTTGCATTTTATTTCTACTGGAAATCGACATGGTGTGCTTCCGTAGCCTAATGTCCCTCTTAATCGACACGGCGTGCCTCCATAGCCCAAAATCTCTTCATCAATCCGGCATGCTCCCGTAGCCCAGAGTTCCTCTTTATCCACCTGGTGTGCTGTTGTAGCCGAAAGTCTCCTCATCACCTTAGAGATGTTTTCTCCAAGGGTCAGAAATGTCGCCAGGTGAGTATTAAATCTCTTTGAGTACCCAAAGCAAAATTTGGTAACTCCTCCCATAAGTTAACATCTCGCTTGGATCTGAATGTTACACAATATTTTTGTCGAACATTTCATTTTGGACATGAATGTTCTCTGAGCTTTCTCATCATACCTTAGTCTGGATCTAGGTATTTCGAATCATTTTAATCCAATATTTGACTCACCTAACATTGAGCATCTATTGGCGAAGTTGTCTTAATCCAATATTCATCTCACATAACATTGAGTGTTTATTGGTTAAGTTTCATTGAACATTTCATTCTGGATATGAATGTTCTTTGATTTTTCTCGAGTTATCTTAATCCAATATTTGACTCACCTAACATTGAGCATCTATTGGTCAAAATTGTCTTATTCCAATATTCATCTCACCTAACATTGAGTGTTTATTGGTTAAGTTTCCCAATTTTTGACATTTTAGTCTGGGTCTAAATGTCTCGAATCTTTTCATCGAACATTTCATTCTGGATATGAATGTTCTTTGATTTTTCTCGTTATACCTTAGTTTTGATCTAGGTATTTCGAGACATCTTGTTCCAATGGTCGTCTCACCTAACATTGAGCGTCTGGTATTCACCATCAATGAAACCTACCAGATGCCAAGTCCAACAATAGTCACCCTCTCTGAGGCCGGAAAAGAAGTTAGTGCCTCAAAGGAAGTGACGAATCCAGAGTTTTTACAATGGAGAAGGTCAGATCGCCTTCTGCAGGGATGGATCATTGCAACGCTTTCAGAAGAAGTGCTTGCTCAAGTCATAGACTTGAAGACATCTGCTGAGGTGTGGTTAACTTTACAAAATATTTTTGCCAAGTTATCCGAGGAACGTGAAGTTTCAATTTTTCTACAAATCCAAAAATGTTATAGAGATAATTTCTCTTCTCTTCACGAATATCTTGGTGTTTTTCAAAAATATTTTAATGAGTTATCTACTATTGGATGTCCTCTAGAGGACAAGAAGAAGGGCCTCTTTGTTTTGAATGGCTTAGGTGATCAATATGATTCATTCACAACCTCCATGTTGAAGCCTCCAATGTCGGTGTTCTCTGACTTGATTTCTCAATTGCAAAGCTTTGAGAGTCGCCTCACAAATAAAAGTTCCCATGTAATTCAACACGGGACGGCTTTCTTTGGTCAAAGAAGTAATATTAAGAGCAGCAAAAAGGGAAAGCAATTCCAACATTACAACAACAATTATTTTTCTTCACATGGAAGAGGGTTTTCTCACAATGGTCCTAGAATGAAAAATTCTCGGGCTGATTTTATGCATTTGCAGGGTCACAAGCCACAATTCAATCAAAGCAAGACCGATAAACTTGTAAAAGGAACAGACAAAGTCATTTCCTGTCAAATATGTAACAAGCAAGGACATACTGCTTTAGATTGCTTTAATCGGTTTAATCAATATTTCCTCCCATTAGATGTGCCAAAGGCATTTGCTGCAGTTATTGTTGGAGATAATCAAGATTCAGAATGGTTCATTGATACTAGAGCTTCAAATCACATGATCGGAAGTGAAGGTAATATTTTCAACTTACGACCATATATTGGGAAAGATAGTATAATGGTTGGTAATAGTGATTCGCTTAAAATTTCCCATATCGGTGATACTCATATCAATTTGGGTCAAAAGAGCATTGACTTACAAGATGTTCTACTTGTTCCTTAGATGAAAAAGAATTTATTATCAGTGAGCCAATTTACAACTGACTATCTTCTGAATTTTGAGTTTTCTACCGTTGGTTTTGTGATAAAGGACAGGAAAACGGGAAATGTTATGACAATTGAAAACCATGAAGGTAATCTATATACCTTGAAGGCACCAAAAGAAGTACTATTTTCAAATCAATTCAGGAAAGCTGATGAAAGTACTTGGCATCAAAGATTGGGACATCCACAATCAACGACAATTCGTCACCTGCAAAATAAAGGCGATATTATTGTTACCGCTTGGAATAAACCTACTACAATATGTAGTAGTTGTCAAATGGGTCGAGCATCTAAACTTCTTTTTTTTGCCTTCCAAATCTAATACTACTAAGCCTTTTGAAAAGATACATTGTGATTTGTGGGGAAAAGCTCCGATAATCTCATTTCAAAGGTTTTAGTATTATGTTTGTTCTGTGGATGATTATACGCGATATACTTGGTTATTTCCATTACGGCAAAAATCCGACTTTTTTGCATGTTTTCTCAATTTTGAGAAATATTTGGAAAGACAATTTGGAGGGTATATTAAAATCTTTCAATCTGATGGAGAAGGAGAGTTCAATCGAGTGGATTTCATACTTCATTTGCAAAAGAATGACGTTATTAATCAAGTACCTTGCCCGAATACTTCGGAGTAGAATGGAGTTGCTGAGCGAAAACATAGGCACATATGTGAAATTGGCTTGACTATGCTTCATCAAAGTAGAATTCCTAAAAAAATTCTGGGTCGAAGCCTTTCAAACATCAGTTTTTCTTTTGAATCGGCTTCCTACAAGGGTGTTGGGCATTAAATCACCATATGAACTCTTATTTGGCATAAAATCAGATTATAATTCTTTGCGAATTTTTGGTTGTAGGTGCTTCCCTTATCTTAGGGACTACACCAAAAATAAGTTCGATGCTCGATCGTTGCCATGTGTTTTTCTCGGTTATAGTGATCGTCATAAGGGATATCGATGTCTTTATCCTCCAACTGGTCGAATCTATATTTCACAACATGTCGTTTTTGATGAGACTGTATTTCCCTATCTTGTACCCAACTCATTATTTCAAGATCAAAGTGATAAAGTAGGGATATCTGAATTTATAAGCTGGCCAAATCAAGACACAACCGCATCATAATCGAAATTTTCACCTTTATATTTGCAACAAAGTGCGTTTTCTGATCAATCGCAGGATGACTTATTAAATTCTGCTACTCATGATATTTCTCATGAAGATAACGTTGATGGAGGTGAATCACATGTTCATGAAAATCATGTTGAAATTGGTGACTCATGAAGTGCTCCAATTAATTCTCCATGCAATTTAGCAAATGAAGATTCCTCTATGGATGCCCTTACCGAAATTTCAGTAGCACGTTCACCCACTCCAAATCATTCAATGATTACATGAGCACGTGCTGGTATTGTGAAGCCTAATCCAAAATATGCCAATCTACATATGATGGATTCTATACTAAAGGAGCCACATAATGTACGTTCTGCTTTGAAACATTCAGGGTGGTCGACGGAAATGAAAGAGGAACTCGAGGCATTGCATCAGAATAAAACTTGGACTCTTGTCCCACGTCCTTCAAATACTAATATTGTGGGATGTAAATGAGTTTTTAAGTCTAAGTTAAAGGCTAATGGTACATTAGAAAGATTCAAAGCAAGATTGGTTGCCAAGGGATATACTCAAGTAGCAGGAGTAGATTTTCTGGAGACTTTCTCACTAGTTATTCGACCAGGAAGTATAAGACGGTCCTCACCATAGCTACTATTAAAGGTTGGCCTATCAAACAATTAGACGTGAAAAATGCCTTCTTACATGGTTTTCTATCACAGCCTGTTTATATGGAGCAACCGCCAGGTTTTGAGGACAAAAATCAGCCGTATTATGTTTGCAAATTGGAGAGAGCTGTGTATGGCCTTAAGCAAGCACCAAGAGCATGGTTTGATCGCTTTAGCTCATTCTTTTGGCATTTGGTTTCTTTTGCAGCATTGCGGATCCTTCTTTGTTTATTAGAAAATCATATGGTGGTATTTTAGCTCTACTTTTATGTGTAGATGACATGATTGTTACAGGTGATGATCCAAAATTGCTTAATGAGTTCCTCTCTACATTAAGCAATGAATTCGCAATGAAGGATATGGGTCCGTTACATTATTTTCTAGGAGTGGAGGTTAGGATATTCTCCGGGGGTCTTTATTTGTGCCAACAGCAATATGCTTTGTCAATCCTTAAATGTGCACAAATGGAGGGCTGTAAGCCAAGTTCCACACCTATGGCTGCTAGTTCTTATTCTAATATGGATGCAAGATTATTTTCGGATTCTACATTATATCGAAGTATCGTCGGAGCTCTTCAACATCTCACTATTACAAGGTCGGATATTTCATATGCAGTCAATTTTGTTTGTCAATTCATGCATCAACCTATCATGAGTCATTTTCAAATTGTAAAGCGCATTTTACGTTATGTCAAAGACACAACAGATCGAGGTATGAAAATCTTGTCCAAGTCAACATTGGACTTGAATGCCTTTTGTGATGCAGATTGGGCAGGTTGTCGCTTGACTCGACGATCAACTATTGGATTTTGTACTTTCTTAGGGAGCAATTATATATCATGGAGTGCTAAGAAGCAACGAACAGTTGCTCGATCTAGTGCTGAGGCAGAGTATCGTGCAATGGCATCGACGGCTGCAAAGATTACGTGGATATCATTCATTTTGCGAGATTTGGCTATTCATCTCTCCAATCCACCAATATTATTTTGTGATAATATTAGTGCACATTATATGTCAGTTAATCTAGTGTTCCATGCAAGAACTAAACATATTGAATTAGATTATCATTATGTGCGAGAAAAAGTGGCTCTTGGAACACTTGTGACTAAGTATGTTCCGTCTGTGCATCAAATTGCGGATCTATTTACGAAACCACTGTCTAGAAAATCATTTGGAAACTTATGTCACAAATTGGGAATTTAGGATTCTCCAACTCCCAATTTGAGGGGGAGTAAAGGTACTGATTTAACAATCAAGGAAGAAGGATCTGGAGATATCAATCAAAATCCAATCAAAATTACAAGCTGATCCTTAGAGGTGTCAGAATCAATCCGTTGATCCTTGGAGATGCCAGAATCAAGGGATTGATAACTTTTGTAATATTGTAATATCTTTATTTATTATTTTCCATTGTTATATTATTTCCATACAAAATGTACCATTTGTAATATCTATATATATAATGGAAGTCATCTCAACAATTGCACGTTGAGATCAAGAATCAAACGCTTTTGTTTTTTCACCATCGTCCAATTTCCTCCCGAAATAAAGGGGTTCGGGGGCTGTGGAATGAAGGGGGCTCTAGGCTTGTGTTTTGTGAAGTTAGGGTTTAATAAGCTGAGGTTTTGTGCAGGAGGAGTTCTTGATTAGGTGATGGGCAAGATATGCGATTAGGGCTAAGGAAAACTAGTCGGGCGGGTAAGAAAGTGCTTCGGCAATGAATCTCCAATTGCACAAAGGGGCGAATCGGGCTGGATTTAGAGGGTTTCACTGTGGAGGTGGATTAGACAAAGGAGAAGGTGGGAGGGACAATGGTGGTTCATAGCTTGGTAAGGGAATGGTAGATTATACAAAGGGGAGGAAACGGAGAAGGAGGATGTCGAACTGCCATGGGGCCTCACTACCCAGTGAGAGTTTGGAGGATTAGGGTTTACAAAGGTTGAGCTATCCACCTTGAGGGATAGAGAAGACTCACCTAGGGTGAGGAAGAGTATTAGTGTACTCTCATTTGAATTGCTCTGTTGTTCTCGTTGATTAATGATTTTGGTTTTAGCTAGTCCACATGTTCTCCTTTCGTTAGTTAACTGGGATTCGTTTTTTGTGACGATGATGTGCAAGGTCTATTTCGTGTTCTCCTTGAGCATACATTGGCTTACTAAGTTTGCACTCTTAAGTGTTCGTTTTTATGTTTGATAGAACTAAATCACCTTTTTTTAGTGTGGGATTTGCTCGTGAGTTGTGTGTGGGAGAGAGCCCGTGATGGGTTGTGTGTGTGGGATTGTGAAATTCCACGAACTCGTGTTGGGCTTGAAAAGCCATTTTGGCTTATCATATTTCTTTTTATAGGATTTTGTGAGTGAGTTTTTACTATGTAATTCTCCATTTTTTTTTTCACGTTGGTTTAGTCGGAGCGTATGTATATGTATAAGTTTAAAAAAAGTGCAAAAATTCACGGACAATTCAATTGCTCATTACATTGATTTGTCATGTTACAAAATATTTAGTATAATCGATAAAGCATGTGCTAAGAATATGCATTGTCATGATATATGTGCACTTTTCTAGTTCTTTAGAGGTTTTTCTGATTTTTTTTTAGCATTTTTCGTTTTATTTACGTAAATGTTCTTATTTTGTTGTTTTACTTTTTTAATTTGATACAAAATCTTACCTAAGTAATGCATTGGGTTAAATGGGTGGGGTTTGATTTTCGTAGATAGAGTTATTTATGGATTTGTTCTAGTATTATGAGACAGATCGGGTATGGGTTGTTAAATTTATATTGTATAATAATGAGTTAATTTGGATTGGACCATTTTTAACCTGATCCACTCATTTGACACTCATGCGAGAAAGATATCTTAGGTCCGTCATCCTCTCCTAGTGCTCTCTGTGAACAGAGCTCTAATGTGTAAACATGGCGCCCCTCCTTTCCAACAGTTCCCCGAGCGGTTACGGACAAGCCCAATTTTCTTTCGTCACCAACAACCAAGTCCGATTTTAGAAGGGTTCTCGATTTATTTCGCTCCCATCTTCCTTCGCACCCGTGCTGTCACTTAAGTTACGCTTGGATGATGGTGAGGGAGCCAGGTAGACAGAAGAGTTGAAGCCGAGCCCTTTTTCTTTAAACCCTATGGGCCGATGCCATTTTTTATGCCTGGGCCCATGTCAGTAGGGCCCATTGTTTGATGGACTATTAGGCCGATGCTTTTAGGACTTGGACGGGCCGAAAATGATGGGTTTGGTATTATTAAACCGAGCCCAATTGTACTCAAAATTGTCTGGTCTTGCGAATGGGCTTCTTGTGCCAAAGCCTTTTTATTGGCCTTTTATTGCTAATTTCTCTTCTTTTCTGGTTTTTATTTCTTAAATACATACTTGATTTTGTCAGAAAAAAATTCAGGTGTCGACAATTTGGATCATAAGATTGGTCCCCTAGCATCTGCCCTCCGCTGACACTACCTAGAAGTTAAAAAGAGACAAAAAAGATCACCATCCCCAATCCAACATTGTTGCCAGTCTAAGGCAACGAAAGTGATGATTGTTTTTTGGTCCAACTTCAATGCTAGCGCCTTGAGCACATCGGTCCTATCGATACCACTATGCCTCTCAAATATGATTTCTCCCTTTGCTTCGTATATTCTTATTGTCATGTCGTTTACTTCTTTCTAGCTGCATTTGCAGAATGTGGGCTTTCTCCTCAAATACTTCCATTGACTTTTCATATTTCCAATTCTATTTTCCAACACTTTCTGCTCATTGATCAATCCACCAATCAATTCCTCCTAATGAATTTAGGGCTTAGGATCAATCCATTTGAAAAAACCGTATTCATCAACCTGTCCAATACAAGTAGGCAATTCAAATTCTGGCACGAAACAATGCACAACAGTAACACAGAACCGGACAATGTGATTGGTGAATGGAATGGTGTGAACTTGTAATCACTCCCCTAATATATGGTGTAAAATCGGTAGCTTTGTGAACTCGTAGCTAGTTTGACTAACTAAAAAGAAAGCCGAGACAAAGATATATGCTCCTTCACAACTTGGGTCTCAATCTATAATCTTCTTGCCCAGGCATCCCAAAGTATGCAGCACAAAAAAAATGCAATCAGCAAAATGATTACGGCAATCAAACCGAAGAAGCACATTAAATCCTAGTATGATGGCCATTGCACCAAGTTCATACAAGTATCCCGGTCCCAGGTTTTATTCAACTACTACATTTGCATTGAAGTTATGAAATACTGTCGGTTTATAATCCTGATTAAATTACAGACATCGAGCAAGATTTAGATGCATCAAAGATATGGGAAAAGTAAAAAGATGACAAAATTAAATAATGTAAAACACAATCCATCTCTTCCGATGAGCATGCAAAATAAAAGAAGCACAACATGTAAAGAAAAGATAACGCAATTTCGACGGGTTATAAAATACTAGCCATGTAGCAAAAACTCTTACACAGGAATTTTGACGAGCCAAAAAGGCCGCAACTCTTGTAGGTGCATAAACCCAGAATCAGAAAAACACCAGACGGTACAAACAACCCCAGATTTGGAACAATATGAACTCGTAATCACTTGCCTAAGTCGAATCAAAGCTCAATTTGTATAAACATTGGTCAACAATCAAGGACTTGGTGAGGACCAGAGAGATAAACACGAACGAAGAACCCTAAGATTTCACCCAAATCGGCTTTAGCAACCAAGAGACAGAGCAAAATGGCACCACCATGGTCCAAATAAGGCATAACGTCTTTCATTATTACCTAAATCACGTGGACGCCATATCAATTTCACTTACCTTTGTAGTCCGTATATGCAGTCTAATGGCGGTATTTGACAAAATTGGATTATAGGTATAAGGAGTTTTTTATGAGATAAAATAAAGTTTTGGATAAATATGTGAGGGTATAATTTGGATTTCTTTTTCCTTTTGACTCTAATTATGAAGTTTTCATCATTGAAGTTTACTATGTTGGAGGTGTGCATGAGCACATCATTAAGATGAGGGATATTGTGGCTCGGCTAAGGACCCTTGAGGTTGAGATATATGAAATGTGTACTACATTCCGAACTGTTCCGCAATAGTTTGCACCTTTCGAGATCTCTTATGATACACAAAAGAATGAATGGCCAATAAAAAAACTCATGACCATGTGTGTTTAAGAGGAAGAATGCTACTTATGGAAACGAAAGTATAAGAAGCAAGGCAACTAAAAGGGTAACGGTAAAATATCCCCAAATTGACATTAAGAAGGAATCCAAATGCTTCATCTGTAAAATGAATGAAAGTTTGTGTCAAATTTAAGGCTTGGTTCGAGAAAAAAAAAGTAATCCAATCTCATGTATTTGTTATGGAAAACTACTATTTTTGCTTTGGGTTATATACTAATCTTTTTTTTAAGGTTAAGTAACCAAACTGAATTTTAGTTTACTAACTCTTATTTAAGCGAGTTACCAATATTTGTATGATTGTTTGGAAATTTACAAATTATTAATATTATACCAATATTTTATTTTTGGAGCATACCGATGTAATAAATTTATTAACTCTTGTGGAAAATTACCAACTCTTATTTAAATCCTTTTGCCAATGTTATCATGCTATCTGAAATACCCAACCTTTCCAATACTTACGCACTTATTTTGTCAAAGTTGCCAAGATGTTATATTTACTAATTCTTATAGGGAATTACCAAATTTTGTCTGAGTCACTCTTAATGATTATTTATTAATGTGGATAATAAATAAATTAACTTAACTATGATGCATAACAAATGAAAATTACACGAGGGCCAAGATTACAGGGATCTTGACCGCTCACAGCAAGCAGGATGGAGCGAGTTAGTACGAGACAGGCAGTACTGCCATCCCTAAGCGTGACAACTAAAGCTTTCGCGAATGGTTATGAGTGAATATTGTTTATTATTCGGTTCAGGCTATTAAGTCTGATTGTTGCTTATAGTTACATTTCTTTTGCATAAAAGGAAGAAAATAACCTGAGATGAGGTCATATGGACGCCTCTTATTGAAATTCTTTGCTGGACTTTATTGCTCAGTGATAGATTATTGGATATGTGGCGTGTGACAACGAAAGCTTTCGTGAATGGTTATGAGTGAATTTTGTTTATTATTCGGTTCAGGCTATAAGTCTGATTGTTGCTTATAGGTTACGTTTCTTTTGCATAAAAGGAAGAATGGATACCCTGAGATGAGGCCATATGAACGCCTCTTATTGAAATTCTTCGCTGGAGTTTTAGATTGCTTAGTCATAGATTATTGGACATGTGGCGCATGACTAGTCAAAGGGCATTGAGTCCACCGCCAAAGAGATTTTGTCCTACAAATCTGAGTAGTGATCAATTTTGTGTCCTAGAATTTGGGAAAGACCGAGATTTGGAAACCAAGAAAAATAAATAAATAAATAAAGAAGAAGAAGAAGGGGAAAACCTGGGAGGGAGAGGACGTAGTTTTCATGTTCGTCTAACTCGAGCTAATCCCAAGTGAGGGGTACTTATCTTTTCTTGAATTTGTAGATTAATATCTTGAAAGTGATAAGAATTCGATATATTATAAATTAAGAAATAGCATGTTTATCACACAAAATCTGAATTGGACAAATACTACTTTTCGGTTATTTGTGAATGGTTAAAGAATGTTTTAGGGAATGTGTTGCAAAAAATTATATAGACTTATTTGTGAACTTGGTTTTTAAATGAATTTTAAAATAGTGTGAGATATGCCTTACTAAATGTATACTGTTTAAGGAATTAATTTGTGAAAGATTATACATTTTGGTTTGAAATTGATTTTAGATATGATTCATGCACTATCAGAGGATGGGTTAGTGTTTAATGCTTAGTGTTGCTGTGTTCTACACCTGTTGAGGGGTTTGTGGGAATTCATGCTACACTTACAATATCCTTATAAGCCGAGCCACCAGCAATATATATGTGGACATAGCCAATGTGAGCATCTTGGTTGCCTCTTTGATGAGGTGTTAAATGTGATCATAGTTGAATATTGGATTGACTAATGGAATGGACTATTAATGTATGATTTGATAAGATTGATCAATGGACTAGAGAATTATTGTTTACTTTAATTTTGATGATAAAATGAATACTTCTAGTATGAACAAGGCTATGTTAAAATGATATGACTCATTTTGATCTCATATATATATTATCTACTTGATTTTGAATAAATGAGTTATGGAACCATTTTATAAATATGTTATAATAAATGCTTGATTGGCTTACACTAAGCTATGGTTGCTCATACTACTCATCTTAAATATTTTTCAGGTTTTTCAGCTAGCAGCAGCTAGAATGAGAGCGTTATCAGTGGAGAAATTTTAGTAATCGTTCTTATGGATATGCATTGAGATGGTGTACATGTCTGATGATGTTGTTGGGTTTAGTTGAGTTTAAATATATATTCTGTTTGGTGGACTTTAGAACTCTGATTTATAGCCAACTCATTGTTTTATCATATATGTATAATGAATATGTATTTGAGACTGCGTTTTTTGAATAGGAGAAAGGCTTTGTCATATCCTATGAAGTTGGGGTGACGCACTAAGAAAGTGTACCTTAAGCAACAAAAAGCGCAAAGGGTAAAACGAAAGAGAGGGAGAAACTCAAAAGGTGAGGGAGAATTGCCAAAAAAGTCCTAAACTTATTGAAGTTGTGCCAATTCAATCCTAAACCTTTTTTTTTGACCAATTCAGTCCTAAACCTTTTGCGATTGTGCCAATTTAGTCCATCCGACCAAATTTGGCCGGCCGGAGCTAACGTGGACGCCGGCCGGCGCCGGCGACAATATTTTAATAATTTTTTATTATTTTTCGATTTTTTTTAATTTTCTGAATTTTTTTATTATTTTTTTAATTTTTCTATTTTTTTTCCTTTTTTTTTCTCTTGCCCCTCCCCCCCGCCGGCGCGGTGGCCGGCCAGCTCCGACGAGGCTTGCCGACCACCGCGTGAGGGCCGCGGCCCTCGCCGCGGCCGAGAGGGTCGCGGCCCCGTCGACCGGCCACCCTCGGCCGGTGGCCTCGCCCGGTCCGTGCGAGGCCGCCGGTGAGGGTCGCGGCCCCTGCGGCCTCGCCCGGACCGGGCGAGGCCCGGGGGCCACGGCGAGGCGGGCGAGGGAGAAGCCACCTCGCCCAAGTGCGGCGAGGCCGTCGAGGGCTGCAACCCTCGCCGGCGGCCTCGCCCGCACCAAGGCGAGGCCGCCGGGGCCGCGACCCTCGCCGGCGACCTCGCCCGGACCGGGCGAGGCACGGGGGCGCGGCCTCCCTAGATCCGGGCGAAGCCGCCTCACCCAGTGCCGGGCAAGGCCACCGGGGGCCACGACCCTTGCCGGCGGCCTTGCACGGACCAAGGCGAGGCACAGGGGGCCACGGCCTCGCCCAAATCTGGGCGAAGCCGCCGGGGGCTGCGACCCTCGTCGGCGACCTCGCACGGACCGGGGCGAGGTCGCCGGCGAGGGTGGCCGGTTTGACGGGGGCCGCGACCCTCGGCGGCCGCCGGCGAGGGCCGCGACCCTCGCGCGGTGGCCGCGAGCCTCGTCGGAGCTAGCTGGCCACTTGCCGCCGGCGGGGGAGGGGCAAGAGAAAAAAAAAGGAAATAAAAACAGAAAAATTAAAAAAATAATAAAAAAATCGAAAAATAATAAAATATTATTAAAATATTATCGCCGGCGCCGCCAGCGTCCACGTCAGCCGGCCAGCCAAATTTGGCCGGATGGACTAAATTGGCACAATCGCAAAAGGTTTAGGACTCGAATCGGTCAAAAAAGGTTTAGGACTGAGTGCACAACTCCAATAGGTTTGGACTTTTTTGGCAATTCTCCCCAAAAGGTGAAGGTGATGGTCTTACCATATTTGATAACATTTGAATATTGTAATTTGGAATTACTATAACCATTGGGGGAGGGAAAAGTGAAGAGTTTGAATCCCTATTTTCTCGAAGAGGCTAGGGGTGGGGACATTTAGTTTTAGGTATGAGTTTTGACTCCTAAACTCTATAAAGATGTAGGAAAAAAATTTAAAAGTAAGTTGAGAGTTAGAGGAAAACAAACAATTTTTTTTTTGGGAATTACTACATTTATAAATGGATAAATAATCATAAAAAAGCACATACCAATTGAAGTTTTCTTTTTCAAAATGGTTATCAAATTCTGAACTATATGAATGGCGTATCTACATAGGATTTTGCTAGCATAATAATTTCTGGGCTATCGAGAGAATAATAATTTGCTGTGAACTATAAATTCTTGAAGAAGTAGACCATAGAATGATTTATAATTATTTGTTATTTATTTTTTTGTAATCTAAAATAAATTTCTATTCTCATAGTACATTAAAAATTGTTACTAAATCATTTCTCATCTACATATTACTATTTTTATTCATTACCCACATCTCCCAATGTTATTAAAAGCATATGATTAGGTTCGTTTTTATGCTTATTCCCTTTCGGTCCAAGTGAACAAACTTCATTAAAAAAGGAATCAAGATTAGGGGTGTGCATGGTCCGGGTGGGCGGTTCTCACCCTAGAACCGGGAACCGCCCGCTAAGGACCGGTTCCAAAAATTTGGATCCGGGAACCACCCGTTGGTTCCATGGATCCACCCGAAAATCGGATCACAGGTCCGGTCCGGTTCCTGGGTGGATCCATGAAACCGGTCTCATTAGCGATTACGCCTACTCAATATACATTAATGAACCGGTTTCTTGACTTTTGTTGTACTCTTCAAGACTTCGACAATAAGAATTGCAAGGGCTATTCGGCAAATAGGAAATTAGGGCTCCAAATAGAACAATAAGAATTCTAAACATGGGGCTTCAAAATTTTAATTTTTTTTCAACCAAAAAAAATATATATTTTTATAATAAAAATTAATATATATTATTATTATAATACCGGTTCGGTCCGGGTGGGCGGGCGGGCGGATCCGCCCATGGAACCGGAACCGGACCGGTACCCACCGGTTCCAATAAATTGGAACCGGGAACCGGACCGGTCCGGTCCGGTTCCGGGCGGTCCGGGTGGATCCCGGTTCTTTTGCACACCCCTAATCAAGATCTCATTACATTAATTCCGTTGTCTTTATCCCTAGCAACCAAACAATCTTAAAAATTCCAAGTCTGGAACCTATCTACCACCCCAAAATTGATCAGTTTATACGACTTTGAATCCATTTTTGCTCATCAAATCCCTTTTGCATATAGGAGCTAGTAGCATTATACTCCCTCAAAACCTAGGTTACATGTCATATAGGTCATCTATGCATTCAATAGAGATTAGGGATCGATTTCGCTGATAATGGCACAATCCAACCCCAAATAAAAATTGTTACCTTTTCATTACTCTAAATTCATTTTTCTTGCCGGGTCTCTTTGGTATTTTTAGACTAGGGACATCTTAGTTTAGAGATCTCGAGAGTGGCTACCAAAATTTTGACTGACGGAGGCTCAAAAGTCAGTTAATGCCAACAATCCGATTCGACCTTTACGATGAAGCCCAATTTTTTTTTGTCAAATTGGAGCCCATTAAACTTAATTTCTTGGCTCGTCAAGCTTTTGAGCTTAAAGTAAGATGAAACGACGACCAAGGCAAGCTCGAGCCCGAAAGGCCCGGCCTGGCATGCTAGTCTAGCGGCCCCTCCGATCTTCTTGGTCCTTCTAGACCCTTCTATTTGATCAATTTCCTTTTGGGAAAATAACACAAATAATTATTGTACTATAACCCAATGTGCAATTTGGTCCTTATACTTTTAATTTGTTCAATATAATTCTTAAATTTTAGCCAAATATGTAATATGGTCCATAAAATTTTAATTTATTCAATATAATTTCTGAACTTTTGGTACATGTTCAATACAGTCCCTGAATTGTATGAAAACATTTAATATAGTCCCTTAACATTTTCATACAGTTTAGGGAGTATATTGAATAAATTAAAAGCGCATGATCACATTGTACATTGGACTAAAGTTCAGGGATTATATTAAATAAATTTAAAATTCATGGGTCAAACTACACGTTGCATCAAAGTTCAAGAATTATTTGTGTCATTATCTCATTTTTTTTACTTTTTACATTTTCCATTTTGTCTTCAGCTTCGAACTTCTCTTGTAGTTTTCTCTATTTTGTTCTTTTCCGCACCCTCTCTTCGTGCGACACCTACACTATCCTCTCTCTCCCTCCTCCCTTTGGGAGACACCTGCCCTCTCCTCTCTCTCTCCCCTCCTACAGCCGGAAATCCCCCTTCTCCTCGCCGCTGGAGCCAACATGAGCTAGAGATAAAGTCACGAGTTCTCTCTCTATTTTTGGGCTTTTCTTTTGGAATAAATACAGTCCAAGTGTCAAAACTTAGCACGAGAGGACACTTAAGTCCAAAAGCCTACAAAAAGACACTTAAGTCTTAAACTTTTCTTGAAAATTGGATCACTTGCGAAAGCTGCCGGAAATTCGACGTAACTTATTTTAATAATATAAATTGCTCCCATGGCTCATCGGAAACGAGTCGGCGAAAACTCAGCCCAAAACGATGTCGTTTTGCGTTGACGTGGCATTTTAAAAATGTATTAATTAAATAATATCAAATAATTAAAAAATATATTATTATAAAATTGATTAATTAATTTTAAAAAAAAAAAAAAAAAAAGAGGAGGAAGGGGAAGATCCGGGCGAGGGCCGTGCGGCCCTCGCCGCCACCGCCCCCACCATCGCCCGGAAGGGCCGGCGACATGACCCTCCCCCAGTTTGGGCGAGGGCCTCGGCGGGTCGTCGGCCACCGGCCAAGGCCCGGCGACCCCGGCCGACCCTTGCCCACCGTCATTGGCCCTTCCCGGCAATGGTGGGGCGGCAACGGCAACGGCGACGAGGGCTCCCGAACCCTCCCCTCCCCTTCCCTTTTTTTTTTTTTTTTTTTTTATAAATAAAATCGATTTTTAATTTTTTTTTTCTAGGCCGACTTGAACAATTTTTTTCTTAAAATTGCCACAAGAATTTTTTATTTTGAAAAAAATGCTCCATCAACAAATAAAATCGTCGGAAAATGGACACATGGCAATTTGGCCAGATTTTTTCGCCATTGGCACTTAACTGATCATTTTTACTTCGATTTTGGCACTTAAGTGTACATTTCTGAACTTTTGGCACTTAAGTATCCCCCTTACCAAGTTTTGGCACTTCAGAGTCCGTACGTCCTTTTCTTCCCTTGGCCACTTTCCGTCTCCAGCCATCGCCCTCTAAAGCTACCCATTTCCGTCTCTGATCTCCTTCTCCAACTTACCATCTCCATTCGGCCAAGCTAATCTAACTCACTCTCTCCTTGATTGGTTATGGACGGTCTCTCTCTCTCTTTTCGGTTTCTGGATTTCTTCATTCGGCCAGCGAGATATTTAGAGAGTGATCAGGATTCTCCATCAAGGAAGCTCTCGTTCATCTTCACATCTTCCTCTCCATTCGGATATATCATCACGGAAGCTCCTCTCCACTTTCAAATTTTTTCCTCTCAAGCTCACACTATCTTCTTCCCCTTTCCCGAACCATCACCACCTAGCTGGACTCCCTCTCTTCCTTCTCTGATTCGACCGAGCTTCATTATGGGGCTAGCTATATTTGGCTTAGAAAATACAAAAAGCAAAAATGACGGAGGATCGTTGTTGATCTCTCGCTCCTGAATAGGGTGTCAAATAGGTGGGTCGGGTCGAAAATGGTCCGACCCATATCGATCAATTTAATCCATTTTTGACCCATTTTCATATAATGTAAATTTGATGATCCATACTTGACCCAATCCATATCCGACTCGACTTATATTACTAAAACACAACAATAGTTAACTCAATTTAGGAAAATTGTGACATTCTGAATTTCGACCTATTTTGGGATATATGAAATGGTTATTTCATCAATGCACTGTTAGTTACGTTTACTCTAAACCAGTCCCTCATGAGTTAACTAACTATTCGGAAAGGCAATTAAGGACCGATACACATACGACTAATGAATTCAATCAAGGATGGGCCGCTCGATCATACCACGTTGTTGCAGGCCAATTAGCGAACAGAAATAAATCGATTCGACGAGAATACGAGGTCGGATTGCAGGTAATTCCGCACAGCTTCGATATTAACTGCGAATGATGTTAAATCAATTTCTTGTTGGCTCTATACTCAGGGTGAGCAATCAATCCCTCATGATTACATGACAATAAATGATCGCCCTGATTTAAATAGGCATAATCGTGGATTGAAAAGCTATCAACCACGGGTCAAACACGTGGAAATCCTTAAAGGCTGCCCGAAAGTTAAGTCGTATTAAAGTCGCGATTGGTTGAATTTAATCATGAAATTCAATCAGATTTCGAGTATCGAACTTTCAAAGATGTCGAGACTAAAATATTGGACAATGCCTCATTAATTCCCAAATTTATCGATAGGCCTGGAAATTGCCCAAAGTTGATTAACAACCAAGATTAGAGCCGGATATTTGGAAATTTGCATTTCAAGAATAAAAAAATCAAGATGCTCCTTTCTAGAAGTTTGTTCGAAAATTTTTTGAGTTTATCTCTTTCCCCTTTCTTTTCCTCACGTTTTTCCCTCTTTCTTTTTGCACGTTCACCCCACCCCCCGGCCTCCCACTTGCCCCCATCTTTTCTCTCTCCCCCTCGGCTTGTCTTCTCTTCTCTCTTTACCTCTCCACCCACTCTTCTGACAGCCCATGTGCACCCGTGAGAAAATATTGGGTACCACTCGAATTCCAACGTGTCAAAATCCGACCCACTCACCAAACGATACGTGTCGTCCGGGCCCACGTTGGTATTCAGCCCTTATACCACTATTCGCGGGTGGTTTTCTGATCAGAAGGGTGGTTTCCAGCGATTTGCTTCTCCCTTCGAACAGTACCAGTCAAGTCAGCTGCAGTCTAGTCAAATCAATTGGGCAACTGCCCCTGCGTCTCTCTCCCTCCTCTGAGTTAATTTCAAATTAAAGGGAGAGAGGGAGAGTTTTTTTTATGCTGTTCTTCTCCGTCGACTCTCCCCTTCCCCGCCCGACTTCATTCTCCAACCGACGACAGACCTAGCCGTTTGACGAACCCCGCCGCCGTTGGTGCCTAGTCCACCCCACGACCAAACTACGCCAAACGACGTCGTCTTCGAACCCGTCTCTCTCGACTCGCTCTGTCTCGCACTCTCCGCCACCACCCGACTTCTGACGGATCCCGCCGCCGTTGGTGCCGCATCCGCCTGGTCCGCCCCACGACCAAACGATGCCAAACGACCCGTGAATCTTCGAACCCGTCTCTCTCGACTCGCTTTGTCTCGCATTCTCCGCCACTGTCCAACTTCGCAATTCCGCCTCCGCCTCCGCCAAGTACCGACTTTCTTTGCATTTACTTTAACATTGTGCAATTTTTTCCGTCCATTCTAATTTTAGGGTTTTGATGATTTATAGAATTCGTTGGACGAGTCCTTCGAGGAACGAAACCACGCCCAACGTTGCTGCGCATTCTCTCCGTCGTCTCTCTCGACTCGCTCTGTCTTGCCCTCTCAGCCATTGCCTGCCAAACGACCGTGCTAGCTCACGGCAGTGTGATCAGTTGTAAAGAACAAGGAAAATTGAATCTGTTCTATATGTGTGATCAGCAACCATTTTTTGCATCTTTTTCAAACGACCGTGCTAGCTCACGGCAATGTGATCGGTTGCAGAGACCTTCACGTTCCAGGCGGAGATAAACCAGCTTCTGAGCTTGATCATCAACACCTTCTATAGCAACAAGGAGATCTTCCTCCGCGAGCTCATCAGCAACTCCTCTGATGTACGTCGCCTCTCTTTCTCTTTCGTTGAACTATTAGCTTGCGTGTTCCTCGCTGTACTGTCCGCACAATGAACTTGAGGGAACTAGAATGTTGTCTGTTATAGCCGTGTGGAGAGGAATCGAAATTTGCGTCTCCCCAGAAATGGGCAGCGTTACTTGGTGAGCGATGGCATCAGTGCAACATGCGCTGTTCAATGGCTTGTCTGTTTGGTGTGCCTATATAGCGTGGTTTTGTTTCGGCACTAGTAAAATGGTTTGCAGACTTAAGATGATCTCTACGTTGCTTTTAGTCAGAGCAGTTGCGATTCTGGATTTGTGTTTGCTTGAATTAGACGTTCGATGTCTCATGAAGACTAAGAGCATCATCCATAGTAATTGAGTGGCTCTGCCCTCAGCACTGTCGAAAAATGATTGTGATCAAAATGCTATATTGTGACGCCGGGGATGATATACTGATTGTGCTCTGCGTTGGGATTGTGTCCTTTAGGCCTTGGACAAGATTAGATACCAAAGCCTCACGGATAAGAGCAAGCTCAATGCGCAGCCTGAGCTGTTTATTAGGCTGTTACCAGACAAGGCCAACAAGACCCTTTCGATCATTGACAGTGGCATCGGCATGACTAAAGCAGGTAATGCAATTAGTTTACTGAGATTAATAAAGCTTCTTTTTTGCATCTTTTGGCTCCGTTCCCATGCAACAGCAGTAGTTGTTACGTTCAGTTCATGAGTTTTGAGACTATCAATAGATATTAACATTTAAGATGAATTGGACAGATCTTGTGAACAACTTGGGTACGATTACAAGGTCGGGAACCAAAGAATTCATGGAGGCATTGCAGGCTGGAGCTGATGTGAGCATGATCGGCCAATTTGGTGTCGGTTTCTATTCTGCCTACTTTGTGGCTGAGAAAGTCATCGTGACTACTAAGCACAATGACGATGACCAGTATATCTGGGAGTCCCAGGCTGGTGGTTCCTTCACTGTCACGAGAGATGTGAGTGGGGAGCAACTGGGCAGAGGGACCAAGATCACCCTCTTCCTTAAGGAGGACTAGGTGAGTTCCCTTGGGTTTGCTTTTATGGATTGGTAGAGGAAATTTGCTATTGTTTTATGATACATGGTGCTAACATCGTCACGTCTCTCTTTTCCTCAGCTGGAGTACCTGGAAGAAAGAAGGATTAAGGACCTTGTGAAGAAGCACTCCGAATTCATTAGCTACCCCATCTATCTATGGACTGAGAAGACAACTGAGAAAGAGATCAGTGATGATGAAGACGATGAGCCCAAGAAGGAAGAGGAAGGAGATGTTGAGGATGTCGATGAGGAGAAGGAACAAAAGAAGTCCAAGAAGAAAAAGATTAAGGAGGTTTCTCATGAGTGGCAGCTCATCAACAAACAGAAACCCATCTGGCTGCGAAAGCCAGAGGAGATCACCAAGGAGGAGTATGCTTCCTTCTAAAAGAGCTTGACCAATGATTGGGAAGAGCATCTTGCCGTGAAGCACTTCTCTGTTGAGGGGCAGCTCTAATTCAAGGCTATTCTGTTCGTCCCAAAACGCGCTCCATTCGACCTCTTTGATACTCGCAAGAAGATGAACAACATAAAGCTCTATGTTAGGAGGGTTTTCATTATGGACAACTGTGAAGAGCTCATTCCGGAGTATCTTGGATTTGTGAAGGGAGTTGTTGATTCTGATGACTTGCCCCTCAACATTTCTCGTGAGATGCTGCAACAGAACAAGATTCTGAAGGTCATCAGGAAGAATCTTGTCAAGAAGTGCATTGAGATGTTCAATGAGATTGCAGAGAATAAGGAGGACTACAAGAAGTTCTATGAGGCGTTCTTGAAGAATTTGAAATTGGGTATACATGACGACAGCCAAAACAGGGCTAAACTTGCAGACCTCCTCCGGTACCACTCGACAAAGAGTGGGGACGAAATGACAAGTTTGAAGGATTATGTCACCAGGATGAAGGAAGGGCAGAAGGATACCTACTACATCACTGGTGAAAGCAAGAAGGCGGTTGAGAACTCTCCATTCTTGGAGCGGCTCAAGAAGAAGGGCTATGAGGTGCTTTACATGGTGGACGCAATTGATGAGTATGCTGTAGGACAATTGAAGGAGTATGATGGAAAGAAGTTGGTGTCTGCAACCAAAGAGGGGCTGAAACTCGATGATGAAAGTGAGGAAGAGAAGAAGAAAAAGGAGGAGAAAAAGAAGTCTTTTGAGAACTTGTGCAAGACGATGAAGGACATTTTGGGAGACAAAGTTGAGAAAGTGGTGGTATCGGACAGAATTGTGGATTCTCCCTGCTGTTTGGTGACTGGAGAATATGGATGGACCGCAAATATGGAGAGGATCATGAAGGCTCAGGCTCTGAGGGACAACAGCATGAGCTCTTACATGTCAAGCAAGAAGACAATGGAGATCAACCCTGACAATGGCATCATGGAGGAGCTGAGAAAGAGAGCTGAGGCTGATAAGAACGACAAGTCAGTCAAGGACTTGGTGATGTTGCTATTCGAGACTGCTCTTTTAACATCTGGGTTCAGTCTTGATGATCCCAACACTTTCGCGGCGAGGATCCACAGAATGCTGAAGCTGGGTCTGAGCATTGATGAAGATGAGACTTCTGGTGATGATGTCCACATGCCCGCCTTGGAAGAGGATGTTGCTGAGGAGAGCAAGATGGAGGAAGTAGACCAAGCTTCCGCGATATGGAAGTGAACTCTGTTTTGTATCAGTGTCATAGATAGAAGAGGGGTGTGTAATGTGATCATGGATAAAATGGTTCTAAATGGTTTCTTATGTTATTGTATCTGTAAGGGTTTATGAGTTGAAAAAAAGAGTGATGTTTTGTGCCGACAGCAGTGTATAAATGACTTGGTTTGGTGGATCTTGTCATCGTGTTTGGTCTTGAACTTAAGCCAAACATTCTCTGCGTTGAAATTTTAGGGTAGCTTCTCCTTTAGGTTTCATTGTTCCGTGAATTGGACTAGGAAATGTAAGACACAAAGTTAGTACATTCTGAGTCCTAAGGGCATGAGCCTGTTCAAATAGTGAGTGCGGAATGATGGTAACTCAAAGCATGGGAGAAATACAGAGCACTGTTTTGAGGCCACAGCTTCTTGATTAATTATGTCAGGATTGCATATAGGATGGCTCCGAAAACTGACCAACGACTTTTCTAGCTGTACTTTTTATCCATATGATTTTTGGTGCCTTCAAGATTTCCCTAGCTCTCTAGCTGGTTTTCCTAGAGCAGAGTGATAATTCTGCTGTGTTTCTCAAACATATGCAGAGGAAAAACTCCATGTATAATGGAACTGACATTTGACCGTATCTACCTAGCATTTGTTGCATAAGCGTGGCATTTCCCACGAAATGGTCTCTCTACTTCGCAGCATAGGCCAGAGTGTCGTGGCTGTACTAATCCACACCAAAGTTTATGCAAGGAATGAAAGAAAAGTTTACATAGTTTAGTCCATCAGCTTTAACCATGTCCTTGTAGAAATGTGTTCAGCAATCTCTACTGGTTCTGTATATTCAGGACTGCCATCCATGAAATGCTAGCAAAATAGAGCATGGGGAAAAGGGAGTCCCTTATTGGATTATAGTACAGTGTTCTATTAGTTACTCTCTGCATACAAGAAGTCGGAGCTTTGCATCTTTGCTTCACATGGTGTGTTCCTTCCTTTCTGTGAATCAGCAATACAGGGTGCGTTTGGGAATTAAGTCATGGAACACTTGATTTCTTTGGTTTCTCGTATTTTTTTGAACCCTGCAACGCAACCAGGAAAGAGAACATGTGTCAATGCCAGATCCTGGATGTTTTGACTCCGACAGGCCAAAGAAAAATGATGCATACCATTATAGGATTCGTCTGTACTAGGATTGAGACCAGACTTGAAAGTGAGTGAACTATGCAATAAGTGGCTCATCTGTGAGCACCTTTGGACGGAGATGATCTTGAATACGAGCTGCAGCCTTCCCATTTCCATAAGTCAGAAAGTAATTTGAATTGCCGCGAGTTGCATCTTTGTAATTGCCAAAGTATACATCTTTTGTTAAATGGTCATAGTTCTTTTTAAACATTGACACCTGTAAGAGACGAACAATTAGATTAATATAAGGAGTGATTGGTGAAGACATAGATTGATCCAAAACTCAACACAGACGTTTGATGATGACCTAAGTAGAATATATGTCTCTAAATTATCCATTGCACCGTAAGGACCAAAAACAGACGATGCTCGCAAAATATCAATTGATGCTCTTCCAATACAAATTGCAGAATGTAGCTCAGAAAGTTTGATGCTAAACAAATAAAACATGAGCTGCTTTATATTTAACTGGGTCGACAAATCTGTCTGGTAACAGCCTAATAAACAGCTCAGGCTGCGCATTGAGCTTGCTCTTATCCGTGAGGCTTTGGTATCTAATCTTGTCCAAGGCCTAAAGGACACAATCCCAACGCAGAGCACAATCAGTATATCATCCCCGGCGTCACAATATCGCATTTTGATCACGATCATTTTTCGACAGTGCTGAGGGCAGAGCCACTCAATTACTATGGATGACGCTCTTAGTCTTCACGAGACATCGAACGTCTAATTCAAGCAAACACAAATCCAGAATCGCAACTGCTCTGACTAAAAGCAACGTAGAGATCATCTTAAGTCTGCAAGCCATTTTACTAGTTCCGAAACAAAACCACGCTATATAGGCACACCAAACAGACAAGCCATTGAACAGCGCAAGTTGCACTAATGCCATCGCTCACCAAGTAACGCTGCCCATTTCTGGGGGAGATGCGAATTTCAATTCCTCTCCACACGGCTATAACAAACAACATTCTAGTTCCCTCAAGTTCATTGTGCGGACAGTACAGTGAGGAACACGCAAGCTAATAGTTCAACGAAAGAGAAAGAGAGGCGACGTACATCAGAGGAGTTGCTGATGAGCTCGCGGAGGAAGATCTCCTTGTTGCTATAGAAGGTGTTGATGATCAAGCTCAGGAGCTGGTTTATCTCCGCCTGGAACGTGAAGGTCTCTGCAACCGATCACATTGCCGTGAGCTAGCACGGTCGTTTGAAAAAGATGCAAAAAATGGTTGCTGATCACACGTATAAAACAAATTCAATTTTCCTGGTTCTTTACAACCGATCACATTGCCGTGAGCTAGCACGGTCGTTTGGCAGGCAACAGCTGAGAGGGCAAGATAGAGCGAGTCGAGAGAGAAGACGGAGAGAATGCGCAGCAGCGTTGGGCGTGGTTTCGTTCCTCGAAGGACTCGTCCAACGAATTCTATAAATCATCAAAACCCTAAAATTAGAATGGACGGAAAAAATTGCACAATGTTAAAGTAAATGCAAAGAAAGTCAGTACCTTGGCGGAGGCGGAGGCGGAGGCGGAATTGCAAAGTCGGGCAGTAGCGGAGAGTGCGAGACAAAGCGAGTCAAGAGAGACGGGTTCGAAGATTCACGGGTTGTTTGGCATCGTTTGGTCATGGGGTGGACCAGGCGGATGCGGCACCAACGGCGGCGGGGTTCATCAGAAGTCGGGTGGTGACGGAGAGTGCGAGACAGAGCGAGTCGAGAGAGACGGGTTCAAAGACCACGTCGTTTGGCGTAGTTTGGTCGTGGGGAGGACTAGGCGGATGCGGCACCAACGGCGGCGGGGTTCGTCAAATGGCTAGGTCCGTCGTCGGTCAAAGAACAAAGTCGGGCGAGGAAGGGGAGAGTCAACGGAGAAGAACAGCATTAAAAAAACTCTCCCTCCCTCGCTTTAATTTGAAATTAACTAAGAGGAGGGAGAGAGACGCAGGGGCAGCTACCCAATTGATTTGACTAGACAACAGCTGACTTGACTGGTACTGTTCGGAGGGAGAAGCAAATCGTTGGAAACCACCCTTCTGATCAGAAAACCACCCGCGAACAGTGGCATAAGGGCTGAATACCAGCGTGGGCCCGGACGACACGTGTCGCTCGGTGAGTGGATCGGATTTTGACGCGCTGGAATCCGAGCGGTACCCAATATTTTCTCGTGCACCCCTCTCTCTTCATCATCATCATCATCATTTACCCTTCTTTTATCTTCACTTGCTGGAACCGGTGACCCTTGCTGCTATTGCTGTTGCTGCTGCCGCGTCCCCTTTTTCCTTTGGTCTGTCCTTGTAGCCGACGACCAAACGCCACTGCAGCTCCGCCATCTCACCGGCACATCGGACCGCCGGTGGGTTGCCGTGTGCAACCCAAACCAGCCACCTCCTCCTCCTTTTTCTTCCGCTGCTGCCCGAGCCATCTTGCATTTGCTGCTGCGCTCCAGCCATGCACGACCAGGTGCCGCCGCAACTCAGCCAGCCGCCAGCTACACGCCAGACCACCGCGAGGTGCTGAGCCGTCGCGGGCTTCCCCTGAAACACTGCTCGCGTCCCTCTTCTTCCACCGTTTAAGTGCAGCTGTTGCCGCCTTGCTTCGGCTCAAACTGATTTGGCCGCCACCATCGCAGCTCACCTATGCCAACCGCCACCGCCGGAAGCTGACCGACTGGCCAGCTGAGCCCACCCAGCTACTGAACCCCTGAACTGGTGCTCCTTCCTCCTTCATCCGCCCTTTTCAGTTCTGGTTTGGGGCTGAGTCGGCTAGCCACCGCTCGCCTTAGCCACCCTCGCCATCGTCCCTTCGTCCTTGTCACCGTCGAAAGCCAGCCGAGCCAGCTACTGAACCCCGAGCTGTTGCACCGCCTCTCTCCCTCTCGGTTCTGTTTGCCATCGCCAGAGCCCCCTCGCTTGGTCGTCGGAGCTGCTGGCCGCCGTCCGAAGCTACCAAACCGCCCACCAGCCAACTCCGTGCCACCTTAGCCACTGGTTTCCTCCATTCTTCAGTTTCTCATCATGCAGACAACCGCCCTTGGCCGAGATGCAGTCCTGTGCTGCCTCGCCTTGACGTGTCTGAGGTTTCGGAGCGTTCCCCTCGTCGCCGTCGTCGTGTTTGTATCGTCGGAATCGCAAACCGATGAGTCATTTTCTTAATCCCTTAATTAGGGGATAATCTTGTATTAAGGGGTAGTTTAATTAGTTTTAAATGTGATTAGTGACTAATGGGGATTAATTATGCTTAATTGTGTGTTATATGCCCTAAGTGGGATTATGATAAGCGAATGGTAGCTTGAGCACGGTTGTTGCTTATTAAATTGGATTATGGGTAATTAGCACTAGTTTATGGTACTAATCCTATTTTTTGGTTAATTAATTTGATTAAGAAAGGATTAGTATGATTTAATTATGATTAATTATTTTGGAGAAATAATTAATTATAATTATATTATTTTCATGGAAATTATTTATTTGTGGATATACTATATTATTTTGTGGAAATTAATTAATTATTTATAATATTAATTAATTTTGAATTATTGGTTATTTTTTTTTATATTTAATTATTTTAGAGAAATAATTAATTATGATTACTTGTGGAGAATTGATTAAATTGAGCAATATTTATACTTATTCGATTATTGCTTATTTATGAAAGGTTGATATATATATATATATATATATATATATATATATATATATGATAATATTATATGGCCTTAAATATTCGTGGAATATTTTATGAGAGTAAATTACTTATTGTCAATGGAAATGATAAATAGTTATGACTATTTTGTGTAAAAGCTAGTTATTTATTGGGATAATTAACTAAAGTATTTTCTTGGATATCAAAATGGATTATGAGAATCATGGGAGTTTATAATTATTTCGTTATAGTCAATTATCTATGGGAATAATTAGCTATGATTAAATAATTGAGGTACGCGATAATTTGTTGAAGTGAATATCTGTGGACAAGTTACTAGTATTTATTGTGTATTACGAGAATGGTTATTGCCGATCGCTATATTGAGTACCACATGAATATTATCGTTTTGGTTGGTTGAGACTGGCGATTGAAATATGACTTGAGCTGATGTTGTTGGTTGTATCTGGAATTGTTTAATTATTGTGAGATGAATATTATACGAGACATCGATTGACTGATGTGCTAATTGTATGCATGTGCCTTATTAATTGAAATACATATATCTTGAGAATTATGTGGACTTTCCTTACCGGAATAGTTAATTGTCGGATTATTGCAATATGTCGATTTACGGATAATATGTGGGACATTAATTGCATCACATGTGGATCTCATGCATGTCCCGTGTGGATTGCGATGTGAGTGCTTTGAGAATTATATGAATCCGCGTGGTTGTGTGCTCATGTGACCACTTGTGCCCTGAGGCGTACGAACGTGGGGTGGAGGGCGGCCCTGATACGTGTTTACGCGGGGAGAAAGGATAGAGCCCTGATGTGTGTCTACGTGGGGAGATAGAGATGGTTCTGCCCTGATGCGTGATTACGCGAGGAAAAAAAAGGATAGAGCCCTGATGTGTGTTTACGCAAAGAGGTGCATAATTAGAACACGCTTGATTGTTATACGCATGGAATGTTATATGTGCGGTGTTCTAATTATGTGATTATTTATTTGCCTTTGTATGGCCTGTGTGACTAATATCGTGTAGGGTATGTATGCCAATGCAAGGTGAGATTGTCTGTGATTGCATTTGATGGATGTGGACATATGCTGTGATTGAGGTTTCATTACCGGTTATAGACAGAGCAAAGCGGTGGTCGCTTGGCTTTTGATTGGCCATCGTTAATAGATTGCATGATTAGGCTGCACTTGAGGTGAGCGAGTTTCCTAACTAAGGCTTAGGATAATAACTTACTGAGATTTTATCTCACTGGTTATTGTATAACTATTTTCAAGTTTGTCGGATGAAGAATCGACATGTGTTGCGATTCGTGGCTATGGTTGAAGGGAGTAAATTAATCCTGATCTTTTTGGTTTCGTTGGCTTGATAGGAAGATACCCGTGGTAAGGGCTTGTACTTATAAACTTCCTAGGGTTAATCAGTAAATAAATAAAGCGATACTTTTGAATGTGTTTCTTGTTGGTTTTCGTGATATCCCTACTTTTGTAATTGACTAGGTGGTTGCAATTTGCTTATGCATATGTTTAATTAAAAGATAAAAATAATGGTCGGCGACGCGTCCTGAAACATCGCATTCCAATAACCGCAAGTGAAAAAGGGGATTGTTACATGTTTGAGAGTCAGGGCGTGACAAAAATCCACTCTCATTTAATCCATTTTAAGCTCCTCACATATAAGTTACTTGAATAAAACATTTATATCAAATTTAAAATGAAAATTAAATAACAAAAGATTATTTAATAAAATAAAAAATGTGAACATCTTTAAATTAAAATACTTTTAAAAAATAATTTAAAAAAAAAAATCAAAATTTTAGTTATTTTAAAAAAAAATTGAATTTATTATTATTATTTATTTTCTTGTTTGTTTCCCTTCTTCTGTATTTTCTTCCTTCTTCTTCCTTAGTCTTCTTTCTTTTTCCCCCTTGTTCCTTTGCCGACGGTGACTGCCCAACACGTGGGCCGATGAGCCCAAGCTCAGCTAAGGCTGGCGAACTCGATGCTCGGCCAATCCAGGCGAGCTTGAGCTCCGTTGTGGCCAGTAAGCCACAAGCTTACCATGTAGCTCGTCAACCTAGGGGAGCTTGAGCTCGCCGAATCCAAGCAAGCCCGAGCTCGGCCAAGGCCAGCGAGCTCACAGCTCGCTTGAGGTCGGCGAGCTAGGGGCTCGTCGGATTTAGGCGAGCTTCAACTTCACTGAGGCTAGCGACCTCACTATTCACCCAATCCCAACAAGGCAGAGCTTGCCTATGGCAATCAACAGCCCGGTTCGGAAAGGAAAGAGAGAAAGACGAGGCGACGAAAGAAGAGAGAATAGAGGTGCTGAGCTGGTTCAGAAAGGAAAGAGAGAGGGGATGAGGGATGGAAGGGGATGGAAGGAGAGAGGATAGAGGGAGGCTGTGGGTTTTTGCATAACTCACATTGAACCCATTTATTTTTTAACTTTACTTTCTAAAACCCATTTATGACCCATTTTTAACTTTCACTTGCCCCATATTTAACCCATTTAGCTAAAAGTGAGTCATAATATGGGTTTATAACCCATATTGACACCTATACTCCTGGATTTTCATTTCTGGCTTCTGCATTTTGTCTTTTTATTCTGCTCATTCGGCCCAGAAGGTAATCTCAGATTGCCTCTTCATTTCTCCGAGCTCGTCTTCTCCATTTTTGCTCCCTAACCTTTGTTAATTATGGATTTTCTGGGCAGCTCACCTTCATTTTCTTTGCCCCTCCACCTTTATTTTCTACTTCATCTCTCCTAGTTCCCTCTTGCTCATTCAGCCTTTCTTCCTTTGTTTCACCTAAACAACTTCGCACATGTCTTCATTCTCTGTTCTATAGGGTCATTTCATCAAACTGTTGAGATTTTGTAGGATCACTGTTAGCCATTGTAAAAGTTAAAGGTATTAAATGAATGCGTAATTTATTATTTAAATAGTCTAACACTCTCCCTTATGCTTAATCTTGTTTTTACTTAGTATTAAGCATGCAAATGAGGTCTAGAAAGATTCGAAGTTAGATTTCTAGTTTTGATGCCATGATAAGCATAAAGCAGAAAATAAACTTGTGGAATTTTTTACATGTTTCACAGGCTTTATAGAATGGTTATCCATAGCAACATAATATTACAATAGAAATTACAATCAATTAGATACTCAGAATCAAATTATGATATAAGAGAAACTCATAATCAAACAAACTATTTCTAACGTCCCTTCAAACTCAAGGTGACGTAGCCTCCTCTGAAAAAATTGGATATTTCTTGAGCCCATAAATATAATTGGAACCATTCAAAATGGTCTAAATGGGGACTGACACTTCCAATTTTTCCATAATATGTAATAGACTAGTATAAACCTAATAGATTATTTACAAAGTTCAAAGAGAATTGACACTTCCAAAGCTGCATAGATTCAAGATGTCAAAATACCTCAGAAACCAGTCGAAAAACATGAAGAAGTGATCAGAAACAGATCGAACCAATGGAAAAGGTAGGCAAACCGGTCTGGTCAACACCAATCAATGGGAGTCTACGCGATCAATGGGAGTCAAGCCGGTCAACGCATTCAACAGTCAAGATCAAAGGATGATGTGGTGATGACGTGGCAGAAAACGTGGCGATGCTGTGTCTGATGACATATTTAATGATGTGGCGATGACGGCACTTATCAGCAGGCACGATGGACAGATCACGTGAGATGCACGTGGTGAGTGAACGCCACTTGCAGAAGCTTCCGGCGGCACGTGGCGCGCGAGAGGAATCGTACAGCAACAATCTTCCCAGATCCTAACTCCCTGGGCGATGTAGAGGCGTGGTGGTGTTGGTTTGCCAAATTATGGAATTGAAAGTGTTGGAACAACACCAAAATTTGTTGAGGTCGGTGAGTCCGAGAGGTGGTGGAGCATGAAGCCTGTATGGTAGCTAACGAAGATGAAATTAAAGGGTCCAGCTCTTTTGAGGGGAGTGAGTGTAATGGTGGTGTCGATTTTACGAAAGAAGCAACAATGGCGGTATAGCACTCAACAACGGTGGATTTAATCAAATACGAACATCAGGCGGTTGATTGTAATAGACTTAATTGGTGCTCCTCAATCTATAATGGCTTTAATACCATAAGAGAATTTGTAAGACCAATGCCGGCTATTCTAAAAGTTTAAATTGTTAAATGAATGACAGTTTCTTATTAAATATCCTAACAAAAACGAACCCATGAAACCAAGTCTCAATCACTGCCCAGAATAGTGTGGTTGCTATCAGTTTAGATAGAGAGTCACCTTCATCGCTAAAGCCACCAAAATCATGGGAGAGCTGCCGATTATTCTCAAGTTTAAGCAAGGCGTTGTTATTTATTCAATATTCTAACACTTTTCTCATGCTTAGACTGGACTTTTGACTTAACCATAAAGCATGGAATTGGAAAGATTGAACTCAAGACATCCGACTTTAATACCAAATAAGATTTTGTCACTACCAATCATTCTAAAAACTTTAAGTATTATATGAAGGCGCGGTTTAATATTTGGCATTCTAGTAGAGTTGTTTAAATCCGAATGGTCATCGGGCTGATACTTTGCCATAGAATCCTTGCACGATTCCTACCCCGTATTTCCCACCAGTCGATGATTATATCATCCTTAAATAAGGCCCGGAGATCATTTCTAAACATACCGAAGAAGCCAGCGACTCACGTAACGACATCTGGGGGTAAGACGCTCTGGGTGTAGCATGACCTGAAGGCTATTAAAGAGGAAGGCCTCCGAAAGTCCTTATGAAGCAAACAATAGAAGCCAAGGTGTGTTTTCGTCTTCAATTAATTAGCAGTTTGTTTGGTTATTATTTTCTTATTGAAAATTTCGTTTGTTTTTTTTTTAATGCACAAATTGTTTGATCCAAGCCTGAGTCAGCTGCTGCTCGTTGATGATTATTTTATTTGATTCTAATGGGGTAGCTGCATTGGGATCGCATAATGTGCGATTTGTAACATGTTTGTTTGACCTAGTGGCAAGGCAAAAGCGAAGGAAAAGAAAAAGAAAAATGGGACTCTTATTATAAAAAGGAAAAAGAAAGTGAGAGGCGAGAGAGAGGGGCACGAGCAGAGGGCTCATGCAAGGGGTACAAAAAAGAGAGAGAAAACAAAAGATGGAAAGATGAAAGAAGAAAGAAGGAAAGGGGAAAGAGGGTTTTGAACGAACACGTCACGGAGCCTTGACAAGCCCAATTAATTGCTTATTACAATGTTTCGTAAGTTCTTTCACCCTTCCTTAATAATATTTGGGGTCATGACACAAATTTGGGGCTTTCTGATTTTGAATTTGATTAGTGAGTCTTTATACTGTGAATTTATATAAATGATAGTTTAGGGTATTATTGAGTGATAGGATTTTACGAAACTTGATTTAGACTCACAATTTGCCCGAAACAAAATTTTGGAAGTGGCTGCAATGATGCACAGTGCACGATCAGCGGCTTTGGGACCAAATTTCGATAGTTTTCAACTCGATTTTGGGGTCTGCTAATTTATCAATCTTCTAGTGCTTCAAATGATCTTTCTTTATACTATAAACTCGTTTAAAGCAAGGTTTGGTACAGAAAGTTATGGCGTGATCATGTTTTGCACTCAAGCTCTGCATTACAAATAACTTTAAATATCTACTTTGGTTGAGAGTTTTTTCAGTGCATAGGAGTCGTTTCGTAAGAGTTTAAGGTTAGTACAGCCATTTTGTAGATGATGTAGTATTTTACTTGGTTTTAATGTCAATTCTCATTTACTTGTTAGGATTATGCGATTGTTGGTGCGTATAGCTATGTTGTTGATCATAGGCATTTCGTAGTGAATGGCACCATCTCTTCTTTGAGTTTTGTGACACCATGTTCAAAAGTGATATATTATGAATTATGAAATAATATTTTTATTGCATAAAATTTTGGATTGGGTATTTATTGCTCTTCGATTATTTGAGAACGGTTTAAGAAACGTGTCAAAAAAGGTGTTGTCAAAATTTACTATATATGTCGTTGCAAACTGATTTATGGAATGAGTTTTAAAATGACTTGGAAAACATTTAATGAAAAGCATTTCAAAATGAAATCCAAAATGATGTAAGAAATATCTTGTGAAATATATATATATAATTGCATGGTATCAGAGCCAAAGGGTGGATATAGTGACTCTTTATAAATTCATTTTGACACTTGAGACGATTTACCTTCGTGGAATTCTTCCTAAGTTCTTTACGTGTCTGTTATGGTCCCGGCAGTAAAACCCAAGTTGGGTAGTGAGACTGTTGGTCAGCATCAGTTATTGAACCATAGGGAGAAGAAAGTAGTCTCGTGCGAATGAACTTATTAAGAAGATCCATGTCTTCTTCTAGTTCTATATCACAAATGTCCTTAGATCAAGGTCCCATAAATAGAGAAGAGATTAGCATAGAAGATTTTAATAAATCTATAGAAAATTGGATCATTCCTAAAGTAAAAATTACTCAGATTTATGAGCATCCTAATTGGAAGATTTTCGGGAAAAATGACTACGTTATTGCTACCGAAGAACGTGATGTTCCCCTTTCTAATTCTTTCTCTTCCATACAACTCTTGAATAAAGATTCTATAAAGAAACATGCTCAAAAATAGAACTATATTCATATCGGCCTTGTCCAAGTAGGGGCTAAACCCCTTACTAAAGAAGGCTTAGACACTTCTTTATTCTTTGTCCTAAGAGACGCCAAGCTTTTAAAATATGATGAGTCCATCCTTGGACCCGTAGAGACTAGTCTCTGCAACGGTCCAATCCATTTTGATAGTCACCTCGGTCTTACAGTTTCCCTTAAAGATAAAAACATTTTAAAATCCCTTACTTTACAAATAAAAACTCACAATTATTCTATAGCGGAAGGATCCATTCCTCTTGCTATTATCTACAGAGTTTATTACAAAGTAATGAACTCTGCCTTTGGCAGCAAAGCTTTTAAAATCAATCCTAAAAGAGAAACACTTCTTTTGCAAACTGACATTTCTAGAGCCAATACTATCATTCCTAGAATTATTCAATGGAGCCAAGTCACCCTTCCCGAACAATGGGAGCTGGAAAACCATGTCCCCCAATAAATTGTTCGCAATTCGGACCCCACCAATATTATCCAACATCCAGAAGGAAGAGTTACTATACAATTCTCCATAATGTCTTTTGATACTCCAAGAAGGTCCTGCGATATTAGGACGATTCCTTCTTTCCACTCATCCTCTTCCAGAAGATCCGTCGATTTTAATCCTACTTTACCTTCGATTATCGTTCAAAATGATACTCAACCTAGTGCTCATCTTCCCACTAGTGTTAGTGGCATTGACAATAGATTAGGAATATCTAGACCGATATACCAGCAAGAACAAAGTCCTGATTATCCTGAGCCTACCCCTTCTGAAATGGCTGATCCAGAAATCAATGTTTTATCTAAGGAATTCGTTCCGACAAAGCCCTTTTGAATCAAGAGTTTAATTCTTTTGAAAATACCGCAATTAGAAATTAGTTCTTTCTAAATTTCAAAGACCAAGCAAAATAAATCAATGAAGAATATTATGAATACATGTATGAACATGAGATTCAAATACCCTTTTTTGATTGGCTTGAAGATTCCTTTTGAAAAACAAAGAAATTTATGTTTTGGATCAATTTTACAAATGGAAGCTTCATGATGGCCAAATCGTAGAGTCCAATCACCCACCTCTTCGACAAATCAAAATTCCTCATAAAGACACCGAGGTCATTGCTTCCCCTTTCAAAACTTTCTCAGAAATCGATGGAATAAGAATCAAGAAGATTGTTGAGCAGAATAATTACTCCAACCAACACCTTCATACTATTGGCAAACAGTTGGATATGTTAGAATCTTCTATCTATCATATTAACACTCAGTCAAAAGTTTTGAAAACTCCTTTGTTTAAAAATTTTGAATTGCCAAAAAGTCCTAGCATAGATTTTGCTAAAGCTTTAAAGAAAAAGGCTTTTGAAAGGAAAATTTAATTTTACTTCTAACTCATTCATTTTAGATACTCTTGGAATAGCAAATCTTATTATAAAAGATACCATGGACCAAATTAATGTTTTGGATCAATTTGATATTGAATCTATTCCTAAAATCAATAAAATTACTTGAAAAGATCCACAAAAATTATATTATTCTAGAGCCACACCTCCTGATATTGCTTTAGAAGAATCAAGTGTTAATACCCAACACAAATATTCTTCAGGTTCAATCTATGAATGGAACATAGACGGAGCCTCTGAATAAAATCTTTTAAATATTTTGAGCCAAATGGTTATTTTTGCTAATACCTATAAAACCATACCCGATACTACTGACCAATCAGTGGCTTATCTTTTAATAGCTGATTTTACTGGTCAATTGAAGGGTTGGTGGGATAACTATCTTACTGATGAGCAAAGATCACAAATTCTTAATGCTTATAAGTTAAATGATAATGGTCATGCTATTGTGGATGAAAATGACCAACCCATCCAAGATGCTGTGAATACTCTTCTATATTCCATTTCATAGGTGATCCTTCACACATTCGTGATAAGAATCTAGATCTTCTATCCAATATGAAGTATAAATCTCTCGGAGAATTTAGAGAATACAAAGATATTTTCTTCCAAAGAGTTCTTCTCCGATCTGATTGTAACCAACCCTTTTGGAAAGAAAAATTCATTGCTAGTCTTCCTAAGCTTATAGGAGAACAAGTTCGCGATAAGATAAGAGAAGAACATTACGGACAAATCCCTTATGATCTCCTTTCTTATGGTGAACTAGCTTCCTATGTTTATAAAATTGGAACATAATTGTATACCAACATACGTCTTCAAAAACAACTCAAAAAAGAGCAAAAAACCTCAAACAAAGGTTTGGGAAACTTTTGTGCCCAATATGACCCATCTTTTATAAATCCAAAAAATACAAAATCTTATAAATCCAAATGTTCGGACAATTGTTCAAAAAATTATCCTCAATGCTCTTCGAAAAAACCTAGGAGAAATTTCAATAGATCCAATAGATCTTTCAATAAGGACAACAAAAGACAGAATTTCAATAAGACAAAGAAAAATTCTTATAAAAACATTGAATGTTATAATTGTGATAAAAAGGGTCACACTTCCAAATTTTGCAAAATTAACAAAAAAATTAATGAATTACATCTCAAAGAAGGAACTTTTAACAGTCTTCTCCAAATCATGGCAGAAGAAAACAGTTCTTCAGATGATTCTAACACAGAAGATGGCCTCCAGATTAACGACATCGAAACCTCTCCAGAATCCGATAAGGATGACTATCAAGATTCCTTTGAAATAAATGTTTTGACTATGGAGGAAGAAATTCTTTTGCAAAAAATCGACCAAATCCAAGATCCCGAAGCTAGGGTAAAACTTCTTAATAGCCTCCAACCTTCCATGGCACCCATACTTCAATCCAATATCCCTTATAACCTTTCTACCATTTTGGATAGAGGAAAAAAGGTTGTTTCTCGACCTATTTCTATAAATGATCTTAATCATGAGATTAATAACCAAAAATTGGAAATTCAAAACCTTAAAAAACCCAAGTTGAAATGCAAAAGGAGATATTAGAAATGAAAACTTGGTTTTTAAAACAAAATGAAGAAGATCCTCTTAGCCCTAAAGATCCAAGATTTTTACTATTACTTTCGAAATAACGAATAGAAAATGGTTAATTCATATTTCCATAAAAATCAATAAAGAATTTGTGTTAAATACAACAGACCTTTTTGATACTGGAGCAGATCTTAATTGTATAAAAGAAGGCCTTATTCCTACCAAATATTTTGAGAAAATCACTCATTCACTCAAAACAGCATATGGTGATAGGCTTCAAATCAATTATAAGATCCCAGAGGCGAAAGTCATAAAGGATCATGTCTCTTACAAAACACCTTTCATTCTAGTCAAAAATATTAAACAAAATGTCATACTAGGAACCCCTTTCATAGGATTAATACAACATTTCACCGGTGATGATGAAGGAATCCAGACCCAATTTTTAAATAGAAAAATTATTTTCGAATTTATTAGCAAACCACTAACCAAAGAACTTGAATACTCTCCATGAACATTCTATTTCTGAAATAAATTGTATAATCCAAAACAAAGAAAACCATCTTCAATTCTTAAAGGAAGATCTTGATTACAAAAGAATTGAGCAAAATCTTTCGAGATCCTAACATCAAAAAAAGGAAAAAGGATTGCTAAACTTGAATCTTGTATAGAAAACTCCATTTGTTCTACCATTCCTAATGCTTTTTGGTCAAGAAAAGTCATGCGGTAGGTCTTCCTTATGAACCAGATTTCTCTTAAAAAATATCCCAACCAAGGCACGGCATTCCCAAATGAATCATGAGGTCATGAATTTTTGTCAAAAGGAAATTCAAGAACTTCTTGATAAAAAACTCGTCAGGAAAAGCCAATCCCCTTGGAGTTGCTTTGCTTTCTATGTCAACAAAAATGCTGAATTAGAAAGAGGAGTCCCTCGTCTTGTTATTAATTACAAACCTTTGAATGATGCCTTAAAATGGATAAGATATCCCATCCATAATAAAAAGGATTTATTGAATAGACTCCACAATTCTAAGATATTTTCCAAGTTTGATATGAAATCTGGATTTTGGCAAATCTAAATTGATGAAAAAGACAGATATAAGACTGATTTTACTGTCCCTTTCGGACAATATGAATGGAATGTTATGCCTTTTGGTTTGAAAAACACCCCTTCTGAATTCCAAAGAATTATAGATAATATTTTCAATTCTTACTCAGATTACATAATCGTCTACATCGATGATGTTCTTATATTCTCTCCAAGTATTGATCAGCATTTCAAACATGCTGGCCACTTTATTAACATAGTGAAAAAGAATGGCCTAGCAGTTTCTACTAGCAAAATATCTCTCTTTCAAACCAAAATCAGGTTCCTAGGACATCATATCCATCTCGGAACAATCATACCTATTGAAAGATCGATAATATTTGCTAAAAAATTTCCTAAAGAAATAAGAGATAAAAACCAATTGCAAAGATTTCTTGGAAGTTTGAATTATGTTATAGATTTCTTTCCAAATATCAACATAATTTACAAACCTCGCCATCAGAGGCTTAAGAAAGATCCCCATCCGTGGATTAGTATCCACACTGATGTGGTTAAACTGATCAATAAGAGTATAAAAGAAATTCCTTGCTTACACCTTGTCGATCCTTCTGCATTCAAAATTGTTGAAACTGATGCTTCTGAAATTGGTTATGGAGGAATTCTCAAACAGTCAAAAGACAGTAAGGAACAAATTGTCCAATTTGTCTCCAAATACTGGAATGACTGCCAAAGAACTACTCCACTATAAAAAATGAAATTCTTGCTATAGTTTTATCTATCTCCAAGTTTCAAGGAGATCTTTTGAATCAAAAGTTTTTATTGAGAATTGATTGCAAATCTACGAAAGATGTTTTGCAAAAAGATGTCCAAAATATTGCTTCGAAACAAAGCTTTGCCAGATGGCAAGCCATCTTATCTGTTTTCGATTTCGATATTGAATTTATAAACGGTTCTTCAAATTCATTACCAGATTTTCTCACACGAGAATTTTTACAAGGAAAATGCCTCCCAAACCCACCGGAAAAGACAAAGGCAAGGAAATTGCCTAGTCTTCGGAGACAAAGCTCAAAAATATGACCAATATCAAAAGCTGGTTATAAGCAGCCCAGCAACCTTCCAATGGGGAAAGTACAGCGGGAGTGCCAAAACTTGGCACGGAGGGACATTTAAGTGCCAAAAGTTACAAAAGGTACACTTAAGTGCCACTTTTAAAAAAAAATGAATCACTTAAGTGCCAACTCGCCGGAGCTCTGCCGGAAATCCTATGTGGCAATTTTTTATTAATTTTTTTGCCTATGTGGCTCGTCGGAAATTGAAACAACGAAAATCAGCGCAAAACGACGTCGTTTTTGCGCCGACGTGATTTTAAAATTTATTAATTAAATAATTAAAAATATATATTATTATAAAATCGATTTTATTTATAAAAAAAAAAAACCAGGAGGAGGGGATCGGCGACCCCGGCCGACCCTCGCCCACCCTCGCCGGCCCTTCCCGGCGAGGGTGGGGCGGCGACGGCGGCGGCGGCGGCGAGCCCTCGCCGATCCCCTCCTCCTGTTTTTTTTTTTTTTAATAAAATCGATTTTAATTTTTTAAAAATCTGACGTGGACAATTTTTTTAAAAAAAATTGCCACGTGGATTTTTTGTTTTGAGAAAATGCTCCGTCGGCAAATGAAGTCGCCGAAAATGGACACGTGGCAATTTGGCCAGAATTTCTCGCCGTTGGCACTTAACTGATCCCTTTTGCTCCGATTTTGGCACTTAAGTGTACCTTTTATAACTTTTGGCACTTAAGTGTCCCTTTGTGCCAACTTTTGGCACTCCAGAGGTCCGTACCCCACCTTCCAATACATCAAATACCCAAATTATTAGATCTGCCAAAGAAGAACCTTCCTCGCCACCTTCAAACCCCCTTTTTTCTATATCCAACATGTCCCATCAAGACGCCCTAAAGCTTCTTGAAATAGCCTTCAATAATCCAAATACCAACTAGGTTGAGGTAAGCCTAAATCTTTCCCCTTTGAATATCAAAAAACCTAAGGGGAAAATGACTCTTAGTGAGGTGGTGATTCAGCCTACAAAGGCAACCCCTCCAAAATTAAATTTTTTTAATAAAACAAATTATCAGAATATTTGCACTGTTAAAAATGGTTTTTATGATGAAGACCCAATTGTATTTGCAAAAAACATGTTTTCTGAAAAGTTCAATTATACTCCACATGATCCTTACAAAACAATGGAGTTCTATGAAAGGATTTTGACAGAAACCAAATCTGTCACTTTCAAACATTTTGCTGACAAAAATCGTATCAATTACTCCACGGCTAGGATTCACAAAATCATTCATCCTATCATGTGGAAACCCTCTCCCACAACCATGGTCAAATTCGATACCAAGATCACCGAAGCCATTCCATACAGAACCTCTTATTCATATTTTGATTACCAGCAAGCTTGGTGGAATGTTTTCCTCAGGAAAAATGCCAATAACTCTCATACATGGCTGATCTTTTTTGAAGATTTAAATACCCGCGTGATACCCTTCTGGTTCATTCATTGATGGGAATATTTTGGACCCATTAGTGATATTTTGCACCCTTGGGTACAACCCAGTTTCAAACTCTTCTCCAGCAAATATAAACCTCCTTCATCTGAAGAAAGATTTCTTGTATTGATGCTCTTTTTCATATACTTCGGAGTATCATGGGTTATGGCATGGAACTTTGAATACAAAAGGACTGTTGAATCAGACACTCTTATATTGACCCGAAAATTCAGAGTAAAATGGTGGGATGGTTTTAAATTTTTTGATAGGGTAAGTGAACAATCGGTCACAAACTGGTTGAGCAAGAGAAACCCTAGCCAGGATTGTTCTAATATCCTCTCCACTGAAGGAGTTACCCCTTTCCTCCATGATAAGGGATTTGTTTTATCTAAATTGGCTTCAACTCAGTCTCAAGATCAACTCAAGGGACTTTTAAAATAGGTAATAAGTGAGTTGGAAGATTCAAGCTCTTCCCACTCTCACCATAGTGGCAACACCTACGAAGATGATTGCTATGGTATTAATCTGGCAGAAGATGAAAACTGAAAAGCAAAGGTGGGACAACCAATACCAAAGGATTCATCATGTGGTTCTGCTCAAAATATTCCATAAATTCTACACAAAGACTCTCACTGAATCTCTGTGCTCTTTAGGTCAAATCAGATTCTTTATTTTGAAATTTGGTACGTTTTCTCACTGTATCATTGTGCACTTTCAGTTCAATCAAGTCACTTTTTACTGTAGACAAATAGTAATCACTCGTGAACACACTGTTCACCTTTTGTCTATAGTAAGTAGTCTCTCCTTTAAATAGACCCTTGCATAGAAAAAGAAGGCAGGCTTTGAACAACTGAGAGAGCCCTTCTACTTCATTCTTACCTTCATCCCAAGAACTCCCTCATCCGAAAGGAGCTCTTCACTCCTCTTCACTTCTTCATCCAACAACCGATCTTCTTACATTTCCTTTCAGGATCAATAACCAAAGTACTTGGTTCTGATCGGTCCTTGGTAAGATTTTCATATTTCCATCTTACCGTTCTATTATCATAAACCCCTGTTAGATCAATGGTTATAAACCCTGTTCATGGTTTGTGAATCATAAGATCTTTTCAATATTGCACTTGTATTTTTTATGCAACTTTAAATATTTGTACTTGTGACTTTCAATTAATGCAAGACTTTATTTAAACGTTCTTGTCTATTTAAATTATTGCTCATACCCCACAATCGACCGGTTTAACCGCCTGTGGTTGGTGATTTAATTACCTGCAATTTATTATATGCACTTTTATTTACATATGAGCATTTATTGACGTTTTTAAATAATCATTACTTCTTCTTACTGTTCTACCCTTATGCTTGCAATTATATTTCATTTACTTCTTACTGTTCTACCCTTTATATATATGTATATTCTGTTTGATAATCGGAGCTCGGAAAGATGATATATTTTGGGTTTGCGAAACTTTTTTGTGAAAGAATTATGTTAACTTTGAGTATGGTTTATAAAAATCGATTTGAACCGATTTATGATACAGATTCTCGATTGGTCTTGTCATAAAAAAATTGATTTATGAAAGGCTTTGTAAAATCAATTCTGATATAGACTGGTAAATGAATAAGTACTACACGATAATGTAAATCTTGTGAAAGCCACATATAAGGCCTTGTACTAATGATATACGTTGGTAGAAGGCTACACGATCTCTTTAACAAACAATATTTCTTTTCTTTTCTTTTTTACTTTTTACTTCACCCTTTGCATTAACATTGAAAGAACAGATTCAAAAATGATATGATTCAACCTCAAAGCCATTTGAATGTAGCGGATAATAGCAAGGCCTGAGAATTAATGTGTATTAGAACTATAGGAGCTAATAATTGTTATATGCTCATATCGGTAACATTATTGTTGCTGTGATTAAGGAAGCATTACCAAACACACCTCTAGAAATATTAGAAGTGATTGGAATTGTAATTGTACTTACTTGCAAAGAATTTAAATGTGAAAACATTGTAATAATACGATATGATGATAATGCCGCAATTGTGATTGATCAAGAAGGAAATCCAAAAGGAACTTAAGTTTCTGTTGTGGGAGTCACCTCTAGAGCTTTTGTACTATAGATATGTATTGGTCAAAGGCTAAGTGTTGTACGGTGATGCGAATCTTGTGAGAGCTATCTCTAAGGCCATGTATTATTCAAGGCTAGAGTCATTTTTAGGGCCTTGAGATGTGATGTAATACGAGTTTGATTAATGGAATGAACCATTAATATGTAATTTAAGATTGATCAATGGATTAAACTATTTATTATATGTTTTCATATTATTAATAAAAAGTATATCTCTGTTATGAGTATAGCTTTGTTAAAATAGTATATAACTCATTCTGGTCTCATAAGTCTGCTATATATTGGATTTTGGATATTGAGTTTTGGTATAGCTTTATAAATATGCATGGCGGATGCTTAATCTGCCTAGAAGAGATACATATTACTCATTAAGCTGTGGTTGCTCATCCCATTGCTTTCCAATCTTTTCAAATTTATTAGTTAGCTAGCAATAGAGCAAGAGTGATAACTTTTGGGAATTGGATTTGGGTGTTTAGAGGCTATACTCTTCGAGTGGAAAGACAGCCATATTATCCCTCTTTCCGACAAGAATTCGGGACGTGACATCTTTTTGATAATGGCACAGATGAAATCATGATTAAAAAATTGAAAATAAAAGTTCATGAACTAGAATTTGATTTGCCAGATTGCATGTTCAAGATAAGGTCTCTGAATTTGAAGTTACATATTGAACAGCTAAAGAGCAGAGTCCCAGACATTGCCTTGCGATTAGATGTCAAAGTCCGCACATGCAGGTGGTCAATTAATTCTGGTGGATGGGTTCTAAATAATGCGGGATTTAGGTACTCCTCGTTAGTTGATCAATTTCAGCTAGTATGACGATAAATTCATATTGCGACATTCCTTGTCTCTTCTTTCCACCTTGTTTTGTTCTCATGAATTTGGCACGAAAATGATGGGGAGATACCTTGGCAATGTTAGGATTAGGCACCCAAATACAACAAAATAAAGAGTAAAGGCGAGAAGAGAAATCGAAACACAAGACTTATTCTTGTTTGCCCTAGTTTATCACCCTAATTTATCCTAGTTCACCTTAAATTACAGCTATTTCCAGGAGAGGATTTTATTATAATTAGCACCTCCCATCTCTATGTTGTAAGTCTCAATTGCACAAGAAAGGAATTATATGTAGGCGAGACAATAACTATTGATAGATTCAAACCCAAACTACCAATAAAATATGAGTCCAAACTATAATTAAGAAGGTCATTTGGCATCACAGGAGCGCTATTCCCTACAACCCTCATAAGGATGGCCCCAAGATCCCATGCCTCCCTGTTGATGAAGAGTATGAACTACATCCTAACAGGTGAGGTTGGATGTCTCTTGAGCACTCCCTCTTGGATGAGTTTTTTTTTTTTTTTTGGTAAGGTAAGATTGTAAGATTTAACCAGAGAAATATACATCAGAGGGGGGAAACACGGTACCTACAAACACTCATCTGGACGACATGTCGCTGGAGTATGAGGGTACCGCGGTCACCAAAAAAGGACCTTATATACTAGGGACACAGGTTACAAGAGACTCATGTCATCCTAAGCTAAGCTGAGGGCGTCTCCTGTCCAAAAATTTGAGGGTCTATCCCCCAGCTACGTTGCATCCTTCTATTTCTGAGGTTGTCTTCAACCGATTTGAAGGTGAGACCTTTGTCTTTGACCGCCTTATAGAGGTAGAGTTTCATGGAAGGAGCATACAAGTTATGACCACGGAAGAGGATGTCATTCCTGGTCTTCCAAATGATGTAGCATAAAGCACCAAACGAGAACCGAGCAATCTCTGGATAAAGTCCTTTACCTGATATATGATTTATAGCCCATTGGAGATTGTCCGACCAAGAGGAGTTGCTCCAGGGAAGGTTACACTTCGCAGCCCAAAAATTAGCCAGAGAGTTGGATATACAACAGTCGAAAAAAAGATGATCAACTGAATCAGGCCTGGTTTTGCACAGGGCACATACCGAATTAGGAATCCTACCAAATGACATAAGGAGTACTTGAGTGGGGAGACGATTCTTGGTAATAAGCCAGAGAAGAAATTGATGTCTAGGGGCCAAAACCTTGTCCCAAATAAAAGAGGACCAACGAACCAGGTTTGATTTGCGTCGGATATTGGCCCAAGCCGAAGCCGTAGAAAATTTTCCCCCGGCGTCCTCCACCCAAGTAAAAATGTCCCGACACTTGTAGAGAGGTGGGGAATTGGTACTTGCCACATTATCAGCTCTTGTAGTAAATGATACCCATCAGGGGAATATAAGTCCTTGGCCTTTGCTTGTCTAAGAAGGTCCGATTGGTCAATGTCACTGTCTGAGAACACTGTGTTTAGGGAACCAAGTTCTAGCCATGGATCAAACCAAAGCGATATAGAATCCCCATCTCCTAACTTCCATCTGAAATGGGGTTGAAATTCCTTTCTTAGAGCAAGGATCTTGCGCCATGCCCAAGAACAAAGGGAAGGTGTCAAAGAGATCCAGAAATTCTTTCTTTTGAGATATGTAGCATGGATCCATTTGCACCATAGGGATTCTTTATCAGTGAATAGCAACCAGATATGTTTAGCCATGGCTGCTTTGTTGCTATCTCTGATTCTTCTTATACCAAGGCCTCCTTCCGAGAAGGGGAGACAGACATCATCCCAAGACACCTTTGCTCCTCCCGGACCCATGGTTGGGCCTTTCCAGAGGAATTGTCTACAAATTTGCTCTATCTTGTCCACTACCGAAGAAGGGAACCAAAAATTAGAGGCCCAGTAAGCTTGGATGGCATGCAGCACAGATTTAATAAGTTGTAATCGGCCTGCAAAGGAGAGAAAACGGTGCGTCCAAGATTGGACTCTAGCAGTGAGACGACATACTAGGGCATTACAATCTGCTTTGGTCAGTCGCGATGTAATGATGGGCACCCCTAAGTATCGCACAGGGAGGGAACCGAGATTGAAGCCGAGAGCTTGTAGAATCTGGTTTTTTGTATTCTCAGAACCTCCTGATATAAAGACTTCACTCTTGCTGGCATTAGGGATTAGCCCACTCCATGTAGAGAATAAGTTAAGCCCTTCTTGGATGCAAGAGATGGAGGCCAGACTTGCTTTACTAAACAGAAGCACATCATCCGCAAAAAAAAGATGTGAAAGCCGTGTAGCTTTGCACCTCCAATGATATCGAAAATCTGGGTGCCGAGTATGAGCATCAAGAATACCTGTAAAAACCTCCATGACTAGGGTGAAGAGGTATGGAGACATAGGGTCACCTTGTCTTATACCTCGCCCACTTGCAAAGAAACCATGGAGTTCACCATTTATGGATAAGGAGAATTTTGGGGTACGAATGCATACCATAATGAGCCTTGTGAGATGGCCAGGAAACCCAAATGCTTGTAGAGTTTTCTCTAGAAAATCCCAATCAAGTGTGTCATAGGCTTTCCTAAAATCCACCTTGATAGCACATTTTGGTATATTAGGCTTATTGTGAAACCCACAAAAAAGTTCTTGAGCGAGAAGGATATTATCACTAATTCTCCTCCCTTTAACAAAAGTCATTTGAGCGGACGATCAAAGAAGGGAGAACCGCGGCAATTCTAGAGGAGAATATCTTAGTGATACACTTGTAAATTGTATTACAACAGGCTATGGGACGATAATCAGATACTGATGTTGCATTGGGGATTTTAGGCACCAGGGCAATAATAGTATTATTGACTTCCTTAAGCAAACAGCCAGATTCAAGGAAGTCCAATACCGCTTCGATGACTGATGGGCCCACCTTGTCCCAGTTCTTTTTAAAAAAATATGCATTATAGCCGTCAGGGCCGGGGGCTTTATTTCCAGCCAATGAGAACATGGCCTCACGAATCTCAGAAGGGAGAAAAGGCTGGGATAGCATGTTAATCTGATCTTCCTTGAGAGGAGAGTGAATAATATCTCTGAGTTCCTGTATAGAAGGTCCCATAATCACAGCCGCTGGAGCAAGGAGGTCCTGAAAGTATGAGACAAAGACCTTCTGAACTTCATTCGACTCGGTCACCATTTGGCCTGAGCTGTCTAATACGGAGAGGATGCGATTACGGAGATTCCTGTGATTGACAGAGTGGTGAAAGAACTTAGTATTATGATCCCCTTCCTTGAGCCAGCGGATTCTAGATTTTTGTCTGAAAAAAGCCTCCTCAAGGGCTCGGAGTTCATAATAGTCCTTCAGTTGGGCATGCTCCTCTATCGCCAGCGAGCTACTCCCCGGGTCCAGATGAAGTGCCTCTTGGGTAGATAAAAGCGTCCTCTTTGCCGTAGCCGCCCTCATGGAAATGTCTGAATAGGCATCTCTATTGAGACACTTGAGCCGACCCTTTAGCAACTTGAGTTTAGAATAGAGTTTGTACATGTGAGAGCCTGAAACTTGTACCTCCCAAGCTTGGGTAACTAGAGAGGAAAAGTCAGGGTGACTCATCCACATATTAAAAAATTTAAAAGGAGTACGACGAGTACCAGGAGCAAGGATCCTGACAGCCATAGGTGTATGGTCTGAGAGACCCGGGGCCAGGAAAGATGCTTCCGAGTAGGAGAAGGTAGTGCACCAAAAGTTGTTGACCAAAACCCGATCAATCTTGCGTTGCTTCCTTCGAGTACCGGAGGAGGTGGACCAAGTAAACCGGAAACCCACATAGCGAAGGTCGATCAGTTCAGCTTGGTCCAGGCATTCCTTGAAATCATCAAAGGCAGGAATCCAAATATCTGGGCTCCCCATGCGATCTGAAGAATCCTTGATGGCATTGAAATCCCCGGCAACCATCCAAGGGCATTCCTTAAGAGAAGAGCTCAAACTGACAAGTTTACTCCATAGGGGTCTCCTAGCAACAAAAGTATGTTCTCCATATACCACTGAGAGAGTAAGGACAGACCTCGAGTTCAAAAATTCTACCTCTCCATGTACAATCTGCTCAGAACTGGTGCGAATACTGAAGCATACCAAAAGCGGGTTCCAACCAACCCATATACGTCCTCTAGGAGAGTGCTCATAATTAGATACCCACATCCAACCAGGAAGGAGTCCAGAAGAAATATTAATAAAACTAGCAGCTGGAACTTTGGTTTCCAAAAGGCCAACACAGCATATATTATTTTGGCGCACAAACTGTCTAACTTCAGCTTGTTTGACAGGATTCATTAAACCCCTTACATTCCAAAAACCAAAAGACATAATAGAAACATAAGGAAAGGCATGTGGACTATTTCCTTTTTTGGCGTCTCTTGCTGACTGCTGATTTTGCCTTGGCAGCAGCTTTCCCGGATGAGGATCCAGATCTGGTATCCTGCTTAGAATTTTTTCCCCTGGTAAAAGGTGTAACAGGGGGAATCTTCAGCCTACTAGCTTGTTCAATCTTCACATCAGTCAGTTGGAGGTCAGGTTTAATTGTCTCCAAGAGATCAGAAGCTGGACTTGCCTCTTGTCTTGAGCAAGCCGCGACCATATCAAGTGGGCTGGTTGCAGCAGGGTGCCCTGTATCAGCAAATGCTGGTGTGACACAGCCAGCATCATTCATGGCAACAACTCCAGGAGAACCAGCGTTATTCCCAGGACAACCAGCAGCCAAGGAAGAACCAGGACAACCGTCAGCCAAAGGAGGAAGAATGGCAGCAATATCAGGGCCAGAACAAACAACAGACACAGGTGGTACTCCAGACAGGGAAGAGTTTACAGCCGCTAAGGATGGAATAACAACTTCAGAAACAGAACCAGAAATATTATCAGCCAAGGAGGGGGAAATGTCAGCACCAACCGCCCCATAACAGCCAGCAGTCATGGCATGATTAGTTGCTCCAGGGGTAGAGCAACCAGTTACCAAACCTGAACCAGAATAGACAGCAGCAGCACCATCGTCTGAGAGGCCAGCAGCAAGGATCGTCCCCTGTCCTGGTCGGTGTTCCTCAATCAGTCTCGCAGTAGTGGCAGCAGCAGGTAGCCCCTGGTCGGTACCATGACAGCAGACATCAGCAGCTCCCGAAACAGCAGCATCCTCCGAATCTTCATCCAAATCATCCGCAGAATCAAAGGAGGGTGGGACGGCAGGTTCATGAAGCACATGAGCCGGTTTTTTGCTTCCTAGATTGTGCTTTCTTCCGACTTGTTTCCATTCCACATTAGTAGAAAGTCTATTCAACAATGCTGGGCCAGGAGCGTTGTTAAGTGTGGTGCCATGACCATTACTTTCAGCGGCATTTTGCACAGATTCCAGAGTCGGTAAAGACTCAGGTGGACAAGGGTCTTGAGCAGGGCATCGATGACCAAAAGTACCACATTTAAGGCATGAGATTGGTTTCCATTCATATTCAACGTCCACTATACGGGTTTGCCCATTTAAGTGGACCGTGATAGCATCACAGCATGAATTGGAGACCGTTAGTTCGACACATACCCTAGCAAAAGAAATCATTTTCAATTGCTCCGTTCGTTGGTCTACATAAAGCGGTTTACCAACAACACTGGCAACTTTGCTTATCCCCGTAGCAGACCATAACCCATATGGGAGGTTCTTTAATCTGATCCATACCGGTATTGATGAATGATCTCCTTTTTTCAACTCTAGCATGGGCAGCCATTGTTGAAGAATTAAGGGCACTCGTGCCACCGTCAAAGGACCCCCTTCAATCACCTTTCGTCTAAAGTCAGAGTCCGGGATATGGAAAAAGAAAAATCCTTGGTCATTAGCTTTGACCTCTAGTAATCGATGGCCCCAAAGGTGTTTAAGGGCTGTCTCGACTAATTTGAACGGGAGTTTCTTCCCAACAAAGTAGCCTACTAGACACTCATGCCATATAGGGTCAGCAGCATCAAGGTCTTCATCCGAGCAATGAACTTCATACCCCCCCTCAGAACAAGGATCAAAATAAGTAAGAGAGTACCCTTTTGCAGCAGCTTTGGCTACATTAGCCCAGGTGCGGGCAGCTGGGGCCGGAATACCAGCAACTTGGGGCAACAAAGTTGGTCTTTGCTCTGTTGAATTGGGGTTTTGACCTTGGCCAGAACCAGCATCACCAATACTAGGGGTCGGGACACCTGTTCTACGTTCAATATTGGCCCCCCCAGCAGCAGAAATGTGGCCAATATACTTGCCCCTTGGCACCGGTTCTCCAGATGCATATCGAGCAGCAGGGGCCTTGCTTCGGCTGCGATGCCGCCCACCACCCCTTCCCATTCGAGATTGCGGGACAACAGAGCTCCCTTCCATAGCTCAACCCGACCCAGCTAGCTAAACCCAGCAATAACCCCCCATCTCACAACAAATACCAGAGCAGAAAGGGGTTTAGGTCTAGAAGTCGTTTCCAGCTCAATTTCTCCACCGGACGTGGTTCACCAGGGCAAGTATCCGCCTGATCGAAGCTACTACAGAAGCAAAGCTAGCCTACCATCGCAATTCTCAGCAATAGAAAAAGGAAACTTACCCCTGCAGAGAAAGGGACTAAGCCGATAATCGCCTTTAGCTCAGCTTCTCCTCCAGATATAGACTTATTCCGGCGCCGGTGGCCGCCCAAGGCGCGCCCAGCAAAACCCAATCTACTGAGGACGGGAGCTCAGAGCAAAGAGAGAAATGAACAGTAAATTTCTTTTTCTCTGGTTTTTTTTTTTTTTTTTTTCTCTTGGATGAGTTTGTTTCCAAAGATGACTAGATTTTGTTTCAGTATTTGCTATTTCCCTTGAAAAGGTACGCAATGTATATAATTGGTCAGGGGAGCGAAAAAGAAGACGAAAGCGAAAATAGAGAGCAAATTGCAAAAGGGTGTGAGAAAACAAAGAAAGCAAAGTGGGATCGGGGCTTGTCTTTAAGTCAAATATAATGGGAGAGGAGAGAAACGAGAGGGAGAATGAAGAAACCGAGTGACTTAAGGAAAGGGCGAGCAAGAAGAGACGAAATCATTAGGTGAACGAGGAAAAACCTGAGTGGCCGTTTAAGACATTATCTGGCCAGGATTTAAAAGGAAAGAGATTCATTCGCTGAGGGATTGGAGCAATAGATATGTCAATTTAAAATAAACAGATAAAAAGGGATATCGGTTGTGCCTTTAGATGTCCCTTTAGTTGGAAATTGTATCATTTGATTCAAACTTGCTACCGTTTTATTGACTTTAAGTCTTTGTGGTCGTCACCCGGGTTTAATTTTATGCGTAACTTGCGGAGGTCCTATCATTGGACTAAATAATATAACCTTGTATATTCTTTACCTAACATTGTATAGACTTTTAATTGACACTTTGTTTTTTTGCATGTCATTTTCTATTGATTGTGATATTGAATGTAATCGTCAAATTAGCCATGCGGGGTCACTTCAATGGATGTGCTTAGGCAGTGAAAATGAGCAAGATTGCATCAATCAATGGTTTTCAAAATAAAGAAAAAGGTATCAAGGTTGGGCGTTGTAATCAAGTCCTCATTCTCCAAATTTTTGGTTTGCAGAAGTCAAATGGTCTCCCACATTTTAATTAGCTTTTAACCGGCCTCAAATAGATTAGTGGCAATTCCTAAAGTAAAAATAATTTTCATAATTAACTAAGTTAATCAATATTGCGAACGGTAGAGTTTGGGAGAATTCAAGCCAAATGTGCACATCACCTCTTAAGATGAACTATCAGCGCTCACTTGGTAATCCATCTGCCCCTTGGGGGAGGTCATGACAACAACCTAGCTACTAAACATGCAACATAGATTTGTTTTATTTACGGTTCGGGCAAGATCTTTAACTCTCTCTTTTTTATGCAATGACTGACAAATGAAAGAGCCAAAATTTAGGAATCAAGAATCAAGACATTTTCTTCCAATTCTTTATTTAGTAACTTAAGTGTTTTTTACAGTTGAGACAATGTAGCAATTGGTGTACCCCATTGCTGTTATTAAACTGGATCCTAATTACGCGATGCACGGGCCAAGTAAAATATGCATAAACAAAAGTACAACGACAAATGTCAAATAATTGGAGAATTACATTTTTTTTCTACCATAATTAAATTCATTCGGTAACAAAGAACTCTTTTCTCAAATCTCATCAATTCCTGTGGCAATGCTTAAAATTCAACTAGTGTCTGAGTTTATTGTTTTTTATTATTTCTAATCAAATCACTTGGTTAAGAGGATAGACTCGGCGAGAGCGAGGCTTGAGAGGAAAGTTCGGAGTTTACCTTGTTGGTCTTTCTCTCTGTTGCTGGTTTATAAGTTTTTAATCCATTTCCTTTTGACTTGTTTTTGGGCCCCTCTCTCCCTCTTTTCCTTTTTAACACCACACGCCTCGCACCCCTCATTTCAAGTTATATATTTTTCTTCCTGTTTTACGTCCTAGAATTTAGACGAAATAGTTTAAAGACTTACTCAGGTCTCTAGTCTTTCTTTCTGGTTCTGGTTTTTAAGTTTTTAATCCATTTCCTTTTGACTAGTTTTTAGCCCCTCTTTCGCTCCTATGTTCCTTTTTTAACAAAGATTCTCCGGCTCTGGGTGGTTGAGCCAATGAAAGTGATCCACGTCATCATTCACCTTATTGGGGGAGTCCAGTCACTAGGTTTGACTTCTATACGCAATGTTCACTTATTTTTACAAGTATTTCATAAAGTTTTCCGAATCATTTCAAGAGAAAGGAGAAGGGAAAGGGATATTATAAATATCAAAACTTTCAAACGAAACTTATTTCATATCAAGTAATCACTTGAGTACTACTTTCTTAAACAATTATTACTTCAATGCCATCATCAATTTGAATTGTAGAAGAATTTAACATGATAATATTTTATTATATAACATGCGACGCTGCTTGCTGATAATAAAAATCAGCAATTGAACCTCTAAACAACGTGATTTATAGATCTATTTGCCCCAAATTTAGGAATTAGGGCAAAATTCAATGAGTTGTTGAAGAACTCTAACCTAATTTCATTAGAATGGGGGCAAAATCACCTTATCAAAACCTCCTTATCAAATTGTTGGCTAAGGAGATCACAGTTGGGAAACGTTCAAAGCTGGCTCACGATGCGATTTCACTACAAGGCGTTGTCTTCAATCCTCCAATCATGGGCTATCTCCACTGCAAGGCCTCCTCTTCCTCCAGGCCAGACGAACCAATCCCGTATTCACCCAGTCTTCGGGTTTCGTCATCCAGAGCAGCGGTGAGAATTAAAGCATCATGAAGACAAACAAGAGGCCAAGACAGGGAGGTTTGTTTCTCCATCGGCAAAACACAGCTCTGCTCTATTTCTTCTCCACGGATGCGTACACAAACGCAAGAACATTGAAAGAGGCTTTGTCGTTTTGTTCACGTTGCCACGTTAGATGAAGAATTTTTCACGTTTAGCTTTTTATTATAAGAAAAGCAATGTGTAATTAAAAATATTATAACTAAAGTTACGTGCGATAAATAGTCAAAATTTGTTATAGAAGGCACTTAAGTAATCGTTTTTCCTCCAATGTAGCAGTTAAGTTATTATTTGAGAAATTTTGGTATTAAAATTAGTACTGTATGAAAGTTATGATACTTCTAATTTTCTTTTTTCTTATTTTTGGTTAGCAAAGTATATTGAAATGTTGTTATAGGTTCCATAAGTAGGGGCTTTCTGTGGTCCCCCAAAGGTCGATCAACATGGTACATTATTGCATGCAAAATTGATCGTGATGAAATGTCAAATAATGTATGTATTTGAGCAATGCATTCTATATTTTGACCATATGACGGGTCTTGTAAGGCATGACTTGGAATTTTTCAATTGCATTTGGTGGTCAATGTTTATAGTAATTTTATAACCCAACAAGGAATCTCTTTCTAGAATTGTACTCCTACTTGAATTTAGTTTTAACCAAAATGGTTTTAAATTGGTCTAGGTCAAACAAGTGGACCAATATAATATAATTTTCTCATTATCAAAAGATTTATCGTACAAGAGGACTTTAAAAAAATGTTAGTCTTCATTTTTTTATTTTTTGTGCGTCAAGACCAAGATTTGTATAACGAAAAGAAAGAAAATGACATCTTCCTTAGGGGAAGTACTTTTTTGGCCTATATAACTAAGTTCTCTGGTTCATTCTTAACAACAATGGCATCATACATCCACTCAAGCTTCATGCCTACACTCTTGTTTGCACTCTTTGTCATTCAAGCCTTGGAACTTAGTCACTCCAAAACCTTTACAAATGTAAGCTGCATAGGCACTGAGAGGGAAGCGCTTCTGAAGTTCAAACAAGATCTTATCGACCCTTTGAGACGTTTGTGGTCGTGGACTGGCAAAGATTGTTGCAAGTGGGACGGAGTTGAATGCCACAAGAAGACTGGTCATGTCTTGAAGCTTGATCTACATAATCCCTGTGGTGGTTTAAAGTGCAGCTTGGGAGGTAAGATACATCATGCTCTAAACGAATTGAAGCATTTGAAGTATCTAGACCTCAGCCTCAATAATTTTTCAGCCCAAAAGATCCCAAAGTCCTTAGCTTCTCTTCAGAAATTGGAGTATTTGAACCTCTCATCTGCGGGCTTTTATGGACAAATTTCCAATGAAGTTAGTAATCTTTCCAACTTACGATACTTGGATGTTAGTAACTATCGGAGCTGGCCCTCCATAACAATAGAGAACCTCCAATGGCTGTCGACATTTTCTAACTTGAAGTATTTGGACTTGTCTTATGTTCCCCTTCTCAATCCCAAAGATTGGTTAAGTCCTATCAACATGCTTTCGTCCCTAGAGTTCCTAATATTGAGGGGATGTGATTTGGAAGATGCTTTGAGCTCTCCGCATGTCAATTTCACTTCTCTTAGATTCCTTGATCTAAGTTACAACTCCATGAATTCATCTATTCCTCCTTGGTTTCGAAACTTGAGCAAGCTCGAACATCTTGATTTAACTTCTAATGGTCTCCAAGGCATATTCCCCACTATCATCCTTGCAAATAGTCCGTCCTTTAGATTCCTTAAAGTCTCTGAAAATAGGTTGGAAGGGGAACTTTTGCAAAACATGAGCATTTTCTGCAACTTGCAAGTACTAAACTTGCATTCTAACAATTTTAGTGGGAGGATTTCGAGTAGCAAAGATAGTGCTTTGATTTGTGGACATAGTAACCTAAAGACTATTGATGTTTCCCACAACAATTTCAATGGTCAACTACCCAGTCAATTTGGGAATTTCAAGGATCTCGAATTCCTTGATTTTTCATGTAACTCGATATTAGGCTCTATTCCCGCTACCTTGGGTAAGCTATCATCTCTAAGAAAGTTGCACCTCTTTTCTAACAAATTGAGTGGGAACCTCCCGGAAAGTATTGGGCGACTATCCAATTTAGAGGAGTTGGACATCCGTCATAATCAATTGGAGGGAGTTGTCAACGAACTTCACTTTGCCAATGTCACCAGCTTAACTATGTTATACTTTTATTCAAATGAGCTTGTTTTAAATATTAGCACATCTTGGGTTCCCTCTTTCCAACTTCAAAAGATTTTCATGTCTGGCTGCAAAGTGGGGCCAAGATTCCCATATTGGCTTCGAACACAGAGGAACATTTCGATACTGGACATGTCAAATGCTAGCATTTCAGATGAAGTTCCCAATTGGCTGCCTGACGTTCTATCTAACATTGAAAAGTTGGATCTGTCGGACAACATGCTTAGAGGCAACATATCTCAAATTATTGGAAAAAATATTCCATTATTGAAGGCAGTGTTGCTTTTTAGGAATAACCTTAGTGGTGGCATTCCAAATTCATTATGCATGTCAAATGAATTACGTGTTCTTGATCTCTCTAAGAACCTACTATCTGGGAGGCTTCCCCAATGTTGGAGGAAGTCACAAGCAAATCTAGAATGGATTTCATTGGGGGACAACAAGTTAAATGGTCAGATTCCATACTCTCTATGCCATTTGAAGCGCTTAGGAGTTCTTGGCCTACATGAAAATGACTTGAATGGAGTGCTTCCAAAATGTTTACTAAAGCTAGATTTGGCATACCTTGATCTTAGTGACAATCAATTCATTGGTAGAATACCTTCGTTTGGACGACACTCTCAATCATTTGAGATAATTGATCTTGAGAGAAATTACTTCACTGGGGAAATTCCTTTGCAACTATGCCATCTTGATAATCTCCGGTATTTAAGTTTAGCACATAACAACCTTTCTGGAGGCATTCCTCGTTGTTTCAACAACTTGTCACTAATGTGGGCCAATTCGAATTTTTCTCCGTATCGGAGATTTTCGTTGGGCTTTTCCATTATGGTTGATATGAAAGGAACAAGTCGAGAATTTACCACTTCACTTCGATATTTATTCTCCATGGACCTTTCAAGCAATGCATTAGATGGACAAATACCAGAAGGGTTGACTTGGCTTGCTCAGCTTCAAAATTTGAATCTCTCTCGTAATAAGCTCATCGGAGAAATCCCCGCCGATATCGGGAACTTGAGAAAGTTAGAATCACTTGATCTATCCAATAACAAGCTATCGGGTGAAATCCCCCCTAGCTTATCCAATTTAGACTCTCTAGGTTGTTTGGATCTTTCCTTCAACAATTTATCTGGACGTGTTCCATTAGGCAATCATCTCACCACCTTGGACAATCAATCTTTTTATCGTGGCAACAATGGACTTTGCGGACCTCCTCTATTGAAAGTTTGTCCCGGAGGTAATGAAAAGGACGGACGAGATGGTCACAATACAATCGAAGATGAGTCTAATGAAGGCAACTCCATTGTTGTTTGGTTATACTCAGGATTGGGACCAGGTTTCGCAGTGGCAATCTTGGGATTCTGTTGTATATTACATTTCAAGCAATCTTGGAGGATTTCCTATTTTCAGGCGGTGGATAGGATTATCGTGAAACTATCGATCCTAAAGATGATTACCATGGTTTGGTTCAAAAGAGCTTTTCAATTCCGACTCCACAAATAAGAGGTTATTTAGTAAGTAAATCACTCTCTGTCTCTCATGATTTATATTTTCTTTTCCTCACATTCATTCTGTTGATAGATGTTTCTAATTGTTTTTAGCATTTATCCTCACATTTGTGAGTTGCAGGTGACATGACACCCTGCATGAAAGTACGCATCAACTCATCCAATTCCAGAGATATGTGCAATATACTATGGACCTGATAGTTCCTCTTCTCATAATGGAAGATTGTTGTCTAAGCTTCAAGTAATAAAGAAGTTGTGCTCATTATTCTCCGACATTTCTCTCTATCCACCATTTGCTTATTAAGTAAATAGTCTCTTGCTTTTGTTTTAAGAATAGGGCGTTTATAATGTAAAATGAGCAGACTCTGTGAGCCGAGGTTGGATGAGTCTACTTTTTCAGGGGGTAAAACTTTTTATATTGTTTCCTGCTGATGACACGTTAATCGGTCGATAACACGTTGGTAAGTTACCAGCACACGGGTCCGGTGTTCAGAGAAGCTTGTTTAGAAAAGAGGCTGCCGCCCCTGCTCACCAAATTGCCCTTTATCAACCCGTTTGCCACTTTCAAGCATTCATGTCGCTGTTACTGTTCGTATTATCACGAGGGGTCGATAGATCGCCATGAATTGCCTCCGATGCTCAATTTTGATCTCTTTCATATCGGTTCACCGTTCAGGTATAATTTAGTTTGCGCTCTTTGGGATAATGACTCTGTTTAAGTATGCAATTTGGTTTTAAGTTTTTGAATCTTATTTATTAATCTGTTGATTTCGTCGCCAATTGCCAATACACTAATAAGATATTTCCGTGAGATCAAAGCTTGGTCATCACACTCTGTATGCTGGGACTTTAAATTGGAGCCATAACTTGATAGGAATGCTCTCTGATTTAAATATTCCTGCTTTGTCTCTTAAAGTAAGCCTCTGCAAGAATTATTCTTGTTCCTCGATTGTAGTTTGAAATTTACGTAACTTCGTATCGAGTGAAATTGTTTGATTGGGTGCTAGAAATTCTGGATTTACACGTCAGTTTAGCTTAATTTCATTGTGTAATTTCAATCAGATCATACACTTTGCATATTCGGAGAGGATCTTGCAGTAAATTTGCATTATGACATTGAGATTTCATTATAATTTAATCGTCATATTTGCATGTTCATTTCCATAAATCACATGTCATGAAAAGGAAAATATCCAAATATCTTATCTTGCAAGCTATTAATTTTATTCTGGGTCTTCATTAAAAAAAAATCCTAAAAACATGCTCGGGGTGCAGTTGGGGGATTCCGCATATTAATATTATATAAATAGCCTCGTTCTCTTAGTATTGTCTGACATTTTCGATTGCATTAGCTAAATTTTTGTTTCCACGTTTAAATAGCTCATTTTAGGAAAATAATTTATTTAAGGTGCATTTTTGCATAACATATTACATCCGCATATTTATATTTCTTATGATAAATTGATCTATCCTATAGAACTCATATAGATTTTCCCTTTACAGCTCACCGGGTCCAGTACAAGGGTTTAATAACAAGGTGGCCGTAAATTTTGGCCTATACAACTCGGATTATACCGCACTTTATTGTTTTATCGGTATTATCGTACCTTATTCGATTATCGCTTTGCTTATATTCAGTTGTATGAGTATTCTCATGGCATAATTTAGATTCAATTGTTTTAAGAAATAAAAAATAATGGGATAAATTGCATGAAGCATTTTCCGTAGAAGAGAAAAGGTCCTAAATTAGGCGTTAGACAACATCTAGCTAATCAACTGCCCAAGCGCCAAATCTCTCATTAGCAAAAGTAAAACGAACTTCTACGTTCTACTCGGCTTCTAATTGTTCTATAATAGATTAGTGAAAACTCTTTAAGTAAAAATAATTGGCATAATTAAAATGAGAAAATCAAGTTACGATCAATAGAATTTGGAAGAACCTATGTAAAGAGGAAGCATTGCCTTACAAGAGTGACCATTCACGCCTGCTTGGCAAACTATCAAGCCTCCTCCAAAATTTCTTCTTGGGAAAGTAATGATAGAGGATGTCCTATTTGCAGGCCATGGATAGGATTATCAAGGATTATCAATCATGAGGATGATTAGCATGCTTTGGTATTCCAATTATGCAAATAAGAATTATCAAGTAAAAACATATCTCATGATTCATATTTTCTTTTCTTCAAACTAATTTTTTTGTTGATAGATGTGGCTAATTGTTTCCAATTCCATAGATATGCGCTGCCGCAACTGCGATGAAATAGCTCCTTTCTTCGTATGGAAGATTGCTATTGAATTTTCAAACAATAAAGAAGCCATGCTCATTATTTTTCAATATTTTTATCTTTCTTTTGCATTTTCTCATAAAATAAATAAATATCTTGCTTTTGTCATATAAAATAAGATGTGTATGTTTTATGTTAAATGAGCCAACTATGTAAGCAAAAATTGGACAAGTCTACTATTCTGTAGAGTAAATTGGAACACTCGTTCGTGCTATTAATATGAGAAAAATGTCGATAGTTAGCAATAAAATTTTGATTTGCGACTTGTTCACTCAATAACACTCTGGTAAGTTCCCAACGCTGTTGTGAAAGTACCAACAAGTACTAGCTTATCTTAAGTCAACAACTCTATTAATAATTTAAGAACATTTGTTTATATAAACATTAATAACATGAAAATTTTCAAATTGCTAAATCCATAAAAAATTTACCTCAAACTATTTTTTTTTTATGCCCAAGATCTGCCAAGCCAGACTTTCGACTTACGTCTAATCGCCAACACTCAAACTAATTTTTTGATCATTAAAAACTCTAAAATAGTACACATGTGAGAAATTTACCCTCTATTAGTTTCTGTTAAATTTTACCATTAAATTGTTAAGTTGGATAACACATAGTAATTGACAAGTGTATGAATTTGGATTTTACCTTACATTTGTCACAAACGTTCTAATCTATGATTTTTCATGATATTAATTCAATGTAACAGAAACTAACAAGGGTGAAATTGCTACAAATATACCAGTTTATGGTTCTTAGTAGTAAAAAAAATTAATTTGAAGTAAAATTATCACAAAAGTAATTAGAGTCTTTCATGATGTTAATTTTTTATACAAGTCACCAAAATGTTAAAATGACTAACTTTTATAAATAAATAAAAAGGAAAATTGCCCAAAAAGAAGGAAGCTCCGGCAGGCATGGATGAGAGAAAAGTGGCAAATGGAAGAAGAAAGGAAAATTAAATTTTTTTAATTTTTATTCTACATTAACTATCGCGTGTCATTCTATTATTAAATATTAGTTTAGAACTTAATTACATACTAAATTTTAAAACTCTCACTCATCCCTAAATCTTACTATCATCGGAGACAAGCCCGACATTCTTGACACTAGCAAAAGTTGGAGTAGAGAGAATTCCACTTTCAGTTTTAATAGCCCAAACAAGGCTGAGGCGTGAAGAAGGGGCAAAGTGATTTAGCGTAACGTTTGGTCCGATTTTTTAGTAGGCGTATGCTAATCTAATCTTAATTCCCTGTCATCCTTTTATTTTGTATTCTATTTTTTGTTTTCTCTTTCGTTTTCCTTTTTTTTTTATTGCCATTGCCATATCCATCATGTTATCTTCCTTGAATCTTTTTGACATCGCCTAAAGAGGACTCGAGATCAGAATTCTGTTTGTTTCATGAAAAATATTTTTTTAGAAATGATTGTTTGTATCATTTATAAATATTTTTTTTGTTGGAAGAAAATTATATTTATTACTTGAAAGGATTCGGAATTACATAATCTTCATGACAAAGCAAATTGAAATAGAGCATGAATATTGAAAAACAAAGCCAAATCTAGAAAACAATGAGGATCAACGGAATACCAACAAAATTAAGCACAAACTCAGTCTATAAGAATGGAACTGTCAAACCAAATTGGTGGCCGATCGCTGGATCTTGTGTCTTTGTTAGTGATGAGCACATGCTAGAAATTCGTTCTCCAATAATTACGACGTCATTGGATGACAGTATGTGCCTAGGTTCAACTTCCTCTATACTATCGTTGTACAAAGACAACCAATATAGGTCAAAAGGAAAATTCCCAAAAAGGGCCCAAAATCCCCTTATTTTCTCAAATAAGGGCTTGAAACGGACCTTATTTCAAACAAAGACCTAAAGTGGCTTTAATTGTTTCAAATAAGAGCCTGAAATGGCCATGGTTATTTCAAATAAGAGCCTAATCTCATTGATCACTGGCTAGCTAAATTTTCCAATCAATCAATGGCGTTTTCATCCAAACTTTCTTCTTCTTTTTAATCTTTTTTTCTTCCTTTCCTTTTTTTTTTCGGGTCTTCTTCTTCCTCTGCGCAAGTGGCTGGCCAGCCAACCACTAGTGCCGCCCACGGAAGGTTAAGCAAGGGTTGCCCTCCCCCGATCAGGTGAGGGCCACCTTCGTTGGTTACAGGTGAGGGATAACCTTGCCCTGGGTGAGGCCATCCCTCGCGGCCAGCCATGAGGTCGGCCTTCACTGACCCCAGGCGAAGCTGAACCTCGCTAGATCTGGCAACAAGGGTCGACCCAACCGTGAGGGGCAACCTCCCCCAGGGCAAAGCTATCCCTTGCACCCTCGCCCAACCCTCCATGGACGGTGTTGGTGGGCGCCCAGTTGGCTGCTGATGTAGAGGAAGAAGGAGACTAGAAAAAAGAAAGGGAAAGAAAAAAATAAAAAAATGGTAAATGATAAAAATGTCTTTAGCCTTGGAAAGTCACGCCCTTTATGAAATAAGACTCACTTCAAATCTTTATTTGAGAAAATGATGGCACTTCAAACCTTTATTTGAAATAAGGTCCACTTCGGGCCCTTATTTGAGAAAATGTGAGCACTTTGGACCATTTTATGGAATTCTCTCTAGTTAAACAAACACATATCTAACTTGTGGATGAGTAAATCTTCGTAATTCAACGATATGCCAAAACTCCTCCAATCATCATTGAGGTTGGAGGTAGAGAATCTATGCACGAATAGAGTAGAGAGGCACCGAATCTCCAAAAGCATATTATTAAACTCCTAGATCTAGATCGGGAGAGGATAACACCCAAAGCTAAAACTAGATTGAGGGAGTTCAAACTCTCAAATTGAGAACTAGACTTGGAAAAGATAGCTCTTAAATCTAAATTGAGAGAGAAGAAAAAGCAAGAAAAGAATGATAAAAACACAAAATAGAATCAACAAAAGAGACAAAGGAGGGTGATACTAGCTAAACACTCCCTCATAGCTGAAGGTTTAAAAAGAGGATGGGAAAAAAGAGAGAAAAGACTTTTTGTCTCCCAAAAGGAAGATAGGAAGTTGTAAGTCTATCATCTATATATAAAGATGAGTAAATGAAAATATTTAGACACTAATTGTTATGGATTTTGCAAATATTTTTCATAGACTAACTATTTTAAGTAATACAAACAATTATTTATAGGAAACTATTTTTCAAACTATTCATTTTTCGTAAAACAAATGAAGCCAATTTAAATTCCTTTTCTTGGTCAATTTTTATCAATTATCTAAGATAAGTAATAATTGAGAATATAATCCCTAGACTTTTAGAATCACATAGCCAGAAAAATGAATAGCAAAAGTTCATGTGCCTTTCTTAGCGCTTAATCACAATAATTCTTTTTTTGTTTAGCGGATTATCAGTAGTCTCCTTCTCGATGAAGTAATTGCAAAGGAAAGGAGAAGGGTCAGATCAAGAAATGACGCTAGTAGTTAGCAAAGGCCTCGAAGGGCCAATGGCCACCAAGTCAAGGTCTGCATTCACATGATAAGAAATTTCATAAAATTGAAAGACTTGAGACTTGAGGTTGAGGCTTTCTGCGGGGGAGAATTGCCAAAAAAGTCCTAAACCTATTGAGGTTGTCTTAATTCCGATCCTAAACCTTTTTTTTTTGACCGATTCGGTCCTAAACCTTTTACGATTGTGCCAATTGAGTCCATCCGGCCAAATTTGGCCGGCCGGAGCTGACGTGGGACGCCGGCCGGAGCCGCGTGGATGCCGGCCGGCGCCGGCGACAATTTTTTAATACTTTTTTTTTTTTTTTATTTTTTAAATTATTTTTTTGATTTTTTTATTATTTTCCGAATTTTTTATTGTTTTTTTAATTTTTCTGTTTCTTTTCTTTTCTTTTTTTTTTTTTTTTTTCTCCCCTCCCTCCCCCCCCCGGCGGCAGTGGCGGCCAGCGCCGACGAGGCCGCCGGCCCCACCGCGAGGGCCGCGAAGCCCTCGCCGCCGCGACCTCGCCTGCACACAGGGGCCGCCGGCGAGGGTCGCGGCCGGCCGCCCGGATCTGGGCGCGCCGCCGCCATGGCTCGACCGCGGGCGAGGCGGCCTCGCCGCGCGGCCGGCGAGGCCATGGCGGGCTGGGCGAAGGTCGCCATGGCCTCGCCCGGCCGCGGGCGAGCCGCCGCGCCCGCAGCCGGGCCATGGCGAGCCGCCTCGCCGCGGCCCCAGGCCTCGCCCCGTGCAGGCGAGGCCGCCGGCGAGGGTGGCCGGTCGACGGGGGCCGCGACCCTCGGCGCGCCGGCGAGGGCCGCGGCCCTCGTGCGGTGGCGGCAGCCTCGTCGAAGCTGGCTGGCCATTGCCGCCGGTGGTGGGGGGGGGGAGGGGAGAAAAACAATAAAAAATTCGGAAAAAATAAAAAAATTCGGAAAATAATAAAAATTATTAAAAAATTGTCGCCGGCGCCGCCGGCGTCCACGTGCTCCGGCCGGCCAAATTTGGCCGGATGGACTCAATTGGCACAATCACAAAAGGTTTAGGACTGAATCGGTCAAAAAAAAAAAAAAAAAAAAGTTTAGGATGAATTGGCACAACCTCAATAGGTTTAGGACTTTTTTGGCAATTCTCCCCTTTCTGCGGTATATGCTCGTAAGGGCAGCATATATATTGCCCAATTTATCACACAAATCATATAAGAGCCCGCGAACCGCTACTATCTTGATTTAAAGTACGCAGAAACTTGGAGAAGAAGCGATTCGAAACCTATTTAGAACCTCTTCCTTCGAAGGAGGGAAAGATCGGAGGCTACATTCGCCATTCTCTCCGTTGCTGGTTTTAAGCTTTCAACCCATTTCCTTTTGACTTGCTATGAGGGATCTCTATCCTAAAAATACTATCACTCCCTGAGAACTTTTGTGTCATGTTAGACATATGTCGTGTCATGTCAAACACTCCAACACTTGTCGGAAAATCCAACACCTAGTAAACATTTCCTGACACTATCCCACACTCGAGTTTGGCCCATGTTTGGAATTCAAATATGTAATTCCGACATGCACGAGATCAATTTTAAAAATTTCAATAAATGATGGGTCAAAATATAAAAATATAAATAATTAAAATAATAAATAGGAAAAAAGAAAAAACTAATATTCTCTTCTTTTCTGACTCTTACTTTTCATGATACACAATCCACTCACCCAAGTTTATTTTTTTCTATTTTCTTTTAACACACTTTGACACGAGAGTCTAGAATGTGAATTGTTTATTTTTTTACTTTAAATTTTATGGATAATTGGAATAGAGTTAATTTTTTTAAAATTAAAATAATGAATGATATTAACAAATTATGAATTAATGTTTTTAGTATAAATTCATTCTAGGCTCTTTTAATAATAGTTATTTATTTGTGAATTTAAATCAAATTAATATAACGTATCACAATGTGTTAGAATTCTCTATTTTTTAAAATATATTATATCAACATATCGTATCGTATCGAGTCACGAGTTACGTGTCAGTATCAGTGCTACTTAATCTCTATCGCTCGCTTCGTTGCTTTTCTGACAAAGGCTCTCCTGCTCTCTAGATGGTCAAGCCAATGACGGTGTTCCACGTTATCATTCACGTTTTGGGGGGAGTCTAGTCACGAGGTTTGACTTCTCTGATCCATGCAATGTTCACTTATTTGTACAAGTATTTCACGAAGTTTTATGAATTATTTCAAGGAAAAGGGACACTGTAAGGCCTCCTCTTCCTCCAAGCCCGAAGAACCAATCCCTTCTTCACCCAGTCTTCGGGTTTCATCGTCCCGAGCTGCGGCGACAATCAAAGCATCATGAAGACTAACAGAGGCAAAGACGAGGGGTTTTGTTTCTCCATGGGAAAACAAATCTTTGCTTTGTTTCTTCTCAGCGAACGCGTACACGAACACGAGAACATTGGCAGGAGCATTGTCATTTTGTTCATGTTGCCATGTTGGATGAATTTGTCCCGTTGGAATTTTTCATTATACTTTAAGCAATCATTTTTTTACTAGTGTGGGATTTAAATTATTGTTTGAAAAAATTTTGACGCTAAAATGAGTGTCGTATGAAAGTTATAGAAATTTTAATTTTCTTTTTTCTTATTTCTAGTTAGCAAAGTATTTTGAAATTGCTATTGTAGGTTCCATGAGTAGATGCTTTATGTGATCCCTTAAAGGTCAATCAACATAGTACATTATTGCATCCAAATTGATTTTGATCATGACAAAAGGTCGAATAATGTATTTATTTAAGGAATGCATATTATATATTGACGATTTGACAGATCTTGTAAGGCAAGGCTTGAAATTTTTCAGTTGAATTTAGTGGCCAGTTTACATGGTGATTTTATAACCTGACATGGAATCTTTTTTAGAACTGTGCCCCTACTTGAATTTAGTTTTAACCGAGAGGGTTTTAAATTGGTCTAGGTCCAACAAGTGGACCAATATAATATAGTTTTCTCATTATCAAAAGATTTGTCGTACAAGAGGACTTTGAAAAATGTTAATGTCTTCTTTCTTTTTGTTCATCAAGACTAAGATTTGTATAACTTAAAGAAAGAAAATGATGTCTTCCTATCGCTTTTGTGACAAGTCAATGGAAGTCAACAATTCTTTGTTTTTCACGAATTATTATATTGCAAGTTTTGCCCACCAGTTAATGGCCAGGAAAGAGAATTATCTTCACGACGAAGTAATCGCAAAGGAAATGAGAAGGGTCAAATCAAGAAATGATGCTAGTAATTATAAAGGCCTCGAAGGGCTAATGGCTACCAAGTCAAGGTTTGTATTCACATGATAAGAAATTTCGTAAAATTGGAAGACTTGAGAATGTCTCACAAGGAAAAATCGACTTTTGAAGATTTTAAGGATGCATGATAATTATTTTATTTCTCTATTGTTTATTTATGAGAATAAGTTTGAAACAAAAATCTATTTAATTATGCAATTTTATTTTTCTATTTCTTGAACAAATTTTTATTCCAAAAATATATTTGAAATAGAAATTAGAAATAAATTTTTTTGCTTTTTTATTTCTTGAACAAAAGTAAGAAATAAAAACTTTTTTATCCTTGACTCTCGCACCGCCTACCCATTGCTCACCCCGACCACCTCTTGCCATCACTTAGAGGAGAGAGAAATTTTTGTATTATTATCAAATGAATTTCTATTATAATAATACAAAATTTCTATTATGGAAATAGAAATCTTGTATCATTATAAAACGCTTATTTTTCCTTAAAAATTCATATGAAAAATAGAAATAAAAAAATTAATTTCTAATTAAAAATTGATTTCTAAAACAAAATGGTTATTATTTACGGCCTAAGTATGATTAAGGCTTTCTACGGTATATGCTCATAGTGGCAAGCATATAGATGCCCAATTTATCACACAAATCGTATAAGAGTCCGTGAACTGATCCTGTCTCGATTTGAAGTACGTATAAACTTGGAGAAGAAGACGAGCGATTCGAAGCCTATTTAGAACCTCTTCCTTCGAAGGATGGAAAGATCGGAGGCATCTCTCTCTCTCCCCTCTGTTGCTTTTTTGACAAAGATTCTCTTCCTGCTCTCTAGATGGTCAAGCCAATGATAGCGCTCCACGTCATCATTCACCCTGTTGGGGGGGAGTCTAGTCACTAGGTTTGACTTCTCTGATGCCACGTTCACTTCTGTTTACAAGTGTAATTCATGAAGTTTTATGAATTATTAAAGGGGAAAGGGAAATTATAAAAAGTATAATTTTCAAACGGTACTTCGATATCAAAACTTTTCAAACACTTAATTGTTATTTTCATTAAAAATTAATCACTTCAGTATTATCGACAATTTGGATCGTCGAAAAATTTGATGTTATAATATTTTCTTATAGAATGTCCGCTGTAACTCGCCGACAATATAAAGTCAATAATTAAACCTCTAAACAACATGGTTTAACAATCCATTTGCCCAAATTAAGGAATTGGGTAAAATCCATTGCGTTTTTGAAGAAACCCAACCTAATTCCTTAGATTGGGCCAAAATTACCTTAACAAAATCTCCTTATCAAATTGTTGGCTGAGAAGATCATCGTTGGGAACATTCAAAGGTTGCTCACGATGCGATTTCACTACAAGGCCTCGTCTTTAATCTCCAATCCCGGCCTCATCTTCACCGCAAGGTCTCCTCTTCCTCCAAGCCCGAAGAAACAATCCCTTCTTCGCCCATTCCTCGGGATCCATTGTCCCTAGCTGTGACGATAATCGAAGCATCATGAAGAAGAACAAGAGGCTAAGACAGGGAGTTTTGTTTCTCCAGCGGGAAAACACAGCTTTTCTCTGCTTCTTCTAAACGGATGCATACACAACGCAAAACATTGAGAGAAGCTTTTTGGTTCACGTTGCCACGTTGGATGAAGAATGTAATGAAGAATTTTCTACATTGGACTTTCCTATTATAAGAAAAGCAACGTATGAATAAAAATACTGTAACAAAAGTTAAGTAGGACAAATTGTCAGAATTTGTCACTAAATAAACTAAAGTAATTGTTTTCCTACGGACGTGACATTTAAGTTATCGCTTGAAAAATTTTGACATTAAAGTGAGTACCTTACAAAAGGTATAGTAATTCTATTTTTTTTTTCTTATTTTTGGTTATTAAAGTATATTAAAATTTCTGTTACAGGTTCCATGAGAAGGGGTTTCTGTGCTCCCTCAAGGGTCAATCAACATGGTACATTATTGCTTCCAAATTAATTTTCATCATGATAAAAGTCGAATAATGTATTTATTTAAGCAATGCATTTTGTATATTGACCATTTGACAGGTCTTGTAAGGCAAGACTAGGAATTTTTCAGTTGCATTAGGTGGCTAGTGTTTATAATGCTTTTTATTAACCCGATGAGGGATCGTTTTTGGAATTATACTTAAATTTATTTTTAACTGAAAGGGTTTTAAGGTCTATGTCCAACTAGTGAATCGATATAATATGGTTTTTTTCTTTATCAAAAGATTTATCGTAGAAAAAGACTTCGAAAAATGTTAATGTCTTCATATTTTTTTTTTCCTTTTGCGCATCTATTCAAGACCAAGATTTGTGTAACTAAAAGAAAGAAAATGATATCTTCCTTAGGGGAAGTACTTTTTGGGCCCATATAAGTTTTCGGGTTCATTTTGCACAACAATGGCATCATACGTCTGCACTAACTTCGTGTCTACACTCTTGTGCGCACTCTGTCATTCAAGCCTTGAAAATTAGTCACTCCAAAACCTTTACAAATGTGAGCTGCGTAGGCATCGAGAGGGAAGCCCTTCTAAAGTTCAAGTAGGATCTTATCAATCTCACGAGACAATTGTGGTAGTGGACTGGCAAAGGTTGTTGCGAGTGGGAAGGAGTTGAATGCAACAAGAAGACTGGTCACGTCTTGAAGCTTGATCTACATAATCCTTATGGTGGTTTAGAGTGTAGCTTGGGAGGTAAGATACATCTTGCTCTAAGCGAATTGAAGCATTTGAAATATCTAGACCTTGGCTTCAATAACTTTTCAACCCAAAAGATCCTAGAGTCCTTAACTTCTCTTTAAAAACTAGAGTATCTAAACCTCTCATCTGCGGGCTTTTATGGGCAATAACCTTTCCAACTTACGGTACTTTGATGTTAATAACTTGTGGTGGTGGCCCTCTATAACAATGAAGAATCTCCAATGGCTATCGACATTCTCTAACTTGAAGTACTTGGACATGTCTTATATCCCCCTTCTCAACCCTAGAGATTGGTCAAGCCCTATCAACATGCTTTCATCCCTAGAGTTCATAATATTGAGAGGATGTGATTTGGAAGATGCTTCAGGCTCTCTACATATCAGTTTCACTGCTCTTAAATTCCTTGATCGGAGTCACAACTCCATGAATTCATCTATTCCTCCTTAGTTTCAGAACTTGAGCAAACTCGAACATCTCGATTTAAGTTTTAATGATCTCCAAGGCATATTCTCCACCGACATCCTTGCAAATAGTCAATCGTTTAGGGTGCGCATGAAATCATTTTTATTCCTCTATTTCTCTATTTTTTTGTTCCGGGGAATAGGTTTGTAATAGAAATCCGTTTGGTAACGCAATTTCATTTTTCTATTTCTAGAACAAATTTCTACTCTAGAAATCAGAAGTAAATTTTTTTTACTTCTCTATTTTTGAAACAAAAGTGAGAAACAAAAACACACCTCATTACTTGCTCTCGTTATCGTTTGCCGGTCACTCACCCGCTGCTGGCCGCCGGTCACCGGTTGTCGGTCACTGCCACCACAGCCAGCCACCTTGGTCGTCAGTCGCCGGTCGCCGTCACTTGGGAAGGACAAATTTTATAATATTGTCAAACAAATTTTTATTCCGAAAATAAAAATTTTATATCATTATCAAATGCTTATTTTGTCTTAGAAATTCGTTCGAGGAATAGAAATAGAAAAATTAATTTCTGACTAGAAATTGAATTCCAGTACATAAATTGTACTATGCGTGCCCTTAGATTCCTCGTTGTCTTTAAAAATAGGCTAGTAGGTGAAATTTTAAAGAACGTGAGCATTTTCTGCAACTTGCAAGTACTAAGCTTGCGTTCTAACAAATTTAGTGGGAGGATTTCAGATAGTGAAGACAGTGCTTTGATTTGTGGCAAAGTAACCCAAAGACTATTGATATTTCCAGTAACAATTTCAGTGGTCAACTACCCAATCAATTTGGGAATTTCAAAGATCTCGAATTCCTTGATTTTTCATGGAATTTGATACGAGGTTCTAATCCCGTTATTGTGGGCCAACTATCATCTCGGAGAAAGTTGTGCCTCTCTTCTAACAAATTGAGTGGGAATCTTCGAGAAAGTATTGGGGGACTATACAATTTAGAGGAGATGGACATCCATAATAATCAATTGGAGGGAGTTATCAGTGAACTCCACTTTGCCAATCTCACTAGCTTGACTGCGTTATACTTTTATTCGAATGATCTTGTTTTAAATGTCAGCACATCTTGGGTTCCTTGTTTCCAACTTCAAAGATTTTCATGTCTGGTTGGAAAGTAAGACCAAGTTTCCAAAACTGGCTTCGAACACAGAGGAAGATTTTGGTACTAGACATGTCAAATACTGGCATTTTAGATGAAGTTTCCCAATTGGCTACCTAATGTTTTTTGTAACATTGAATAGTTGGATCTGTCAGGCAACATGCTCAGAGGCAACATATCTCGAATTATTGGAAAAAAGATTCCACTATTAAGGCTAGCATTGCTTTCTAGAAATAATCTTAATGGTGGCATTCCAAATTCATTGTGCATGTCAGATAAATAGCGTGTTCTTGATTTCTCTAAGAACCTATTGTCTAGGAGACTTCCCCAATGTTGGAGGAAGTTGCAAACAAATCTAGAATGGATTTCATTGGGAGACAACAAGTTAAATGGTCAGATTCCACACTCTCTATGCCATTTGGAGCGATTAGGAGTTCTAGGCCTACATGAAAATGACTTGCATGGAGTGCTTCCAAAATGTTTACTAACGCTAAATTTGGTTTTCCTCGATCTTAGTGACAATCAATTTGCTGGTAGAATACCTTCATTTGGACGACACTCTCAATCATTTGAGATAATCAATCTCGAGAGAAATTACTTCATTGGGGACATTCCTTTGTAGTTATGCCATCTTGATAATCTCCAATATTTAAGTTCAGCGATAACAACCTTTCCGAAGACCTTGTTGTTCCAACAACTTCTTGCTGATGTGGGCCAATTCGAATTTTACTCCATATACGAAATTCTCATCTGGCTTTTCCATTATGGTTGATATCAAAGAAACGAGGAAAGTTTATTATATTTCCATTATGGTTGATATAAAAGGAGCAATCCGAGAATTTACGTCCAAAATTCCATATTCATTAGACCTTTCAAGCAATGCATTAGAGGGACAAATATCGAAAGGATTGACTTGGCTAGCAAGACTTCAAAATTTGAATCTCTCTCACAATAAGCTCATTGGAGAAATCCCTGGAGATGTTGGGAATTTGAGAGATTTAGAATCGCTTGATATATCCAATAACAAGTTATCAAGTGGAATCCCTCCTAGCATATCCAATTTAGACTTTCTAAGCAGTTTGGATCTTTCCTTCAACAATTTATCTGGTCATGTTCCATGAAGCAATCATCTAACTACCTTGGACAATCAATTTTTTTATCATGGCGACAATGGAATTTGCGGAGCTCCTCTTTTAAAAGTTTGCCCTGGAGAGGATCATAATGATAAGGATGGACAAGAGGATCACAATGCAATCCAAGATGAGTCAAATGAGGCAACTCCATTGTTGTTTACTTATACTTAGGATTGGGACCAAGTTTCACAGTGGCAATCTTGGGATTTTATGGTATGTTACATCTCAAACAATCTTGGAGGATTACCTATTTTCAGGCAGTGGATAGGATTATCATAAAATTGTCGACCCTGTGGACGATTACCATGATTTGGTTCGAGAGAGCTTTTCAATTCCGACTACACAAATAAGAGATTTACTTAGTAAGTAAAATAACTCTCTGTCTCTCATGATTTATATTTTATTTTCCTCATATTCATTTTGTTGATAGATGTTTCTAATTGTTTTAGGATTTATCCTCACATTTGTGAGTTGCAGGTGACATGACACCCAGCATGAAAGTACGCATCAACTTATCCAATTCCAGAGATACGCGCAATATACTATGGACCTGATAGTTCCTCTTCTCGCGATGGAAGATCGTTGTCTAAGCTTCAAGTAATAAAGGAGTTGTGCTCATTATTCTCCCACATTTCTCTCTATTCATCCATTTAATTACAAAGTAAAAAGTCTCTTGCTTTTGTCCAATAAAATAGGGCGTTTATATTAATGTAAAATGAGCAGACTCTGGGAGTTGTGAGCCGAAGTTGGACGAGTCTACTCTTCCGTAGGGTAAAGCTGTGTATATTTTGTTTCATGCTGATAACACACGAATCGGTCGATAACACGTTGGTAAGTTACCAACACCACAGTCCAGTGTTCAGAGAAGCTTGTTTAGAAAAGAGGCCATTGCCCCTGCTCTTGCCACTTTCAAACATTCGTGTCACTGTTACTGTTCGTATTATTACGAAGGGTCGATAGGTGGTCATGAACTGCCTCCAATGCTCGATTTTGATCTCTTTCATATCGGTTCAGGTATAGTTTAGTTTGCGCTCTTTGGGATAATGACTCCGTTTAGGATCCAATCTGGTTTTCTAGTTTTTTAAATCTTCTTTACTAATCGGTTGATTTCGTCGCCAATTGCTAATCCACTGTTAAGATATTTCCGTGAGATCAAAGCTTGGCCATCCGACTGTGTATGCTGGGACTTTAAATTGGAGCCACAACTTGAAAGGACTACTCTCTGATTTAAATTTTCCCGTTTTGTCTCTCAAAGTAAGCCTCTGCTAGGATTATTCTTGTTCCTCGATCGCTAGTTTGAAATGTTCGTATCGAGTGAAGTAGTTTGGTTGGGTGCTGGAAATTCTGGATTTATATTTTGATTTAGCCTAATTACATTGTGTACTTTCAATTAGATCATACACTTTGCATATTAGGAGAGGATCTTGCATTAAATTTGCATTATGACATTGAGATTGCATTATTATTTAATCACAAAGGGAGACTTTTTTCATCTATTTTGTAGGGTATCATACATTTTGGTAGCATGGCCGAGTGGATTCCCCAATATCATGCGAAGAATAGCTAGTATTTCCAAAAGAAGATGCCGTTATATTTGCATATTTATTTCCATAAATCACATGTCATAAAAAGGAAAATATCCAAAAATTTTATCTTGCAAGCTATTAATTTTATTGTGTCTTCATTAGAAAAATATTCTAAAAACATGTCTAGGGGTGCAGTTGGGGGATTCCACATAGTCATATTATATAAATAGCCTCGGTCTCTTTAGTATTGTCTTGACATTTTCGATTGCATTAGCTAAATTTTTGTTTCCACGCTTAATAGCTTATTTTAGGAAAATAATTTATTTAAGGTGCATTTTTGCATAACATATTACATCCGCATATTTATATTTCTTTTGATAAATTGGTCTATATTAGAGCTCTTGCATAGACTTTTCCTTTTCAGCTCACCGACTCCAGTACGAGGGTTTAATAGCAAGGTCGCCGTAAATTTTGCCCAATTCAACTCGGATTATCTTATACCGCACTTTATTTTTTTCGGAATTATCGTACCTTATATGACTATCGCTCTGTTTATATTCGGTTGCATGGGTACTCTCATATGATAATTTAGATTCAATTGTTTTAAGAAATAAATAATAATAATGAGATAAATTGCATGAAGCTTTTTTCCATTAAAGAGAAAAGGTACTAAAATGGGTGTTAGATAACATCTACCTAATCAACTCCCCAAGCACCAAATCTCCAATTTGCAAAAGTAAAACGAGCTGCTATGTTCCACTTGATGTCTAGTGACAACTCTTAAAGTAAAAATAATTGGCATAATTAAAATGAGAAAATCAAGTTACAATCAACAAAGTTTGAGAGAGCCTAAGTCAAGAGTAAGCATTGCCTTGCAAGAGTGACCATTCACGCCATCAAACCTTCTCCAAAATTTCTCCTTGGGAAAGTCATGATAGGTATGTCCTATTTTCCAGCGATGGATAGGATTGTCAAAGATTATCAATCATGAGGATGATTACCATGCTTCGGTCCAAAAGAGCTTTTCTATTTCAACTACGCAAATAAGAATTATTAAGTAAAAATATATCTCATGATTCATATTTTTGTTTCTTCAAACTAATTTATTTTGTTGATAGATGGCTAATTGTTTCCAATTCCTGAGATATGCGCTGCCGCAACTACTATGAAGTAGTTCCTTTCTTCATGATGGCAGACTGCTATTGAATCTTCAAATGATGAAGAAGCTATGCTCATAATTTTTCAACATGTTTCTCTTTCTTTTGCATTTTGTCAAAAATAAGTAAATCCCTTACTTTTGTCATTTAAATTAAGATGTGTATGTTTAATGTTAAGTGAGGGTAAAAGAACACCTCAAGTGCCAATACTTAGCGCAGGAGATACTTAAGTGCCAAAATGTCAAAAATGTATACATAAGTGCCAAAATCGGAAAAAAATATATATCACTAAAGTGCCAACGACAAGAAATTCCAACCAAAATGCTAATGTAGCATTTCTTCGGCGAATTGAACTCAAAATGACATCGTTTTGGGTGCTAACTTAACTAGATAAACCTAAAACAATGTTGTTTTGGTTTGACATGACTTTTAATATAAATATTAAAAAATTAAATCAAAAAATTAAAAAAAAAGAAGTTGCAAATGGTGAAGGCTTGCATAGCCATCGCCATCGCAACCCACCGTCGTTGGGAAGGACCCGTCAAATGGATGGGTCGGGTCGGGTTTGGGTCGGGTCGAAAATGGTCTGACCCATATTGACCCATTTAACCCGTTTTGACCCAAATTCATGTAATATAAATCTGCTGACACATACCCAACCTGACCCACACCTGACCCATACCCGACCCGTACCCAACCAGACCCATATTGCTAAAAACCATTATTATTGTAGAAAAACCCAAACTCACTCTAAGCTCTATGTTAAATTACTCACTCAACCCATATTTGACCCATATTTAACTTTTACTTAACCCATATTTGACCAATATTTAACTTTCACTTGACCCATATTTGACCCATATTTAACTTTCACTTGACCCATATTTGACCCATTTAACTAAAAGTGAGTCATAATATGGGTTTATGACCCATTTTGACACCTCTAAGAAGGGCTGACGATAATGGGGGAGGGTCAACTCGGGTCACTGGGCCTTGGCCAGGGGCTAATGACCCTAGTTGACTAACGGTGAGGGCTTGCAAACCCTTGCCCAAATCTGGGGCGAGGGTCGTGGCCCTCTCCCAAATCCAATGAAGGTTGTTGGCCCTCACTGGGCTAAGGACCACTGTCGACTAGGGTTCACCTGATTGGCCATAGTCACTAGCCACTAACCAGGGCTTAGTGACCCCAACTGATCCTCGGCCAGCCACTACGGACCCTTCTGACAACGATAGGGCGGCGACAGCAAGGGCTTGCATAGCCCTTGCCAAATCGCTACTATCTTCTTTGGTTTTTTTTTAATTTACTTATAAATATAAATATTTATATTAATTCACATCCTAAGCAAAACAGCGTCGTTTTTTGCTCTTTAAAGTTGACTCAGTTTTTCAATGAGCCACATTGGTGATTATATTATTAAAAAAAAAGCCACATCATATTTTTGACCACTTTTGCCGAACTTGACACTTAAATGTCATAATTTTCTGAAAAAGTGGCACTTAAATGTATCTTTCAAATTTTTTGGTGTTTAAGTATCCCCATGCCAAATTTTGATACTTCAGGTGTCCGATACTCGTTAAATGAGCTAACTATGTAAGTAGAAATTCGACAAGTCTACTATTCCGTAGGGTAAATTGGAACACTCGTTTGTGATATTAACATGTGGAAAACTAAATTTTGATTGGCGACGTCTTCACTCAATAACATTTTGGGTTCGTCCACGAAGGGTGAGTTAGGGCCTAAAATACCAACAATTACTAGCTTATCTAAAGTTAACAACTCTTTTAATAATTTAAGAACATTTCTTTATATAAGAATTAATATAACGAAAAATCTCAAATTGCTATACGTATAATAAATTTACCTCAAATTAATTTTTGACCACTAAAAACTCCAAATTAATATACCTATGATAAATTTACCCTTCGTTAGTTTCCATTTAATTTTACCGTCAAATTTCTGAATTGGATGACACATGATAATTAACAGGTGTACATATTTGAAGTTTTACCCTATGTTTGTCACAAGTGTTCCTTGTGATTTTTCTTAGTATTAATTCAATTTAATAAGAACGAACCGATGGATAATTTATCACAAATATATTAATTTATGATTTTTTATGGTCAAAATATTAATTTGAGGTTATTTATTATAAGTGCACTAATTTAAATTTTCGTAATTTTAACCTTTTATATAATTCACCTATGTGTTAAAATTACTAACTTTTATAAAAGGGGAAAATTGCCCATAAAGAAGGAAGCGCCGGTGGCCATGGTCCACAAGGCGAAGGAAAGTGGTTGATGAAGGAAGAAAGGAAAATTCAGATTTTTTTTTTTTATTCCACCTCAATTGCCAGGCATCAATAAATAAAAAATGCGCATTACATTAGCGATTGACATGGCACTTCGTAATTATTGAATATTTTCTCCATTTGAACACACGAACAAATGGGCTCCCATCAAAAAAATTTTATTAAAACTGCCAATTTTCTCATAATTCTCATTTTCTTCTATTTTCATCCCTACTTCCTTCTATTCATCATTTCTTTTTTTTCTTATCTTTTTGTACTTTTTTCTCCTGCTCCTGATGGCTTCTTCGCTGCACTGACGGCTTCATCTGTCTTCATAAATGCAGGGAAGACCCCCAACACCATCAAATATCGATCACCCAAATCGTCAAAGACATGTAAATATATCCCTCACGACTAATCCATCAATCCTTGTTATCCTCCACCGTCAGCCACCAACACCGCATGGGAAAAAACCACTACCGGCCACCATTCACTCCAACACCAGCCCCATTCATCATCACCAGCCGCCAGAGTTTCACATTCACGATCACATAACAAGAAGTTTATGGAGAACACGTACCGGAGAGTAGACCAAGATGGACGTCTCATAGTATGGATACCCTGGCCGTAAGCCTGTCTGCGCTGGCCGAAGATCACCATGGGAAAATATGCAAAAATTGGGGGTTAGAGGCCAAGGAAAATAATACACATGCAGTTTCGGTCTTATGATAGTGGCGACGCTCAAACAACGAGGGTTTCTCAGTAGTGCCAATTCGGCTAATTTACATCTACAAACCGTTCGCCGGAATTGCTCCCACAACAAAATATCTTTCAACAAAAGTAGTTTTTTGGCTTTTATATAAGGAAAGCAAGGTTTTGTGCTAGATTTGCACAGAGGATATCTCACATGAAATGAGATCGGTTTCTTCGATACAAACAATATTGTATAATTCAAATCCGAGCTGGAATTTAATCAACGGCAAGATTCATAAATTACAAACTCCACGACATAACAAGATGTAAATAAATTATACCGGAATTTAATCAACAACACAGCTTAAGAACTATAGCATCAGAATTTACTTGATGACGCAGCACCAAGATAAATAAATATACATGCCGGAATCTAAATGAGGATACGAATTAGAAAGTTACAGCCGGTGAAATTTAAAATACAATGTAGGAAATGTAATTAATAGATAACATTTTTTTTATTTGTGTGGGGCATCCCAATGGACAATTGGTGGTATTTATAATGGTGAGTGTTATTTGCTTTTCGACAGTTCTAGTAGTTAATCTCCCGAGTAGGTCCTGCAAGTTATCTCCATGTTTGAAAATTCCACGTGTACCAACTCCATTAGTTTTCATTCCATGATCATTCTTCTAAGCCGTAATTTCTCCTCTCTCAAAAGGTATTTTCGATTTCAACCGTCGACAACTTGATCTTCAAACCACGACTGTTCTCTCCAAAATTGTGCCACTAATCCCAACTGAAACCTTCGGATGACTTGGTCTTTTAAGTAATAATTGTTCCCTCCAAAACTATATATGCCTTCGGGCTTACAGATTTCAAAACAGCTTGTTGACATTTGCTTAACAAATATTGCTAGCATTCATATTAGTAAATATCTGTGATTCGTCATCGTAGTTCAACAATTGAATATACAAAGTTAACGAGTAATCGATATGTCAATCTTCACACTCCTCGTTTGTATTAGCACTCACATGGCATGCACATGACCTTCTATACCAATCTCATGTGATGCTCATGCTAGACAAGCCATATTTTCGGTGTCGACACAAATAGACCGAAACAGTAACATGCTCATGGAGGACTAACTTGGGCATTTCATCAAACACATAACGATTGACCTTTTGGGGGTGTTCATGTATTGAAAGCAGACCAGAAGCCAACATGCAGGCTAAGAACCGAGGTGTAAATATGCTAATAATCATCAGTTTACAGCAAGTTTGGCTTCATTGTCATTCATTCAGGACTGGGTTTCTGATAGATCTGTTCATACTTGCCGAAGTAGTGCTCCAGTGGCAACCAATGACCGAGTGGTCCTGAGACAGCTACGGACTACGTCACCGGTAAGGAAACCGATCAGCGATGGAGCGTCAACCGGGAACAAAATCCGCCGGCGTCTTCCGCCAAAGAGCAGGGGATATCCCATGGGCTAAAGCTCTGGGCTGAGTTGGTTGAATCCACATTAGTGGATCTCCTTCAAGTTTTGTGGGCCGAAAAAGCGAGTCCGAATACGCGTTGAAAACGCATTGGACCAGGCCGATTAATGGGTAAAATGGACTAAAGAGTTGATTTGTTTTTTTTATTTATTATTTTTTATATGGACTCCCTATTTATTATTTTTTGTTCTTCCTACTATTTATTTATTTCTATTAAAATGCGTGTTTGATTGTCAATAAAAATTCGGGTGTTGACAATAATCAATTATATAATTTGAAAGAGTCGAAATTAGCATGATTGAGTGCAAACACGAAAATTATATATCTCTATTGCATACCAGATCAATATTCATTTATTAGAATAACTTCACCTCCCATTGTGATCTAATTTGCGGATCATCCATTTTAAGATAATTTACATGTAATTAAATAGATTTAAACAGGTGATATCTCGTTCTTAACTAGAAATTTCTGAGACTTTAATCAATTGTGCCTATTCAAAGGTTAAAAAAATCATAATTTCATTAGTCTCTTTTCTTACCAACACAATTAGAAATTTGTTGACCAATGTTCGAATTTCCAGTCTCGGAATTAATGTTCATTTTTACCACACGGAGGTCTAGAATATCCTATTTTATATTTGATTAAAAATAAAACTTTCCAATATCTATATGATTACTTTTTCACGGTATTCATGATTTTTGAAGCTTGTTTACGCTTCCACACATATGATTCTAATTTTGTTGATACGGTGCAATCCGAACCAGCAAGTCAGCCCAATGCAACACAAGTAAATGTTTCACATATCTCTTTGAAAAAATATCTCAACGTATAAACCTAAAATGTGAATTGCAACCAACATATCTATAGGGAGAATTATTGAAAAAGTTTTAAGTCTATTGCTATTGTATCTATTCAATTCTAAACTTTTTAATTATATCAATTGAGTCCTAAATATTTTCTTATTTTGTCAATTGAGTTTATTCGGTTGATTTTGGCTTGATATGATTGACATGGACGCTAACTATATTAAGTGGTACGACCAATGCTTACATTAACATATTTTTATATTTTTCTGAATTTTTTAATATCTTTTTTTCTCCCCCCCCTAAACTTAAGGCCGTGAAGACTTCGCTAAGGCTAGTGAGGGTCGTTAACCCTTGGCCTAAGGCCATCGCTAGTTGGGGCGAGGTCATTGCTCGCCCCCAACACCTTATTTGAGCAAAGGCTGACGACTCTCACCTACAGTCAGTCGAGGTTGCTAGCCACTAGTCAAGTCCCTACATCCCCAACCAACCCTTGTCCCATTATTGCCCGCAATCCCTTGCTAGTTTGCTGCCCTTATTTATTTAATTAATATTTATATTATAAATTAAATTTGGATCAAAATGATGTCATTTTAGAGTTATCTTTCTTCTTTTAACTAGATTAGCTCTACGGAAAAAATAATAATAAAAAATAAGCATTTTTCTTAATCAAATTGGACGAAGTAAATGAAAAGACTCAACTGTACCAATTTTATAAATTTTAGGACTTAATTACAAGGTTTTAAGGTTAACATATATATATTATTATCGAAATAGTTCTAAATTCACTGATGGCCATCTCGAAGTATGCATAAACCCTTCCACTTCGCAAACTCAAAACCCTCTGCCTCCGATCCCACCTTTCAACCCTGCAACAATGGCGTCCTCAACCTCGACTTCCCCCAAGGCCCGGAAGAAGAGGGACAAGTACAAGCTCAAGGACCTCAAAACCCTCGGCCACCAGCTCCTCTCCTCCCGCGCCCACGTCAACAACCTTCCCCTCCTCCTCGCCTTCGTCTCCCCCGCCTCCCCGCCGCCGCACGTCCTCGAATCGCTCCTCTCCCTGCAGTCTTTCTTCACCCCTCTGGTCCCCGACCTCCCTCCCTCCTCTGCCTCCGTCGCCGCCGCCGCCGCCGCCTCGAGCCTCGGGGCGGACGCGAAGGCGGACCCCGAGGTGATTTACCGGACGTGGCTCCGGTCGAAGTTCGATGAGTTCGTCCGGTCGCTCATCGAGGTCGCGGTGTCGGCGCAGGCCGAGGAGACTCTCAAGGTGAGTGAGTTGCTCCGGGGCGTTCTTCCGTGAGAGTTTTCTTTTTTCTGTTTGCGTGGAAAGTTTGAGTTTTTGAGTAGGAGTGCCTTTGGTTTATGCTATGATTGGTGAGTGGAATTGTGGTTTTCTGGCATCTGAAGGACCAATGTGGAGGATTTGAGCTTGGGTGGTTTCTTAAATTTTTAAATTTTAGTACTGTTAGAGCTGCTATTTGCATTTTGATATCCTGCTCGTAGGAAAATCTGGAGTACCGTGTGATTAGTTTGGTTTGTCATAGTTTCGGTGGCACCTTCGAAGATAATGATTCGTTTCCTTTTCCAATTGAATTTTTTGTTGTTTCTTTCTTGGGATTCTGCTTGAGCTGTTTTAGATTTATAGAGTTGATGTTGTTGGTGTTACCTTCCTTCGTTGTGTACCTGTTTTTATTCCTACATTGTGGGGATTGTGATTTGTGTAGGAAATTGTGTTGGATGCAATAATGGAGTTCGTGAAGATGGGAAAAGGGGGTAGGTTTCAATCAGCCATTTACCACCAGCTTCTACATAGCATTGTAAGCTCTCTTTTTTTACTTTTTTAAATCTGTGTTTGTATTCTGGCAATCCATCTTTCTATAATTTGATTCATGATGGCACTGGACTGCTTCCTTTTCCAGGTCTATTCTTCTGCAGAAGTTGAGTTTTTGTTGGAATTGCTTTCGTCGAAGTACTTAAAGTACATTGACATTCGGTATGATACACTAATAAGCTGCCCATACCCGTCTTCTTTCCCATGCTTGGAGTTGGAGATAGATTTCTCATTTTGTGCCATTCATTTTGTTGTATCCACCTTTAGTGAAATCACAGTTATTTTCTGATTTTTGGAAAAGGCGTCATATTGCCAATGATGGCAAAGAGAGAATGACATCCCAGTTATTCTCTAATCTTTGAAAGAGGCATTATATTGTCAGTGACACATAGATACTTTAACAGCTTAACTCGCATTCTCTCTTTGGTTAATGGCAACCAAGTAATTAAATTTTGGTGGGACAGAACCACAAATTTTGCTAAATTGGAAACATTAATTTTCCGTGTCATTTTTTCATGTAGTCAATTGCATTCTGTTAACTTTTGTTATGTTCTTGGTGCAGTTACTTTACGTACATTACACTAGAAAAGCTTTCCAGGAATTTGGAGACTAAAGATATGAGAGGTACTTGGTACTCCTCCTTTAAATCTGCGGTACCAGTGCTACTTTTGGTCTTTTCTTCATTATTTTGTATTCTTCCTATCAGATGACAGAAGTTTTGCTGATGGCGAGGATGGGATGGATTTGAAAGCTAGGTTAGTATATTACATCTTGTTGAGAATGAAATTTTCCAATTTCTTTCTTTATTTCCCTTTTGAGCCTGAAGTCTTGCAGTTCCTTATTGTGGTTGGACTGGTGTCTGTTTAGCTTGTATTGACATTAACTGACATTCATCGTGGTGTCAGAGGTGTTAATAGCATTTATGGACCTCTGCATAATGTCATGCTCCATTACGAATTGTCTTCCTGTGAAAACATGACCTGATTGGAAAAGAAATAGGTTTTGTGATTATTCTTTTAGTGGTTCACATCCTTTTCTTTTTTCTTACTTAAATGAAGAGCTTCTTATCTTGATATTTTCTTTTTCTCATGGCTTTATAATCTTCTATCTTCTGGTTGCTCTTTGGTTTCAAGTTTCAACACATCGGTAATTAACCACAGTTGTATGATTCATAGACAAAGTATCGAGTAAACCGACTGTCATAGTGGTTGTTCACAGGAAGATATTTCTAGATTTATTACTGGTAAAGGGTTCTTTGGAAATTGACTGAGCATCAAACTGTTGATAACTTTATTACATGCCAAATAAATGCTTAGAATTTAGCCAGAGAATGATGATTAGTGTCAAGGAGCAATTAGCCTGCCTTTTTGATTGATTTACCACTTGTTGCAGCATCAGGCACTCAATTAGTGTGATCCATTACATCATATCACATGTCCCTCCTCTGAACAGCCTGGATGAAAAGTCTGATTGTGAGATGTGGAGTGGTTCAGGTAATTGCTGCATTTTGACAGGATGTTCATGCTTTCTTGTTGCTATACTCAAAATCTCTGGTTAATAAAACAGGTGATGGTGGTGGAACGTCCCAGTCTTTAAAACCAGAAGTTGAAAAGCCTAAAAGTGAAAAGCATGAATCTTCTGTATGTATTGCTGGTTAATCTACTGCCCTTTAAAATTTTCCTGATATGCCTCTTCCACCTTTCCTTTTGAATATTCAAAGTCATCAGTATGCTTACTTTCTACTCATAGAAAATGGGTATTTGCTTCTCTATGAATCTCTCTTTAGGTACTGTCTGCCACCAAAATAGCTAAGAAGATAAAACTGAAGTTCACTAAAGCCTGGATTTCATTTTTGAGGTTGCCACTTCCACTTGATGTATATAAAGAGGTATGTCTGAAAAATCCTCTATAATCATGCATGTGAAAGTTTTCAGAGCATGACTTTCTGTGGTTTCCCTGGTAGCGTTGTCCACTCCACTGAATCATGGTGCTTCATATGATGGTTTGACCATGCAAATGGAGTATAAGAGGATGGATTTATCTTTGCATCTTGGTACATCAACATTGGAACAAGTTTCGTGTGCCCATTGACTGATGCAACTAGTTTGAAAGAGTCTTTGCCATCGATTATTCTTCATTGCCAGTTGTCTGCCATGTAACAATATGGAAAATCTTGTCTTTTTTAAGCTATTATTTATTTTGGCTCCCGAACCTCATATTAAGTCTATGTTTGATAGTAGTTTGGTGTAAGGAACAAATGTTTTAGTATGACCTTGCTTGAGTTGGTGGAATTACTAGCAAAACTGTGTCTCCTTTGTCTCTAGTATTGACATTAGTTAACCCATTGCTTGTGATCATATTATCCTTCTGTGGTTTCCTGATGGATGGGGGTGTTTATTGACTATACGTCCAGAGTTCTATTTAAAAGTAAATAATTTCCCTAGCTTTGGACACACAGGTTCTGGTCTCTCTCCCTCAGGCTGTTATTCCTCACCTGTCTAATCCCATCATGTTATGGTGAGTTTTTTTGCGTAATTTTTTATTTCTGCTTGTCAATTTGAAATCTTTCATGCTCGAGAAATGCAACTTAAGTTGTTAACTGAAATTTTGCAGTGATTTCTTAACGAGATCATATGACATTGGTGGAGTTGTCAGTGTCATGGCTCTCAGCAGTCTCTTCATCCTCATGACGCAACATGGCTTAGAATATCCCAACTTCTATGAAAAGCTTTATGCACTTTTGCAGCCCTCCATCTTCATTGCAAAACACAGGGCGAAATTTTTCGAGGTAATCTTTCACTGGTCATGTCTATCATAGTATCTGACTCTGTATCATTTCTCCAAGCAGTCCTGCATTACATCAATTTTCATTTGAATATGTGATTTATGTTTATATGGGACCTAGAATACCCTGAATTGTTGTAGAGGCATGAAGATAGCAATGATCGAGGGTTTTTAATTTGTGTTTGCTATGAACTATGTTGATGCAATATGTGAACCATTACTTTCAGCAGCTTAGATAACAGTAAGTTCTTCAGATGACTGATATGCAAGTTCATGTAGGCCTATGCATTAGTAGAGGTGGTAGAGATATCCAATAAAGCAATTTGGACCTTTCCTGAAATGAAGCTGACATTTTCTGGATGCTTTACTGGCTTCATTGCTTTCTTATGTTGACCTGCTCATATTGTTGAGAAGTATATGAATGCTAAGAGGATGAACTTGAAACTAAGGCAATCTATCTAGCTTTCATGCTTTTCTGAACCTTTGGACTGCTTTCTGATGCTACGCTAACTTTTTATTGCAGTTGCTTGATTCCTGCTTAAAATCACCCCTCCTTCCAGCATATTTGGCTGCTGCTTTTGCTAAGAAACTTAGTCGACTAGCACTTTCTGTGCCTCCAGCAGGGGCACTGGTTATTGTTGCTCTTATCCACAATCTCTTGCGACGGCATCCTTCAATCAACTGTTTGGTGCACAGGGTATTTACTTGGCTTTTTATTTTTTTTAATTCCACTACCTTAAGGTCTGTCTCAATTTATTTTTACTTTTTGCTTTTCACTTAATATAAATCTTGAGGCTCACGCACTTTGAATTTTTTCAACTCCTGAAACTTTCACAATACTCAAGTGTTGGCACATAAATTCACATATATTATTCATGATTTTTCTTTAGTGATAATTTTCGGAAATTCAAGAAATATTTCATCTGATATGTGTGCTATGCATATATCTTGCAATCGATGTGGTGAACGTGGTCTGACAAGTTCCCCGGGATGTCTATTCTGAAACTCTTTTTAACTCATTAAATATTCTTTTATCCAGCCCCACTTAGTGGGGAAATGGTTTCATTGTGGTTTTGCAGGATTCTGTGTTAATTGGAATATTTTATAAGATGCATTTAAGTTTCTAGGGAAAAGGTTGAAATTTGTGATTTGACTGATCAAAGTAGTAATATACTAGTAACAATGTGTGAAACACTGATGATTCATGTACTGTTTCTGAAATGAAGTAGACCTGTTGTTAGGCAGTGTATTTCCTATTTGACAACTATATATAGTATGGATTTCACTTGAAAGAAGATATTCTGATTTTTACAAACTTAAGAATACTCACTGTAATTGAAAGAGAATGTTGGTGCCTCTCAATTTGTATCCTCTGGCAATTTGTGCTTGTCAATAAAGAAGGGCCATTGAGTTTAGCAACGCTTTATATCAACCTGGATTTTGTGTTCTCTGTATATTAGAAGAAAATAATGACTTATTGATGATGTTGGTGTCTATCTCATGGCATACTGTAGGGTGCAGTTTGGATGGTATTTCATGTTATTTGAGCACCCAAAGGATTGGGAAAAAGCTCCCATGTTTGTTAAATATTCCCAAATGTAATTTGTGACAATTTACTGCATTGGAGGCCAATATATGTGGACCCATGTTTTGGTGGCTTGTAGGCTTTCTTTTGCTAATTTGCAGTTAGTTTTTACATTACAGGCATCTCCATTGTGATGCTTTGATAACTTCCCTTTTGTTCACCATCGATGGACATATCTCCTCTAAATAATTGACTTCTGAGAAATTTGTACTGTCTAGTGGGAAGGATGGATTGTATGATTACAGCTTAATATTTTGTCTGAGCTAAATCTTTAGAAGCAGATTGACCTTTAATTTTGGCGAAATGGTGGCTCTGTTAGTTTGGGTAACATACGAGATGTATAAGAAAGGATGAGTTGTAGGCTTGGAACTTAATTCTTTTTCTGAGCTTCTGTGAGGACTCTTTGAAGGAAGCTTTACCTTTAATTTTAGTGGAGTCATGCTTCTGTGGTTGCCCATCCCCACCCCACCCACCAAAAAAATAAACTTTCTCTCACACACATATTTGTGGAGATATGCAGGAAGATAGTGAGTCTCAGGCCAAGGATCATCTGAAATTGGAAGAGCAGACTGTTGGCAATGGAAATGACTCCGCTGGCACAGATTTGTCTAAAAACCCGGTTTTGATCATTTCCAGGATGCTGAAGTTAATCCTGTGAAGACTCGTGCAATGAGTAAGCATGCTAAATTTTCTACATCTTATGCTTAGTCTAACTTATTCAATCGATGAAAAATTGGCATTTACATGGAAGAATAACATTCTTTGTTTCTTCGTAATTTGCTGATGAGTGATGACAATTCTCATTGCAGGAAGTTCACTTTGGGAAATCGATACGTTACGACAGCATTACTGTCCTCCAGTTTCAAGGTATGGGAGCCACATCCTATTATAATCTAGTGCACTTTACGTCCTGCTTTTAACTTTACTCCTTTCCTGTGCATATTAGGTTCGTCTTATCATTGGAGAGTGATTTGACAGTCCGAGCTAAGACAACAGAAGTCGCCATTAAAGATTTTAGTTCTGGTTCATATGGAACAATATTTGGAGAGGAGGTAAAATTACTTCTTAGTCTCCAAATTCCATAACTCATCTCACTTTCTGCGGTGCTGCGCTTAAGATATGATTCACACTCCTATCCACTTCCATTATTTTGCTTCACTTTTGTACTTTTTGTCTTGGTCTGTTTTGTCTTCTCTATTTCATTGGTAGATTGGAATCTGTTCTGGGGGCAGGCTTTTTTTCCTTTCTATGTTCTTTGCAACTCATGGTTCATTTACTTCTCCCGCATATGTTGAGGAAGGAGCTTGTGTCAAGTACATTATGTCTTTTGATGTTTAATGAGTTCCAAATGTGCCTTTTTGCATTCCACTAATGTAGACTGTTTTATTCAGGAAATATGCTGTTGATCTATCAATCACAATCATATGGCTATATTTGCTGCAACTTTAATTGTATTGTGTGATATCGTCTCTGTCCATAACCATTTCTTGTACCCCTTTACAGATGAGACGACGGGTGAAACAGGTGCCCCTTGCATTTTATAAAACAACTCCCTCATCTTTGTTCTCAGAATCTGATTTTCCTGGTTGGACTTTCCATTATGAAGATGGGGAGAAGACAGATGCCAACGATGATGATGGTATAACTACGAATACAATTGAAGATCACAGTCACGAATCTGTGAAACGTCAGCGAGTGGAATCATGATGACAAAAGCTCTCATCTGCCTTTGCTGTGATCTCATGCTTTGATACGGGGTCATAACGGCTGGAGATTTTTTGACCTAAGTTGAGTTTAGTACCTTGTACCAATTCTTAAAAAAATCGACCAATATTTGATCCAAATCTTGTTGTAAATTAACTTTGAAAACATGCGAGCACATTGAAAAATTGTTCATGCAATTCTTTTGCTCAATAATTTATCTTGATTGAAATTTTATAATATGTTTGCGCACTTTGTAGATTCTCCTGCCACTAGTTACTCGAGATCATTCTCCTGCTGTTGAGGATACGAACTTTGCATGTATCTGAACTTGGTGCCAAGACGTGGACTCTGAAAGCTGCAAGTTAATCTTGTTTTACTTAGTTTGGAGGATTTCGAGATCCTAGTACTTCAAACCGTATGATAACTCAGCCCGGCAATTGGAGCTTGCAAGTTAACTAACAGCTATAGGTGCTGCAAGTTCCTTGGTATTTGCTGTTTCAGCATTTGTTCGGTAGTTTTGTTTGAACAAAGAAGACCTGTTACATGTCCAATATAACCAGCGAAGGAGCAAAATAATCCAGATTTGGTATGAATGAACTTGTTCACATTACACTAATTCAGTCCCAGGTTGAGAGAGAGATGAAGAAATTAACCATTACTTGTACATCAGATCTAAGATGAACAAAATCTTAAGTTAAGATGTACACAAAGCTACATATAACTGTCAAACATCTGTTATTTTTCCCGACATCGATGGCCCGCTATACAATGGCACGATGGCGAATGGTGGCCCCTTTCTCCATGAGACACAGTCGGGCTCCTTTCCTCTTATAAGTTACGAAGAATGCTTTGCGTTTTTACTCCCAATCACGCTTTATTATCCAATGCATCCTGAATAAGATATAGACCTTCGACTGATATACTTCTCTTTAACTTTGGTGTCTCGAGCCGAGGAGGTGGATCCGATGAAAAACATACGACTACTACCGTCAAATTATCACGCGTGTTCTGATTAAGTGCCTCTCGAACTAATTCCCTCGAGCACTTCTCAGGATCGTTGTGGATTATTAGCTCCTTCCTCGTAATTGAAACAGCACGTTGGCTACTCATCACATCCCACAAGCCATCACAGGCGAGAATCAGGAACTCGTCTTCTTCACAGAGCACCGTCTCCTGCAGCTCTGGCTCTGCAGTCAAAGGACAAGATCCTTCAGGGCCTTTTTTCATGTTACAGTCTCCAATAGCCCGTGCAACAGATAGGTCACCATTCAGATAACCATCATAAACCACACCGCCGAGTTTCTCGATTCTGAGCTTCTCTGATGTAGAATCAGGCTTATGGTCTTTGGACAGCTCAATTGCCTTTCCACGCTTCCCCAACACTGCCCTACAGTCCCCTGCATTAGCTATCAGCATTGTCCTGAAAAGAGAAAAGAAGCAGCACTTTTTAGGAGTTACTCCAATTATGAGCAAGCGGATAGAAAGAGTGATTATCATTAAAATCTTTCAATGAAACAGTTTTACAATAAAAGCCGGCCCAGAACCCTCAGATCAGTATAGACATACAGTTTTGCCAGGCAAATCTTTACTTTCTAAGTTCTTTAAGAACAATTGATCCACAAAATCATACAAATTTCACTACAGGGGATGCTCAAATCCTACTAAAATCATCGTATGAACATCTAAGAGCATTTGCTCCCTGGTCAAAGAATAAATGCTTGAATCATCAACTAGTTGGAGATGAAGTTACATGAACCACTAATGCACCAAGATTTTATTTAAAGTGAAACAGAATGGATGAAGTTCAACTCTTTCACCTTTCACAAATAAGGGCTGTCAAAACAGTGGTACCAGAGGATTTGTCGAGAGAATCTGCACTCGCAAATGCGCTATCAGCTTTCAAGAAAGCACTCTTCATAGCCTTCTTCACACAGATGGGGAAATGGGGGTCCTCAACTATATACCTCAGAATGTTCTCTCGGACAAATAAAGCTGCATCAGTGCCCCCATGGCCATCAAACACCTGAAGTGATGGAGAAATTGTAGAATAAAACATCTCATTGCATTTTATGAACAAACCAACTGCTGATGTGATAGGCCAAGTTAAACTGTTTACGAAACCAGTAATAACAAATTCTCATCCACAATCATAACAGTCAGATTACGGACCCCATAGAAAGCTCCAGGAGAAGGAAATTTTGCAGCTGCACCTAAATGTCCGAGAAGGTTGTCTATGCAGATATGCTCATCCTCCATAGATGGCTTTTGCCCAATGTTAGAACAGCTTCCTGAACGGAATACTGGTACAAAAGGAGGATGTTCATCTGATGACGGCTTTGCAGTAACTACTCCAATCTCCAATTCCTAATTAGGAAAAATAAACAAGATGATATCAGTTGCCTACAAAATTCTGCATCTAGCAAAACAATCATATATAGGTACATTGTCTAAAACGTTTCATGAGCAGCAACCAAAAAAGATGTCCTAACCAATTCAACGGCAGAAGACAACTGAGAGGAGCTCATGCAGTGTCTAGGAGGTTTTCTGATCCTGAGTTGCTTCGGGTTCATCAGAACTTCCCCCTTTTCATCATCTGTCACCACCAGATTTCCCTTTCCATAACTAGCTTCGAACAACGAAGGTGGACACGGGTGGTTGCTCTCTGGAGCCATATTCTCCTCAAAACATGAATTCACTCTCACAGATGGGAAGTTAAAAGCAAGTCTCTGTCTTAAGCAGAAAAACAAATTGTGCAATTGCAATCCCCTGCAGTATCAGCCTCCTCTTCACAGCGACAATTCCTCCAACGTATGGTCGACAGACCTGGGCAAGAGTAAAGATTTCAGACAGATATAATTCGAACCCCAGAAAACCATCCAAACTTCTTCCCTAATGTTAACCCCCATTCAAAAGAGAACTGAAAATCAGACTGGTACCTAAAGTTCCCCAAAACTCATATCCCCACCAATCCAATGAAGCAGAAGACCACAACTCCACAAACCCAAGAACAAGAGTAGCTAGAACTCATATGCACAAATCACCATCCACCAACCCTCAAAGAGTAGTTAAGAAGATACCCTCCTCCCAACTCCAAAGCACATGAAACACGCATATGTTTTTTTTGTGTGGAAAAGGTGAAAAATTTATGCGGGAGAGACGAGAAAACAAGAAAACGAAGAAAGCACGAAAGGCGTAAAATCCAGTAACAAAGAAAACGATTGGTGGGCACCCGCAAATTATGCTTGCCGTTGCTTTCTGGTAACCTGAACGCGCGAATCCTGCCCAAAATCTTTTCAACGATGCCTTCCAAAGGCCTTTCTCTCGACCAAAGAAGTGAATACGATTCCGACCCAAGAAGACACAAGCGAGAGCACAAACCTTACTGAGCAAAAGTTCGAATCTTTCTGAACGACGACGAAAACAAGAAAGCGTGCGCGGCGCGAGCGTTGCGTGCGGACTGGGTTGGTGGACCGGCGACCCCAGGTCAATCCGGTTGCGGGTGGGGGTCGGCCCTTAGACAGGGACAACCCAGAAGCGACACGTGGCGGCGTCCCACTGGAGCAGCCCGATTACTTGAAGATGTCGTAGGATGTCGGGCGGATCAACGATTGCGGCGCGGCTACACCGACAAGAAAATTTCGGCTCATGGCTCCCATTTTCAGCGCCGGACAAAATGGAAGTGGCGGTTAAGATTAAGACACCGAGGCCAAGAGTAGGAGCGGCCACCGAGGAAACACATGATTTTCATCTTATTAAACCGAATCCATCGCATGTTAAAAGATCGAATTTTTACATGATTCATGTATTGGAATTAAGGTTGTTTTGATTACTCCATTATGTCGACTATCATCGGCTTAATCGGAATTTTGATTATAAGATCAATTAGACTCGATCAAAATAACGATAATATGATAAAGAGAAATGATAGCATGAGAATCAACGATAATGTTGTTGTTATGCTATAATTGATGCATTTGGAAATATAGAAATTAATTTTATTTTTCATGCTGGTTCTTTAATGTGTGTGTAATGAGTAAAGTTGATTCGATCCCACTAATTGGAGCACATGATTTCTATTTATGCTTATGGTAGTTCTTAAACAAAGTGAGATGAGATTTAATGACAAGGTTAGGTAACCATCCTAATTCAGTAATTCTTAACTGTTTATGTGGTCACATGTTTCTCATCTAATCCAATAATTCTTAACTACCATGGTATTTTGGTACTCCATAGAGGGGCCTTATGGGGGGTTGACACGTGGCCCATTTCCTTTGCTTTTATCCTTTTGTACTTTTTCTTGGCCTGTTCATTTCCAAGAAATAATTTTTTATTAATTAACAATACTTTTATCTAATATCTGGACACCACTCCACCTCACCCAATCCATAAAGAGTTATCCATTCAATAAAAGTATATTGACTAAAATAAAAACATAAAAAAATATTTAGATACCATGAAATGGTTGCCTTGCACGGACATTTTCGAAATGAGGCATGCATATATAAATCTAGTTTCCTTTAATCATTTTGTATTGAAATATTAAATTAATATCAATATTGAAGAAGTTTAGTTAATCAAATAAATTGATATGTACAATATTAATCAATAATCACTTATCCTATAATTTCAGACATATAAACCATATTTTTTCTGCATTGGTATGAACATATTTTTATAAGGTGAGATGTGAAAATTTTTAAGATCATCTTTAAAATATTCAAATAAATAAATAATTTTCAGGGCTGTCCAACTACATTAAATGACTTCGTCCGTCGTAGCATCAAGATAGGAAAAGTAAACTAATTGTTGACCATATGTTTTACTTATGTTTAGCATTTCCTGAACGACCCAATATTCTACAAAACTCCCCTAATATATTTAACTCCAAAACAATTTCTTTTACTTCCTTCAATTCATCTCATATTAGATTTTTTTTTACATGATTTGGTATTTAATTCTTTTATGTTTAATTTATCTATCTCCAAATTTTTTATGTATTGTTGTTCTGCGGTGTATAACACGGGCCATAAATCTTGTTCTCTCTTAAAGATCGGATCTTCTATCGATATATCCTTTTCCTCAAAAAAGAAAAAGCTATTTTAACACATCAAATACCTTTTATTCATTTCAATTTGCCGACTTAGAAAAAAAAAAGAAAAAGACTTGGGCCTTCGATGGTTTTTTGCTGAGTCAGACTTGTAAATGCCCTTATATCAAATTCTTTAATAGAAAAGGTTAATATGTTGATACAGAATGTAGGGCTAACAGATTTTGAGACGTAATAAAATCTATCTATTTTTTCCCCCGAAAGAATGAGAAGCTTTACTCGAGAAGAAAATTGACAACATAGACTATGCTTGCGGGAGAAGTTTTGAAGTCCTTTTGAAGAACTGGTGGTATATTTATAGGTGGAAAATAACGAGAAGATCTGGTATTTTGTCGTTGATTGGATACACAAATGATGTTATCCTCCCAAAACACATAAACTGCATTTGGTAGTCCGGAATATTCCTCGACATAGTTAATTTTTACCTAAAAGTCATTCGTACATGTGGCTCTAATGTCATTAAAAGCTTGCTGTTACCATAGGATTATCCCAGACCAACGAAAGGAGATAAGTAGATGAGCCGTATTTCTACCCTCTGGTGACCAGTGCACAGGGAAATTGACAACAGTTACGTTAATCGTTAGTTCCAAGCATTTTTCTACATCGACCGTCCGATTCGAGCACAACAAATTGTGCTCTAGCTGGCAGTAGCGTAGATTCATCAGGTCTACATTCGAAATCTTTCGAAAACAGATTGATTGTAGGGGTTTTCTGGAAGGATTTAATTAAGTTGTAACAAAACTATGCCCAAAATGGGTTTATACTTTGTAAACAGGACACCCAGCAAAATCCTACACATCTACACATTTGGTTCTAATTCTGGATAACTCCTTTACATCTTTTCTTTTGAAGCTTCTTAGCTCTTCTTCCGCTCGTTTCACAGTATTTCCTATTACCCAAATGTGGCCGTGCAAGCCCTTATAAGACAACGAGAGTATTTTGCTGGTCATTCTTCAAATGGTATGATTTGAGAAAAAAAAATTGAACTGGGGTTCCAGTGAATGTCATGTGTCACTTCAAATTTCAAGTTTGGGCTCCTCCTTCCATTGGTCGCTACATACCATGTACAGATCATTTAATTAGTTCAATCAAGCCAACTAAAACAAAACAAAAAAGGAAACAATTGCCAGGTAATAAAGGAAGACCATGCAAATGGATTGTAAAAAGCTTGGGATGGTTTTAATACATTGAACCTCATAAAATTGAGATTGATTATCTGATCAAAGTTTGTAGACATTATTCATTATCCCTATAGAAAAATTGCGTCATAAAAGAGAATTACTTATCATTTGATGTTAATACATATATTAATAAAGTAATATGGCATTGTTGCACCAGAGTAAAAGCAGATCCTAACATATAGATGTTGCTGTTCTTTTCCTTGGAACAATACCAAAGGGAGTATGACTTATTATGGGTTCATACCTTTTCATTCAAATGATCAGCACGTTCACAATTGTATATATTGCCAAAGGCGAAGAATAAGGTCATCATTGACAAGGTGCAAACTACAAAGTAACTCCTATTGATATAAATGTATACAGGCATTGTGCTTCAGATGCTATAAGTTCAGCTACCCCATGTGATGCAAAGCGGCGATTCACAATAGGCTCCTGTTAAGATGAAGTCTAGGCCAGAGTAATATGCCAGGAAGTTTCTTCTCATTACCAGGTAAAGAAGATAACTTATTCATCTTTGCCTCGCAAGGTGATGTGAGAAGTTAGCAGCTTGTCTTCCAACAGAATTTCAGGCCAGACGGAAAAAAACTTGAGAATGGCACTGCATGAAGAGTGGAACTGTCAGCAGACAAGTTATTAGATGAAATAGAAACAATTACGGTGAAAGTCAAAAGTTTCTTAAATGAGAATGTCTGCATGATATTCCTGGGTAAGAAGACGTTCAAATATAAGGGAGAGTCCTAGTTATAAAAAGACATAAGATGCAATCAGACACTGAGCATGATGCTTCTGAATATCTTAGGATTTAGGATGGATACTTATTGGGAAATAAGTCGAATGGATGTTACTTCAAGGGTTTACAATGTCAATATGTGACCTTAACAGGATTGTTTCTCTTCAGTCGAACTTCAATCCAAAGGTGCAATCAATCTATGGCCCATGAAAATAATTTCTAAACAATTCAATATTAAATGCCACTAGACCTATTACCTCAATTATGCTCGCAGAAGAGGTATTGCGATGTCACATCAACTGTTGATAGAGTCCCAACTTATATGAGAATACAGGAATCAATAAGACAAAGATATGTGAGCAACTATGGGTTCATCCAACATTCATTCAAACCTCATAAAGAACTTTCAAGTTGGAAGTGGGGACATCTGCACTTGGTCCCCAAAAATGCCATCGGAAAGGCTTGATTTTTGGAGAGAATCTCCTCTAGGACGCTGTAAAGAAGTTGCTGCATGTATCCCTACAAAATTCATTATTCACACATCAGCTGTGGCCTCAAAAGGTGCAAAATGATGATGTTAAACCCATTTAAAAGGAATATGCCAGGCAGAGTGCTGGACAGTAGTTTGCAAATTAACAATGATACCAAATGCTAGTTTGTTAACAAAAATAAGCTTGTTCATACATGTGTATATATAATCAATTGAGCACTCTTATTTCCTCATATTCTTCACATTTATCTATCATTCTGCTGTCTTCTAATGGACTTAAGGCAATATTAAAAGCATGAAATACCTCCTTATTTCTATGAATGTAGAAAAAAGTTTAGAAACAGAGCAGAAAACAACTGGATATTTCTTCTTAGAAGAACAGCTTTGACTAGTTGAAATCTCCAGGTATCCCATAAATGGAATGTAAAACTTTCTTTAGACTGACAACATGTTAGTTCTCCACATCAAATAATCTAGTAATACCAATGTTTGAAACCAACCTAGAGATCACAGCAAGCTATTATATCTCTCAAATGTATGTACCAACTGAAAATCAAGGAGCCAAAAATGCCTCTCCAATTCCATTACATGATGAAACTTTCCCTCATAGTTAAGATGAATCAAAGATGGAAAATGCATAGATAAGAAAATTAACTAGATTTTTAACATAAAGCTTGTGCAATCTTTTGACTGAAATTTTCTGCTCAATACACCAGATTTAACATGAAAATTTTAAGCGCCACGGTAAATGCTTAGAAATGGGTTCTTCTTGAGTGGCAACTTTATTGTCTCATATATTGGCCTTGATGCCAATTAGTTTCCCATCTAGCATATGAATGAGCAGTGACCATTGAAGGTACACAACATATTTACCTTTTCCACAAGCAGTTAGTATTGGTTTGGCAGTACAAACTAAACATTGGTTCCTTTAAGATGACATTTTTTGGTGTTGCTTCATTGTTAATCAAGAGTTCCAAGCTTACCAAAGCCTAGTATTAAGGCACAAATTAGAAACCCCAGAAGAGAAAAGTCCATATGGTAAACAATCTCCATGATTATGATACATCCACCAGCTACCATCAGATGACGCGGAGAAGAAAAAACCATGTGCAATCTGCAGGGAGGCAAATTGTAAGAGTTGTCAACAAGGTAATCCACATCAACAATCATCAGATCTTCATATAACTCAAGAACTTGCTAGACAAACTAGATCATATGAAAATTGATGGAAATGCCTCTTATGACAGACATTTCCTTTTCTTCCACTTGACTGAGTGACAGGTTTGAACTCGAGGCATTTCGAGCCTAGAGAACCTCAGAAGAGATTATCATTGAACAGACCATAAAGAGTCATCCTAGGAAGTACAGAGGCAGATGGGTGAAAACATCAAAATGGTGAGAATATGACAAAATATCATCTTGCAAGGCTTCTGCACTGGTGTAAGAGCCGGTCAGGCTCATACTTAACTGATCAACAATTAATTGGTCGGAATAGTTGGATTCGCTGATTGGTTAAAATGATTTTACAAGGTAGGTAACCTATATAAAGTAACTATACCATGGACACAAAATTTAGTCTGGCAAAGTCATCAGTGTGCACCCTCAAATGTTGAAGGCTGTGCTTCAGGACTCTTCGGCACAGGCCAGCAGTTATATTCCCAGGAGTCAAGCTTTATAATTGAAATTACTTGATACCATGAATCTAAAGAGTTCGTTGCCCTGACTATTAAGTAATGGGCACTTGTTCCAAGAGGGCAGGAGGTTGGATCCTTGCTTCACCATTGTTCTTTTATTTTTAAAAGTGCCCATATCTGGTCAAACCACATTGACTGCCTTGTTAATTTGACTGGTTGAAGCAGGTGAATACTGTTTTGTCCATACCAACATGGAATGTAACAGAAAACCAAACAAGACCAGGTTCCTGTATCTAGAGCAAGCAGTTGAACTCAAGGTTGTTAAAATCAGATTCTGCTTAGAATAGATAGGGATGTTTGACCAATGCATTGTAAGATTGGATAAGTTTCTAACAAGAAATCAACTAGAATTGTCATTACAAATTTACCAGTTATGATATTGTGTGAGATCAAAACTCCAGAAAGTCAAAATCAAAAGAACAGAGGACATTCCATAACCTAAAATACCAAATTATGCAAATTTTAATTTTGAATAAAGTAGATTAATACATAAACTGAATCAATAGGATCTTATATATCCTACATGTTTTTCCCTGTTCTAAAAATTGTAGGATCCTACAATGTGAATGGTGATTCTATTAGACATGGTTGAATAGGTCTGTCTAGTTAGGAGAACATTGATAAGAGAACAATCACATTACTTGAAAGTTTGTAATTGCATTGCCCGATGTTGAGACTCATACAAGTCCAACTCCATGCTAATGGACTCAAGAGCTTGATTATTTTATGCTGAAATGGCAGATTGGGGAGGGAATGTGGCCTAAAATAATGAGCAGATTTTTGTTTAAAGGGTAGAAGGTTGATAGTGAAAGGTTTTTTCATCTGATACGAAGTCTGCTCTCCAAGAGTTTGTCTACAACCAAGTATAACTTTCCAGAAAGATACGATCATATTTTTTTAAAAGAAAATCATTAATTCATATGCCATAAGAACCTGCAGGATATTAATCTCAGATGATTAAATTCTATTTAAGGTACCTCTCCTCTGCAATATTGTCAATGTAAAATATCAAGATAATCCCAAAAGCAATGGTGCTCATAAAAGCCCATGTTGAAAATGGTAAAGCCTTGCTACCAGCAGACTCTGATCCCTGAATGATTCATCAATAAAGGGGGAAGGCAGATGAGTATTCGTAAAAACTAAGCATGAGTATAAATAAATGAATGCTTTATGCAGCACCAGACACTATGTAACTCACTAAAGAACTTACTATGATCATATCCCACATCGCCACAGGAAACAGAAAGCATGTCGCAGAAGAAACTGTTATCCCGTGAAGTCGTCTTTTATATTGATTCTGACATGTGCAAGAACAAAAAGCACAATGGAATTAGATTTTGAGTAGTTATTTACTAGTTTCTTATATGGAAAAACGCTTTTCTAAGATAGAATAATCCCAAATTATATAAACAATTCCGGACAAGTAAATGCCAAAACCTTGAGTGAGACACGTCGTGCAATCACTCTCCTCAATGCTGACAGGATTCCCGCAAAGATTGGAAGTATCATTTCTTTCATACCCAGATTGTGTTCTGTCTGATCATCAGTATCAGGGTTTTCTCCAAACTGTATGTTAAAGTTAAGTCGACATTTGTATGCCAGAAGTATTTATCACATTGAACAGGTGTACTAACAACAAAAAAGTAGACATGACAAACAAAGATCTGATAATTTCAGCAGAATAAGAGCAGAACTAATGCTTGTAAACCTCAAAATTTATGACTTTCATGCTGTTAAAATATGAAATACTGTTCCATTAGTTACAGGATATTTATTGGAAAATATGAGGCCATAGCCCATCCTTGCGACAACAGGTAGAAAGACGCCACCATTGCCACCAACCCACCAACCTGTACAGGGAAGATATATTCACTGATTGGAGGAAGAAAACATGAGTACAATATTGAGTGATCATTTCTGTCACTATCAAATGGCCAACCTATAAAAGAATAGTGCAAGATGGTAATACCAACAAATTTATGACAACCAATTAGCTTAGAAATGAACTTCGATGTATGCCGGATAGGTTTATCGGTCTATCCAGCTAGAGAGAATAATCTATTAACATCCGTCCTTCTCCTTTTCTTGATGCAGTAAATCACTATTTGACCATCTTCTAGTTTCACAATAATGAATAAAAAAGGATACGAACTATGACTGGTCAAGTGCAAAGGCAATCCAAATAATGGGAACATTAAAGATATGTACTAAGACTTCTCTAACATGTATGGAATAAGACTGCGCATTGTTTGTTTTCACTTTTGACTCGCTTATCACATAGTTCTATCCCACTTGATGACGATGGTGAAAACAAACAAAGCAGTTTCCCACTGGGCCAGTCAATGCATGAAATCTCTTATCATTGTGCTCCAGGATCCTCTTAAAAAATCCAAGCATTCAAGGGGAAAAAGGGTTACCTTTTTCCATACATGCTGTCTTTGTCCATAGAGTACAGCAGATAAGACCCCAAGAACAGCGCCAGAATACTCCGCCATTAAAGCTCTATTTAAGTGAAAGAACAAAAGGTGAAATTGATGAATAATGTCTGTGAAAACCTAAATATAAGATCCGCACAGTTTAATATGTAAGAGAAAAGTGATAAAATAGAAGATTGTGACTAGCAACATTGCAGAAGTTCATAACATTTCTTTTATACTAGACAAGATTTTCAGAATAAAGCACCCTTCTTTGGGAAATGGTTTCAGCTTTTTCATTAACCACAATGGCAGCAGCATTAGAGACACAAAAGGCAAACTTGTCTATACACAAAGACTTCATAAGTACTGAACTTTTGAAGTCCAAAGAAAAAAAGAGTCCTGAACTTTCAAGGAATGTTAAACAGAGGAAATACTAAAAAAACGTTTTCTAATAAAGAAAACGTCCTGATTTTGTCAATTTACATCAATAGCTGTTCATTTTATAATTTGTCAGACTGAATCCAAGTTGCACAGATGAATTCACACATCTACCACTTCTACCAACTGTGGACTGACTGCAATGGTACTATTTATTGGTGATTCCCAAAAAAAAAAAAAGTAACAGGAAATTTTTAAATGCAAATTACTAATTCATAGACTCTGGAAACCTACCTAAGTGGTCCACAGAGTTTCAAGCCCTTTCCCCACAAAACAAAGTAGAAAGCTGTTATGGCACCATTTATCACTGAAGGAACAACCTGAAACCCAAAGATTAGATATAACATGTCACAGGAATCAAACAAAAAAGGTTCACATTTTCTTTTGGCAAGAGTAAATGAAGAGGAAAGCCTCATTGCATTACCTGAGTATTAGAGAGTGGTCTACCCTTCCAAGGCTTCTGCAGGAACAAAAATAGGATTGTTGCAGGGACCAGACAACAGAAGATAAAGAGCACAACCGATGCTCCTGTCTGAGTCAAGTAACGGTACATTGAGTAGACCGACCATATTCTCAAAAAGTTGCCCAATATATGAATTATCTGCAAGGGTGTGTGCCTACAGAAAGAATGCAACTGCTGGTCATTGGGTTTTGCCGGCTTTATCATACCATATATGTCATGTAAAGAATCCATGAAATGCCTATGCACTGTAAAAAGTGAGCTTAGCTACTCATAAAAGTCAACTACTGCACAAGCAATGCCTGCAGCTACATACCAACCAAAGAGGAAGTGGTTATGCATCACTAATAATTATCAAAAACATAACTATGCGGCCGTATGAATTGCACCCAAGAGATGGTTTAACCGGACAAAACAAGCACCCACATTGCGAATTCACTACGTGCGGCCACATGAATCGCATCCAATCTCACCATTCGCTCGCTACCCAATTCAAGTACCCATCCCCATTTCCGCAGTCTCAGCCCCGACCGGACTCAAATCAAGAAATCAAACGGTTGGAAAAACTTAAAAACAAACCATTCCTAATCACCCCTAATCACTTTCAAACCCACATTTCAGCACAAGGGCAACAATTCGTCGCGACCTCGGAAACAGCAAACGGAGTCAACCCAAGACATCAAATACTTCGCTCGGCAAAACAAACAAGCATTTCTAGGATCTACGCAGCGAAAAAGGAAGATTCCGAGGCTTACGTGAACTGGGCCAATCCTCGATCTTCAGAGGTTTGCTTCGGCGACATCATGTTCGCGAGAGGGCCAATCGATGCGGCGAAGGTTACAAGGTAGCTTCACTGCACGAGATGCGACGTCGAACGAGCTCGATCGTGGACGAATTCGAGAGCTGATGCGAGCTTCGATGCTTCAGCGTGTACCGAGCAAAAGCTTCGATTCCATCTCCCGAACAGCAGCAGCGCTAAGCAGCGATGCGACTCTGCTCCGGGAGAGAGAGGAAGAAAGCCCATCTGATTTCTTTTCCTATTTAATTCAATTTGGGTCCCTAACTCTTGTCAAATTTGTAATTGAGGTCTCCAAAATTTTTTATTTATGCAATTAGATCCTTTAGTGATCTGCTGTTAAAACTGCTGACGAGATTTCTAGATACGTATTTTTAATAAAATTTCTGTCTCCAGCATATAAGATGACAAGTAAATCTATATTTGTGTAAAAAATATTTCATTCTTCGACTTATTTTATACATTTGAGATAAGTGCATTAGAAATCTAAAACTTGTCAATTAAGTGTAATTTAGTCTTAAAATTTTTAAAAAGTGCAATTAAATCTTAAAACTTGTTATGAAAATGCAATCAGATTCTAAAAATTTTGAAAAATGCAATCAAGTCTTAAAATTTGTCAAATTAATCAAATTAAGTACTTTTGTTGATAACACATTTTAAAGTTTTAGGACTTAATTGCACTTTCATGACAAGTTGTATGACTTAATTACATTTTTTGAAAGTTTTAGGATTCGATTGTATTTTTAAGAAAAAATTTGGAACTTTTAATGTACTCATCCCTATACATTTAACTATACTTGCCTACGTTTTATCTTGAATTTTTTAAGTGTTTGTTAATAACTCATATTACATTTTTTAGATATTCTAATTTATGAATATTTATTGTGTCGTGCATAGACGAATTTAAACTATATTATGTACGTATGAATCAAGATATAATGAGACGTCTCAAAATACTTCTCTCCTATGTAAATGACCCGGCATGTCTCTCTCTCTCCGACGCTCTTATTAATCTTGTAATTCGTCTTTATCGTTTTTGTTGGTGGAGGATGGATGACCGTGTCGCATTTGATTTAGGGCATGAAATAGCTTCTATATGCTGCCGCTCTTATTTCCCTTTCGAGGGGTCAATGCATCTAGAGTTACAAGTTCTTGATATCTGGAGTGTCCGCAATGCTTTCCGCACGAAATTCACTTCCACATGCCTCAGGTAATACATGACCTGAAGCAACGATCTTCTCGTACGAAGAATTAGTACAATGCAATGATGCGAATGGTGTTCTAGAACTGGATGGTGAACTTGAAGCAGGGTAGAAAATATGTTTTCAAAGAAACTAACCCCGCACGAATTTCCCACGCCCTTACATGCGTAACTCTGTGACAAAGAACAACAAGAATCGCGGCGTGTTGGGTCCTGCGGCTCTCTTATTCCCCGCTTGCTAGTGATTTTCTTAGCAGAAAAGGAGGAACCTGAAAGAAAGTTGGCGCATTGGTGGAATGGAAAAAGTCTTGTGTCTGAATAATGCCAGCTTTGAGGAGATTCAATCAGGAGGAAAGACAGTGCTTAGGAATGGCATGTTTAGGGTCTACTCTGTACTTCCTGAATTCAGTTTCCGTTTTCAAGACATCGTCAACCCGGATGCAACCTGTGACAGTTCTCATCATCAACTGATGCAAGGCACAAATGGAAATTAGCTGAGATGTGAATTTGAGTCCCGGAAGGAAAACTTCACTCTGCCTTTGGCACTGAACAAATAAAGTTCCCGGTGAATGGAATTGAATATGAGACGGAGAATGGTCCGTGCAATTTCTGAAATTTTTTTTTCTGGGGCAGCTATACTAACCAGATGATATTTCGTGCCCACGCACATGAATAGTCCTTATATCAAACTGGCTAGTTGTGTACTCGATCTTGGTGTTTTTAGCAACATGTAGAAATGATCTCCCTTATTGCAAATGGGCGAACCGCCTTGTTGCACTCAACATCTTATTTGAGGGTTGATGTCTTCTCTTTCGTTCTCCCCCCACTCCTGCAACGAAGTACTTATGTCATGGAGCTTGGAATGTGTCATTTCTTTTACACTTGATGGGCTTTTCCGATTGTCAAAAACCCTGAAAGATTTTTGATCTAGATGATCTATTGACTGTTCTTTTAGACAATATTTCCATTCTAACATCTCCGGGTGCAGTACTCCTAGATCCCATTGTTGCTTTGTCGGTGGAAATTGGTGATCCACTTTCAACAAAATCTAGAAACATATTTCTTCATCAAGAAGTAGCTGAAGGAAAGCAAACACAGCGGCTAAAGAAATGTCTGGAGTCAGTCCACTAGATGTGTTTAGAAATGTCCACCAAATGATCCCCGCAAATGGCAGAGATAGTTGTCTTGAAAGTGGGTTCACAAAGCTCTATGATAGAGCTAGCTAAGGTTAAGAGCTATGAAAAAATCTGCCTTTCCATGACTTAGACAGGGCAACTTGCCTATAAATAGGCAAGGAGTCACTCATGTAAGAAGTCGTGGGGGAGTAGAACTAAGATAGCTCATGTACCATGAAATTTTCCTCCATCACCACCACTTTTTGTACTACCCATTTCCATCAACTACATGAACTATGTCCCATGATCATCCATTACCAAATACATACTACACACATGTACATGATACACTTGCGCATCACTAACCAAAACTATCATCGGTACTAAAAACCATATTTGCACATTTTAAAATCTAACAATAGTCATTTGCAATGGCCTCCAACTGGAAGCGACCTGTAACTGCCATTCAAGCTGGTGTTTGGCGGGTGACATTCCCATTTGATTGACAATAGGACCAGATTTTGGCCCTCTTCTAGTCATATCCATAGTGCTTTCACCAAATCAGGTGTGGAAGCATGAAATTGAGATGGCGAAAAATTGATGTGCATGCTATCTCGGACAGATTACCTACAAGAGATCATATCAGTGATTTAAATACTACTTATTCCACTGGCTGTTTGCTGTGTGGAACTGGTTTGGAGGACTGTAGGGACTCCTGTTTTTTCAATGTTCGGCTGCTTCTGTGAAGAATTATCGTTCACTTGGTCTTCCCCTTTCTGGACAAGAAAGTTTTTACGGATAGAGAGATAAAACCTAGCCATTTAGAGCTCTGTCTACATTTTTATTTCCCCTTAGTATGATCAAGTCGATTGCAGGAGCTTCTCCCTGTGCTCTTCGGATAATGTGTCTCGGTCCAGCTACATATTTTCTAAGCAATATACATCAACTCTACCATATGTATATGCGTCAAGGTGTCAACGGCATCTACACATGCACACTAAAGGCGTAGAAAGTTTTCACCTTGTAGACAAGGTGCATGTTCAAACTCCGGGAAAAAGCGACACAGCAGCTTGTAGTTATGTGATTTCCAAGTATAATCAACTACTATACTTTCAGCCTTCATATCTGTCATGTAAGTTTATCGGTGGTGGTTTCATAAAGGATTATGTGCTGCATTCATCGCAGTGATTATGTTCACATGCTGAGGTTTATTCTTAGTGGTATTGTGCAGCCTAGAGAAGAGGGTTTTAGACTGTGTGGTATACTGAAATAAGATGAAGAGTTGATAGAACTGTGCAGTATACCATTGTATACATAGAGTTGTGACGATATAAGCAGAAGCTATTGTCTCAATAGTATACATGGGATTTTCCAGATTCCTTACTTTGTCCTGTGATTGTTAAGTCTTGAGAAAGTTCGTTTGTAAAGTTTTCTCGTGTATGTGTTAGGAAATGATAAATGAATGAACATTTACCTACCTCTCTAGGAAATGTTTGGCGAGATGTTTGTGAAGTGGATGTCTTCGTCATGCCACATAATTTGAATAAGTCTATGGCTAAAGACAAAGATAGAGAGGTCCATGACCAAGATTGTGCAGGGCATTTTATTCCTTGGGCCGACGGAACAAAGGAACACTAGTTCTTTTCCTCTTTACTTCTTTTTTCCTCCTGAAGTCAATATCAAGGAGCACCATTCCTTAATATAAGACCAAGTTTGCTCATTTTCTGAGCACAAATAGACATTTTTGTTATAATCAATTTCGAACAAAACAAGAGCGCTTTACATTAGACAATGATTTACAAGTTGATAAACTTCTGGTTATATCAACTTGTGGTTATAGCCGGTTTTCCTGCTAGGTACATTACAAGTACTTGCTAATGCGATTGTCATTATGATATATGTGCTCCAATGGTGTGGAAAGAGCAAAGAAGAAAAATCAGATCAACGGACAACCAATTGTAATTGTGTTAAAGTTTTTTTTTTTTTTTTTTTTGCCAGATAACAAGTCAAATTGAGTATACCTTGAGCTCGACCGAACCCAATTATCAAGCCCACGTAATAGAGGCATATGTGCGATCAAGCTTGATTATCCAAGCTCAAGGTTGACTCAGATTAACTTGATTAGTCTATATATTATCATATGGATTTGAATTAAGTGACAAAGTTTAACTTGTCAACTAGGCCACACTTGTTTGGAGGAAAATTATTTTATAAGTTGGTCAAAGGAAAATGACTTCACTTGACAAGAAAATCTTTTTTATATGCGGTAAGAGGAAAAAAGGATATATTTGGTTGCCTTTAATAGTTCCTCTGCTTATTGTGATCCTCTGAGGTTCTCGCTGTCATCAATGGTTTCTCTTGCAGCTTTCCTTACTGGGGCCCGCGGGCATTCCAGGCACCATCTTCATCCATCTTCATGCCCAAGCATCGAAAAATATTATAATTTTCTTAAAATATGATTTCTTGAAATATGAACTTTTTTTTGGCCGGTTTGAGAAATGAACGTGATAGCTTGAATTATTGATTTCATTTTTTGAATTAAGGTGCACAAAATATTGCATTCTAAACATGACTAAAGAAAGGATTCAAATTTCATGTTTAGATCAATTCACCAAAAGTCATGCATTATCCGTGATTCGGGATCATTTTGTTTAATCAGACTTTTCTTAGATATAAATAATATATATGTATATCCTATCGAAAATTCAAGTCAACTTATTTTATGGTTATCGAGTCTCTTCTATGTTGTTTTCAAGAAAAGGTCTCATCCTTCCATGTCCATAGTAAAGTTTAATGAAGTATTTCTGGCACTAAATTAAATTAATTGAATCTAACCTATTTGTTGGAGCTCACAAGGATTTAATGCAGAAAAAATCGAGTGCAATGTTTGTATTAACAAATTTCAAAATTTAATATCTAGGTATAGTGTTTTAATTTTCAAGATTTTCAATCCCATGTTACCAACTAATAGTAAATGGTGACAAAATATATCTCCACATAAATCTCTTATCAAATCCATCAGGTATTTTTGATATAATTAATTTGATTTGAAACCAAAATATACAAATTTAAAGAATTGATCAAACAAAATTAAAATTAAATGATTTAATCACCAAAAATAGTGAAAAATTCCAAGTAAGAGTCCAAAATGCCCTCAATTTCTCAAATAAGGATTTGAAGAAAACCTTATCTTAAATAAGAAGTTGTTGTGATCTATTATATAGTCAAAAGTAAAATTTCAGACATTGGAAAATAAAAGTCAGATTATGATTATTATTATCATTATTATCATTATTATTATCTTGTTGTTGTTGTTGTTGTTGTTGTTATTATTATTATTATTTTCTTATTGAGTAGAACCATTGTTGCTTAATACTAAAGTCTTGTTAGAGTTTTAATCACTTTGAAAATGAGTAAACTATAATGACTTTATCCTCGCAATGCGATGTATTTATTTTTTAGTATTTCGAAAGTGCATTAAACATTGCTTAAAAATACAGACATTGATCAAACGGGAAAAAAAAAAGGAAGAAGAAAAAAGTGAGCAAAGTTACGATGGAAGGCTAGCTAGGAAAATGTAGTTCTTCAAAGTTTGAGGTGAATCCCGCATGAAACGTGATTTAATTAGGTAGGGGAGCTAAATATTTTCCTTAAAACTAAATAATTAAAATGCCACGTGTGTTTTTCTTTTTACTTTATTCTATTTTCTTTTGCTCAGCCACTTAAATGTCTTTTTCTCCGCAAAATACACCATTGACATTCCGTCAATTCACTTAGGTTTGGTGCATGTATGTAGAGTAAATCCATAATATGAATATAGCTTTGGTGACCACTTATACGCATTTACTCAATCACCTATTTTATTTGGATTTAAAAGGCATTAAAGGAAATCTTAAATGACTATTGGTGGGATTTTTATTACCTGATAGTGAGAATTTAATTTAATTTGATTTTGGAGGAATAGTGTCGCATGCAAGTGATTATCCCTCTAAAATTGCACATGAAAAAGCAAAGCAAAGAGATAAATCAATAGACATAAACCTCGATGACACAACAAATGACTTTTCTCTTGGCCGGTCACAATTAACCCCAGATGTACCATGTTGATCGACCTTTGAGGGACCACAAAAAGATCCTACTCATGGAACCTATAACAGCAACTTCAACATACTTTGCTAACCAAAAATAAGGAAAACGAAGATTATGAGTGTATAACCTTTGTACTGCACTCATTTTAAGGCCAAAATTTCTCGAACAATGACTTAACTGCTACATTGGTGAAAAAAGATTTCCGTGAGTGCCTTTGAATGACAAATTCTGACATTTATCCTGCATAACTCTGTTATAATATTTTTATCCATACATTGCTTTTCTTATAATAAAAAGATCCAACGTGAGAAATTTCTTCATTTAACGTGGCAAAGTGAACAAAACGACAAAGCTGTGTTTGTTCTTGCGTTTGTGAATTCATCCGTTGAGAAGAAAGAGAGCAAAGGCGTGTTTTCCCCATGGAGAAACAAAACTCCCTGTCTTAGCCTTTTTTTGTCTTCATGATGCTTTGATTCTCACTGCTGCTCAGGGTGACGAAAATCGAAGACTGGGTGAAGACGGGATTGCTTCTTCGGGCTTGAAGGAAGAGGAGGCGTTACAGTGGAGATGAGACCATGATTGGAGGATTCAAGACAAGGCCTTGTAGTGAAATCGCATCGTCAGCAAGCTTCCATCGTTTCCCAACTGTGATCTCCTTTCCAACAATTTGATAAGGAGGTTTTGATGAGCTGATTTTGCCTCAATCCAATAAATTAGGTTAGGGTTCTTCAATAACGCATTTAATTTTGCCCTAGTTCCTTAATTTGGCGCAAACAGATCTCTAAATCACATCATTTAATGGTTTAATTGCTGACAGACGTTATATAATAAAATATTATTGCGTTAAATTTTTCTGCAACCCAAATTGCCAATAGCATTAAAGTGATCATTTTAAATATTTTGGTATTAAAATGAGCCTCATCAATAGCCTTTCTCTTAAAATAATTCATAAAATTTCATAAAATTCTTATAAAAAAAGAAAATGAAAATATAAAAGGAATAAATATTTGATAAAAGAAGGTGAATTGAAAGAAGATATGGAAAATATCTTCCTTTATCTCAAAAGTGGAAAGCATTTTTCTCTATTTTAGAGAAAAAAATTTCTTTTTCAATTAATTTATTTTTCGTGAAACAAATATCGAAAAATTCGAAAATTATTTTTTTGAAAATTATTTTTCATATTACGAACGGAGCCATATAATTAGGGATTTTTTGCCAAACCGAAAAATCTGAAATTTGCTACAATTCAGCTCGAGAAAGCGAAGGATCGGAGCCAGTCACCGATGAGCGCGTGCCAACGTGAAAGAACAGAGGACGTGATGGGCGACAAAGGAGAGAGATGCACAGGCCTTCGTAGGCGACCTGCTGTTCGTGATTCGCATTCCGTTGCCGTTCCACCAGTGCTCGCCGCTTCTGATCTCGCGATGCTTGAGAGAAGAACAGGTGCGTTCGACCTTTGACTTTTAGGGTGTATTGTTGAGGCGACAAGAGTTCATGAAGAGTTCGGTCGAAGCTGGGATTGTTTCATGGCAAATAGTGCTGATTTAGAGCTTGATATATCTTGTTTGGATTGAAGAGAGTATTAAGTTCGCTTCTGAAAACTCATATATATATATAAAGACGTATGGCCCCGAATCAAATTGCATGAAACCATTGATCTAGCAAAGTTTCACTTCGGTTTTTAGCTTCGTGTTCATGTAGCCATAGCCGAATAGATTACTCATGCTGCATTTTTTGCTTGCTTTTATGGCATGGAGTACAATTTTTGAGCCAAGTTTCATTGGCACCTGAGGTATTATAAGACGAGATCATATACATAGAATTTGGATGAAAATATATTATTTAGTGGATTAAGTTGCATGTGATGCATATCCCTTTATTAAATTTTTAAAAAAAAAGAAAAATTCAATAACTCCTTTTGTGGGCATTGGAGTCTGCCAAGATAGGTAGGTTTATTCTATGCTGTTCTGTGCTATGGGTAACGCCCATTTGGTTCTTCTATCCTTTTTGAGTTTATTGATTTGTCCGATTCCTCCAGTTTGCCCATGTCATGCTTTTTGGCGTTTGGTGCGTAGGTAATATAGGAAAGCGGAAGAGAGATGAAGGGGATGCTGAAAAGGAGCCGAAAGCTGTATTGAAGAAGCCATTGATTATGAAGAATGTAATATCGAAGAAGCTACTGAAAAAGAAGGAAGGTGATATTAGCGACGAGGACTATTCAGATGACGATGAGGAAGAGGAGGTGCGTTATTACTTTTTGTGCAGTGCAACTGCTATTCTATTTGGTGATCTCTTGATGGAGGTTTGAAGTATTCTTCTTTGTTTGTGTTTGCCGTAGCTTCTTCAAATGAAGCCGAAAGTTGTTTTGAAGCCACCTTTAATGAAGAACGTTATATGGAATAAGCTACTAGAAAAGAAGGAAGGTGATGTTAGCAACAAGGACTATTCATATGGCAATGAGGAAAAGGAGGTGCTTTTTCATCTTTTGTGCAGTGCAACCGCTATTCTATTTGGTGATCTCCGAATAGGGGTTTGAAGTATTTCTCTTTGTTTGTGTTTGTCGTAGCCTCTTCAAAAGAAGCCAAAAGTTTTCAATCCACTTTTAATGAGGAAGCTTATTGAAATGGAGCCAAAAGTTGTTTCGAGGCCACCTTTGATGAAGAATGTTATATGGAAGAAACCATTGGAAAAGAAGGAAGGTGATATTAGCGACGAGGACTATTCAGATGACGATGAGGAAGAGGAGGTGCATTATCATTTTTTGTGCAGTGCAACTGCTATTCTATTTGGTGATCTCTTGATGGAGGTTTGAAGTATTTGTCTTTGTTTGTGTTTGCCATAGCTTCTTCAAATGAAGCCGAAAGTTGTTTTGGAGCCACCTTCAATGAAGAACGTTATATGGAATAAGCCACTAGAAAAGAAGGAAGGTGATGTTAGCAACAAGGACTATTCATATGGCAATGAGGAAAAGGAGGTGCGTTTTCATCTTTTTGTGCGGTGCAACCGCTATTCTATTTGGTGATCTCCGGATAGGGGTTTGAAGTATTTTTCTTTGTTTGTGTTTGTCGTAGCCTCTTCAAAAGAAGCCGAAAGTTTTCAATCCACTTTTAATGAGGAAGCTTATTGAAATGGAGCCAAAAGTTGTTTTGAGGCCACCTTTGATGAAGAATGTTATATGGAAGAAATCATTGGAAAAGAAGGAAGGTGATATTAGCGATGAGGACTATTCAGATGACGATGAGGAAGAGGAGGTGCGTTATTATTTTTTGTGCAGTGCAACTGCTATTCTATTTGGTGATCTCTTGATGGAGGTTTGAAGTATTCTTCTTTGTTTGTGTTTGCCGTAGCTTCTTCAAATGAAGCCGAAAGTTGTTTTGAAGCCACCTTTAATGAAGAACGTTATATGGAATAAGCCACTAGAAAAGAAGGAAGGTGATGTTAGCAACAAGGACTATTCATATGGCAATGAGGAAAAGGAGGTGCGCTTTCATCTTTTGTGCAGTGCAACCGCTATTCTATTTGATGATCTCCGGATAGGGGTTTGAAGTATTTTTCTTTGTTTGTGTTTGTCGTAGCCTCTTCAAAAGAAGCCGAAAGTTTTCAATCCACTTTTAATGAGGAAGCTTATTGAAATGGAGCCAAAAGTTGTTTCGAGGCCACCTTTGATGAAGAATGTTATATGGAAGAAACCATTGGTAAAGAAGGAAGGTGATATTAGCGATGAGGACTATTCGATGACAATGAGGAAGAGGAGGTGCGTTATTATTTTTGTGCGGTGCAACTGCTATTCTATTTGGTGATCTCTTGATGGAGGTTTGAAGTATTCTTCTTTGTTTGTGTTTGCCGTAGCTTCTTCAAATGAAGCCGAAAGTTGTTTTGAAGCCACCTTTAATGAAGAACGTTATATGGAATAAGCCACTAGAAAAGAAGGAAGGTGATGTTAGCAACAAGGACTATTCATATGGCAATGAGGAAAAGGAGGTGCGCTTTCATCTTTTGTGCAGTGCAACCGCTATTCTATTTGGTGATCTCCGGATAGGGGTTTGAAGTATTTCTCTTTGTTTGTGTTTGTCGTAGCCTCTTCAAAAGAAGCCGAAAGTTTTCAATCCACTTTTAATGAGGAAGCTTATTGAAATGGAGCCAAAAGTTATTTCGAGGCCACCTTTGATGAAGAATGTTATATGGAAGAAACCATTGGAAAAGAAGGAAGGTGATATTAGCGACGAGGACTATTCAGATGACGATGAGGAAGAGGAGGTGCATTATCATTTTTTGTGCAGTGCAACTGCTATTCTATTTGGTGATCTCTTGATGGAGGTTTGAAGTATTCTTCTTTGTTTGTGTTTGCCATGGCTTCTTCAAATGAAGCCGAAAGTTGTTTTGGAGCCACCTTCAATGAAGAACGTTATATGGAATAAGCCACTAGAAAAGAAGGAAGGTGATGTTAGCAACAAGGACTATTCATATGGCAATGAGGAAAAGAAGGTGCGTTTTCATCTTTTGTGCAGTGCAACCGCTATTCTATTTGGTGATCTCCGGATAGGGGTTTGAAGTATTTCTCTTTGTTTGTGTTCGTCGTAGCCTCTTCAAAAGAAGCCGAAAGTTTTCAATCCACTTTTAATGAGGAAGCTTATTGAAATGGAGCCAAAAGTTGTTTCGAGGCCACCTTTGATGAAGAATGTTATATGGAAGAAATCATTGGTAAAGAAGGAAGGTGATATTAGCGACGAGGACTATTCATTTGACGATGAGGAAGAGGAGGTGCGTTATTATTTTTTGTGCAGTGCAATTGCTATTCTATTTGGTGATCTCTTGATGGAGGTTTGAAGTATTCTTCTTTGTTTGTGTTTGCCGTAGCTTCTTCAAATGAAGCCGAAAGTTGTTTTGAAGCCACCTTTAATGAAGAATGTTATATGGAATAAGCCACTAGAAAAGAAGGAAGGTGATGTTAGCAACAAGGACTATTCATATGGCAATGAGGAAAAGGAGGTGCGTTTTCATCTTTTGTGCAGTGCAACCGCTATTCTATTTGGTGATCTCCGGATAGGGGTTTGAAGTATTTCTTTTTATTTGTGTTTGTCGTAGCCTCTTCAAAAGAAGCCGAAAGTTTTCAATCCACTTTTAATGAGGAAGCTTATTGAAATGGAGCCAAAAGTTATTTCGAGGCCACCTTTGATGAAGAATGTTATATGGAAGAAATCATTGGAAAAGAAGGAAGGTGATATTAGTGACGAGGACTATTCAGATGACGATGAGGAAGAGGAGGTGCGTTATTATTTTTTGTGCAGTGCAACTGCTATTCTATTTGGTGATCTCTTGATGGAGGTTTGAAGTATTCTTCTTTGTTTGTGTTTGCCGTAGCTTCTTCAAATGAAGCCGAAAGTTGTTTTGAAGCCACCTTTAATGAAGAACGTTATATGGAATAAGCCACTAGAAAAGAAGGAAGGTGATGTTAGCAACAAGGACTATTCAGATGGCAATGAGGAAGAGGAGGTACATTTTCATCTTTTGTGCAGTGCAACCGCTATTCTATTTGGTGATCTCCGGATGGGGGTTTGAAGTATTTCTCTTTGTTTGTGTTTGGCGTAGCCTCTTCAAAAGAAGCCGAAAGTTGTTTTCAATCCACTTTTAATGAGGAAGCTTATTCAAATGGAGCCAAAAGTTGTTTCGAGGCCACCTTTGATGAAGAATGTTATATGGAAGAAACCACTGGAAAAGAAGGAAGGTGATATTAGCGACGAGGACTATTCAGATGACGATGAGGAAGAGGAGGTGCGTTACCATTTTTTGTGCAGTGCAACTGCTATTCTATTTGGTGATCTCTTGATGGAGGTTTGAAGTATTTGTCTTTGTTTGTGTTTGCTGTAGCTTCTTCAAATGAAGCCGAAAGTTGTTTTGAATTCGCCTTTAATGAAGAACGTTATATGGAAGAAACCATTGGAAAAGAAGGAAGGTGGTATTAGCGACGAGGACTATTCAGATGACGATGAGGAAGAGGAGAAGGTGTGTAATAATTTTTTTGTGCATGATCTCTTGATGGAGATAATTATTTGTCTTTGTTTGTGTTTGTATTAGGCTATTCAAAAGAAGCCAAAAGTTTCATCGAAGCCATTGATAATGGAGAAAGTTGTGCTGAAGAAGCCACTGAAAAAGATAGTATAATTTTTTGTTCCGGCTAAAAGAGTTGATTAGCAACAGAAATATAGATGTCTATGCAAAGGATGTACAATGTTTTCTTTTCAGTTGAACAGACTTATAACACTTGTTCCACTTCCTTCTCTTTTTTGAAGGTTGAAGCTTCAAAAAGCAGTAGAAAAGATGGAGACACCTCCACAATGCTAATAGCCGTGCCCTTTAGTAAAGTAGCGTCATCTGAACATGAAGCTGAAGCTGCTATGAATGATATTGAGGCCGCTCAGTCTTCATCACAAATGGATGAGGCTCTCTCGCTAGCTTCTGCTTTGCCGACTCTTCAAGATGGTATCTTTCATTTCCTTTCTTTTCCTGAGGCTTAGGTTTTTCTAGAATTCATTTGCACGGTACCCTTACTTTGCTAGATTTTGAGCTTTGATCTGGGTGAAACTCGATCTTGTATATGCCAAATAGGAGGATCTGCATAAAATCCTGTTGTTCTCTGTGACCTAGGAAGTTGAATATAGTCTCTGTATTAAGTGTGCAGGGAGATAAAATGTAGATACTTAAGCCATGTTCTATTCTCCTAAGAAGTGAAAGTGCAGTGGATTTTGTTGGAGCGGATCGGATATAGGAATGTTCTTGGAGGTACATGGTCAGATTTTCGCTTGCCTAGAAGACGACACTAGAGCGCTATAAATTTAGTGAACCGGAATTTAGCATATATTGTGAATTTCTTTTAGATGTGATTACTAGAGCTGGTTCTCTTTTTGGTTGCATGGGTTTTTGCCTCCGAACTCAGAAGGCAAAAGTTTATGGGTTGTCAAAATGCCTACATCACTTTTCTTGGTGAAAAATCTAATTGCATTGAGATAAATACAGGTCTTGTGTTCGGCATGACCATGAGCTGGGGAATGAACTGGATACTGGTTTGCCGTTTGATATGCGGCACCCGCTTTTCCCACTTGTTGACTGTGTGCCTGTGGAATTTATTAACTGCTTTATGTTAACCTCTGCCAAACCAAAGTCTCTAATGCAATTTGTGGTAATGAATGGCTATGGCCTCCTGCTCAATGTGATCAAATAGTAGATGTGCAAGCTTGCTGTTCGTGGGATTTTATTCTAACACTTCTTGAGAGAATAATTTGGATTAAAGTTTCTAATGCGAACTTCTTAATTCGTAGTGCTTTGTAGGCAGTCATCAGAGAGTACTTTGGCAGAAGCTAATTTGGTTGAATGGTTGTAATCAGAAGAACTTTTTATTACTTGGCTACAAGTTCCCAATTGTCCTTCAACTAGGATTGATTAGTAAGACAGCTTCCTTATTTATTTACTAATTGTTCTCTCTGTGGAGATGATTGAGATGGGCGGACCAAATCTTTCAATGTTCATTGAGCTGTTGAAACATGGAATTATGACGAAGGTTGGGCTATCAGCCATTGCAAACGAAAGAGGCTACGGGCTTGGGTTCACAAGCTGACATCATTGTGCCTATTTGGGTCTTCTATGGAGAGCACAACATGCTGACCTTAATGCTCCTAACGTTGCTGTAACTGTTGATGGTGTCTTTCAGAAAATCAGGAATTGTGACAGTAATCTTTTGGCTGCTGATATCAAATTTCACTCTTCTAATACAGTTTTAATTCCTTTTCAATCATGTTAGATTGTTGTCCAGGGTCTGAAGGATACAGAAGAGGCTGCAAAAACGTCAGGCATGATCACGACTCTGGTGGAGGGAGACAGGCTTCTGCTTCAAGCAACAGAGAGAGCTCCAAGGATGTCCTTCAATCTGCTATGCCCTCTTGCCTCCAAATGGCTCTGCGCCTCAGGTTGTGGCAAACGTTTTTCACCTATGGAACTGTAGACACTACTACGGTTGGCTCGGCGGCAGTGAAGAAGATCCGGAAATGGCTTTTCAAAGAGGAGTGCAATTTTCGACCATAAAAGAAGAAAAAGAAAAAGGAAGGTGTGGAATGTGTTCGAAGTGGGATTCTTGAACTTTCAATCACGTGTAGCGCCAACCAATGCGATTACGCACATGAGATTAGTGGTCGGGACCCTTTCGTTTTCTTTCTGCATAATAGTATGTCCTCACATCGCACTTCAACCGTCCTTGGTGATGCTTTGTAACTTTGAAGTGATGCAATCAACTTGGAAGTGAAAAGCCTCAATTATTCGTATTAGGTACGCCTCGGTTATACCTCATAGACTTGACGCTCGTGCGATTTTACAAACATCTTTGGTGAAAGGGAAACTATACGAAACGAAATGTTAGAACTTTGCCAAGAGTTAAAAGGAAGCACATTGTCAATAAGCCTTTCCCGTTTACTCGGACGCTCTATTCTCGTAATCGGACTTGGTACAGCGCCAAGTGCATACACAAATTACTCGTTTGATCGGGCTTGGTACGGCGCCAAGTGCATACACAAATTACTCGTTTTGTGATTAATGATAACATAATCTCTTCGAGCAAGCATGATTGGACAGCATATTAAATGATGATTATGGTTAGTTTTGTCCAAAAAATTTATGGACTGCTCTGGAATGATATAAAATACCAGAATGGTGTGAAATGCAACTACGCACTTGATACAAGACGTAGATTTTTTACAAGGCTTCTCAAACACTAATCCTTTCTAATTAAGCTTCTTTTAGTTTCGCGGAAAACAACTTTCGAGAAAGTATTTTCAAGATTTTCCGATATTTATTTCATAGAAAATGAACTGGTTGGGATGATATTTTCATCAACGGAAAAAATCTTTTACAATAGAGGAAAATATTTTCTACTTTTCAAATAAAGGAAAATATTTTCCCCACTCCCTCTCTCATCTCACTCTTGCTAGCCCTCTCTTCTTTCTTTTTTATTTAAAAAAATCAAAATTTTAATTATTTTCCCTTTTCTTTTTCTTTTTCTTTTTTCTCTTTCTTTCTTGTTCTTTTCCTCCTTTGCCATCTGGCCCCGGCAACGGCTAGCGACCTCGGGCAAGCTCAAGCTAGCCACTTCGCTAAATCGACGAGCCCGATTTGTGAGCACGAGCCTCACCATAGGCTCAAGCTCGCTAACCTCGAGGCTCGCCAACTTGGCGAGCCTTTTCGAGGCTAGTGAGCTCGAGCTCTTCTTTGGCTAGTCATTGGCCAACGGCCGATCGAAGAAGAGGAAAAAGGAAGAAAAGAAAAAATAAAAGAGGAAAAAAAAAAGAGAAAGAGAAAGATAAAGTAAAGATAAAAATAATTAAAAATTTATCTTTTCTAAGAAAGAGAAAAAATAAAATAAAAAATTATAAAAGGAGCGTGGGTAAAGAAATCAAATTGAATTTTCCATATCAAAAGGTGGAAAATATTTTTTAGTTCATTTTCAAATTCTAGCTGAATATTGAAAAATATTATCATTTTTCTAAAAATGACTGTTTAACAAATATTTTCAAAAAAATCATTTTTTATGAAATAAACAGAGTTTAAGAAATTTGGTAAATACACGAGAACAATACAACTTAAAAGACGGAACTAGGATAAATACGGTAATGGCATCAGATGAAAATTTTTATGTATTAAAAAAAAAAGGCATTTCATTTTCCATTTCAAGGTGCCTGTCTCCGTCTCCACCAATCGCTCTCGCACTCTCCGCTGTTCGAACCCCGTCTCTCTTTCGAGTAGCGATCGGAAAAGCTCGAAACCGGGCGACCACCGTTCACCGGCCTCCGGCCACCGGTGATTTTGCTTACCGTAGCGTACTCTCGGAGCTTGTTCCCGATGAGTCGCCGGCTGTCTCCGGCGCGCGGGGCAGAAGCTTGAGCTCGATGCTAGGCTTCCGCATATTCAAGTGCCTGTCTCTTTCGAGTCCTTCATCAGCTGACGTTGTGGTTCTTCGCCATTTCTTTTCGATTTTCGTGGTTTGGACGATTTGTTCTGTTCTGATTAGGACTAAGCGGTGAGTTGATTCCGTAATGGAGGACTAAATGGACGTGATTAGCCTCATTCGGTGAACATTCACCTGCTACGAACTTAGACATCGGCATTTCTTGTTAGAGCTAGCTCTTTATTGATTCGTCTTTTGTGATGTTGAAGCTATCTTGATTAAGTTACCGAGCAAATGTTCGAAACTACATATAATAAGCGGACTAGATTTAATACCTGCTTTTTGAATTTTTGTAATCTTCTGAGTCCTAATACAGAAGAGGTTAATTGTCATCTATCTTAAAACTTTTCTTGTGATTGGATTTTCCAGCGGATGATGCGGTGAAGTGTAAGGACTGAGTCCTAGTACAGAAGAGGTCAATTTTCATCTATCTTAAAACTTTTCCTGTGGTTGGATTTTCCAGCTGATGATGCGGTGAAGTTTAAGGAGGCTTCTATAAATGGAAAACTTATTCCTCTCCGTCGATGGATTTTCTCGGACCAACTTGCTCTGGTCATTGCATATAGGTGTTTGGTTAGGGAAGATGATCGAGAGGCTCCAAGCTTTCTCTACCAGTCAGTTGAGCCTGGCTTTCGGACTTCAACTGTGGTAAGATCAGTTCATTGCTCGTCTTTCCTTGAACATGTTCGTGTTACGACACAGTCCCTGTTGACCACTGTCCATCTATTATTTAATTAGGGACGGTATAGCATTGATGGAGCCCAGCCAGCGATAGAAATTGTTGATTAAGAAAATAAGGTAAACGTTGTCGACCATGAAAAGGGGCATCACCGAGTAGTTGGAAACCCCAACTCATTGATGATCTTCCGGATGCATTTTGTGGTAAGGTGACGTTACCACAGCTTTGAATATGGCACCGTCAATACTGCTCTGCCCGCTTTAAGCTTGGCTTTACTCAACAGACGAATATTATCGTGCTTGAGCTGCAGTGAAGCATATTGGAGTGATCTGTAATCATCATATTTCATGACGATATCCATATTTAATTATCTAATTTGCTTGAATTTGTGCTGATTGAGGTGCTCCATGTTAGTGAAGCATATTCGATATGATGCTGTTCGCTATGTGGAGAAGAAAAAGCTATCATTGTCCTCGGTGCCACAAGATGATAGAAACTTAGCTGACATTCATGAGGGCCTCTATCATGATGTCATTGTGCTTGATCATGTAGAGAAGGTACTATTAAATTTGTCTTACTTTAATTGGCTGTTCATTACGGTGAAATATTTCCTAAGAGGCATAAAATTTTATATTGCCGACTTAATACAACTGTTGCTTTGGTGTACTAGTCCATCCTGTTCATCAGACTTTTGATTGCCGCAAACATTTCACTACTCAAGACCCAATGGCTCTTTCCTTCGACTTATATAGATTCTAGAGTTCAAGTACTAGCTTATTCCTTTGTGATCCGTGATTAATTGGGAAGGAAGTGAAATAGTGGGCGCACGCCGAGTTTCCTTTTCCTGTTACCTTATAGCATCCGACTGGGCAGTAAAGGAACTGCTACTTCCCGTTCCCAATTAGGTTCCGTTGTGCTGAAAAAAGACATCCTTGTAAATGAGCAAAGGTAAAATAAAATAAAATGAGAAACACTTGGCATTTTAATTACTTAGTTATAAGGCAAATATTTAGCTCCCCTACCTAATTGAATCATTGTTTCATCTGCGCTTCACCTGAGTTTTTTAACTACATTTCCTAGCCTTCCATCATATCTTTGCTCTCTTTTTCCATTTGATTAACGCTGTGCCATTTCTGTGAAGTTTACTGAATAAGGACAGTTAGGGTTTTTTCCTTTTATAAGCATGGAATATTTCACTTGGACTTGTCTCACGTGAGATTTTTTTTGGGTAAATATAAGATACATAGTTAAAAAAAATCAGCGTTTAAAGTTTACAATCTTAACTTTATCACTAAACAGAATATGAATCTTCCATGAAATTTAGATAAGCAGTGAAGATGGGGGTTCTCATTCGGCCAAGGGTCTCTTTATGGGAAGAGAGAGGTAAGAGAGGAGATACTGGCGTAAAAGCTTTCAATGAATGGAAGGAGAGGGAGAGAGTACATCGGGAACACGCCCTACTTTTACAGCCATTGGAAACCTGTCGCCATAATAGGTTATCTCTGCCAAAAAACAACAACAATTATTTCACTGTTAGCTATAAAGACTGAGACTGGGAAAGAAAAAGACAGCCCAATGAACTTGACTTTTAACACTTGTCTGGATATGGTCTCTTGTCTATGAAGTCACCTCAACAAGATTTCAAACCACGATCAAATGTATATTTATATTTAACAAATCTTAATAGCTGCGACCATAAGATATCAGATATAATAGAATATTATTAGGGAAAATCGATTCATATTACATACAAAAAATGACATCCTAGTTTCTAAATCATTAATTGACCCACAAATCGGTCGTGGTTAGGTTCGACGACAATGGAGATTGATCGGCATGTTCAATATATAGTAAATACATTGAAATAGCGAGTTTGACGAATATTTGCTTGAAGATATCATAAAGGCTTGATCGGGATTATCAATTATGACATTAATTTGTATTCGAATTGTCGTGTTAGAGCACTTGAAATGTTAAATTCCATTTGCATTTAAGTACTCGAGCTAATAGCTTCGCCATTTTATTTGTCTTTAGCATGTAAGATCTAGCGGGTGTAGCTTTTGCTTTTGAAAGAAGTTATATATCTGTAACATTGGTATATCTCGATAAGTAATTTGTGTTGGCTCAAATACATGGACGATGCCTAAGTTGAATTTCAGCAAACAAGTGCAAGATCAGTTAGCCGGAGCCTTTAATTTTGATAACCACGTACCCCATTATTTTCATGGATAAGGGAGGCTGTCAAAAGTATCATCCAAAGAGAATTTTCTTTACAACTAGTTTTCCAATAAGAAGAGTATCTATATTTAAAGTCACTGCTACCGTTTGTTTAAGTTTTCAGCTTAATTTCTCATGACAATATATTAATCACGTCGTAATTTTACAGGTTAAGAATAATAGAGATTTTCCTATATTAGCACATCGAAGATGTATTTTAAGCTATGTTTAACATGCTTTTGAAGCACTGAAAAATATAATATATCGCATGTTTTGATGCCTTGCGAAGGTAAAGTCGTTATACTTGTTTTCGAGATGATTAAAACTCGAACAAGAGTGTAGTAATAAGCAACGAAGGTTCCTACTTGATAACAAAAATCCGATCTTATTTTCCAATGTCTGAAATTTGACTGTTGACTGCAAAATCTATTTGTGATTTGACATATGACTTATAATTGAAAAAAAAAATGAGAAAAGATACGAGATTTGACTTTACTCGTTCATGGCCTGTTCTTATATTTTCCAGGCATTTACTTTGTATCGATATCAAGCCCAAGTCTGAATTGTATATATGAAAATAACTTTCCTTTTTTTTTGGTCCGAGTAATGAAAAATAACTAAAGCTCCTGTGATTTTAACAAAAAATTTAAAAAAGCTAATATGCCGTGTAAGTTTGAACTATGTATGTAATTTTTGTGCCTGCAATGGATGAGATATGGTCGTCTGAGGACCGTAATTTCTAGACCCTTATAACATATTTTTTATCATCACTCATTGGCATGTTACGAAGCAATAAAGAATGTTAATTTGGTAATTTGGTAATTTGTCACATAAATGCCAATTTTTTATTCGATTGAATTAGTTCAACTAAGCATGAGATCTAAAGAATTTAACACGGATTAACTTCAGCATCCCGGAAATGATCAAAATCGGGTTTCCTTAAACAAATCAATGGAAAAGGACAATACATTATAGGATACGCGAGCCCTCTTCTTTTTGTACAGTTAAAGGAGCTCCTCTCAAAAGTTCAATTCTTTGTCTTCCTGGGTATGTATGAATTTAACCATTGCCAATTGAACAAGTCTTATACATATCTCACACAATAACCGCCCAACAAAATCCAAGCCTAATTATCTCTACAATTAGGATCGGCATATATCCTCTGATCAGGTAGGATCTCATACATGGCTCAAACTCAACACAGTAGTTTAACAATCCGAATAAGAGATTGCCTGTTGCATAATCAACAGGATTTAGATTTTGCTAATTGTCTTATACATTATCTATGTGACTGAATATTGTTCGGGTTGAAGAAAGTGACCGTGCATGGTAGGGCAGATATTTAGATCTCACTGATAGTCTTACGCATTGGATTTGGTGGCAGGGGGAACAGTAGAATTGTGAATCACGTGCGTAGCAGAAGTATTTCCGACTTCACTCGGACACTTCCTCTATGGGCAATCTAAACCGTCCATGGCGCGGAGTCGTCGGGTTCAATAAATCGGACAGTCAAAGCCTCTAGGTCGTGTCGTGGATTTGATTCGACGGGTGGACAAATAGGGCCGATGTGAGATTTTGAACGTAAATGGTCTTTGATGAAGAAGATACAAAGAATAGTAATAAGGCAAGGCATGTGTAGATAAGGAGCTCCTGTGTGATGGTGATGAACAGATGACCAGCTCAGATAATATGCAATTTCTAGCAACAACTTACACTTATTAAAGATAAAACTTCCTTCAAAGAGTCCCAGTAGAAGTTCAGAAAAGAAATATTGAGGTCCAAGCCTAAAACTCACCCCTTTTCCCACGTGGGTATGTTACCCAGACTAACTAAGCCACCATTTCACCAAAATTAGAGGTAAATCTGCTTCTAAGTGTTAATCTAATTTTCACCTTTTGCAGGTTTGCTCTTTCCAGAACATATATCGAAATGAAGATGACATCACAACGTACATGTATAATAGTTACGAAGCGGAACAAACATACAATAAAATTGATCGATGTACACACGCGCAAAACGATGCAACGGCATGAATTACGTTTCATTGTATTTTGATTCACATGTACACTAATAAAATGAATTTGTCTATGCCTAACAAGATGGACTTCGTTATTGTATTTTGTAGAACTAGAATATCTGATAAAGAGACATTAAATAGTTATTTCCATCTATCCCTAGTGTCTTTTCAGACAAGGGTAGTGCATGAATGGCCGAAGCAGCTGAAATTTTCCAGGATCGGACTTACTACGGTTGCTTAGAAGAGCTTCTCCGCCGGAGACGAACTCTACCAAAAAGCAGAGAAACAAGACAAGGATTTGGCACCCTCGTTATTCTACAATGTTTTGTACTCGGGATCTATCTTCCTCGCTGCGTTTCCTATGTCTTGCAGACGAGATCTCTGCCTTGATGGAATCCAAGAAAGAGATAGGAAGATTAGGTAAACTTCAGAGAGTTACAAAGAAAGAGAAAGCATATTGCATGCCCCTCAAAGTGCTGACACAAAAACTTCTATTTACATGTTGTAAGAACTTTAAAGCAGCATGAATCACTGGTTAGAGAAAGGCATGGGAAACTGAGTGGAGTGGCGTGGAGGAGTTGCCGCTTGGCGATGATCAACCCATCTCAACCCCCTCGGTCTCTCTCTCTTCCCTTTTCTCTCTCCTCTCTCCCTCTCTTTCCGCCCGTTCTGCTCCTGCATTCTCTCTCTCACGTGCCCTCTCCTTTTCCCCTCTGCCGCTGCCCCTCTTCTTTCCCCTCTGCTCTCTGCCGCCTGCCCTGTCTGCTGTCCTTTCTCCCCTTCTCTCTCTTATTTTTGACTTTTCAAACTCCCCCCTCTCTCTCTCCAGCTGCTGCATCGACCACTAGTCCCCTAATTTTTCTCTTCTTCCGCTTCTTCTTCCTCCGGCCACTGCCGCTGCTGCTGCTGTGCTGCTGTTCCGTCACCGCCGTTGCCACCGCAGCTCCGCCACCACCCCTGCTCGCCGGCGAGTCGTCGTCCACCGGTCGCGAGCCCAGCCGGCCCGCCTCTCCTCTCCTTCCCCACCAGCTGGCTGCCGAACTGCAGCAGTTGCTGCATCCCTCCGGCCGGCCGTCGCACGTCACCGAAGCAGCTCAGTCAAGCTGTCTGCTCGCCGCTGAACCGCCGTGAGCCGCGGCCGAGCCACCCCGACGCCAACCTCTCCTCCCTCCTCCGTTTCCCTAGTTTCTGCGTCGGGCCGCGCCGCCGCTGCCCGCCGGTCGCCCCCTTTCCTCCTTGCAGTCCAGTCGCGTCGGTCGGCACCGAGAGCTGCCGCTCGACCGTCCGTCCCTGTCCGAGCCAGCTGCCGTCCTCCTCGCCGGGCTCGTTTCTCTCTCTCGGTGCTGGTGCAACCGAATCAGCGACCGTCGCTGCTGTTCCAGCCTCCGGCCGCCGTCGGCCGCCACCTGGACCGTCGTCCGCCGCCCCCATCCGACCGGAGAGCTGCCCCAGCCGGCCCCGAGCTGCTGGACCCCTCCTTCTTCCCCGGTCCCCCCCTCGGCCGCGCGGACAGCGAGTCTCCGGCCAAGATCCGGCCGCCGCGTCGTCCGTCCTGACACCCCGGAGGTGCCCGTGCGTCCGCCTCGTCGTCCCGTCGCAGCCACGGTAAGTTTCGGCCCTAAATCCTCGTTTAGCATATTAATCGCGTTTATGATTAGTTTAGTTAGGTTAATCAGGATTAAGTGTTTAGTTTTAATTATGTTGGCTAATTGAGGTTAGTGGAGTTAATTAAAGACTAATGGTAGTTTAAATTAATTATGGATTTATTTTATTATTTATATTTATTTATTTCGAAAATGTTATAATATAATAATAATATTATTTTTAATAATAATAAATTATATTGCTGATAATTATTGTGTTTAATAATTGTTTTTTAGGATAATTTCCCATTTGTTTGGATTAATTACTTTTCGATAAATAAATCCGGAAAACCAAGATACCAGTAAACCTGGAAAATCACTTAGCCATCAATGTCTTCTGCAAAGATGACCAAAAGAAGTGATCAAAAGATCTCTTCAAAGACTCGGTTTACGAGTAATCAAAAAGATATTAAATGATATTATATTATTTCATGCTTGAATTGAAAATATATTTATTTATTCAAAATTATCATAATCATAAGACGTGTTTATTTTATTTTTATTTTTAAATGTCTTTTTTTCCTCAGAACCGTTAGTTTGGATCATTTGCCACGCTTTTTAAGCTACGGCCACTAGGCTATGAACTGCTTAGACACTCGTCGGTTCGAAAGAGAGCCTTAGTGCATATCAACATTCGAGACTTTAAAATAAAGAGAGATTAACTCTTTTGTGAGATGTTCTTACTACTATAGATGGTTCTCTTTCCCCTTTGGGTGTGTTTGGTTCAGCATTTCCCCAAGGGGCTTTCAGGCTTGAAAGCCTCTTGGCTAAAAGCTGAATCATTTGGTTCAATTTTGAAGTTGGCTTTTAGCTTTCAAATGGCCTTCAAAATGCTGAAAGCTCAAAGTTAGTAGGGACTAGCTTTGGGTTTTCAGCATTCGGTTGAAGGCTAATATTAATTTTTCCCTTTCAAAACTATCATCACTAGTTCTTCATATTTTCAATTTTATTCCTTTTTTTTTTTTGAGAAAGGGGCAGCCCTTCGCTAGACCCTCGCCGGAGGTTGGGCGGCCTCGGTCGATGGCCGCCGATGCCAAATCTTGCTCACCGACGGCCGTAGCCCTTTGTCGGACCGGCGAAGGGTTTAATCCAATTTTTCAAAAAAAATAAAATATGTATGTATATATGTACGAACATATATACATATGTACATATATGTATACATAAAAATAAAATATATGTATGTATATTTGTATACATATACACATGGACATGTGTATACATGTACACATATACATATATATATATATATATATATGTATATGTAATACTCCTCAAAGTTTATTGTGAAAGTTTTTTAACTAAATGCACATTCAACTCAAAGTCCATTTGCAAAATTTTTTTACCAAACACAATTGCATTTCTCCAATTAGTTTTGGGCTTTCAGTATTTGCATTAGACTAAAAAATCATTGCAAATGCTAAACCAAATGTAGCCTTTATGGATGTACTGCAGAACTTTCTAAATACGACATTAAAGGCAAATATAACTAGGTTATTGAAGTTCATTTCTCATAATTACAAGCATGCTCTTACAGAATATTTGGAACTCGCCCTGAGATTTTCATATTATTATAAATGATTTCCTTTGTCTTTGATGAGCGTTTGGCATGACATCATCAAAATTTTCGTATTGCCATAAACGGTTCTCTTGGCGCGTGGCGACGTCGTCATCAAAGGGTTATCTTCATGATCATTAATCTTTCTAGTTCATAATCTTCACGAACGGCCATGATTAGTTGGGCACATCTAACGGTTAACAAGTCACCAAAAACCTCTATAATAAGCTCATCTTATTCTCCTCCATTGTGAATCATTTTTGCTGACGATAACAAACAAATGGTATTTTAAATTGGAAATTTAATTGAGCTCAGCACTGAGAGGAGAGTCTAAATACTAACGTACTACGACCAAATGAGGCAATCAGCGACAGAAGCGAGATTGTAAAAACGACATGGCTCTGTTTGTCGTCTATACTCAATTGCTAATGCCAGTTAGTTCATTTGATCAATGATTTTTTTTCTTTGATTTTTCGGGTGTGTTCATTAGAGCGATTGTTGCAACTCGCAATGACTTGATTGAAGCCGAGATAGTGTATATCATGAAATGCGAACGTATAATGAATAGGAAAACGGTAAGTATCCTAAACAATGACGAGGTCTTAGCCATGGTGGAATTTTTGTCTCTTTATGTAGGCCCGTATTGTCTTGAGAGGGTAGTAATGAGGATTGTTAACGTTCAAGGAGGGGCAATAGACGACGCTAACATTAGCAGATGAGAGAAACGTTGCAACATGTCAGACTCGTGGCTCAACAAAAACACCCATATAGTCATTTTCTGCACTTCTATTTTTTTTCTTCACTTTTTTTTCATCTTTAATGTATTTGTAGGAACAAATTCGCTATTCTTGAAAATTACCTTAACGAGTGATTGGTCGATGGATAAGAAGAGTGGAAGATTAAAGTTAGCTAGGTTATAGTGTGATGTATGGATTGTTGGGCTAGTATATTGTTTTTTTTTTTTTTTGGTGTGTCGAATGATAGGTTTTTTTTTTTTTTGGCTAGTAGGTTCTTATTCGATGTTGATTAATATGATTTTCTATGGTATTTTCTCTAAATGCCCTTCGTGCTTAAATGGTAAAAGCTATTTTGATTTTCGAGAAAAAGACCCTAAAAAGTCACATTAATCAACATTAAATAAGAACTTACTAGCCAAAAAAAAAAAAAAACCTACTATGCGACCTACCGAAAGAAAAAGAAAAATAATATACTAGCCTAACAATCCAAACATCAAGTTATAACTGAGCTAACTTCAATCTTCCACTCTTCTTATCCATCGGCCAGTCACACGTTAGGATAATTCTCAGGAATAGCGAAGGTGTTCCTGCAAATACATTAAAGAAGAAAAGGAAAGTAAAGAAACAAAAAAATAGAAGTGCAGAAGTGTAGAGAATGATTATATGAGTGTTCTTGTTAGGCCACGAGTCCGGCCTGTTACAACATTTCTCCGTTTCTCTCATCTGCTGAATGTTAGCGTCGTCTATCGCCCCTCCTTGAGCGTTGACAGTCCTCACTACTACTCTCTCAAGACGACACGAGCCTATACAAAGGGATAGCAATTCCACCACGGCTAGGGCTCGTCATTGTCTAAGACACTTACCGTTTTCCTACTCATTATACGTTCGTCTTTCCGTGATATACGTTATCTCCATTTCAATTAAGTCATTGCGAGCTGCAGTAACTGCTCTAACGAACACACCAGAAAATCAAAGAAAAAAAAATCATAAATCAGATGAACTAACTGTTATTGAGCACAGAGGGCAAACAGAGTCATGTCGTTCTTACAATCTCACTTCTGTCACTGATTGCCCCAGCTGGTCGTAGTACGCTAGTATTTGAACTCTTTTCTCGATGCTGAGCTTAATTAAATTTTCGATTTGAGATGCCATTTGTTTGTTATTGTCGGTAAAATTAATTCACAATTGAGGATAAGATGAGCTTATTATAGGAGGTTTTGGTGACTTGTTAGCCGTTAGATGTGCCCGATTGATTGGGGTCGTCCATGAAGATTATGAGCCGGAAAGATTAATGGCCATGAAATGCCCCTTTGATGACGACGTTGTCAAGCGCCAAGAGAACTGTTTATGGCGATACGAAAACTTTGATGATATCGTCGCCAAACGCTCCTCAAAGGCAAATGAAACCATTTATAGTAGTATCTCAGAATGAGTTCCTAATGTCTAAGAACACACTTGTAATTGTGAGAAATGGACTTTAAGGATATGGTTATATTTGCCTTTGATGCCGTATTTGGAGAGTTCCGCAGTACAGTCATAAAGGGGAAAGAGAACCATCTATGGAAGCAAGAAAATCTCATGGAATAGTTAATCTTTCTCTATCAAAGTGTCGAATGTTGACATGCACTAGGGGCTCTCTTTTGAATCGGCGAGTGTCTGAACAGATCAAAGCCAATGAACGTAGCTTAAAAAGCATGGCAAATAATTTCAACTATCGGTTCTAAGGGAAAAAAAGACATCTAAGTAGTTGAACAAAAGAAAATTAAAAATAAAAATAAACACATCTCATGATTATGATAGTTTGTGATAATTTTGGATAAATAAATAATTTTCAATTTAAGTATAAAATAATACAATTATCATTTAATATCTCTTTGGTTGCTCGTAGATCAAGTCTCTAAAGAGCTCTTTTGATCGTTTCTTTTGGTCATCTTTGCAGGGAGCATTAATAGCTAAACGGTTTTTCAGGTTTACTAGTATGAAGCGTGGTGAGTGAAGAACTTTAATGATCATATCGGCTTTCCGCTACTGCAATTTATCATTACAGTGTACCATTTCTCATTTAAAGCCTCTCTTGTCACTCGAAGACTGCGTCTTCAAAGCGAAGCCCTTTTCCGTCTCTCTCTCTCGAGTCTCGAACGTTGGAGAGTATCTGAGCAAATCTTGACGGACGCCTGTTGGGAGATGGCGTGCATGCAGTGACAGAGTGAGAGTGCGCATTGGCGATACAAGAGCGAGAGTGCGCATTGGCGAGTGAATACAGATGTTGTTTTGTTAATTCGTTTAAATAGATTTACAGTAATATATACGATCATTATATATATAAACGAGAGTTAATATCTTGAAAATTTTCAAATTAATATATTCATGATAAACTTATTTAAAATTAGTATAGTTAAGAAAAATTTATCATCTATTAATTTCCGTTAAATTTTACTGTTAAACTATTAAGTTAAATAACACGTCACAGTTGACTAGTATATTAATTTGAAATTTCACTCTCTGTTTATCACAATTGTATTAGTTTTGTGATACCAATCCAATTTAACATGGGGAAATATTAGTCACATATGTACTGATTTTGGATTTTTTAATTGTCAAAAAACTAATTTCTGATAAATTTGTCACAAGTATATTAATTTAGAGTTTCCCATGATATTAACCTTATAAACAATAAAAAGTTGATACTTTAATCTTAAGCGATGCCGAAATAATTATTTTTAGGTGCAATCAAATTGTAGTCCATTGTCCTCCTAGTACATATTTACTCATTAATAATGCATTGTTCTTTATTTCGATTTGCTATTATCTTATTCACGTCACCTTATTCTCAATAATCAAGGGAGACTCTATTTAACTCAAATGTGATATTAAAACGATAATTTAAAGGAATCAATTATTGCCCAATGCAGTAACCCTGTTCAATGGCAAAACAAGATGAAGACTTCTAAATAAGTAAAGACTTATTGGCCATTCACTAATTTGGTATGTAAAGGTTTTTAGGCTGCTGGCACGTTGATGGAGCTAAAAAAACAAAATGGGCTTGTCAATTTCAATTCTACCTTGTACACGTTTCCACCTTGCGATACTGCTTGGTCTTTTGTCTCGGTCTGTTTAGTCTTTCTCTATTGCATTGGTGAACAGCTTAGATTAGAATCTGTTCCAGAGGGCTTTTTTCCTTTTCATGTTTATGTCGTGCAGACAGAGTGCAGATCGAGGGGGATTATCGCCAAGCGGCAACTCCTCCACGCCACTCCACTCAGTTTCCCATGCCTTTCTCTAACCAGTGATTCATGCTGCTTTAAAGTTCTTACAACATGTAAATAGAAGTTTTTGTGTCAGCACTTTGAGGGGCATGCAATAATGCTTTCTCTTTCTTTGTAACTCTCTGAAGTTTACCTAATCTTTCTGGCTCTTTCTTGGATTCCATCAAGGCAGAGATCTCGTCTGCAAGACATAGGAAACGCAGTGAGGAAGACAGATCCCGAGTACAAAACATTGTAGAATAACGAGGGTGCCAGATCCTTGTCTTGTTTCTCTGCTTTTTGGTAGAGTTCGTCTCCGGCGGAGAAGCTCTTCTAAGCAACCGTAGTAAGTCCAATCCTGGAAAATTTCACGCTGCTTCGGCCATTCATGCACTACCCTTTGTCTGAAAAGACACTAGGGATAGATGGAAATAACTATTTAATGTCTCTTTTTCAGATATTCTAGTTCTACGAAATACAATAACGAAGTCCATCTTGTCAGGCATAGACAAATTCATTTTGTTAGTGTACATGTGAATCAAAATACAGTGAAATGTTTTAAAATATTTCTCTCTTAATTCATGCCGTTGCATTGTTTTGCGTCTTGCGTACATCGATCAATTTTATTGTATGTTTTTCCGCTTCGTAACCATTATACATGTACGTTGTGATGTCATCTTCATTTCGATATATGTTCTGGAAAGAGCAAACCTGCAAAAGGGGAAAATTAGATTAACATTTAGAAGCAGATTTACCTCTAATTTTGGTGAAATGGTGGCTTCGTTAGTTTGGGTAACATACCCATGTGGGAAAAGGGGCGAGTTTTAGGCTTGGACCTCAATATTTCTTTTCTGAACTTCTACCAGGACTCTTTGAAGGAAGTTTTATCTTTAATAAGTGTAAGTTGTTGCTAGAAATTGCATATTATCTGAGCTGGTCATCTGTTCATCACCATCACACAGGAGCTCCTTATCTACACATGCCTTGCCTTATTACTATTCTTTGTATCTTCTTCATCAAAGACCATTTACGTTCAAAATCTCACATCGGCCCTATTTGTCCACCCGTCGAATCAAATCCACGACACGACCTAGAGGCGTTGACTGTCCGATTTATTGAACCCGACGACTCCGCGCCATGGATGGTTTAGATTGCCCATAGAGGAAGTGTCCGAGTAATACTTCTGCTACGCACGTGATTCGCAGTTCTACTGTTCCCCCTGCCACCAAATCCAATGCGTAAGACTATCAGTGAGATCTAAATATCTGCCCTACCATGCACGATCACTTTCTTCAACCCGAACAATATTCAGTCACATAGACAATGTATAAGACAATTAGCAAAATCTAAATCCCGTTGGTTATGCAACATGCAATCTCTTATTCGGATTGTTAAACTACTGTGTTGAGTTTGAGCCATGTATGAGATCCTACTTGATCGGAGGATAAATACTGATCGTAATTGTAGAGATAATTAGGCTTGGATTTTGTTGGGCGGTTATTGTGTGAGATATGTATAAGACTTGTTCAATTGGCAATGGTTAAATTCATACATACCCAGGAAGACAAAGAATTGAACTTTTGAGAGGAGCTCCTTTAACCGTACAAAAAGAAGAGGGCTCGCATATCCTATGATATATTGTCCCATTGATTTGTTTAAGGAAACCCGATTTTGATCATTTCCGGGATGCTGAAGTTAATCCATGTTAAATTCTTTAGATCTCATGCTTAGTTGAACTAATTCAATCGAATAAAAAAATTGGCATTTATGTGGCAAATTACCAAATTAACATTCTTTATTGCTCCGTAACATGCCAATGAATGATGATAAAAAAGATGTTATAAGGGTCTAGAAATTATGGTCCTCGGACGACCATATCTCATCCATTGCAGGCACAAGAATCACATACACAGTTCAAACTTACACGGCATATTAGCATTTTTTAATTTTTTGTTAAAATCACAGGAGCTTAAGTAATTTTTCATTACTCGGACCAAAAAAAAAGGAAGTTATTTTCATATACACAATTCAGACTTGGCGCTTGATATTGATACAAAGTAAATGCCTGGAAAATATAAGAACAGGCCATGAACGAGGAAAGTCAAATCTCGTATCTTTTCTCATTTTTTTTTTCAATTATAAGTCATATGTCAAATCACAAATAGATTTTGCAGTCAACAGTCAAATTTCAGACATTGGAAAATAAAATCGGATTTTTGTTATCAAGTAGAAACTGTTGTTGCTTATTACTACACTCTTGTTCGAGTTTTAATCATCTCGAAAACAAGTATAACGACTTTACCTTCGCAAGGCATCAAAACATGTGACATATTAGATTTTTCAGTGCTTCAAAAGCATGTTAAACATAGTTTAAAATACATCTTCGATGTGCTAATATAGGAAAATCTCTATTATTCTTAACCTGTAAAATTACGACGTGATTAATATATTGTCATGAGAAATTAAGCTAAAAACTTAAACAAACGGTAGCAGTGACTTTAAGTATAGATACTCTTCTTATTGGAAAACTAGTTATAAAGAAAATTCTCTTTGGATGATACTTTTGACAGCCTCCCTTATCCATGAAAATAATAGGGTACGGGGTTCTCAAAATTAAAGGTTCCGGCTAACTGATCTTGCACTTGTTTGCTGAAATTCAACTTAGGCATCGTCCATGTATATGAGCCAACACAAATTACTTACCGAGATATACCAATGTTACGGATATATAACTTCTTTCAAAAGCAAAAGCTACACCCGCTAGATCTTACATGCTACAGACAAATAAAATGGCGAAGCTATTAGCTTGAGTACTTAAATGCAAATGGGATTTAACATTTCAAGTGCTCTAACATGACAATTCGAATACAAATTAATGTCATAATTGATAATCCCAATCAAGCCTTTATGATATCTTCAAGCAAATATATGTCAAACTCACTCTTTCAATGTATTTAATGTATATTGAACATGCTGATCGATCCTCATTGTTGTCGAGCCTAACCACAACCGACTTGTGGGTCAATTAATGATGTAGAAACTAAGATGTCATTTTTTGTATGTAATATGAATCGATTTTCCCTGATAATATTCTATTATATCTGTTATCTTATGGTCGCAGCTATTAAGATTTGTTAAATATAAATATACATTTGATCGTGGTTTGAAAGCTTGTTGAGGTGACTTCATAGAGAAGAAACGATATCCAGAAAAGTGTTAAAAGTCAAGTTCATTGGGTTGTCTTTTTCTTTCCCAGTCTCAGTCTTTATAGCTAACAGTCAAATGATTCTTGTTTTTTTTTTTTGGCAGAGATAGGCAGCAGGTTTCCAATGCCTGTAAAAGAAGGGCGTGTTCCCGATGTACTCTCTCCCTCTCCTTCCATTCTTACCTCTCTCTTTCCATGAAGAGACTCTTAGCCGAATGAGAACCCCCATCTTCACTGCTTATCTAAATTTCATGGAAGATTCATGTTCTGTTTAGTGATAAAGTTAAGATTATAAACTTTAAACGTTAATTTTTCTTAATTATGTATCTTATATTTACCCAAAAAAAATCTCACGTGAGACAAGTCCAAGTGAAATATTCCATGCTTATAAAAGGAAAAAACCCTAACTGTCCTTATTCAGTAAACTTCACAGAAATGGCACAGCGTTAATCAAATGGAAAAAGAGAGCGAAGATATGATGGAAGGCTAGGAAATGTAGTTCAAAAACTCAGGTGAATGATTCAATTAGGTAGGGGAGCTAAATATTTGCCTTATAACTAAGTAATTAAAATGCCAAGTGTTTCTCATTTTATTTTATTTTACCTTTGCTCATCTACAAGGATGTCTTTTTTCCACGGAACCAACGGCTGGGAGCCATCCGCCACGCTTCTTAGAGACGAGAGAGATTAGAGATTAATAGAGAAATGGTAGACTGTATTTATGAATGGTAGATGTGGAAAGTTATTATGGGCATTAAAGTTTTGGTTTTTTCAAGGGCGCCTGCGAGAGCACTGCAAATAGAGCCATGGCGTCACCGACGAAGGTCATAAATGGTTCTCTGCCCTTTTAAGCGCGCCTGCAGGAAGACTACAGATAGAGCAGGAGCTTTCTGACCGCGAACGAGTAGGTCATGGCTCAACCTCCGAGAGTGAAAAGCACACTGCCATATTCCTCTTTTCATGACAAAGACAAACCATGGCCAATCCCCCTCCTGCTGCTTTCAGATTCACAGACTGATGTTGAATGAGACTACTCGTCCGTCTTCAAGAAGTTAAAAGAGAGCAGGGTTGTTGGTTCCATGAATGACTGAAACTAAGAACGCCCATCCTTTTCACACTCTCTCTCTCCCTCCTCCGTCTAGCCACCGCCATAGACCGACGTCACTCGGAGATCGATGTCTGTCCCAATTTCTCATCTCCCTCTCAAGTTTCCAACGTTGCACGGAAGCTCTGTTTCGATCTTAAGTATCTGAGCAGATAAAAGCGAGTGGCGTGGCTGAAAAGCACGGCGAATGGATTCCAGCTATTGGGCCTGTGGAAAAAAGACATTCAATATAACTGAACAAAAGAAAAATAAAATAAAAAAACAGGTCGCATTTTAATTATTTGGTTATAGGGCAAATATTTAGCTCTCCTTCCCAGCGGCATTCGCGATTCACTGAAATTTCGAACTACATTTTCTAGCCTTCTATCATCTTTTTGCTCACTTTTTCCATTTGATCTATGTCGTCCCATTTTTTGTGAAGCTTGCTGAATCATGATGGTTAGGGTTTTCGATAAGCATGGAATTAAATTTCACTTGGACTTGTCTCACAGAGATTTAAACAAGTTGTAAAAATGGGTGGGGATATAGCCAAAGGGCATTGATAACCAGCCACCAAGCTTAATACTCGAGGCATTATAATATGAAGAATCATGCTTATATAATTATATCGGCAATGGCATTGTTCTGACTATTAATCGAAAACACGAGACGATTTGTTTTTAGGGTTTACTTCACCGGCGCTGCCACCACCAAGACACAGGAAACGCATTGAGGGTTTTGGTGCCCATAGTGTCATGAGGGCCATTCGTTTGGTCTGCAAAGAGGCGAAAGTAATTATGATCTGAAGCAACATCACTTACCATACGAAACAGCCTCGTGATCACTTCATGTAATGCCTATAAGATATTGAAACAATTGCCAGACAAAGCTTAGCATGTAAATCATATTCACAGAAAGGAGGTGCATGTAAGAAGGTATCCATTCGTGAGAGTAGGTCTCTTAAAGTTCTTGTCCGTTCTCAATAACTTTGTATAGCTGTGTAATTCTTTTTCCGCAAACCTCCTCCACCATGGTCAGGATAGTTATGGTTTAGAAGCTAAAGAGTCTTTTAAATCAATGAGGAAAAAGTGGTTGTGTTTAGAGAGAGAGAATTTTACTTTACCGCCTAAACAATCACCCTTTTCTACACGTTAAACACCACATTTCAAATCATTTCATTTTACCTCCTTGAACTCTCAAATTCTTGAGATTACTCTAATAAAGCAACTCCATTATTTATTATGATTTTTATTTTTTTGCATGACTATTCCGTCGGCCCTCCTCTTTTCTAGTTCTTCATTTTTATGCTCTTCCTTCCTTTTTTAGTCTTTTCACCTTAAGTTGTGGTCCTCAGACAACTATATCATCCATTGCAGGCACAAGAATCACATACTCAAGACAACAAATAAGGCATCATCAAACTCACGAATCAATACTAATTGCTCCTTTTAGTTATAAAATTCATCTTCTGAAGCATCTTGAAACAGCAGTCATGCAAAATCCTATCATAAGCCAAAACAATTCCCAGACTAATATTTACCATCGAATTCTTGTTCGGCAAAAGTTAGACCTCCAACATATTGAAGTCTGTAGGTAATATTGGCCCAATGCCCTCTACAAACTTCCTAACTAATTTTCGCTATTGCAGCAGTTCAACATAAATTTATTATTATCTTCAAAGGAAATTGATATGAGATGAAAGACACATTTCTTTGCAGTAGTCCCCGACAACAGTGACTGTGAGTCAACTCAAAGCAATGGCATAAGGAGTCATACGGCTTTTTCCTCCGACATCGGAACTTCTTTTGCGGCGGAAGAAGCATCAACCATATCTGCATCAGCATCCTGTGAAAATATATTTAAAGTCCAAAACAACCCACATATTAGGGGAATCCCATTTACACTGATGAAACAAATTATAATTGATACTACATTCAAAATATAATAATAGGACTATCTAACTCTCTCACGACGGAAATGCATCATAACTAACCACACCAGCACCAAAAAAAAAAAAATTGCTCTCTCTTAGGACAAGGTTGACATAACAACTAGAACAAACAAGTAATCATTCCCCTATGAATGGTCTCAAGAGTCATCAGTGGTTTCTTCGTCACTGCCGCCTTCTTTTTTACTATCTTCCCTATTTGAATTGCTTACAGGAATCTTGGGTTAAAATGAAAAGGAATGAACAAATGGCATTGGGATCCTATGATACTCAAAGGGACAACCAGGCAACATACATAAGGGAGAAATGGAAATGCTTCAGTATCTACAATTTATCTCCCCGCACACTTAATACAGAGACTATACTCAACTTCCTAGGTCACAGAGAACAGCAAAATTTTATGCAGATCCTCTTATGTGGCATATACAAGATCAAGTTTCACCCAGATCAAAGAAAAAGATATCACTCAAAATCTGGCAAAGTAAGGGTACCGTGCAAATGAATTCCAGAAAAACCTAAGCCTCAGGAAAAGAAAGGAAAAGAAAGATACCATCTTGAAGAGTTGGCAAAGCAGAAGCTAGCGAGAGAGCCTCATTTACTTGTGATGAAGATTGAGCGGCCTCAATATCATTCATACCAGCTTTAGCTTCATGTTCAGATGAAGCTATTTACTAAAGGGCACAGCTGTTAGCATTGTGGAGGTGTCTCCATCTTTTCTACTGCTTTTTGAAGCTTCAACCTTCAAAAAAGAGAAGGAAGTGGAACAAGTGTTATAAGTCTGTTCAACTGAAAAGAAGACATTGTACATCCTTTGCATAGACATCTATATTTCTGTTGCTAATCAACTCATTTAGCACGAACAAAAAATTATACTTCTTTTTCAGTGGCTTCGTCAGCACAACTTTCTCAATTATCAATGGCTTCAATGAAAATTTTGGCTTCTTTTGAATAGCCTAATACAAACATAAACAAAGACAAATAATTATCTCCATCAAGAGATCATGCACAAAAAATTATTACACACCTTCTCCTCTTCCTCATCGTCATCTGAATAGTCATCGCTAATACCACCTTCCTTCTTTTCCAGTGGCTTCTTCCATATAACGTTCTTCATTAAAGGTGAATTCAAAACAACTTTCGGCTTCATTTGAAGAAGCTACGGCAAACACAAACAAAGACAAGTACTTCAAACCTCCATCAAGAGATCACCAAACAGAATAGCGGCTGCACTGCACAAAAAATGATAACACACCTCCTCTTCCTCATCGTCATTTGAATAGTCCTCGTTGCTAATATCATCTTCCTTCTTTTCCAGTAGCTTCTTCGATATTACTTTTTTCATTATCAATGGCTTCTTCAATACAGCTTTCGGCTCCTTTTCAGCATTCCCTTCATCTCTCTTCCGCTTTCCTATATTACCTACGCACCAAACGCCAAAAAGCATGACATGGGCAGAGTGGAGGAATCGGACAAATCAATAAACTCAAAAAGGATAGAAGAACCAAATGGGCGTAAAACATAGCACAGAACAGCATAGAATAAACCTACCTATCTTGGCAGACTCCAATGCCCAGAAAAGGAGTTATTGAATTTTTCTATTTTTTTTAAATTTAATAAAGGGATATGCATCACATGCAACTTAATCCACTAAATAATATATTTTTATCCAAATTCTATGTATATGATCTCTTCTTATAATACCTCAGGTGCCAATGAAACTCGGCTCAAAAATTGTACTCCATGCCATAAAAGCAAGCAAAAAACGCAGCATGAGTAATCTATTCGGCTATGGCTACATGAACACGAAGCTAAAAACCGAAGTGAAACTTTGCTAGATCAATGGTTTGATGCAATTTGATTCGGGGTCATACATCTTTATATATGAGTTTTTAGAAGCGAACTTAATACTCTGATTCAATCCGAACAAGATATATCAAGCTTTAAATCAACACTATTTGCCATGAAATAATACCAGCTTCGACCGAACTCTTCATGAACTCTCGTCGCCTCAACAATACACTCTAAAAGTCAAAGGTCGAACGCACCTGTTCTTCTATCAAGCATCACGAGATCAGAAGCGGCGAGCACTGGTGGAACGGCAACGATATGCGAATCACGAACAGCAGGTCGCCTACGAAGGCCTGTGCGTCTCTCTCCTTTGTTGCCCATCACGTCCTCTGTTCCTCACGTTGGCACGTGCTCATCGGCGACTGGCTCCGATCTTTCGCTTTCTTGAGCCGAATTGTAGCAGTTCGGCAAAAAACCCTAATTGTTAAAAAATGCTTTGCTTTATAATAAAATTTTTCAGTAATTTCGAGCTTTTCGAGATTGAAGAACTGAGAGAAATCTGAAATCTGCTATAAAGGATCGAAGCCAGTTGCCCATGAGCGCGTGCTAATGTGAAGGAACAGAGGACGTGATGGGCGACAAAGAAGAGAGACGGACATGCCTTCGTAGGCCACCTGCTGTTCGTGGATTTTCTTTTATTTCTTTCTTCTTGGTAGTTTGGGGAGTCCAATACTCTATTGGATCACTGAATTAACAGCAATGTTGGGCATGCTGATTTTAGTTTATTATAATGGTTTTAATGGACGTGGCAATTGTAATTGTACCTTTTTAAATGATTGCATCATATTCTCTGTCAAATAAAAATTTTCACATATCATTTAATAAATTAATTTTGTAAATCGATCTTTTATTAGTTTGATTCAAGCTCGGTAGTGTTTTATTGACTTTATTCCTTCGTGGTTGTCCCTCGGGATTAATTTTATGCATAACTCACGAGAGTACCGAGCTTGAGATTTGCTCAGATACTCTCCAACGTTCGAGACTCGAGAGAGAGAGATGAAAAGGGCTTCGCTTTTAAGACGCAGTCTTCGAGTGACAAGATAGGCTTTAAATGAGAAATGGTATACTATAATAATAAATTACAATTGCAGAAAGTCGATATGGTCATTAAAGTTCTCCACTCACCCACGCTTCACATCAATAAACTCGAAAATCGCTTAGCTATTAATGTCTCCTGCAAAATGATCAAGAAAAGCGATCAAAAGATCTCTTCATTAAAGTTCTCCACTCACTCACGCTTCAGACTAGCAAACTTGGAAAATTGCTCAGCCATTAATGTCCCTGCAAATACGGCTCAGCCGTATTCCTCTTTTCAGGACAAAGACAAACCATGGCCAATGTCCCTCCTGCTGCTTTCGCAGGGCTTGTTCGAGGCACGGAAGAGGGCTTGCAATAGCCACGAGAACTGATACGAAAGTTATTTTATAAAATCCAGTCATCACAATGAATAATTTTTGCATCTAACTCTTGCGGTGCACAAAAAACATTACTCTCTCTTTCTTTCTTTTTTCTTTTTTTCAGTTACTTAAATGTCATTTTTTCTACAAAATTAACGACTAGGATTCATTTGCCACACCTTTCAGATTCACAGACCGATGGTTAATGAGACAACTCGTCCATCTTCAAGAAGTTAACAGAGAGCGGGATTGTTGGTTCCATGAATGACTGAAACTAAGAACGCCCATCCTTTTCACACTCTCTCTCTCTCCCTCCTCCGTCTAGCCACCGCCATAGACCGACGTCACTCGGAGATCGATGTCTGTCTCAAATAAATCCCTCACAAATTCAAGGTTTCCATTTTCGGCGTATACTGAGATTATCGTATTCTATGTAAAATTATCAGAGTTAAGCATATCTTGAAAAAGTTTGGACGCTAGACATGTGTACATAACCACTAAGCATGGCGTCCCAAGAAAACGTATCACGTTCTTTCATTTGATCAAAAAGTTCTCTAGCAGCAACAGCATTTCCTACTATAACGTAGGACATGATCGTGGTATTCCACGATACCAAATTTCTCACAAACTTCCGAGCACCTCTCTTCCCTCTATCAATTATTAAATGGAATCAGGTCAAAAAGATGGCGAGCCTCTTCAATGCATCCTCTTTGGCCGTACTCAGCAATCAGAGCGCTAGAAGCACTCACTATTTCTTCCCCACCATTCGGATTCCCGGTTCCAAGAAATATCCTAGCAGCTTCATCTAATATGAACAATAATAAATTTTTCCATATGCTAAATATTCCATGGATAACGAGAGGGAAAACATGAGAATTGTTCCAATATTCTTAGAGTGTCGATTATTTATGAGATTCGATTTTTCTTGTTTATAAGTTTAAATCAAAAATCAAGGCAACAAAGTATACATTAGTTTGGATTTGGATTGATTCGTGGCTCGCCGAATTCGAAACCTTTTTTTTTCGGACGAATTCGACCAACACTTGCACGGGTCAGGAAACGGACTCTCTTCAAGCAACATCACGTGAGACAGAGGTGCACGGGGGAAGAATAGATTCTCTTTCTCGCAGTTCAATCCCAAAAGCGTCTCGCCTCGGGTGCCCAACCCTTCACCGGACCCTGACCTCCTCCTCCTCCTCCTCCGATCGCCGCCGTCGCTCGCCGTTCGGTTTACAGCGAGCTGCCCAAAGGAAGGGAAGCAAAATGAGCGACCTTTGCCAGTTTCCGGGCCTGAAGCTTCCTTGCTCGGCTCCGACTCCAGCTGTGGCCTCTCTCTGGCTTGTGCTCTGTCTCAGGCGCCGTCGGCTTCCTCACATAAATGTCTCTCCCCCTCTCTGTGTGAAGGATTCCTACTTTGCCTGAAAGATGTGGAATTTGGGGAGGAAATGTCTGAGTTTCGGTATTGCAGAGATATTATAATAATATATTAATGAGGAGAAATTGCAGAGATATCCACCTGCTGTATATTCATAATTGTAAGGTCTCAAATGAATTTGTTGGTTCCGTTCAAGGTTTCTTCAGATATCCACTTGCATGATAAGATCATGGCATCAATTCAAAGAAAATGATTTCCAGCATTTCAATTATATAACTTATGCTAACTAACAATTCAAGTGAATCAATCGCAACAAATATCAAGCATAGCAACAATAGATAAAAAATTATCAAACCTCATGGATGAGAGGACAGCCTTCATCCTCCATCTTTTGAGACAAAAGATCCAATGCAATTTGAGCAACATTTTGCTCGACTTCCTTTTTTTTGGGAAAATGTGTTAGGAAATGTGAAGCTTTTCCCATCTACAAATACCGTTGACCAATATCTCGGTGCATGTTGAGATCTTTCATTTATTGTATTATAAATAAGAAAACGCACCTTTATTTTTTACATATACGTAATTTGTTAAGATGCTCCAGAGCATGTGATGTACAAAAATCGGTTACAAAAATTCCCGCAACCGATTTTTGTCCTCATATGCTCTAGAACACCTTAACAAATTACATATACATATACGTAAGGTTTCCTTTTTGGTTACTAATGATGCACACACCACTAGTCTTTTGCCCACTTTATAGAAGCATCATCTATTTTCGGGAATTTGAAGGTCTCTTTGACCATTTAGAAACATGAAAAAGGAGAGAATTCATTTCTTGTTCTATATTCAAAGAACTACAAATCACGAACCTTTACACTTCATATGAAGGGCATACTAAAGTCATTTCTACATATTTGAGGGCACTAGGATGTGAAACATCAAGGAGGGCAGTAAAATTTCTGCAAAAGCATGTTACCACAGATAAAGTTCAATAGAAGTAGATTTTTTATTTTTTGGTTTTTTCAGCAAGTCAGATTTATCGTTCCAAAGTAGATGAAAGAATCCGAGACGCATTAAAAAAAGCAAACCACCATTTCCCTGACTATCGAAATGGATCAGTTTCTTTCACCCATTGTTCTATCATTTTTCCTGGTACACCTTTTAGATTTAGCATAATGTTCTCAATTTTTCCCAAATATCCACTTTCAATAGCAAAGTCGCTAAAGTTTGTCACAACACCTCATATATCTATTTATTCCCATATAGTCGCATTTGTTTACTCGAATTCCCCTCTAATTATCCTTCTAGTCAACAAGATTCATAGCCAATACTGAGTAAGAAAGTTCTCGAAAACATAGTATACAAAGTCATAGGCCAAACGTCGACTATGAGAATGCCTCTACCACATTTTTTACAGCTTTCCATTTCAGATCATGGGAAAAAGGAATTACAGCATGTGAGGAACAGCTTTTCCTACTGGGAGTTGAACTAAGGGAACTATCATGAACTGCATCCAGCCTCCTATATCATTTCCACAACAAAAGACACCATCTTGTTTGTTTTAGGAATGGTTAAGTAAGAGGTATTTAGCAAAGAAACTCCACATCTAGCAACCATCAGCAATGATCATAACATTAGAAGTGCACCATACTTGTTTCTGCTGACATTGTAATCAGCTTAGGTATTAGGTTTTAAGTAAATACCTCAACCACATCTGAGATTCGAGAATAGAGGGAAACCAACTGTTAAGCACCTTCACCTAATGAAATTGGTCAATCAATTCATGAATGCCAATTTCTCTTATAATCTGATCAAATTATAAACCATTCGAGAATCTAGTTGTTCAGAGTCCACATACATAGTAATATTTCCTTTCAATACGGACAGTGATTGTTAGTCCCACTTAAGTGTATGCTGAAGCTAATCACTCTTGACTAGGTAATGCTGTCGCAAATCTCATTATAAATCAATGTTCATCAGCAAGACTCACGCAAATAAGGTTCAAACGCCTGAGTTTGCATGGGAGCCTGAGATTAAGGCCGAGCCAGAGCCTGAGATTAAGGCCGAGCCAGAGCCTGAGCAGGCTCAGCAAGACGAAGTTCCAGCTGACAAAATTGGCTAAGATTGTCCATTCTGAAAGGCACAGCTGAAAAAACAAGACGGGTGAATGTCAAATTGGAAAGATAATGCCTCTACCGCATTTTTTACAGCTTTCCATTTCATATCATGGGAAAATGGAATCATAGCACGTGAGGAACAGCCTTTCCTACTGGGGGATGAACTGAGGGAACTATCGTGAACTACATGCAGCCTCCTATATCATCTCAACAACAAAAGACACTCTATCTTGTTTGTTTTTTTTCAGTAAGAAGTATTTAGCAAAGAAACTCCACATCCATCAACCAACAGCTATGATCAAAAGATTAGAAGTGCACTATCCTCGTTTCTGCTCACACTCTAACCCGATCAACGCCCACTAAAGGTAATGCAGAAGCTAGTCAATCTTCATTAAGGACCGATGGTCATCAGAAAAAAGGGCTCAAAATACAACCAGTCATCTAAGGAAGCTAGTATTTACTTCGGGTTTTCTTTTCAGTCAAAGCTTTCCATCTCATCTCATTCGACCGAATAGATTCCACAGCATTTGTCAAGTACAACTCATTTCGTCATCCCATCGCACTAACAATGCATTTCTCCAGACTGAAACTCAGACATTTCCTCCCCAAATTCCACATCTTTCAGGCAAAGTAGGAATCCTTCACACGCAGAGAGGGGGTGAGACATTTACGTGAGGAAGCCGACGGCGCCTGAGACAGAGCACAAGCCAGAGTAGAGGCCACAGCCGCAGCCGGAGCCGAGCAAGGAAACTCCAGGCCCGGAAACTAGCAAAGGTCGCTCATTTGCTTCCCTTCCTTTGGGCCGCTCGCTGTAAACCGAACGGCGGGCGACGGCGGCGATCGGAGGAGGAGGAGGAGGTCAGGGTCCGGCGAAGGCTTGGGCACCCGAGGCGAGACGCTTTTGGGACTGAACTGCGAGAAAGAGAACGACAGGAAACAGTACAAATATCTATTCTTCCCCTGCGCACCTCTGTCTCACGTGATGTTGCTTGAAGAGTGTGTTTCCTGGCCCGTGCAAGTGTTGATCGAATTCATCCGAAAAAAAGTTTCGAATTCGGTGAGCCATGAATCAATCCAAATCCAAACTAATGTATACCTTGTTGCCATGATTTTTTATTTAAACTTATAAACAAGAAAAATCGAATCTCATAAATAATCGACACTCTAAGAATATTGGAACAATCCATGGAAAATTTAGCATATGGAAACATTAATTATTGTTCATACAACTTAAGTAACTATAATTTCGTGGTGAAAGTCCTGAAGTGGTACATATCACTAAACTATTTCGTTGATCATAGTAATTGCATAGTGTCCATGGAAATGGACAACGAAAAGTTTCCCAAAGTATCCCTTGCCATAAGCTGTGAGATGCACAACGGGATTCTCGAGATGCAAGCTATTCCTTACTTGTGCCTAATGCTCGTGAAGAGATGATCCAGATCAACATTTGGATAGTTGGACGGATCGTCAGGAGGCAATACTTCCTAATCTTAGGCGGGCTCTTCAAAATCCCATTCAATGTCAGCAGGTAAAAGCCTATCTACTGAGAGAGTGACGGCCAACATGTCTTTCAATCTGTTTGGGTCTGGCAACACCACCCCCCACCCCCTTCACAATTAAAGATTCTCAGCTCATTGATTAATGGAGGGTTTGAAATTAGCAAATGAGGTAACACATTATGGGCCATAGTACCTACGAAACTACGGCAATCATAAGGAAAAAGTCAGAATTTTTTGAATTCGGGGGAAAAAAATTGTGTTCTCAGTTTGAACTTCAAGACCCCAGCATAAAAAGGTTGCGACAATTAATTTATTTTATAATTGCTCAAATCTCAACTTTCCATCATGATTAGTTTTCAAACCCATGCTTTGTACGAGATACATTTTAAAATCTTTGTATTGAAAAAGGATGGCCAAAAAAGATCATTTAAAAAGAATCGAGTTATTCTCTATCTTTTTCTCATCCCATGATCATGTATTTACAGGTTGATAATCATACATTTGCAAAGTGTAATTTTATTCTACCAATGACATGCCAAAAAAATAAATTTCATTGGCCAATTTGCTAAGGAGATTGATTTGCTTTTACGCACTTTGGAGTCTTATTCCTATCTACTTTAATTTCTCCACGTACCTTGAAAAGTAAAAAGTGTTATTTCCTCCCAAATTGCGTAGATTCATGATATTCATGAAAATTATCGAAATACTATAAAGATAAAAGATGGGAGTTTGCTAGCACACTCCACCTTCCAATGAAAAGTAACTATTTTTCCTTTTTTTTAAAATAGTACGAATTAATTCGCGCTTTGAATAAAATATTATAAAAGTTGATATGAGATTTCTTTATTCTAATTACCGTGATAGATTATTTAAACTAATCTTCAAACATCATCCAATTATAACCATATTGCATCAATTGTCACTCACAAGCAATGCAATTTAATAAATTATAAATAAGAAAAGGATTTAGGTAATTGATCATTCCATCATGATTTTGTGGGGTTCCGAAAAGGTTAGAGGGCATCACACATATTTGGCTAATGCCTTTGCTTCCTCTTAAGCTTTATAATCTTGCTCATTCTCCGATGTATGATGTCTCGAATGCTCTCGTGAGCAATCCTTCCTTTTGATAATTCATTCCGTTCAGATCAATGCCCTTCTATATCATCTTTAGCATCTGGACATATTATCATACGAACAAAGGTAGAGACGGGAGAGTGCCAACGTCAGACAATAATTTGATTACTTAAAACAAAAATTTTAGTAAAGACTCCAGTAAGGAAAAAGGCAAAATAAACTACAAATAATAATAATAAAAGAAGATGTAAACCCGGCTGAAGCAAGAAATGATGAATTATCCAAAAGAAAACCATGAAGTGAAGAGATGGTGAGCTGGGATTCTTCCCGGTCTTTTTTTGACGCTTGTGACTAGGGATTGAATGTCGCCGTAGGGACAATCATCATTCATGCCATATTATTTTGAATAATCTTTAGAGTATCCAATGCGATCATAAAATGATTTTATTAAAAATAATTGAAAATATGTCAAATCTCGGTATTTTTTTGATTTCAACTTTATCATGTCACATTCCGTTGAACTTAAAATTTTTCCCTATGAATTCATATTATAGTTGAATTTCGTGCTCTTGTACATGTTAGAAATTCTCTACCTCTCTCTTAATCGGTTTTTTTTAAGGTTTTCCTCTAGTTTCTTTTTCTAGGATTTAATTGCAATTTCAATCATTTTTTCATTTTATTTGTAATATCATTCACCTTAAACAATGCTTTAGTGTCTATTACTAGAGTGACATTCCTAGAAAAAAGTGAGAGAAAACGATTTTTGCTTAAATTGATACTTGAAAAGAAAATTGTTTTTAAAATAATAATGTGGTGAGATGAATGCACTTTTGAAGTGGAGCTGGTCTTGGGCACATTTCCGAAGCTTTTTGTAGTTCCCCAAAAAGGAAGAGAGGATCGCCCATGCACGGTATGTCTCTTTCTCTTTCCACAGTTCTTCTGTATTATCTGCCGAAAAAATGGGGTCTGTCTCTTGCCACAGGCAACCTTATATACCCAAATATAAAAAAAAAGGGAGGGAGTTCGGCTACAACTCCAAGATGAGAAAAGTAAAAAGCAAAAAAAAAAAAAGCATAGAAAAAGTGGAAACACATTTCAACTCTCACGAGGGTATGAGCCAAATGAAAGACAGGACAAAAAAGAAAAAGAGCTGCGCGTTTTCCCGAGAAAACGAAAAGAAAGCAAAACAAGGCAAAAAATAAAAGCATATCTATCTTTATTAATTAATAATGAAAAGTATTGAATCATGAAGGAACAAATCCATACAAATAAACCATTTAAGCATTCTGGCGTGGCCTTCTCTGATAGTATCGCGGGACACATGAGCCTATATGAACAATCAAAATTGACAAAATTAAAAGATTAACATCTTTGAACCACCGAGTCCCATGAAATCAGGAAGACCGACAGAAAAAGAAGAAGATAAACCAACTCAAAACAGAGTGTGATCAAAAAACAAGGTCAAAAGCTTAATGGCAATCATTGATGTCAAGCAATTTGACTAATTCCATTTTGACAGATACGTATAACTTTTATTGCAAACACCAAAAAAGAGAATGAGAAAACAAGAAAAATTGATAACGAGTCGGACACAAAGCACAAGTAGTGGAGTAGAAAATGCTTATCAATTGAAGAAATGCAACTGTTTAATTCAATTCCAGGGTGTGTTGACAACATTGCATCATGAATCTAGACATAACCATCGGGTGTTCCGAGAAATCTCAAGTGATATCAGTTTTCTTATGTGTTCATTTATCAAAAGACTCGCGTCAATTCAGTTTCTACCCGTGATTTTTCTTATGAAACGGCATCTAAGATTAACTAGCTTTCAACAAACAAAAATGCCGTGACTCCCAAACTCCCGCGTACTGAGACGTCGACAATAATGGAGATAGATGGATACCCGTGCATGATGCCGTTTCTTACTATTCAGTTACCCCTTCTTCCTTATTAATCATCTAGCTACAACAACCCTAATCCAGGAATCCACTTCGTACGGCAAAATTGGGTCGACAGTTCGGCTTGGGGAGGGACATATAATCGAAAGTCCAGTCACAATTTCCAAAAAGGGAATTATAAAATCGAAGTCCCACCGAAAGAAACGAATGGATCAACACAAGTATTTTGCACGCATATGATTGTGCACCCGCGACCGAGAAAGAGAGAGAGTCCAAAATAAAGAAAAACCCTAGCCTTAAAATCAACTCCAACAAGAACAATATTTTCAGCAAAACCCAATTCCAGCTTGTTCCTCACCAACTCTCATAAGCTCATACGAACCCGCTTACGTTCGAAATCCCATCGTTCGCCAAATACGGGACGTGGGTTCGACTACTCCCACGTTGATCACTCACAAGTTAGGCGAAACCTCACGTCTCGATTCCTTTCCTTGACTTATGACAACCCCACACTTCCATTAACCAAACAACGAGGGAAAAGAAATGCAGACAAGGGACGACGAGACAACCGTAAGACAGGAAAAAGGAGACGGTTTGTTATTGCCTGTTGGTATGATCATGGTGTCTCGCCTGCAGTCTACAACGACGAAACCAGCTAGATCTTACATGCTAAAGACAAATAAAATGGCAAAGCTATTAGCTCAAGTACTTAAATGCAAATGTGATTTAACATTTCAAGTGCTCTAACACGACAATTCGAATACAAAAATGTCATAATTGATAATCCTGATCAAGCCTTTATGATATCTTCAAGCGAATATTCGTCAAACTCTCTCTTTCGATGTATTTACTGTATATTGAATATTCCGATCGACCCTCATTGTCGTCGAGCCTAACCATGACCGATTTGTGGGTCAATTAATGATGTAGAAATTAGGATGTGATTTTTTGTATGTAATATGAATCGATTTTTCCTAATAATATTATATTATATCTGATATCTTATGGTCACAGCTATTAAGATTTGTTAAATATAAATATACATTTTGATCGTGGTTTGAAATCTTGTTGAGGTGACTTCATAGATAAGAGGCGATATCCAGACAAGTGTTAAAAGTCAAGTTCATTGGGTTGTCGTTTTCTTTCCCAGTCTCAGTCTTTATAGCTAACAGTCAAATAATTCCTGTTTTTTTTGGCAGAGATAACCTATTATGGCGACAGGTTTCCAATGCCTGTAAAAGTAGGGCGTGTTCCCGATGTACTCTCTCCCTCTCCTTCCATTCATTAAAAGCTTTTACGCCAGTATCTCTTTTCTCTCTTACCTCCCTCTTCCCATAAAGAGACTCTCAGCCGAATGAGAACCCCCACCTTCAGTGCTTATCTAAATTTCATAGAAGATTCATATTCTGTTTAGTGATAAAGTTGAGATTGTAAACTTTAAACGTTGATTTTTCTTAATTATGTATCATATATTTACCCAAAAAAATCTCGCGTGAGACAAATCTAAGTGAAATATTCCATGCTTATAAAAGGAAAAAACCCTAACTGTCCTTATTCAGTAAACTTCACAGAAATGGCACAGCTCGAATGGAAAAGAGAGCGAAGATATGATGGAAGGCTAGAAAATGTAGTTCAAAAACTCAGGTGAAGCACGGATGAAACAATGATTCAATTAGGTAGGGGAGCTAAATATTTGCCTTATAACTAAGTAATTAAAATGCCAAGTGTTTCTCATTTTATTTTATTTTACCTTTGCTCATTTATAAGGATGTCTTTATTCCACGGAACCAACGGCTGGGAGCCATCCGCCACGCTTTTTAGAGACGAGAGAGATTAGAGACATTAGAGGGGAAATGGTAGACTGTATTTATGAATGGTAGATGTGGAAAGTTATTATGGGCATTAAAGTTTTGGTTTTTTCAAGGGCGCCTGCGAGAGCACTGCAAATAGAGCCATCGCGTCACCGACGAAGGTCATAAATGGTTCTCTACTCCTTTTAAGCGCGCCTGCAGGAAGACTACAGATAGAGCAGGAGCTTTCTGACCGCGAACGAGTAGGTCATGGCACAACCTCCGAGAGTGAAAAGCACACTGCCATATTCCTCTTTTCAGGACAAAGACAAACCATGGCCAATCCCCTTCCTGCTGCTTTCAGATTCACAGACCGATGTTGAATGAGACTACTCGTCCGTCTTCAAGAAGTTAAAGAGAGCGGGGTTGTTGGTTCCATGAATGACTGAAACTAAGGACGCCCATCCTTTTCACACTCTCTCTCTCCCCCTCCTCCGTCTAGCCACCGCCATAGACCGACGTTACTCGTAGATCGACGTCTGTCCCAATTTCTCATCTCTCGCTCTCTCTCTCTCAAGTCTCGAATGTTACACGGAAGCTCTGTTTCGAGTTGGAGTATCTGAGCAGATAAAAGCGAGTGACGTGGCTGAAATGCACGGCGAATGGATTCCAGCTATTGGGCCAGTGGAATTTAACACGCTTACTCCATGAACGAGGAAAGTCAAATCTCGATCACAACTAGATTTTGCAGTCAACAGTCAAATTTCAGACATTGGAAAATAAAATTGGATTTTTGTTATGAAGTAGGAACCGTTGTTGCTTATTACTACACTCTTGTTCGAGTTTTAATCATCTCGAAAACAAGTATAACAACTTTACCTTCGCAAGGCATCAAAACATGAGACATATTATCTTTTTCAGTGCTTCAAAAGCATGTTAAACATAGCTTAAAATACATTTTCGATGTGCTAATATAGGAAAATCTCTATTATTCTTAACCTATAAAATTATGACGTGATTAATATATTGTCATGAGAAATTAAGTTGAAAACTTAAAGAAACGGTACCAATGACTTTAAATATAGATACTCTTTTTATTGGAAAACTAGTTATAAAGAAAATTCTCTTTGGATGATATTTTTGACAGCCTCCCTTATCCATGAAAATAATGGGGTACGTGGTTATCAAAATTAAAAGCTTCGGCTAACTGATCTTGCACTTGTTTGCTAAAATTCAACTTAGGCATTGTCCATGTATCTGAGCCAATGCAAATTACTTACCAAGATATACCAATGTTACAGACATATAATTTCTTTCAAAAGTAAAAGCTACACCCGCTAGATCCTACATGCTAAAGACAAATAAAATGGCGAAGCTATTGGCTCAAGTACTTAAATGCAAATGGGATTTAACATTTCAAGTGTTCTAACACGACAATTCAAATACAAATTAATGTCATAATTGATAGTCCGAGCCTCTCGAGGATTGCCCCCACATCTTGAGTACATAGTGATGAGGGAATTGTTTATAGGCACATCTGGGTTAACTATTTTGGTGAGCAGCTGGTGGATCTGCAAACCTAGGGAAAGATAAACAAGACCAGTGGCGATGGCTAGAGTGGAAGATAAAGTATGTTGATCTGGTTTCTCCCCATCGGTCAGCATCTGTATAAAGATGCCAACCGCTCCTTTATAGTCCTCATTTTTCTGGTATCCTGTTTTCACAGAATTCCATGAGACCAAATGCTTTCGAGGCATCTTCTCAAATAAATCCCTCACAAATTCAAGGTTTCATTTTCGACGTATCCTGAGATTATCGTATTCTATGTAAAAGTATCAGAGTTAAGCATATCTTGAAAAAGTTTGGATGCTTCTTCCATGTTAGACGTGTACATATTTACTAAGCATGGCGTCCCAAGAAAACGTATCATGTTCTTTCATTTGATCAAAAGGTTCTCTAGCGGCAACAGCATTTCCTACTTTAACGTAGGACGTCATCGTGGTATTCCACGATACCAAATTTCTCACAAACTTCCGAGCACCTCTCTTCCCTCTATCAATTATTAAATGGAATCAGGTCAAAAAGATGGCGAGCCTCTTCAATGCATCCTCTTTGGCCGTACTCAGCAATCAGAGCGCTAGAAGCACTCACTATATCTTCCCCACCATCCGGATTCCCGTTTCCAAGAAATATCCTAGCAGCTTCATCTAATATGAACAATAATTAATGTTTCCATATGCTAAATATTCCATGGATAACGATGGGAAAGTATGAGGGTTGTTCCAATATTCTTAAAGTATTGATTATTTATGAGATTCGATTTTTCTTATTTATAAGTTTAAATCAAAAGTCATGGCAACAAAGTATACATTAGTTTGAATTTGGATTGATTCGTGGCTCGCCGAATTCGGAATTTTTTTCGGACGAATTCGACGAACACTTGCACGGCCAGGAAACGGACTCTCTTCAAGCAACATCACGTGAGACAGAGGTGCGCGGGGGAAGAATGGATATTTATACTGTTTCCTGTCGTCCTCTTTCTCACGGTTCAGTCCCAAAAGCGTCTCGCCTCGGGTGCCCAAGCCTTCGCCGGACCCTGACCTCCTCCTCCGATCGCTGCCGTCGCCCGCCGTCCCCGCCGTTTGGTTTACAGCGAGCGGCCCAGAGGAACGGAAGCAAAATGAGCGACCTTTGCCAGTTTCCGGGCCTGGAGCTTCCTTGCTCGGCTCCGGCTCCGGCTCCGGCTCCGGCTGTGGCCTCTACTCTGGCTTGTGCTCTGTCTCAGGCGCCGTCGGCTTTCTCACGTAAATGTCTCTCCCCCTCTGTGTGTGTGAAGGATTCCTACTTTGCCTGAAAGATGTGTTATCTGGGGAGGAAATGTCTGAGTTTCGGTCTGGAGAAATGCATTGTTAGTGCGATGGGATGACGAAATGAGTTGTACTTGACAAATGCTGCGGAATCTATTCGGTCGAATGAGATGAGATGGAAAGTTTTGACTGAAAAGAAAACCCGAAGTAAATACTAGCTTCCTTAGATGACCGGTTGTATTTTGAGCCCTTTTTTCTGATGACCATCGGTCCTTAATGAAGATTGATTAGCTTCTGCATTACCTTTAGTGGGCGTTGATCGGGTTAGAGTGTGAGCAGAAACGAGGATAGTGCCCTTCTAATCTTTTGATCATAGCTGTTGGTTGATGGATGTGGAGTTTCTTTGCTAAATACTTCTTACTGAAAAAAAGCAAACAAAACGAGTGTCTTTTGTTGTTGAGATGATATAGGAGGTTGGATACCGTTCACGACGGTTCCCTTAGTTCATCTCCCAGTAGGAAAGGCCGTTCCTCACATGCTATGATTCCTTTTTCCCATAATCTGAAATGGAAAGCTGTAAAAAATGCGGTAGAGGCATTATCTTTCCAATTTGACATTCACCCGTCTTGTTTTTTCAGCTGTGCCTTTCAGAATGGACAATCTTAGCCAATTTTGTCAGCCGGAACTTCGTCTTGCTGAGCCTGCTCAGGCTCCGGTTCCGCCTTCATCTAAGGCACTGGCTCGGCCTTCATCTCAGGCTCCCATGCAAGCTCAGGCGTTTGAACCTTATTTGCGTGAGTTTTGCTGATGAACATTGATTTATAATGAGATTTGCGACAGCATTACATAGTCAAGAGTGATTAGCTTCAGCATACACTTAAGTGGGACTAACAATCACTGTCTGTATTGAAAGGAAATATTACTATGTATGTGGACTCTGCACAACTAGATTCTCGAATAGTTTATATTTGATCAGATTATAAGAGAAATTGGCATTCATGAATTGATTGACCAATTTCATTAGGCGAAGGTGCTTAACAGTTGGTTTCCCTCTATTCTCGAATCTCAGATGTGGTTGAGGTATTTACTTAAAACCTAATACCTAGGCTGATTACAATGTCAGCAGAAACAAGTATGGTGCACTTCTAATGTTATGATCATTGCTGATGGTTGCTAGATGTGGAGTTTCTTTGCTAAATACCTCTTACTTAACCATTCCTAAAAACAAAACAAGACGGTGTCTTTTGTTGTGGAAATGATATAGGAGGCTGGATGCTGTTCATGATAGTTCCCTTTGTTCAACTCCCAGTTGGAAAAGCTGTTCCTCACATACTGTAATTCCTTTTTCCCATGATCTGAAATGGAAAGCTGTAAAAAATGTGGTAGAGGCATTCTCATAGTCGACGTTTGGCCTATGACTTTGTATACTATGTTTTCGAGAACTTTCTTACTCAGTATTGGCTATGAATCTTGTTGACTAGAAGGATAATTAGAGGGGAATTCGAGTAAACAAATGCGACTATATGGGAATAAATAGATATATGAGGTGTTGTGACAAACTTTAGGGACTTTGCTATTGAAAGTGGATATTTGGGAAAAATTGAGAACATTATGCTAAATCTAAAAGGTGTACCAGGAAAAATGATAGAACAATGGGTAAAAGAAACTGATCCATTTCGATAGTCAGGGAAATGGTGGTTTGCTTTTTTTAATGCGTCTCGGATTCTTTCTTCTACTTTGGAACGATAAATCTGACTTACTTGCTGAAAAACCAAAAAATAAAAAATCTACTTCTATTGAACTTTATCGGTGGTAACATGCTTTTCCAGAAATTTTACTGCCCTCTTTGATGTTTCACATTCTAGTGCCCTCATATATGCAGAAATGACTTTATTATGCCCTTCATATGAAGTGTAAAGGTTCGTGATTTGTAGTTCTTTGAATATAGAACAAGAAATGAATTCTCTCCTTTTTCATGTTTCTAAATGGTCAAAGAGACCTTCAAATTCCCGAAAATAGATGATGCTTCTATAAAGTGGGCAAAAGACAAGTAATGTGTGCATCATTAGTAACCAAAAAGGAGACCTTACATATATGTAATTTGTTCAGGTGTTCCAGAGCATGTGATGTACAAAAATCGGTTGCAGGAATATACGCAAAAGATAAAGGTGCATTTTCCTATTTATAATACAATAAATGAAGGATCTCAACATGCACCGAGATATCGGTCAACGGTATTTGTAGATGGGAAAAGCTTCACATCTCCCAACACATTTCCCCAAAAAAAGGAAGCCGAGCAAAATGTTGCTCAAATTGCATTGGATCTTTTGTCTCAAAAGATGGAGGATGAAGGCTGTCCTCTCATTCATGAGGTTTGATAATTTTTATCTATTGTTGCTATGCTTGATATATGTTGCGATTGATTCACTTGAATTGTTAGTTAGCATAAGTTATATAATTGAAATGCTGGAAATCATTATCTTTGAATTGATGCCATGATCTTATCATGCAAGTGGATATCTTGAAGAAACCTTGAACGGAACCAACTAATTCATTTGAGACCTTACAATTATGAATATACAGCAGGTGGATATCTCTGCAATTTCTCCTCATTAATATATTATTATAATAGCTGATTGCAAGAACGTGCCTTTCTATTGTTGTTGATATAATTCATCTAGTTCTATGTGCACGTCCAAAGGAGGTCAACATTTGATTTTCATTATCTATATGTTCTTGCCATGTGGTCAACCAGACCTTGTCGATTTCTCCACTTGTTCCTGGTGTCATTTGATCTTTAGATGAATTTTCCTGGAATTGTGTTTATCAAATGACTAATGGTTATTCTTGACTGTATAACTTAGATAATAAGACACTAGGGAGTAGTCTTTATATTTTACATTTTGTTTCAACCAATAGCAACTGGAAAACAAGATGTTTGCTTCGCACTCTCATTGCTATATTTTTATTTTTAATTCGTCCTTCTGTTTTTTTAAACTAATTCAATGGTTATTTTGTTACTGCACAGGATGCAATTTTTTGCAAGTCTATTCTTAATGAATATGCAGCCAAAATGAATTTGGAAATGCCAAATTACACAACCATTCAACCACAAGGGGCAGCTCCAGTTTTTGTGTCTTCTTTGCTATTCAATGGTGTGACTTACACTGGCGGTGTTGGTAAAAGCAAGAAGGAGGCTGAACAATTGGCAGCCCGTGCTGCCATTCAATCCCTATATGGTATTCCATTTTTTATATTTTATTTTGAAGGTATGCATGTTTCTATCCATTCAACTAATAAAGGACGTAATGCAGATGATAGCAAGTCAAAAATAGTTCTTTTGAAGACGATCAAGTCTAAGTCGAAACTTTTTGCTGAATACCGTGAGATTAAGTATTCATGTCCTGTTGGAGTGAATGTGAAAGGCAGTTCTGAAATCTCAAATACCAAGTATAGAGAAGGTTTAGCTTCTGGGCCAGCTAATTATATTTTTGGTTCAGCCATTCCCAAGGCATGCTCAGAGGTACCTACACAGCATCATTTGTTCCAAATACCAAGAGCAATGGCTCTAGCATCCTCTGCAGTAGGGAGTCCATTGATCTCCTTTGTTCCTTCGAGTACAGAACAGCAACCCATTGCTTCTATGAATTCTGGCAAAAAGCGACGCAAGAACAAGTAAAAGCCAACAAGAAACTGTGTGTTGATCCTCTGTAGGTTCTGCTCTTTACTTAAATTCTTTTTTGAACCATTCTAACTGAGTTCTTGTCATTGTATAGGATGGCTACTTGTCTTTGAACTTTGTTTCCTTTGTTTCTCAGATGTGTGCTATGCAAGTGTTACTAAGTATGCGCACTGATGATATTTATCAGAAGGATATCTTTAAGCACACCTTTACTGCTGTTGCCATTTCTTCCTTCATCGATCTCTGAACAATCTTGGAACATCTTCGACTGCTTTCTGACGGAACCTTTCTCAATAAAAATAGTCATCCACCTTGTTGTGCTCTTGTGCAGTGACTGTGAGGGATGAATATTATTATTATTATTATTTTTTTGGTGACTGAGGAAACGCCGGAGGCTCCCAATGAATTTGTTGCTGAACAAAGTGTTAATGTTTACTTTTGCAGTTTTTGAGTTGATGTCTCCACCTATGTCTGTCAATTTGCATGTGATGCATGCTTGGCTGCCCGTGTATCTTCTTGTTTTAGAAGATGGGTCATGCACTCTGTTATCTAATTCACAATCTTTGCAGGTTACCCAATGCTTTGATGCCTTTTAACCAAGCCCCGCCTTGTTCTGTTGCACAGTAGATAGGATGTATGAGCTTTCCGGTTAGGCATTAACTTTTGAGGCTTGGCACCAGGGGCTCTCTTGAGTGGTATACAAGCTTCTTTGTGTTGTAGCCTTGATGACTAGGATTTGTAATATCAGATGGGATGTGAGGTCCATGAATATTATGTGAGTAGTAAAAGCGGATCCTCCAATGCCTGTTGTAGCCTTGACAATTAGGATTTGTGCCTTTTGAATTTCATAGTTCCATGGCTGTTTATCTAATTCTTTTGTATTGTTGTGGGATTATGAAATTGCAAAGGTGTATCACGAATCTGGCACTTTGTTGTGACTAGATTTTGAATGAGGAACGAGAAATGACGTGTTCATCCCCAAGGCTGAATGGCATTGGCAGATCAAAGTTAAATCACGAAATTTGCATGCCCAACTTACGAGATTTGACTTTCCTCGTTCATGGAATAAGCGTGTTAAATTCTTTAGATCACAAATAGATTTTGCAGTCAACAGTCAAATTTCAGACATTGGAAAATAAAATCGGATTTTTGTTATAAAGTAGGAACCGTTGTTGCTTATTACTACATTCTTGTTTGAGTTTTAATACAAGTATAACGACTTTACCTTCGCAAGGCATCAAAACATGTGATATATTATATTTTTTTAGTGCTTCAAAAGCATGTTAAACATAGCTTAAAATACATCTTTGATGTGCTAATATAGGAAAATCTCTATTATTCTTAACTTGTAAAATTATGACTCAATTAATATTTTGTCATGAGAAATTAAGCTGAAAACTTAAACAAACGGTATCAGTGACTTTAAATAGACTCTTTTTATTGGAAAACTAGTTGTATATAAAATTCTCTTTGGATGATACTTTTGACAGCCTCCCTTATCCATGAAAATAATGGGGTACGTGGTTATCAAAATTAAAGGCTCTAGCTAACTGATCTTGCACTTGTTTGCTGAAATTCAACTTAGGCATCGTCCATGTATCTGAGCCGACACAAATTACTTATCGAGATATACCAATGTTACAGACATATAACTTCTTTCAAAAGTAAAAGCTACACCTGCTAGATCCTACATGCTAAAGACAAATAAAATGGCGAAGCTATTTGCTCGAGTACTTAATTGCAAATGGGATTTAACATTTCAAGTGCTCTAACATGACAATTTGATGACATTGATAATTCCGATCAAGCAGTTATGATATCTTCAAGTAAATATTCATCAAACTCGCTCTTTCGATGTATGTACTGTATATTGAACATGCCGATCAGCCCTCATTGTCTTCGAGCCTAACCACGACCGATTTGTGGGTCAATTAATGATGTAGAAACTAGGATGTCATTTTTTTGTATGTAATATGAATCGATTTTCCCTAATAATATTATATTATATCTGATATCTTATGGTTATGATCGTAGCTATTAAGATTTGTTAAATATAAATATACATTTAATCGTGGTTTGAAATCTTGTTGAGGTGATAAGAGACGATATCCAGACAAGTGTTGAAAGTCAAGTTCATTAGGTTGTCTTTTTCTTTCCCAATCTCAGTCTTTATAGCTAATAGTCAAATAATTCTTGGTTTTTTTTGCAGAGATAACCTATTATGGCGGTAGGTTTCCAGTACCTGTAAAAGTAAGGCGTGTTCCCGATGTAGTCTCTCCCTCTCCTTCCATTTATTAAAAGCTTTTATGCCAGTATCTCCGTTCTCTCTTATCTCTCTCTTTCCATAAAGAGAATCTTAGCCGAATGAGAACCCCCACCTTCACTGCTTATCTAAATTTCATGGAAGATTCATATTCTGTTTAGTGATAAAGTTAAGATTGTAAACTTTAAAAGTTAATTTTTCTTAATTATGTATCTTATATTTACCCAAAAAAAAAATCTCACATGAGACAAGTCCAAGTGAAATATTCCATGCTTATAAAAGGAAAAAACCCTAATTGTCCTTATTCAGTAAACTTCACAGAAATGGCACAGCGTTAATCGAATGGAAAAAGAGAGCGAAGATATGATGGAAGTCTAGAAATTGTAGTTCAAAAACTCAGGTGAAGCGCGGATGAAACAATGATTCAATTAGGTAGGGGAGCTAAATATTTGCCTTATAACTAAGTAATTAAAATGCCTGCCAAGTGTTTCTCATTTTGTTTTATTTTACCTTTGCTCATTTACAAGGATGTCTTTTTTCCACGGAACCAACGGCTGGGAGCCATCCGCCACGCTTTTCGGAGACGAGGGAGATAAGAGACATTAGAGGGGAAATGGTAGACTGTATTTATGAATGGTAGATGTGGAAAGTTATTATGGGCATTAGAGTTATTGTTTTTCCAAGGGCGCCTGCGGGAGCACTGCAAATAGAGCCACCGACGAAGGTCATAAATGGTTCTCCTCTCCTTTTAAGCGCGCCTGCAGGAAGACTACAAATAGAGCAGGAGCTTTCTGAGCGCGAACGAGTAGGTCATGGCTCAACCTCCGAGAGTGAAAAGCACACTGCCATACTCTTTTCATGACAAAGACAAACCATGGCCAATCCCCCTCCTGCTGCTTTCGCAGGGCTTGTTCTTTGTTCAGTTACTTAAGTGTCATTTTTTCTACAAATCCAACGACTAGGATCCATTTGCCACACCTTTCAGATTCACAGACCGATGTTGAATGAGACTACTCGTCCGTCGTCAAGAAGTTAAAAGAGAGCGGGGCTGTTGGTTCCATGAATGACTGAAACTAAGAATGCCCATCCTTTTCACACTCTCTCTCTCCCTCCTCCGTCTAGCCACCGCCATAGACCGACGTCACTCGTAGATCGTTGTCTGTCCCAATTCTCGTCTCTTTCTCTCTCTCAAGTCTCGAACGTTGCACGGAAGAGCTGGAGTATCTAAGCAGATAAATGCGAGTGATGTGGCTAAAAAGCACGGCGAATGGATTCTAGCTATTGGGCCTGTGGAAAAAAGACATTCAATATAACCTAAAAAAAAACTGAACAAAAGAAAAATAAAATTAAAAAACAGGTTGCATTTTAATTATTTGGTTAATATTTAGTTCTCCTGCCCAACGGCATTCGCGATTCACTGAAATTTCGAAATACATTTTCTAGCCTTCTATCATATCTTTGCTCACTTTTTCCATTTGATCTATGTCGTCCTATTTTTTGTGAAGCTTGCTGAATCATGATGGTTAGGGTTTCGAGCTTTTCCGATCGCCACTCAAAAGAGAGAGGGGGTTCGAACAGCGGAGAGTGCGAGAGGAAGCGCTTATGAAGACATCTGATTGGTGGAGACGGAGACAGGCACCTTGAAATGGAAAATGAAATGCCTTTTTTTTTAATACATAAAGATTTTCATCTGATGCCATTACCCTAGTACCGTATTTATCCTAGTTCCGTCTTTTAAGTTGTATTGTTCTCGTGTATTTACCAAATTTCTTAAACTCCGTTTATTTCGTAAAAATGTGATTTTTTTGAAAATATTTGTTAAGTAGTCATTTTTTAGAAAAAAAGATAATATTTTTTGATATTCAGCTAGAATTTGAAAATGAACTAAAAAATATTTTCCACCGTTTGATATGGAAAATTCAATTTGATTTTTTCCGTGCGCTCCTTTTATAATTTTTTATTTCTCTTTTTTTTAGAAAAGATAAAATTTTAATTATTTTTATCTTTACTCTATCTTTCTCTTTTTTTCCCTTTCCCTTTTTCTTTTATTTTTTCTTTTCTTCCTTCTTCCTCTTCTTCGATTGGCTGCTGGCCATGGCGATGGCCGATGACTAGCCAAAGAAGAGCTCGAGCTCACTGGCCTCGAAAAGGTTCGCCAACTTGGCAAGCCTCGAGGTTAGCGAGCTCAAGCCTATGGTGAGGCTCGTGCTCACAAATCGGGCTCATCGATTTAGCGGAGTGGCTAGCTTGAGCTTGCTTGAGGTCGCTAGCCTTTGCTGGGGCCAAATGACAAAGGAGGAAAAGAATGAGAAAGAAAGAGAAAAAAAAAAAGAAAATGAAAAGGGAAAATAATTAAAATTTTTATTTTTTTAAATAAAAAAGAAAGAAGAGAGGGCTAGCAAGAGTGAGATGAGAGAGGGAGTGGGGAAAATATTTTTCTTTATTTGAAAAGTGGAAAATATTTTCCTCTATTGTAAAAGATTTTTTCCATTGATGAAAATGTTATCCCTGACTAGTTCATTTTCTATGAAATAAATATCGGAAAATCCAAAAAATACTTTGTCGAGTCCACGAAACTAAAGGAGGCTTAATTAGAAAGGATTAGTGTTTGAGAAGCCTTGTAAAATATCTATGTCTTGTATCAAGTGCGTAGTTGCATTTCACACCATTCTGGTATTTTATATCATTCAAGAGTAGTCCATTAATTTTTTGGACAAACTTACCATCACGTGATCATCATTTAATATGCTGTCCAATCATGCTTGTATTATGGTGCAGAGGTTTCCGTGGTCAATGGAGCACTGATGATCGAGGAAGAACGACCAAAACACTCTCGAAGGATCCAAGTGCTTCCAGAACATTCTCAAGGACGGACAATCCCGTAATTGTGCCGTGGTCTAGAATTTTCTCGGTATAAATGCCGGTAGGTGGTAGGTGGGGCGGTACGATCTCATCCGCCTGATCGAAACTCGATTAATGGTTGTAATCTGAAGACCTCAAGTATAAGAAGGGGTACCTTATCCCTCATTTGTATCAATCCAACCATTTAGCAATCTAAGTTCATTTCTTTCGTTTAGAGCTTCTCTCTAGTTTCTCTCTCTACAATCCGGGTGAGTTGAGTGATTGGTCGATTCGAAAAAGGCTTGTCTTAGGATGTAGCAATCCCAAACAATCGGCCCATGACACTTGCTCGAAGAGATTATGTTATCATTAATCACAAAACGAGTAACTTGTGTTAGGGGTGAGCATGGTCTGGGTTGGGCCGGTCCACCCCCTAACCCTAGGACCAACCCGCACAGTGTTGGTCTTCAATTTTTAGGACCGAAGACCGACCCTATTGAGCCTAGGACCGAGGACCGGACCAACCCAATGGGTTCGGTCCGGTTCCAGGGTTAACCCAGGACCAATCATTAATTTTTTTTCATTTTTTTTGTATTTCTGAAAAATTAAACCAATTATTTCAAATTACATATTTATCGATATTGTGATTTTAACTAAACTATAAGTACTAATACATATTCAAAAATTTAAAATAAGGTAATAATAAAAATTTCACACTTGCTAAAAGTAAGAAACCATAAAAAAAATTAAGATTTCTTATAGAGCCGCAAGACGAGCGTTGCTTACGAGCAAAAAGAATTTTTAATTAGGACTTTATTTCCTTATGATTTACTCAGAACGAGCAAGGTTAGTGAATAGAGGTAAGTGGCGCAAGCGTCAAGCAATAAGTGGGGTGAGCATGGCAAGCGGAGTGAGTGTCGAGTGGTGAGTGACCAAAAGTGAGCGAGGTAAGTGTCAAGTGGCAAGCGGGGCAAGATTGCTTTGAAGTTGTTTTTTTCGATTTTACTTGGCAAATTGAATACTAAGAGGATAAAGTAGAAAGAAGAGAACAGGAGTATCGGAAGAGGACGCCATTTGAATTAAGGTTTACTCTTTAGCATAAATAAAAATATATTATATATAATATAATATATAAGGCCAGGGTTGGTCCGGGTTGGACCAACCCGAAACTCCTAGGACCGAGGACCAACCCGCACAGTACTGGTCCAGGGATTTTAGGACCAAGGACCGACCCAGTCCCCTTGGGAACCGGACCAGGACCGGCAGGGTTGGGCCGGTCCAGGGTCGGTCCAGGGTCGACCCTGGACCGATGCTCACCCCTAACTTGTGTATGCACTTGGCGCCGTACCAATCCCAATCACGAGAATAGAGCGTCCGCATAAACCGGAATGGCTTATTGATGTGCTTCCTTTTAACTCTTGGCAAAGTTCTAACATTTCGTTTCGTATCGTTTCCTTTTCACCAAAGATGTTTGTAAAATCGCACGAGCGTAAGGTTTATAAGGTATTAACCGAGGCGTACCTAATATGAATAATTGAGGCTTTTCACTTCCAAGTTGATTGCATCACTTCAAAGTTACAAAGCATCACCAAAGACACCAAAGACCATTGAAGTGCGATGTGAGGATGTACTATTATGCAAAAAGAAAACGAAAGGGTTTGACCACTAATCTCACGTGCGTAATCGCATTAGTTGGTGCCCAATACGTGATTGAAAGTTCAAGAATCCCACACTTCTTTTTCCTTTTTCTTCTTTCATGGTCGAAAATTGAACTCCTATTTGAAAAGCCATTTCCACATCTTCTTCGCCGCCGCCGTGTCAACCGTAGTAATGTCTACAGTTCCGTAGGTGAAAAACGTTTGCCACAACCTGAGGCGCAGAGCCATTTGGAGGCAAGAGGGCAGAGCAGATTGAAGGACATCCTTGGAGATCTCTGTTGCTTGAAGCAGAAGCCTGTCTCCCTCCACTAGAGTCGTGATCATGCCTGACGTCTTTGCTGCCTCTTCTGTATCCTTCAGACCCTGGAGAACAATCTAGCATGGTTGAAAACTGTATTAGAAGAGTGAAATTTGATATCAACAGGCAAAAGATTACGTCACACATCATTCCTGATTTTCTGAAAGACACCATCTACTGTTACAGCAACGCTAGGAGCATTAAAGTCAACATGTTGTGCTCTCCACAGAAGACCAAAGTAGGCACAATGATATCCCGTAGCCTCTTTCGTTTGCAACGGCTGATAACCCAACCTTCGTCATAATTCCATGTTTCAACAGCTCAATGAACATTGAAAGATTTGGTCCTGCCCATCTCAATCATCTCTACAGGGAGAACAATTAGTGAATAAATAAGGAAGCTGTCTTACTAATCAATCCTAGTTGAAGGACGATTGGGAACTTGTAGCCAAGCAATAAAAAGTAGCCGAAAGCATCACTAGCTTACGCTCTGACCCAAGTAGCATGGGGCACATGGAATCCCGTGTGAATCAGCAAGGACCACCTTGCAAGGCTAAATACTCCTGGGTGACCCATAGCAAAGTAGTACCGTGTGGGAAGGGTGAAAAGAACCCCCATCGGGGAGTGAAATAGAACATGAAACCATAAGCTCCCAAGCAGTGTGGGAGGAGACTACTAGGACTCTGACCGCGTGCCTGTTGAAGAATGAGCCGGCAACTCATAACCAGTGGCTTGGTTAAGGGAACCCACCGAAGCTTCTTCTGATTACAAGCGTTCAACTAAATTAGCTTCTACCAAAGTACTCTCTTATGACTGTCTACAAAGCACTACGAATTAAGAAGTTCGCATTAGAAACTTTAATCCAAATTATTCTCTCAAGAAGTGTTAGAATAAAATCCCACGAACAGCAGCTTGCACATCTACCATTTGATCACACTAATCTAGAGGCCATAGCCATTCATTACCACAAATTGCATTAGAAACTTTGGCTTGGCAGAGGTAACATAAAGTAGTTAACAAGTCTTTTTCGGATCAATCACTCACCCGCATGATTTAGGATTTGGATCATTTGGGATCGTGTTGGGCATTTAAATCAAGCTTTTTCAGATAAAAAAACGCTCACCCGGTTCTTAAAGAAATAGAAAAGTTTTGAGAAAAAATGGAACTTTGATTCAGAAATGATTGGATGGATACAATGAGTAGAGGCCACTCATTCTTATACTTGAGGCCCTCTAAATACAACCGTTGATTGTTATTTGATCCAGTGGATGAGATCGTACTTCCTCACTTAAGAATTACCGGCATTTAAACCAAGAAAACTTTAGATTTGGGCACAATTACCATATCATCCATCCCTAAGAAATGTTCTAAGGGCGAATTGGTCATTCTTCTTCTTACCTGCACTTGGAAACCTGGATCCATGACACAAGAGTCATTCAAGAGTCATTGTTCATCTACCAACTGCCTTTCATATATTGAGCCGTAAGAGGTTTGAATGAATGAAATTCGTGAATACTCTCATTTTTTTGCATTGCACCATTTCCTAAATCTGTACTACACATCCCACTTGTTTGGCTTAATAATAATTTACAATATTTGAATAACTCAAATTTGATTAAATTTTTTAGTCTAATATCTGGTTCACTCGATTGCTATACCAACAAAAAGCTCATGGCCCAAACCTTTGAAAGTGCGATTTAATTTTCAAAAGTTTAGCAGAATGATGATGCGATTCATACTTCAATTTGATGAAATCGTTTAATTAATTAAGTCGATGCATGTTCTATTTCAATGATAAAAACTTTATTTGCATCATTACATTTTAATATGACTTTTCTTGATTTGATGATGTTATGGATTATGAAAACAGATTGGAGGGTGAGAGTGAGAAGGTGGACAGACTCTATTAGGAGGTTTCTAATCACAGAGCTTCCACCACTGTTGGATTTCTAGAGGTAACTTTATTTGGTTAGTCTCTTTGCACGAGCTATGGATAGCTTTGCTCTTTGACTATACAGATCAACGAGAGACATAAGCCGGACATGAATCGAAATCTACAGGGCTTGGGAAAACTCACCAATGAAAATGATGGAGGGTGACTATGGGCGATGAAGAAGCGATTTGATTACTTCCTATAACGTTCTTGGCTAGTGTTACAAATAATTTGGTTAAGTTGACAACGTACTTTTCTGAAGATTTTTATTTTAAAAATAATTGAGGAGGATAAGTAAAGAATGTATTTTAAAGAAACAAGATAGAAAAGCTTTTGCTAGCGGGATTTGAGGATAACATTTTGAAGTGAATGAGTATATAAAGAAAGGAAAGGTTAACTTAATAGCTCAAAATACGAGTTTTGTTATTGGAATTGCTTGATTTGGTTATGTGGGTCATGTACTATTCCGTAGATGCTTTTCTTTTTTTCTTTTTCTTTTTTTAATTTGAGGAGGAGAATGTATTTTAAAGAAACAAGATAGAGAAGATTTTGCTAGCGGCATTTGAGGATAACATTCCCGAAGTGAATGAGTACATAACAAAAGGAAATGGTTGACTTAATAGCTCAAGATCTGGGTTGTTGTGTTGTTGAAATTGTTATATGCATGTTGACCGTGATGGGCACATGTGAATTAGGATTGAGGGAATCAAATTCGTAAAAAGTCCAATTTCTTCTTCGCATTGCATCATTTCTTAAATCTATACTGCACATTTCACTTGCCTAGCTGATTTACTATATCTAAATAACTCACTTGTTCAGCTTAATAATAATTCACTATATCTTAATAACCCAAATTTGATCTAACTTATTGGATATAACTTTTTTATCTGATATCCGATTGACTCAATTTTTATGCCAACAGATAGCTCATGATCCAGACTTTTGAAAATGTGATTTAATTTTCAAAAATATGGTGAAATCGCAAAATCACGAATTTTTGCAATTCCTACTTCAATTTTAAATAATCCTATACATTTTCTATTTTAATGATAAAAACTTTTGATAATTCTTATTTTGCAGAGATGTCTAAGATGAAGTTCAAAGATATCCTAACTCATTCAACCCACGCTCAAGAATGGTTCAACGGCTCAACTCCACACACATCTTCCCTCTACTTTCTCTCTTTTCACTGTATATATACATCTTTTTTATGTCGTCCTTCTTCACCCCCACTCTTCTCCACTTCTCTCTCAAAGCAAATCCACCTCTCCCTCAAAACATCATCCTTCTCCTCCACCTCTCTATCCTCCCTGCACTCCATGGAAATTGGCGCTAGACTCCACATCCACTTTAAGGCATCTCGTAGGGAAACAATGGTGGGAGAATCAACATAAATTGACATGAATCCGGATTTGTTAAATATAAATAAATATATATTTATGTTTACAGTTTTTAGGGCACTGGAGCGGGAGCAAGTATATGAGGAGGCCGAATTTCCACCGGTAGTGTTAATCCTTTCGATTCTGATGATGTTACTCCTCCCACTGATGCTTGCTTGATTTAGTCCTACTCCCACTATCGGTGTCAGTATTCCCACTACTAGTGTTATTATTTTTGGAATCGCTATACATGTTGGTTTGAGTGAACAAAATTCGTGGAGAGTCCCATTTCTTCTTTGCATAACGTCATTTCCTAAATCTATGCCGCACATTCCACATATTTAGCTCAATAATTATTCACCATATTTAAATTTCCTAAATCTATACTTCACATTCCATTTTTTAGCTAAATAATTATTCACTACATGTAAACAACCCAAATTTTCGAATTTTGATTGAATATAACTTTTTATTCGGTTGACTCGATTTTTATGCCAACAGATAGCTCATGGCCCAAACTTTTGAAAATGTGATTTAATTTTCAAAAATCTGATGAAACCGAATTTTTGCGATTTATACTTCAATTTTGATAAACTAGTTTAATTAATTAAGCCGGTGTATTTTCTATTTCAATGATAAAAACTTTAAGAGCTCTTATTTTGCAGAGAGATGTATGAGATTGATCAACTACAGTGAAATTTTGAGGAAAATGATACGCTGGTAATGTTAGCTTTTGCTTTCATACGATGTTTATATAGGAGGAATATATTGAAAACCGCCGGTACATCGCATAGCCGGTACATCGCATAAGTAAGTGAGGAATTGTATTGAATTAACCAACCTCGATAACATATTTTTGCCTTGAAGAGGGTGGACAAACTCTATTAGGAGATTTACAATTAGAGAGCTTCCCACCATTATCGGATTTCTTTACGTTGACCATGTAGATTTTTTTAATTCAAGAAGTACAAGTTCTAAATGCATTTTAAATAAGCAAGATAAGAGGAGAAAATTGGATGCTAGGTGTCTCAGTGGGAATCATTAATTTCAATTGTTTTCTCGCCTTCGCTCCGATACCCTCTCCTTATCTCTCCCCCTACCCTTCTCTTTATCTTCCTTTCCTTTCTGTTCCGTTGCCCTCTGTTACCCTTTCTCTCTCTACACAGTCAACAAGAGGGCAAAGCGGGTGCCGCATATCAAACGGCAAACCAGTATCCAGTTCATTCCCCAGCTCATGGTCATGCCGAACACAAGACCTGTATTTATCTCTATGTAATTAGATTTTTCACCAAGAAAAGTGATGTAGGCATTTTGACAAACCATAAACTTTTGCCTTCTGAGTTCGTAGGCAAAAACCCATGCAACCAAAAGAGAACCAGCTCTAGTAGTCACATCTAAAAGAAATTCACAATACATGCTAAATTCCGGTTCACTAAATTTTTAGCGCTCTAGTGTCGTCTTCTAGGCAAGCGAAAATCTTCCTTCTTTTCCTTCTTTTCCAGTAGATAAATACTTCAAACCTCCATCAAGAGATCACCAAACAAAATAGCGGCTGCACTGCACAAAAAATGATAATGCACCTCCTCTTCCTCATCGTCATATGAATAGTCCTCGTTGCTAATATCATCTTCCTTCTTTTCCGGTAGCTTCTTCGATATTACTTTCTTCATTATCAATGGCTTCTTCAATACAGCTTTCGGCTCCTTTTCAGCATTCCCTTCATCTCTCTTCCGCTTTCCTATATTACCTATGCATCAAACGCCAAAAAGCATGACATGGGCAAAGTGGAGGAATCGGACAAATCAATAAACTCAAAAAGGATAGAAGAACCAAATGGGCGTAAAACATAGCACAGAACAGCATAGAATAAACCTACCTATCTTGGCAGACTCCAATGCCCAGAAAAGGAGTTATTGAATTTTTCTATTTTTTTTAATTTAATAAAGGGATATGCATCACATGCAACTTAATCCACTAAATAATATATTTTCATCCAAATTCTATGTATATGATCTCGTCTTATAATACCTCAGGTGCCAATGAAACTCGGCTCAAAAATTGTACTCCATGCCATAAAAGCAAGCAAAAAACGCAGCATGAGTAATCTATTCGGCTATGGCTACATGAACACGAAGCTAAAAACCGAAGTGAAACTTTGCTAGATCAATGGTTTCATGCAATTTGATTCGGGGCCATACGTCTTTATATATGAGTTTTTAGAAGCGAACTTAATACTCTGATTCAATCCGAACAAGATATATCAAGCTTTAAATCAGCACAATTTGCCATGAAACAATCCCAGCTTCGACCGAACTCTTCATGAACTCTCGTCGCCTCAACAATACACTCTAAAAGTCAAAGGTCGAACGCACCTGTTCTTCTATCAAGCATCACGAGATCAGAAGCGGCGAGCACTGGTGGAACGGCAACGATATGCGTATCACGAACAGCAGGTCGCCTACGAAGGCCTGTGCATCTCTCTCCTTTGTCGCCCATCACGTCCTCTGTTCCTTCACGTTGGCACGCGCTCATCGGCGATTGGCTCCGATCCTTCGCTTTCTTGAGCCGAATTGTAGTAGTTCGGCAAAAAACCCTAATTGTTAAAAAATGCTTTGCTTTAAAATAGAATTTTTCAATAATTTCGAGCTTTTCGAGATTGAAGAACTGAGAGAAATCTGAAATCTGCTACAAAGGATCGGAGCCAGTTGCCGATGAGCGCTTTCCAACGTGAAGGAACAGAGGACGTGATGGGCGACAAAGGAGAGAGACGCACAGGGCCTTCGTAGGCGACCTGCTGTTCGTGGATTTTCTTTTTTTATTTCTTTCTTCTTGGTAGTTTGGGGAGTCCAAGACTCTATTGGATCACTGAATTAACAGCAATGTTGGGCATGCTGATTTTAGTTTATTATAATGGTTTTAATGGACGTGGCAAATTGTAATTTTACCTTTTTAAATGATTGCATCATATTCTCTGCCAAATAAAAATTTTCACATATCATTTAATAAATTAATTTTGTAAATCTATCTTATTAGTTTGATTCAAGCTCGGTACTGTTTTATTGACTTTATTCCTTCGTGGTTGTCCCTCGGGATTAATTTTATGCATCTCACGAGAGTCCTATCCTAAAGTTTAATAACATAGTAGCGGATATTTTTTTCCCTAACACCTTATCGGATTTTAATTGCTGCACTTTGTTTTCTCGTATATCATTTCTGATTGATAGCCATGCAATGTCACTTAAATGGATGTGCCTAGGCAATAAAGATGACCAAGATTGTATCAATCAATCATTTTCGAAATATATATATAAGCTATCAAGTTTGGGCGTTGTAATCAAGTCCTCGTTCCTTTATTTTTTTTGGTTGCAGAAGTGAAATGATCTCTCGCATTTCAATTGGCTTCAAATGGCCTCAAATAGATTAGTGGCAATTTTTAAAATAAAAACAATTTGCATAATTTAACTGAGTCAACAAACGTCGCAATCGGTAGAATTTGGGATAACTCAAGCCAAATGTGCGCAAAACCTAGTAAGATGAACTATCAGCACTCACTTGGTAATCCGTCCACCCCTCGAGGGAGGATCATGACAACAACCTAGATGCTAAACATGCAACATAGGTTTGTTTTATTTAGAGTCTAAATATGATGTCTAATATTCTTTTATAATGACTTACAAATGAAATAGGTATCAAATCGTGAAGTTTTCTTCCCAATTCTTTCTTTAATAACAATGTCTCTGTTGATATTTGTTTATCAGGTCCCCTTCCTTCTGTTCTTGCTAAAACGTTTACCCAAACGTTTTTGGTGATGGATTTTCGGCCATCGGATCGATCAGGGCCATCCATCCAGAAGGGGCCTTTGATAACGTCGCTGTGGCAATATCGCTAGTCCTCTCCCACAGGCTCCCTGAAAGGCAAGGTGGAAGCACAAGAGAGAAAGCACATCACTAGAAGTCTTCGTTGCCCTTAATGCCCCCTGCAAGCACCAAATGTGCTGGGAAGCAAAGGGAGAAAGCACGTCTCCTCTTTCTTCTTTCCTTTCATGGGCAGGATCCTGATGCGCTTCTCTCTGTGGATCAGTCTACGCTCACTCTCCAAGGGAAGCTATGTAGGGGGCATCATTCGAGCGATGAGAGAGAGAGAGAGAGAGAGAGAGAGAGCACAATAATGAACATTGGGAATGAGAGAGACATAAAAGTAGCCCCACAACTCACGACAGACCCTCTCCCAACCTACTCCCTCATGAAACTGCATGCATAAAAGACTGAACCAGAAAGAATCTAGTAGAATCTCAAAAGTCGTGGCGAATGGAACCTAGTCGTTAGGTCTGTGGAGAAAAAAGACATTCAAGTAACTGAACAAAAGAGAAGAGAAGAGAAGAGAAGAGAAGAGAAGAGAAAAAGTCGGGTGTTGAATTCAAGAAATAATTAAGTGAGGCAGGTTTTTCTCCCTCCTTCCCTCCTCCTCTCTCCCTCTCTTTCTCTCTCGCAATATTAAATGGGGTTGGTCTGTTTAGAATGTTGAAAGGAGGAAGACCTTATGTATCACCCTAGGCTTGGGGACAAAGATCTCATGAGCCATTCTCTTTTGTTGTGTGGTTAATTTTGAGCCATTCTCTTTTGTTGTGTGGTTAATTTTGACCGGCCAAGAGAAAAGTCATTTGTTGTGTCATCAAGGTTTGTGTCTATTGATTTATCTCTTTGCTTTACTTTTTCATGTGCAATTTTAGAGGGATTATCACTTGCATGCCACACTATTCCTCCAAAATCAAATTAAATTAAATTCTCACTATCAGATAATAATATCCCACCAATAGTCATTTAAGATTTCCTTTAATGCCTTTTAAATCCAAATAAAATAGGTGATTGAGTAAATGCATATAAGTGGTCACCAAAGCTATATTCATATTATGGATTTACTCTACATACATGCACCAAACCTAAGTGAATTGACGAAATGTCAATGGTGTATTTTGCGGAGAAAAAGACATTTAAGTGGCTGAGCAAAAGAAAAATAGAATAAAGTAAAAAGGAAAATATTAGTTATAAGGAAAATATTTTAATTATTTAGTTATAAGGAAAATATTTAGCTCCCCCTACCTAATTAAATCACGTTTCATGCGGGATTCACCTCAAACTTTGAAGAACTACATTTTCCTAGCTAGCCTTCCATCATATCTTTGCTCACTTTTTTTCTTCTTCCTTTTTTTTTTTCCGTTTGATCAATGTCTGTATTTTTAAGCTATGTTTAATGCGCTTTCGAAATACTAAAAAATAAATACATCGCATTGCAAGGATGAAGTCATTATAGTTTACTCATTTTCGAAGTGATTAAAACTCTAACAAGACTTTAGTATTAAGCAACAATGGTTCTACTTGATAAGAAAATAATAATAATAATAATAATAATAATAATAATAATAATCATCATCATCTGACTTTTATTTTCCAATGTCTGAAATTTTACTTTTGACTACATAATATATCACAACAACTTCTTACTTAAAACAAGGTTTACTTTAAATTCTTGTTTGAGAAATTGATGGCATTTCAGACCTTTACTTGAAATTTTTTTCTCTATTTTTGGTGATTAAATCATTTAATTTTAATTTTGTATGATCAATTCTTTAAATTTGTATATCTTAGTTTCAAATCAAATTAATTATATCAAAAATACCTGATGGATTTGATAAGAGATTTATGTGGAGATATATTTTGTCACCATCTACTATTAGTTGGTAACATGGGATTGAAAATCTTGAAAATTAAAACACTATACCTAGATATTGGATATTGAAATTTGTCAATACAAACATTGCATTCGATTTTTTCTACATTAAATCCTTGTGAGCTCCAACAAATAGGTTAGATTCAATTAATTTAATTTAGTGCCAGAAATACTTCATTAAACTTTCTGATAGACATGGAAGGATGAGACATTTTCTCAAAAACAATATAGAAGAGACTCGATAACCATAAAATAAGTCGACTTGAATTTTCGATAGGATATATTTGTATTATTTATATCTAAGAAAAGTCTGAATAAGCAAAACCATCCCGAATCACTGATAAGGCATGGGTTTTGGTGAATTGATCTAAACGTTCACGTTTAGAATGCAATATTTTGTGCACGTTAATTCGAAAAATGAAATCAATAATTCAAGCTATCAAGTTCATTTCTCAAACCAGCCAAAAAAAAGTTCATTTTTCAAGAAATCATATTTTAAGAAAATTATAATATTTTTCGATGCTTGGGCATGAAGATGGTGCCTAGAATGCCCGCAGGCCCCAGTAAGGAAAGCTGCAAGAGAAATCATTGATGACAGCGAAAACCTCAGAGGATCACAATAAGCAGAGACACTATTAAAGGCAACCAAAAATATCCTCTTTTCCTCTTACCGCATAAAAAAGAGATTTTCTTGTCAAGTGACGTCATTTTCCTTTGACCAACTTATAAATAGTGTAGCCTAGTTGACAAGTTAAACAATGTAACTTAATTCAAATCCATATGATAATATATAGACTAATCAAGTTAATCTGAGTCAAGCTTGAGCTTGGATAATCAAGCTTGATCGCACATATGCCTCTATTACGTGAGCTTGATAATTGGGTTTGGTCGAGCTCGAGGTATACTCAATTTGACTTGTTATCTGGCAAAAAAAAAAACGAAAACTTAACACAATTACACTTGGCTGTCCGCTGATCTGATTTTTGTCTTCTTTGCTCTTTCCACACCATTGGGGGCACATATATCATAATGACAATCGCATTAGCAAGTACTTGCAATGTACCTAGCAGGAAAACCTACTATAACCACAAGTTGATATAACCAGAAGTATATCAACTCGTAAATCATTGTCTAATGTAAAGCACTCTTGTTTTGTTCGAAATTGATTATAACAAAAATGTCCATTTGTGCTCAGAAAATGAGCAAACTTGGTGTATATTAAGGAATGGTGCTCCTTGATATTGACTTCAGGAGGAAAAAAGAAGTAAAGAGGAAAAGAACTAGTGTTCCTTTGTTCCGTCGGCTCAAGGAATAAAATGCCCTGCACAATCTTGGTCATGGACCTCTCTATCTTTGTCTTTAGCCAAAGACTTATTCAAATTATGTGGCATGACGAAGACATCCACTTCACAAACATCTCGCCAAACATTTCCTAGAGAGGTAGGTAAATGTTCATTCATATATCATTTCCTAACACATACACGAGAAAACTTTACAAATGAACTTTCTCAAGACTTAACAATCACAGGACAAAGTAAGGAATCTGGAAAATCCCATCTATACTATTGAGACAATAGCTTCTGCTTATATCGTCACAACTCTATGTATACAATGGTATACTGCACAGTTCTATCAACTCTTCATCTTATTTCAGTATACCACACATTCTAAAACCCTCTTCTCTAGGCTGCACAATACCACTAAGAATAAACCTCAGCAGGTGAACATAATCACTGCGATGAATGCAGCACATAATCCTTTATGAAACCACCACCGATAAACTTACATGACAGATATGAAGGCTGAAAGTATAGTAGTTGGTTATACTTGGAAATCACATAACTACAAGCTGCTGTGTCGCTTTTTCCCGGAGTTTGAACATGCACCTTGTCTACAAGGTGAAAACTTTCTACGCCTTTAGTGTGCATGTGTAGATGCTGTTGACACCTTGACGCATATACATATGGTAGAGTTGATGTATATTGCTTAGAAAATATGTAGCTGGACCGAGACACATTATCCGAAGAGCACAGGGAGAAGCTCCTGCAATCGACTTGATCATACTAAGGGGAAATAAAAATGTAGACAGAGCTCTAAATGGCTAGGTTTTATCTCTCTATCCGTAAAAACTTTCTTGTCCAGAAAGGGGAAGACCAAATGAACGATAATTCTTCACAGAAGCAGCCGAACATTGAAAAAACAGGAGTCCCTACAGTCCTCCAAACCAGTTCCACACAGCAAACAGTCAGTGGAATAAGTAGTATTTGAATCACTGATATGATCTCTTGTAGGTAATCTGTCCGAGATAGCATGCACATCAATTTTTTGCCATCTCAATTTCATGCTTCCACACCTGATTTGGTGAAAGCACTATGGATATGACTAGAAGAGGGCCAAAATCTGGTCCTATTGTCAATCAAATGGGAATGTCACCCGCCAAACACCAGCTTGAATGGCAGTTACAGGTCGCTTCCAGTTGGAGGCCATTGCAAATGACTATTGTTAGATTTTAAAATGTGCGCGGAAATATGGTTTTTACTACCGATGATAGTTTTGGTTAGTGATGCGCAAGTGTATCGTGTACATGTGCGTAGTATGTATTTGGTAATGGATGATCATGGGACGTAGTTTATGTAGTTGATGGAAATGGGTAGTACAAAAAGTGGTGGTGATGGAGGAAAATTTCATGGTACATGAGCTATCTTAGTTCTACTCCCCCACGACTTCTTACATGAGTGACTCCTTGCCTATTTATAGGCAAGTTGCACTGTCTAAGTCATGGAAAGCCAGAGATTTTTTCATAGCTCGACCTTAGCTAGCTCTATCATAGAGCTTTGTGAACCCACGTTCAAGACAACTATCTCTGCCATTTGCGGGGATCATTTGATGGGCATTTCTAAACACATCTAGTGGACTCCAGACATTTCTTTAGCCGCTGTATGCTTACTTTCATTCAGCTACTTCTCGATGAAGAAATATGTTTCTAGATTTTGTTGAAAGTGGATCACCAATTTCCAACGACAAAGCAACAATGAGATTTAGGAGTACTGCACTCGGAGACATTAGAATGGAAATATTGTCGAAAAGAACAGTCAATAGATCATCTAGATCAAAAATCTTTCAGGGTTTTCGACAATCGGAAAAGCCCATCAAGTGTAAAAGAAGTGACACATTCCAAGCTCCATGACATAAGTACTTCGTTGCAGGAGTGGGGGGAGAACGAAAGAGAAGACATCAACCTCAAATCAGATGTTGAGTGCAACAAGGGAATTCGCCCATTTGCAATAAGTGAGATCACTTCTACATGTTGCTAAAAACACCAAGATCGAGTACACAACTAGCCAGTTTAAGATAAGGACAATTCATGTGCGTGGGCACGAAATATCATCTAATTAGTATAGCTGCCCCAGAAAAAAAATTTCAGAAATTTCTAAAGGTGTCAAAATGAGTCATAAACCCATATTATGACTTACTTTTAGTTAAATGGATCAAATATGAGTCAAGTGAAAGTTAAATATGGGTCATAAATGGGTTTTAGAAAATAAAGCAAAAATAAAAATGAGTCTTAATATGGGTTAAGTGAGTTATTAGGTAAACCCATCCTCTCTCTCCTTCCATCTCCCTCCTCCTCTGTGCGTTTCTGACCTCCGTTGCCAATCTCGCTGTCACGCCGCCGTCACCATCACTGATCCCGAGCTCGCTATCGTCGGCTGGAGCTGGGCCTGGATCTAGGCAGATGAGCCGCGAGCTCGCCAACCTTGGCTGAGCTCCGACTCGCCTGGATCTGGGCAGGCGAGCCATGATAGAGCTCGAGTTGGTGAGCCCTAAGCTGGATGACCGGAGCTCGGCCTAGATCTAGGCAGGCAAGCTGCGAGGTCGCCAACCTTAGCCGAGCTGCGGCTCGCCCGGATCTAGGCAGGCGAGTCCCGAACTCACCGACTGCAACAGAGCTCGGGCTGGCAAGCTCACGGCTCGCCAAATCCAAGCGAGCCTGAGCTTGATCACCGCCAGCGACCTCAAGCTCGCCTAGATCGGCCGAGCCTCGAGTTTGTCGGCTTGGTCGAGTTCGGGCTTACTCGCCCGCATCTTGGCCGGTCGTCGTCGGGTGACGCCAGCAGAGGAAAAGGGGGCAGAAGAAGGAAGAAGAAAGACAAGAGAAAAGAAAGGGAAAATAAAAAGAAAAAGAAAAAGAAAGAAAAAAGAAAAGAAAAGAAATAATAATAATAATAAATCAGTTTTTTAAAATAATCTAAAAATCGAATTTTAAAAATTTTTTTTTTTCCAAAAACTATTTCAATTTAGAGGTATCCACATTTTTTATTTTATTTACTAATTTTTTATTATTTAATTTACTTTATAATTTTGATGTGAAATTTTTATTCAAATAATTTATATATGAAAAGTTTAAAATGGATTAAATGAATGGGAGTAGATTTTCTTAAATTAATTTAAATATTAATATGTGTTGGTAATATGGGTCGGGTCAAGTATGAGTCATCAAATTTACATTGTATGAAAATGCGTCAAAACGGGTTAAACGGGTTAATGTGAGTCGGACTATTTTCAACCTGACCCATCCATTTGACACCCCTAGAAATTTCACGGACCTTTATTTGTTCAATTCCATTCACTAGGAACTTTATCTGTTCACTGTCAACGGCAGAGTGAAGTTTTCCTTTCAGGACTCAAATTCACATCTCAGCTAATTTCCATCTGTGCCTTACATCAGTTGATGATGAGAACCGTCACAGGTTGCATCCGGGTTGACGATGTCTTGAAAACGGAAACTGAATTCAGGAAGTACAGAGTAGACCCTAAACATGCCATTCCTAAGCACTGTCTTTCCTCCTGATTGAATCTCCTCAAAGCTGGCATTATTCAGACACAAGACTTTTTCCATTCCACCATTGCGCCAACTTTCTTTCAGGTTCCTCCTTTTCTGCTAATAAAAGCACTAGCAAGCAGGGAATAAGATAGCCACAGGACCCAACACGCCACGATTCTTGTTGTTCTTTGTCACAGAGTTACGCATGTAAGAGCGTGGGAAATTCAGGCGGGGTTAGTTTCTGTGAAAACATATTTTCTACCCTGCTTCAAGTTCACCATCCATTTCTGGAACACCATTCGCATCATTGCATTGTACAAATTCTTCGTACGAGAAGATCGTTGCTTCAGGTCATGTATTACCTGAGGCATGTGAAAGTGAATTTCGTGCGGAAAGCATGGCGAACACTCCATATATCAAGAACTTGTAACTCTAGATGCATTGACCCCTCGAAAGCAAAATATGAGCGGAAGCATTTTGAAGCTATTTCATGCCCCAAATCAAATGCGACGCGGTCATCCATCCTCCATCAACAAAAATGAGAAAGACGAATTACAAGATTAAGAGGAGCGTCGGAGAGAGAGAGACCTGCCGGTCATTTACACAAGAGAGGAGTATTTTGAGATGTCTCATTATATCTTGATTCATACGTACATAATATAGTATAAATTCGTGTATGCACGACACAATAAAATCTGTTATAGTATTCATAAATTAGAATATCTAAAAAATGTAATATGAGTTATAAACAAACACTTAAAAAATTCAAGATAAAAACTAGGCAAGTATAGTTAAATATATAAGGATGAGTGCATTAAAAGCCCTAAAACTTGTCTTGAAAATACTATCAAGTCCTAAAACTTTCAAAAGATTCTATCAACAAAACTATTTGATTTGATCAATTTGACAAGTTTTAAGACTTGATTGTACCTTTTAAAAGTTTTAGAATTCGATTGCATTTTCATAACAAGTTTCAAGATTTAATTATACTTTTTAAAAATTTTAGGACTAAATTGCACTTTGTTGACAAGTTTTAGGACTTCTAATGAATGCACTTATCCCAAATGTATAAAATGAGTTGATGAATGAATTATTTTTTACACAAATATAGATTTACTTGTCATCTTATATGCCGGAGACAGAAATTCTATTAAAAATACATATCTAGAAATCTCGTCAGCAGTTTTCACAGCAGATCACTAAAGGATCTAATTGCATAAATAAAAACTTTTGGAGACCTCAATTACAAATTTGACAAGAGTTAGGGACCCAAATTGAATTAAATAGGAAAAGAAATCAGATGGGCTTTCTTCCTCTTTCTCTCCCGGAGCAGAGTCGCATCGCTGCTTGACGCTGCTGCTGTTCGGGAGATGGAATCGAAGCTTTTGCTCGGTACACGCTGAAGCGTCGAAGCTCGCATTAGCTCTCGAATTCGTCCACGATCGAGCTCGTTCGACGTCGCATCTCGTGCAGTGAAGCTACCTTGTAACCTTCGCTGCATCGATTGGCCCTCTCGCGAACATGATGTCGCCGAAGCAAACCTCTGAAGATCGAGGATTGGCCCAGTTCACGTAAGCCTCGGAATCTTCCTTTTCGCTGCGTAGATCCTAGAAATGCTTGTTTGCTTTGCCGAGCGAAGTATTTGATGTCTTGGGTTGACTCCGTTTGCTGTTTCCGAGGTCGCGACGAATTGTTGCTCTTGTGCTGAAATGTGGGTTTGAAAGTGATTAGGGGTGATTAGGAATGGTTTGTTTTTAAGTTTTTCCAACCGTTTGATTTCTTGATTTGAGTCCGGTCGGGGCTGAGACTGCGGAAATGGGGATGGGTACTTGAATTGTGTAGCGAGCGAATGGGGAGATTGGATGCGATTCATGCGGCCGCACGTAGTGCATTCGCAATGTGGGTGCTTGTTTTGTCCGGTTAAACCATCTTTTGGGTGCAATTCATACGTCCGCATAGTTATGTTTTTGATAATTATTAGTGATGCATAGCCACTTCCTCTTTGGTTGGTATGTCGCTGCAGGCATTGCCTGTGCAGAAGTTGACTTTTATGAGTAGCTAAGCTCACTTTTTACAGTGCATAGGCATTTCATGGATTCTTTACATGACATATATGGTATGATAAAGCCGGCAAAACCCAATGACCAGCGGTTGCATTCTTTCTGTAGGCACACACCCTTGCAGATAATTCATATATTGGGCAACTTTTTGAGAATATGGTCGGTCTACTCAATGTACCGTTACTTGACTCAGACAGGAGCATCGGTTGTGCTCTTTATCTTCTGTTGTCTGGTCCCCGCAACAATCCTATTTTTGTTCCTGCAGAAGCCTTGGAAGGGTAGACCACTCTCTAATACTCAGGTAATGCAATGAGGCTTTCCTATTCATTTACTCTTGCCAAAAGGAAACGTGAACCTTTGTTGTTTGATTCCTGTGACATGTTATATCTAATCTTTGGGTTTCAGGTTGTTCCTTCAGTGATAAATGGTGCCATAACAGCTTTCTACTTTGTTTTGTGGGGAAAGGGCTTGAAACTTTGTGGACCACTTAGGTAGGTTTCCAGAGTCTATGAATTAGTAATTTGCATTTAAAAATTTCCTGTTACTTTTTTTTTTGGGGGGAATCACCAATAAATAGTACCATTGCAGTCAGTCCACAGTTGGTAGAAGTGGTAGATGTGTGAATTCATCTGTGCAACTTGGATTCAGTCTGACAAATTATTAAATGAACAGCTATTGATGTAAATTGACAAAATCAGGACGTTTTCTAATAAAGAAAATGTTTTTTAGTATTTCCTCTGTTTAACATTCCTTGAAAGTTCAGGACTCTTTTTTTCTTTGGACTTCATAAGTTCAGTACTTATGAAGTCTTTGTGTATAGACAAGTTTGCCTTTTGTGTCTCTAATGCTGCTGCCATTGTGGTTAATGAAAAAGCTGAAACCATTTCCCAAAGAAGGGTGCGATAACAGTTTCTTCTGCGACATGCTTTCTGTTTCCTGTGGCGATGTGGGATATGATCATAGTAAGTTCTTTAGTGAGTTACATAGTGTCTGGTGCTGCATAAAGCATTCATTTATTTATACTCATGCTTAGTTTTTACGAATACTCATCTGCCTTCCCCTTTATTGATGAATCATTCAGGGATCAGAGTCTGCTGGTAGCAAGGCTTTACCATTTTCAACATGGGCTTTTATGAGCACCATTGCTTTTGGGATTATCTTGATATTTTACATTGACAATATTGCAGAGGAGAGGTACCTTAAATAGAATTTAATCATCTGAGATTAATATCCTGCAGGTTCTTATGGCATATGAATTAATGATTTTCTTTTAAAAAATATGATCGTATCTTTCTGGAAAGTTATACTTGGTTGTAGACAAACTCTTGGAGAGCAGACTTCGTATCTGATGAAAAACCTTTCACTATCAGCCTTCTACCCTTTAAACAAAAATCTGCTCATTATTTTAGGCCACATTCCCTCCCCAATCTGCCATTTCAGCATAAAATAATCAAGCTCTTGAGTCTATTAGCATGGAGTTGGACTTGTATGAGTCTCAACATTGGGCAATGCAATTACAAACTTTCAAGTAATGTGATTGTTCTCTTATCAATGTTCTCCTAACTAGACAGACCTATTCAACCATGTCTAATAGAATCACCATTCACATTGTAGGATGCTACAATTTTTAGAACGGGGAAAAACATGTAGGATATATAAGATCCTATTGATTCAGTTTATGTATTAATCTACTTTATTCAAAATTAAAATTTGCATAATTTGGTATTTTAGGTTATGGAATGTCCTCTGTTCTTTTGATTTTGACTTTCTGGAGTTTTGATCTCACACAATATCATAACTGGTAAATTTGTAATGACAATTCTAGTTGATTTCTTGTTAGAAACTTATCCAATCTTACAATGCATTTGTCAAACATACCTATCTATTCTAAGCAGAATCTGATTTTAACAACCTTGGGTTCAACTGCTTGCTCTAGATACAGGAACCTGGTCTTGTTTGGTTTTCTGTTACATTCCATGTTGGTATGGACAAAACAGTATTCACCCGCTTCAACCAGTCAAATTAACAAGGCAGTCAATGTGGTTTGACCAGATATGGGCACTTTTAAAAATTAAAGAACAATGGTGAAGCAAGGATCCAACCTCCTGCCCTCTTGGAACAAGTGCCCATTACTTAATAGTCAGGGCAACGAACTCTTTAGATTCATGGAATCAAGTAATTTCAATTATAAAGCTTGATAACTGCTGGCCTGTGCCGAAGAGTCCTGAAGCACAGCCTTAAACATTTGAGGGTGCACACTGATGACTTTGCTAGACTAAATTTTGTGTCCATGGTATAGTTACTTTATATAGGTTACCTACCTTGTGAAATCATTTTAACCAATCAGCGAATCCAACTATTCCGACCGATTAATTGTTGATCAGTTAAGTATGAGCCTGACCGGCTCTTACACCAGTGCAGAAGCCTTGCAAGATGATATTTTGTCATATTCTCACCATTTTGATGTTTTCACGCATCTGCCTCTGTACTTCCTAGGATGACTCTTTATGGTCTGTTCAATGATAATCTCTTCTGAGGTTCTCTAGGCTCCAAATGCCTAGAGTCCAAACCTGTCACTCAGTCAAGTGGAAGAAAAGGAAATGCCTGTCATAAGAGGCATTTCCATCAATTTTCATATGATCTAGTTTGTCTAGCAAGTTCTTGAGTTATATGAAGATCTGATGATTGTTGATGTAGATTACCTTGTTGACAACTCTTACAATTTGCCTCCCTGCAGATTGCACATGGTTTTTTCTTCTCCGCGTCATCTGATGGTGGCTGGTGGATGTATCATAATCATGGAGATTGTTTACCATATGGACTTTTCTCTTCTGGGGTTTCTAATTTGTGCCTTAATACTAGGCTTTGGTAAGCTTGGAAAATCTTGATTAACAATGAAGCAACACCAAAAAATGTCATCTTAAAGGAACCGATGTTTAGTTTGTACTGCCAAACCAATACTAACTGCTTGTGGAAAAGGTAAATATGTTGTGTACCTTCAATGGTCACTGCTCATTCATATGCTAGATGGGAAACTAATTGGCATCAAGGCCAATATATGAGACAATAAAGTTGCCACTCAAGAAGAACCCATTTCTAAGCATTTACAGTGGCTTAATTTTCCTAAGAAAATTAACATGTTAAATCTGGTGTATTGAGCAGAAAATTTCAGTCAAAAGATTGCACAAGCTTTATGTTAAAAATCTAGTTAATTTTCTTCTCTATGCATTTTCAATCTTTGATTCATCTTAACTATGAGGGAAAGTTTCATCATGTAATGGAATTGGAGAGGCATTTTTGGCTCCTTGATTTTCAGTTGGTACATACATTCGAGAGATATAATAGTTTGCTGTGATCTCTAGGTTGGTTGCAAACATTGGTATTACTAGATTATTTGATGTGGAGAACTAACATGTTGTCAGTCTAAAGAAAGTTTTACATTCCATTTATGGGATACCTGGAGATTTAAACTAGTCAAAGCTGTTCTTCTAAGAAGAAATATCCAGTTGTTTTCTGCTCTGTTTCTAGACTTTTTTCTACATTCATAGAAATAAGGAGGTATGTTATGCTTTTAATATTGCCTTAAGTCCATTAGAAGACGGCAGAATGATAGATAAATGTGAAGAATATGAGGAAATAAGAGTGCTCAATTGATTATATATACACATGTATGAACAAGCTTATTTTTGTTAACAAACTAGCATTTGGTATCATTGTTAATTTGCAAACTACTGTCTAGCACTCTGCCTGGCATATTCCTTTTAAATGGGTTTGACATCATCATTTTGCACCTTTTGAGGCCACAGCTGATGTGTGAATAATGAATTTTGTAGGGATACATGCAGCAACTTCTTTACAGCGTCCTAGAGGAGATTCTCTCCAAAAATCAAGCCTTTCCGATGGCATTTTTGGGGACCAAGTGCAGATGTCCCCACTTCCAACTTGAAAGTTCTTTATGAGGTTTGAATGAATGTTGGATGAACCCATAGTTGCTCACATATCTTTGTCTTATTGATTCCTGTATTCTCATATAAGTTGGGACTCTATCAACAGTTGATGTGACATCCGCAATACCTCCTCTGCGAGCATAATTGAGGTAATAGGTCTAGTGGCATTTAATATTGAATTGTTTAGAAATTATTTTCATGGGCCATAGGTTGATTGCACCTTTGGATTGAAGTTCGACTGAAGAGAAACAATCCTGTTAAGGTCACATATTGACATTGTAAACCCTTGAAGTAACATCCATTCAACTTATTTCCCAATAAATAAGTATCCATCCTAAATCCTAAGATATTCAGAAGCATCATGCTCAGTGTCTGATTGCATCTTATGTCTTTTTATAACTAGGACTCTCCCTTATATTTGAACGTCTTCTTACCCAGGAATATCATGCAGACATTCTCATTTAAGAAACTTTTGACTTTCACCGTAATTGTTTCTATTTCATCTAATAACTTGTCTGCTGACAGTTCCATTCTTCATGCAGTGCCATTCTCAAGTTTTTTTCCGTCTGGCCTGAATTCGGTTGGAAGACATAAGCTGCTAACTTCTCACATCAGTTGTCATGTTTGGTCCGTGATATGACCTTACGAGGCAAAGATGAATAAGTTATCTTCTTTACCTGGTAATGAGAAGAAACTTCCTGGCATATTACTCTGACCTAGACTTCATCTTAACAGGAGCCTATTGTGAATCGCCGCTTTGCATCACATGGGGTAGCTGAACTTTTAGCATCTGAAGCACAATGCCTGTATACATTTATATCAATAGGAGTTACTTTGTAGTTTGCACCTTGTCAATGATGACCTTATTCTTCGCCTTTGGCAATTTATACAATTGTGGACGTGCTGATCATTTGAATGAAAAGGTATGAACCCATATTAAGTCATACTCCCTTTGGTATTGTTCCAAGGAAAAGAACAGCAACATCTATATGTTAGGATCTGCTTTTACTCTGGTGCAACAATGCCATATTACTTCTTTATTAATATATGTATTAACATCAAATGATAAGTAATTCTCTTTTATGACACAATTTTTCTATAAGGATAATGAATAATGTCTACAAAGTTTGATCAGATAATCAATCTCAATTTTATGAGGTTTACAGATTCTCTCTTTGGTTTTTTTTTGCTGGAATAATAATACAGATATTTAAACCGTCTTTTGTGTGCGAAATGTGCAGGGTTTGATCGTTGGTGATGGATTATGGGCTGGAGACGGAAGGCGAAAGGAAATCAACGTGTAATAACAACGTCAAAATTAATTTAGACATTGTTTATCTGGAATGTTGGTTGGTTTTTTTTCTTTTTTGTTTTTTTTCGAATGTGGGTTGTTTCCGAATTTAGGAGGATGGACTTGCCAGTGTGAGGGTTGAGAGCAAAGATTGGAGTCTACATTGGTCGTAGTTGATCTTTGCAGAGATGTTCTTTCTCTGTCGCTGGTTTTAACTTCTAGGAAAAAGCTACCAAAGATTATAAATTATAGCAATGCCCCAAATTTGTATCCGTACGTATGATGTCAATGGCGGCTAAGTGGATGAGGGAATGCAAATGGTACTAACGAGGCACCCATGTGGAGTAAGTGAAGGAGGAACCGTTTCCCTTGGATGTTAATGGGATGGTGCCGTTCTCTTCATCTCTCTTGTTTTGGTCTCGGTTGCTCCACTACAACAAGACAAAATATTGATTGCTCCACAGGAAGTAGCTCAATTCATGGCTAAAATCTCAATTCCTCAATTCTTGGTTGAACTCTCTATGCCCCATTTTATGATTTGGGTCTGGGGTTCTTCCTTGATTTCTTGGAACTCACGATTGCTTCACATGAAGGAGCTTGAAAGTGGCGTTCTCGATTCACCAATAATCTATGAGTGTTTTTTGTTTTTATTGATGTGGACCTTGGTTTCCTTCTTAGGCTACTAGTGTGGTTCTGAATTCCGCCCCCTGCTCTTTCCTGATTCATTTAGTGACTATTTCGACAATTGAACTTTTGAGCTGATTTGCAGCATCTTTTGGCTTTATCCTTCTGGTAGAGAATGTAAGCTGTCGAGGCGTGGGCAACAAAAATAAAAATAAAAGAGGACTTTTAGTTCCTAATATATCATGGTTTTAAGTCGAGTGCAGCTAAGCATACAAAAGGTTTTAAATAAAAATTTGAATGCGATCTCTATTCATTCTACGGTTTTTGAATTGAAATGTTCTATGTGATATTAACCACATCCAATTTTTTAGGATTTGATGTTTCTTGTGCAATCTGTGTATAGCTTAATGAGTATGGTGAATTGATACTTATCTATTATGTATATTCACTTGAGCTTCCTCCCGTTATTACTTAAAGATAGTTCTCCCATCATATAGTGAATATAAACATGGGTTTTTGCTATTTTGTTGCAGATGGAACACCATGTCTTAATTTGACTCCACTTGGGTGGCTTTTGGGAGTTTGAAGAAAATGTGATTTATAGTGGTATGGTTGAACAATTTGTAGTATCCATCCCAATTCAGAGATTGTTGATAAGATTGTTTGGAGATCGTCTATTATAGATGTGGACTCCATCAAATTGTTCAGAGCTAGGAAGCTGCTGCATGTTCTTTGAAGGCTGTGTGCTCTGTGTTTTTGACAGGTCTAGGACTCTATCTGGACATAAACTCAATCCATCTGAAACTGCTCTATTTATTGCTGGTATTCCTAATCACAGTGGGTGGAAATGTGCAGAATTTAGTTCTAAACAATGAAAAGTAGAAACAAAGAAAAGCTTACTGAGCCGTCCTAGATGGATATCTCCTGTTGACAAAATCGAATGGAGTGATTCGATTATTTTTCACTCAATCTCCTTAAAGGCATCTTAGCGGGTTTTTATTCTGTTAATTGCTTGCGGGTCTATCAGTCTGTTTCCTTACGTATCCCATTTTTATGTTAAAATTACACACTTAAGCATAAGGAATACCAATTTTGCTGGCGCAGTGTCTTAAGTGCTACTAAAGTTTCTGTTTTGCTGATCTTGCACTTAGAGGCCTTCCAAGATGGATGGACAAAATACGTGTTTTCTCCTGACAATAATACGTTATTTATTCTCTCTAATTTACAAGTCCAATTTTGTCAGTCTTACTTGCTGATATCTTTTTGTTGGATATTTCAGACCCAAGTGGCAGCAGTGGTAATAATGGCATGCAACCGTGCTGATTATCTTGAGAGGACCATTAAGTCTATCTTGAAGTATGGCAGATCTGTTCTGTGAAGTCTTTTGTGTCTATCTTGAAGTATGGCAGATCTGTTCTGTGAAGTCTTTTGTGTTTATGACAGCTTGAGACACTTCGTATAGATCAGTTCTATCGTTGGATTCTTTTGATTTTCCAGATATCAGAATGCTGTTGCCTCAAAGTACCCACTTTTTGTATCCCAGGTAATATACCCTCAGTTCCTGTTCTAGCAAAACAAATCCAGCTTTCCTTTATTGGGCTAGATTTCCCCCTCTCCCCCCCCCACTTTTCTCTCTCCTTTAATGTTTTTGTTCTTGAGTTATTTGTATTTGACCACAAAATTGTTTCCATAGGATGGGTCTGATTCACAAGTTAGAAAGAAGGCCTTGAGTTATGATTAGTTAACCTACATGCAGGTAAGCCACTGAGGTCTTTCATGGAACAAGTTTCACTCAATTGTTTCTTTATTATCTGAAAATCATGAAACAGAGAAGAGAGAGCTTGTAGTCGTTTGACTATGTCTAGATGAAAGTTGTAATCCTGACCTAGGTTCTTTTGCAGAGATTTTAGTATTTACCTGTATATCTGAAAAATAACTGGAGTTCATTGCAGCATTTGGATTCTAAGCCGGTGCAAACTGAAAGACCTGGGGAGTTGATTGCATACTATAAATTTAACATGAAATCAGCAGTAGTGTGTTGGATGGCTTGGGGTGATATGGGAGATGATAGCACATGTCGTCTACAACTCTGGCATTGCAAAGGATTTGATTTGACCACTGACTACTTATATGTTTGCATGTCCATTATGTGAGAAGTTGATACCATGAAGGTTTATGACAATTTTGATATGCTCTCAGGGGTCTAGTTTGGGGCAATCTTACCGACAGTATCTCGAGCCAATCAAATTGAACTGGAAATCCAAGGACTTGAGTTACCTGAGGGAGGTACCTGTTGTGATTTGATTCCTGGAAGTGTCCATGCCTTTTATTATTCTCCGACTAATGACGTGTCTTCAACTTTTCTCAGGACAAGTATATTAAGCATTTTGCTGAAATTCTGAAAAATGCTTAACCTATTAATGGAGCTGATGCTGTTCTGAAGGCCTCTAATTTACAAGGTGATGTGCGTGTTCAATATAAAGACCAGCCAGATTTTGAACGCATTGCCCGGCAATTTGGTGTCTTTCGGGAATGGAAGGTTAGCATATATCTTGATGGGGTTTCATTCAAATTTAGTTTGAGCTTTCTTAGATTTATGTGGCTAATAGCACCAACAAGGTATCCTTTCTATGCATTTTGAACGGATATTCTAGGATGCGTATTAAAATTCAATATGAACCTTTAGTTCAGTGCATGTGGATTTCATGATTGGATCTTTGTCGCGACCTAACTTTTTGGGGCTCGCCAATGACTAGGGGAGCTTTTGATTAGGTTTAGGAGTATTGTTAACTTCGGACCAATGATCTTTCATTAACTCGGACTCTCCAAGCTCACACCTCGCACGACATTAGACATCCAAGCTCACACCCCGCACTGCATCTCTAAAGGACTTCAAAAGCCTTTAGGAAAATGTAGGATTGGAGGTGCATTGGGAATTAGCTTTTTCGGGATGCAACTCCCTGGATTAATGAAAAATTGTCTTCTTCCCATCTTACCCTCGATTATCAAATGTAATTCCAATTTTGCCCCTTTATAATCGAAAAAACCTAAGAGACGCTTCTCTCTTCACTCGCCACTTCATTTGCTTAGATCTGAGCAGCACTCTTTTGTCCATTTTTGTTGTTGTTTTATATGGTGTTTGATGATTTGGTTTGTTTATAAAGAAGGGAAAGAGAGGCTAGGAGGGGTTTTATTAAGCCTTTTTATAATTTTATATTTGAGAATCGCTATAACAATCAAATGGAGACCAGGACCCAGCCGTCACTGGAACAATCAAATAGAGACCGGTTTCAGGGCTGGTCCCATTCTTAAAAAGGAGAAAATATTCAGTGGTTAGCAATCACCACGTCATCGTCCTACGTGGCGCACATGTTCTTATCTCCATCACCGACCGCTGGTCCGTGCAGGGGCCCTGGAAGATCCTGCCGTTGTGGCCGAGGACCTCGTCCCGGGCGTAGCCGGACATCTTGAGGAAGCCGCGGCTGGCGAAGACGATGGGGTGGCCGCCGATGCAAGGGTCGGTGATGGTGAAGTTGTCGGGCAAATCGTCGAGGGCGTCGCGCGCCGAGCGGGAGTAGCGGGCATCGAACGACTGCACTATAAGAGCCGATTGCGACTCCATCTCAACAACGCACGCGCTCCTTCAGCTCCGTCAATGCCTTGTCCTGAGCGTTTTGAGCTCAATCCCATGTACGCGTCCCCTCTGATTGCTCGAAAAAGAGCGAAATCGAGCGAGCGAAAGAAAGAGAGAGAGAGAGTGATGAAAGGGGGTTAAAAAAGGAAAGCGAGGGAGGGACGATGCGGATCTGAGCAGCAGCAGCGATGACCGGCGGGGGCTTTGGGGGAGGGGGAGGCGGAGGCGGACGCAGAGGCGGTGGGGGCATGCTGGAGAAAAGCGAGAGGAGTGTCTTCGTCGTTCTTCAGAGTCCTCCGAAATTGAAAAGAGGAGAGAGAGTTTTCTTGAGCGGGAGTTTTGAGCATTTATTGCTCATTTAACTTTTTCTGTAGTAGCCAGAGGAGAGAGAAAAACTGTACCGATTTTAATCTTTTTGATTTTTCAGCCCGTCCAACTCACACCTCACGTGTCGACATTTCGGTGAAGCCACATAAGAACATGCGTGTCACGTAGAACGATGATGTCCTTAAAAAGGGAAATCAGTACTCTCGATCCAATTCTCGATTTCATCTTGAAACCGGATCGGATTGAGAACCCATAGCCTCTAGCTCGAGATCCCAATGGCAATGGAGTGCTCTCGGCCACTAGCAGGGCTTCAGATCCGGGCATGTCCAGCTGGTCCATGGCGATGGGCGAGATGACGCCACGGGCAGAGCTGAAAGATCAAATATCAAGAGGAAGTAGAGGTCACATTAGGGAAGACGGAGCTGACCACAAAGACCACAGACGACGCTGACCGCGTTTGACCATGGATGAACGATGCCAGCTACAGCCATGGAGGAGCGCCGACGATTTCGGCCATGGGCGGCCAGATCTCAAGATCCGAAGAACTACGAGACGAGACGGAGAGAAAACAGAGGAAGCCGGCCACACGCTCGCTTGGACGCGGCGCCGGCGACTCCGCCGGTGGTGACACGGCGGGGGAGGAGCGGAGGTCGGGGAGCGGAGGGCGGGCGGCGGGCGGCGGGCGGGCGGCTGTAGAAGGAGGAGGAGGAGGAGGAAGAAGAAGAAGAAGAGTGAGAAACTTTTTTTTTGAACATTCTTTGTTACTCCGATTGCACATGCTGGCATGACGCATGACACGTGTCGATATCGTAAGCGAAAAAGGAGAAAAATGGAAGGGTGGGGATGAGCTGAGCTGAGCTGAGCTGAGCTGAAAAGGGGAGAAAAAAAAGAAAAAAAGAAGATTGGTTGAGAGAGAGAAGACAAAATTCTGCGTGGCTTCATGAAGCGAGGGGCGTTGCATGTCGCTACTCCCTCTTTCGTTCTCCAGGTACCGCCCACTAACTCCCTCTCTCTGCGTAGCGATTAGCGACCGAGCCGAGATATTTTTTTTTTCCCTCCCGTTCGCCGCCACCTTTACGGGCCTCAACCCCCCGGACACCAAGGAGGGCCCGGTTGACCTGCTTCTTGTGCTCGCCACCCCGACCCCGCCATGCGGTGTCGCCGGCGATCGAGGTCGTCCGTTGTGTCGCTGGAAGCAGAGGGACAGAGCTCACGCTGCTCCGTCGCGTCTCGCGCTCGGCGGCGGCTTCACGTCCCTGGGTTCGTCGCCGCGCGGAGCGGCGTCGTCGGCGTGCTGTGGCTCGTCCCTTCGGATCCGGTCCGATCTAACAGGTTCGCATCCCGTTCGGTCTTGCTCTGCTTCGGAATCTTGGTCCGTGGAGGTAATGATGTTCGCTAGGCAACTGGAGTCCCTGTTGTGTCGTCGTTGAGTTTCTAGTTTTTTTTAATTGCCTTGAGATCGATCGTGGGATTGCGATTCTCCACATGGAAAGGTTCCTAGCTGTCCGTGTCTGTCGCCAATGAGTTTTTCCATGGTCTGAGTATGTTATTACTATGGATGGTGTGTTGAATAGGTGTAATTGGTGAACTCTAGGTGTCTTTCTTGCCAGGATAAGATGTAACAGGGGAAGGCAAGCTTTATGTGGACTAGGGATGTGTTATACACAAAATGGGTGTTCTATATAGTCGCTGGTGTATGCTGGATGCTTGGTGTGAGTGAGTGGGTAAGTTGATGAAATTGTCATGTGTGAGAGAGTGCTCTGCTTGTGCTGGGCAAGTGATTTTTAGTTAAGCTCTGTGCGAGAATGAGCAAGCGCCTGTGTGAGCTGCTAATGAATGCATGTGTGATATCCTCAAGTGAGTGGTATAACGTCAATATGTGGGCATGCTGAGTGTGTGTTTGTATGTTGAAGTTTCTGGCATGTAATTGGATGTGTGTGTGTCGTACTTTCTGTGTGTAGCGAATGAAAGAGGATTCCATGAGCTGCAATTTCGAAGGTCCAAGAACTGTGATTTCTAGTTACTGAAGCTGTGATCTGCAGCTCCATAAATCGCAAAGTCATGGCAATGGATCTGTTGGTTGCTCTTTTCTTTAAAAAATAACCTCATTGCTTTAGTGCCCAGTCTGAATGAGGAACATAAGAGTGCAAAAAATTTGCAGTTTGTGTTATTACTATGAATGGTGTGTTGAATAGGTGTTATTGGTGAATTCTGAGTGTACGCCATATGGAATGTTGCATACTCTAATATGTTATGAGGGCACCAGGTTCAGCAATACTTGGCTGCTGCTTTTGCTAAGAAACTTCGTATTGAAGCAGGAGTCCAGTAAAAGAATGGCGACCAGGAGTCTCTTACAACCCTATCCACTCCACCTCTTTCTCCTCCTCCTTGCCTCCTTGCTCTTGGCAACCGTCCCAGTGGCTCTCAGCGAGGATGGCACAGCTTCGTACTATGGCGCTCCGTATGAGCGTAAGTCTGGAACCCCCCCAATAACAAAAAGCACAGAAGGAACGGAGAGAGCTTTGCTGTATAACGTTTTTCTTACCATTGATCTAGGTACGGAGTGCTACGGCAAGGGCTCATCCCAGTTCCCTGAGAGCAACCTCTTCGCGGCTGTGGGCGACGGACTATGGGACCTGGGAAGAGCGTGCGGCAGGGAGTATGAGGTGCGCTGCATCAGTGACGCGCAGTCTGGCCCTGGACCCTGCAAACCTGGCTCTGTCACTATCCGGGTCAAGATCATCGATTACGCCCTCTCGGTGGAGTCCTCCGCCGCCGCCCCTAGGCAGTCTGTAACCGGCGCTGATTTGGTCCTGTCTCGGGCCGCATTTGAAGCCATTGCCAATCCTTCTGTGGATTTGATCAGCGTGGAGTTTAAGGAGTTGTAGCAGTCGATGGTGGCGGCTGAGGGAAAGAGAGGGGGCCTCAGGTTTTGATAGGTGGATAGGTGTGGTGAAGTGCATGATAATACAGATTTTTACCTTGCTCTTGATCGTTCAATTGTAATTTAGATTTTAAAATCATATTGTGTGTGAGAAATGGCCGGGGTCTGATGGTCCATGACGGCTTAAAGGTCGTTGACGGAGAGGTTAAAGGAAATCAAACCTATAATAACAATGTCAAAATAGATTTAGACATTGTTTATCTGGAATGTTGGTAGGTTGGTTCTTTTGCTTTTGTGTTTTTCAAATGTGGGTTGTTTTCGAATTCAAGAGGGATGGACTAGCCAGCGTGACGGTTGAGAGGAAAGGTTGGAGTCCACGTTGGTCGTCGTTGATCTTTGCACATATGTTTCTCTCTCTGTCGCTGGTTTTGAGTCCTAAGAAAAAGCTACCAAAGCTTATAAATTATAGCAATGCCCCAAACTCAAGATGTCGTCATGGCGGCTAAGTGGATGACGGAATGCAAATGATACTAACACGGTACCCATGGGGAGTAAATTGTTGGAAGGAGATTTGCGGGGAGTAAATTGTTGGAAGGAGATTTGCTTCAGTAATCCGATCGATTACTGAAATCATGGAATAATTGATTTAGTCATAGAATATCTTTAAAATATTCAAAAGATATAATAGGAATTGTAATCTTATTGATTTTATTTGATTTTTTCTTTGCTCTATGTAGTCATGTACTTGTACAAGAAAGACAGTGTAATACAATTACATTTTCATTCAATATTTCTCGTTTCCTATCATAAATGAGGAACTGTTTCCCTTGGATGTTAATTGAATGGTGTCGTGCTCATCATGTCTCTTGTTTTGGGGTTAGGGTTCTTCCTAGAAGTCGGTTGCTCTCCATCTCTCTCGGTTGCCCTGTAACAAGACGAAACATTGATTGCTCCACGGGAAGTAGCTCAATTCGTGGCTAGAATCTCACTTCCTGCTCAATTCTTGCTTGAACTCTCTGCCCCATTTAATGATTTGGGGTCAAGGGTTCGTTTGCAACGGCTGATAGCCCAACCTTTGTCATAATTCCATGTTTAAACATTTCAATGAACATTGAAAGATTTGGTTCCGCCCATCTCAATCATCTCCACAGAGAGAACAATTAGTGAATAAATAAGGAAGCTGTCTTACTAATCAATCCTAGTTGAAGGATGATTGGGAACTTATAGCCAAGCAATAAAAAGTAGCCAAAACATCACTAACTTACGCTCTGAACCGAGTAGCATGGGGCACGTGGAATCCTGTGTGAATCAGCAAGGACCACCTTGCAAGTTTAAATACTCTTGGATGACCCATAGCAAAGTAGTACCGTGAGGGAAGGGTGAAAAGAACCCCATCGGGGAGTGAAATAGAACATGAAACCGTAAGCTCCCAAGCAGTGGGAGGAGACTACTAGGACTCTGATCGCGTGCCTGTTGAAGAATGAGCCGGCGACTTACAGGCAATGGCTTGGTTACTAGGACTCTGACTGCGTGCCTGTTGAAGAATGAGCCGGCGACTCATAGGCAATGGCTTGGTTAAGGGAACCCACCGGAGCTTCTTCTGATTACAAGCATTCAACTAAATTAGCTTCTGCCAAAGTACTCTCTGATGACTGCCTACAAAGCACTACGAATTAAGAAGTTCGCATTAGAAACTTTAATCCAAATTATTCTCTCAAGAAGTGTTAGAATAAAATCCCACAAACAGCAGCTTGCACATCTACCATTTGATCACCCTAATCTGGAGGCCATAACCATTCATTACCACAAGTTGCATTAGAAACTTTGGCTTGGCAGAGGTAACATAAAGTAGTTAACAAGCTTTTTCGGATCAATCACTCAAACTCACCCGCACGATTTAGGATTTGGATAATTTGGGATCGTGTTGGGCATTTAAATCATGCTTTTTCGGATAAAAACACGCTTACCTGGTTCTTAAAGAAATAGAAAAGTTTTGAGAAAAAATGGAACTTTGATTCAGAAATGGTTGGATGGATACAATGAATAGAGGGCACTCATTCTTATACTTGAGGCCTTCTAATTACAACCGTTGATTGTTCTCCGGTGGACGAGATTGTACTTCCTCACCTAAGAATTACCGACATTTAAACCAAGAAAACTCTAGATTTGGGCACAATTACCGTATCATCCGTCCCTAAGAAATGTTCTAAGGGCGAATTGGTCATTCTTCTTCTTACCTGCACTTGGAAACCTGGATCCATGACACAAGAGTCATTCAAGAGTCATTGTTCATCTACTAACTGCCTTTCATATATTGAGCCGTAAGAGGTTTGAATGAATGAAATTCGTGAATACTCTCAATTTTTTTGCATTGCACCATTTCCTAAATCTGTACTACACATCCCACTTATTTGGCTTAATAATAATTTACAATATTTGAATAACTCAAATTTGATTAAATTTTTTAGTCTAATATCTGGTTCACTCGATTGCTATACCAACAAAAAGCTCATGGCCCAAACCTTTGAAAGTGCGATTTAATTTTCAAAAGTTTACCAGAATGATGATGTGATTCATACTTCAATTTGATGAAGTCGTTTAATTAATTAAGTCAATGCATGTTCTATTTCAATGATAAAAACTTTATTTACATCATTACACTTTAATAGGACTTTTCTTGATTTGATGATGATATGGATTATGAAAACAGATTGGAGGGTGAGAGTGAAAAGGTGGACAAACTCTATTACGAGGTTTCCAATCACAGAGCTTCCACCACCGTTGGATTTCTAGAGGTGACTTTATTTGGTTAGTCTCTTTGCACGAGCTATGGATAGCTTTGCTCTTTGACTATACAGATCAACGAGAGACATAAGCCGGATATGAATCGAAATCTACAGAGCTTGGGAAAACTCACCAATGAAAATGATGGAGAGTGACGATGGGTGATGAAGAAACGATTTGATTACTTCCTATAACGTTCTTGGCTAGTGTTACAAATAATTTGGTTAAGTTGACAACATAAAAAAGAAAATTGAGGAGGATAAGTAAAGAATGTATTTTAAAAAAACAAGATAGAAAAGCCTTTGCTAGCGGGATTTGAGGATAACGTTTTGAAGTGAATGAGTATATAAAGAAAGGAAAGGTTAACTTAATAGCTCAAAATATGAGTTTTGTTATTGGAATTGCTTGATTTGGTTACGTGGATCATGTACTCTTCGTAGATGCTTTTCTTTTTTTCTTTTTCTTTTTTTAATTTGAGGAGGAGAATGTATTTTAAGACAGAGAAGATTTTGCTAGTGGCATTTGAGGATAACATTCCCGAAGTGAATGAGTACATAACAAAACGAAAGGGTTAACTTAATAGCTCAAGATCTGGGTTGTGTTGTTGAAATTGTTATATGCATGTTGACCGTGATAGGTACATGTGAATTAGGCTTGAGGGAATCAAATTCGTAAAGAGTCCAATTTCTTCTTCGCATTGCATCATTTCTTAAATCTATACTGCACATTTCACTTGTCTAGCTGATTTACTATATCTAAATAACTCACTTGTTCAGCTTAATAATAATTCACTATATCTTAATAACCCAAATTTGATCTAACTTATTGGATATAACTTTTTTATTTGATATCCAATTGACTCAATTTTTATGCCAACAAATAGCTCATGATCCAGACTTTTGAAAATGCGATTTAATTTTAAAAAATATGGTGAAATCGCAAAATCACGAATTTTTGCAATTCCTACTTCAATTTTAAATAATCCTATACATTTTCTATTTTAATGATAAAATTTTTTGATAACTCTTATTTTGCAGAGATGTCTAAGATGAAGTTCAAAGATATCCTAACTCATTCAACCCACGCTCAAGAATGGTTCAACGGCTCAACTCCACACACATCTTCCCTCTACTTTCTCTCTTTTCACTGTATATATACATCTTTTTTATGTCGTCCTTCTTCACCCCCACTCTTCTCCACTTCTCTCTCAAAGCAAATCCACCCCTCCCTCAAAACATTATCCTTCTCCTCCACCTCTCTATCCTCCCTGCACTCCATGGAAATTCCTCCACCTCTCTATCCTCCCTGCACTCCATGGAAATTGGCGCTAGACTCCACATCCGCATCTCGTAGGGAAAAATGGTAGGAGAATCAACATAAATTGACATGAATCCTTTTTTTCTTTCGGATTTGTTAAATATAAATAAATATATATTTATGTTTATAGTTTTTAGGGCACTGGAGCGGGAGCAAGTATATGAGGAGGCCGAATTTCCACCGGTACTGTTAATCCTTTCGATTCTGGTGATGTTACTCCTCCCACTGATGCTTGCTTGATTTAGTCCTACTCCCACTATCAGTGTTAGTATTCCGACTACTAGTGTTATTATTTTTGGAATCGCTATGAATGTTGGTTTGAGTGAACAAAATTCGTAGAGAGTCCCATTTCTTCTTTGCATAACGTCATTTCCTAAATCTATGCCGCACATTCCACATATTTAGCTTAATAATTATTCACCATATTTAAATTTCCTAAATCTATACTTCACATTCCATTTTTTAGCTTAATAATTATTCAGTACATGTAAACAACCCAAATTTTCGAATTTTGATTGGATATAACTTTTTATTCGGTTGACTCGATTTTTATGCCAACAGATAGCTCATGGCCCAAACTTTTGAAAATGTGATTTAATTTTCAAAAATCTGATGAAACCGAATTTTTGCGATTTATACTTAATTTTGATAAACTCGTTTAATTAATTAAGCCGATGCATTTTCTATTTCAATGATAAAAACTTTAAGAGCTCTTATTTTGTAGAGAGATGTATGAGATTGATCAACTATGGTGAAATTTTGAGGAAAATGATACGTTATATATGTAATTGGTAATGTTAGCTTTTTCTTTCATACATGTTTATATAGGAGGAATATATTGAAAACCGCTGGTACATCGCATAAGTAAGTGAGGAATCATATTAAATTAACCAACCTTGATAACATATTTTTGCCTTGCAGAGGGTGGACAAACTCTATTAGGAGATTTACAATTAGAGAGCTTCCCACCGTTATCGGATTTCTTAGATTTTTTTTTAATTCAAGAAGTACAAGTTCTAAATGCATTTTAAAGAAGCAAGATAAGAGGAGAAAATTGGATGCTAGGTGTCTCAGTGGGAATCATTAATTTCAATTTTTTTCTCGCCTTCGCTCCGATACCCTCTCTTTATCTCTCCCCCTACCCTTCTCTTTATCTTCCTTTCCTTTCTGTTCCGTTGCCCTCTCTTACCCTTTCTCTCTCCCTTCACACAGTCAACAAGAGGGCAAAGCGGGTGCCGCATATCAAACGGCAAACCAGTATCCAGTTCATTCCCCAGCTCATGGTCATGCCCAACACAAGACCTGTATTTATCTCTATGTAATTAGATTTTTCACCAAGAAAAGTGACGTAGGCATTTTGACAACCCATAAACTTTTTCCTTCTGAATTCGTAGGCAAAAACCCATGCAACCAAAAGAGAACCAGCTCTAGTAGTCACATCTAAAAGAAATTCACAATACATGCTAAATTCCAGTTCACTAAATTTTTAGCGCTCTAGTGTCATCTTCTTCTAGGCAAGCGAAAATCTTCCTTCTTTTCCTTCTTTTCCAGTAGATAAATGCTTCAAACCTCCGTCAAGAGATCGCCAAACAAAATAGTGGCTGCATTGCACAAAAAATGATAATGCACCTCCTCTTCCTCATCATCATCTGAATAGTCCTCGTTGCTAATGTCATCTTCCTTCTTTTCCAGTAGCTTCTGTGATATTACTTTCTTCATTATCAATGCCTTCTTCAATACAGCTTTGGGCTCCTTTTCAGCATTCCCTTCATCTCTCTTCCGCTTTCCTATATTACCTACGCACCAAACGCCAAAAAGCATGACATGGGCAAACCGGAGGAATAGGACAAATCAATAAACTCAAAAAGGATAGAAGAACCAAATGGGCGTTACCCATAGCACAGAACAGCATAGAATAAGCCTACCTATCTTGGCAGACTCCAATGCCCAGAAAAGGAGTTATTGAATTTTTCTATTTTTTTTAATTTAATAAAGGGATATGCATCACATGCAACTTAATCCACTAAATAATATATTTTCATCCAAATTCTATGTATATGATCTCGTCTTATAATGCCTCAGGTGCCAATGAAACTCAGCTAAAAAATTGTACTCCATGCCATAAAAGCAAGCAAAAAACGCAGCATGAGTAATCTATTCGGCTATGGCTACATGAACACGAAACTAAAAACCAAAGTGAAACTTTGCTAGATCAATGGTTTCATGCAATTTGATTCGGGGCCATACGCCTTTATATATGAGTTTTCAGAAGCAAACTTAATACTCTATTCAATCAGAACAAGATATATCAAGCTTTAAATCAGCACTATTTGCTATGAAACAATCCCAGCTTCGACCGAACTCTTCATGAACTCTCGTCGCCTCAACAATATATTCTAAAACTCAAAGATCGAACGCACCTGTTCTTCTATCAAGCATCATGAGATCAGAAGCGGCGAGCACTGGTGGAACGGCAACGAAATGCGAATCACAAACAGCAGGTCGTCTACGAAGGTCTGTGCGTCTCTCTTCTTTGTCGCCCATCATGTCCTCTGTTCCTTCACGTTGGCATGCACTCGCGATTGGCTCCGATCCTTCGCTTTCTCGAGCCAAATTGTAGCAAATTTCAGATTTCTCAGTTCGGCAAAAAAAACCCTAATTGTATGGCTCCGTTCGTCTCATAGAAAATAACTTTTAGAAAAATAATTTTCGAATTTTTTGATGTTCGTTTCACAGAAAATGAATTGATTGAGGAAAAAATTTTCTATAAAGGGAAATTTTTTTTCTAAAATAGGGAAAAATACTTTCCACTTTTTGTGATAAAAGAAAATATTTTCCATATCTTCTTTCAATTCACCTTCTTTTATCAAATATTTATTCCTTTTATATTTCATTTTCTTTTTTTTCAAAATCGATTTTCAATTATTTGTAATCTTTTTATTTTTTTCCTTTTCTTTCTCTTTCATCTTCTTTTTCATTGGCCGGCCGTAGACGACGAGCCAGATTCCAACGAGGTCGAGCCTCATCGGCTTGTGGGGAGGCCAAGCTTGCCTGATGTCAACAAGTTTGAGCCTCGCTAGATTCGGTGACCTGGGGCAAACCTCGAGGCTCGCCAAGGTTGCTGGAGTTTCGCTGACCTCTGGCAACCTTGATGAGGCTCAAGGTCCGCCCTAGGTCGCCTGATATGGCCAGGCCCAAGCCCGCTGGCGTCGAGCAAGCTCGACCTCACCGAAGCACCAGAGGAAGAGCACCACCGTTGATTGATTGAGGTCGGAAGCTCAAAGTGTCATGAAGCCCATCCACCACCACATCGCAGCCGTATAAAACCCCGAGAACCGCCATTTTGGCACCGTCCACAATGGCATCAGAATGTTGGCTTGCGGTCACACGAAGGGACTGCGAGGGGAGGAGGGTGGGGAATGTGGCGAAGCAGCAGACACGACGAACTAGCAAACGTCGACGATGAGGGACGGCGTGGGAGCGGAGGGCGGAGACATGGGCGAGGGTAAGGAGGTCGGAAGAAGAAGATGATGAAAAGAAAAAGATAATATAATATAATTTAAAAAACGGTTTAACAAATAAAATAATAAAAGATTATTAAAAAATATAATATGAAGGAAAAGATTTTCCTTATCGAATAGCAACATTTCATTTTCATGTTTTTGCTGAACACCGGAAAATAATTGTATTTTCATGGAAAATGACTTCTTAAAAATATTTTCATGAAGCATTTTCTGCAAAACGAACAAAGTCGTAGAGAGGAATCGGAGAGGAATTAGGGTCTGGTGGATCTCACCCTCAGTAGCGAAGTGGAGATGAGGCGAGGGAGAACTTCGAGCGTCCTTAAAAAATGCTTTCCTTTATAATAGAATTTTTCAATAATTTCAAGCTTTTCGAGATTGAATTCATGGATTTTCTTTTTAAACCCCGTAGTTAGAATAATCTTAAACTCTAAACGAAGAGGGGATATTTCTTTCTTCTTGATAGTGTGGGGAGTTCAAGACTCTATTGGATCGGTGAATTAAATGCTAATTTTAGTTTATTATTATGGTTTTAATGGACGTGGCAAATTGTAATTTTACCTTTTTAAATGATTGCATCAAATTCTCTGCCAAATAATAATTTTCACATATCATTTAATAAATTAATATTGTAAATCAATTTTATTAGTTTGATTCAAGCTTGGTACTGTTTTATTGACTTTATTTATTCGTGGTTGTCCCTTGGGATTAATTTGATGCATAACTCACGAGAGTCCTATGTTAAGGTTTAACAGTGTATATTTTTTCCCTAACACCTTATCGGATTTTAATTGCCGTACTTTGTTTTCTCATGTATCATTTTTGATTGATTGTGATATTGACTGTAATCATGCAAATTAGCCATGCAAGGTCACTTAAATGGATGTGCCTAGGCAATAAAGATGAACAAGATTGTATTAATCAATTGTTTTTGAAATATATTATAAAAGCTATCAAGTTTGGGCGGTGTAATCAAGTCCTCGTTCTTTTATTTATTTGGTTTGCAAAACTGAAATGATCTCTCGCATTTCAGTTGGCTTCAAATGGCCTCAAATAGATTAGTGGCGATTTTTAAAATAAAAACAATTTGCATAAATTAACTGAGTCAACTAACGTTGCAATCGGTAGAATTTGGGATAACTCAAGTCAAATGTGCGCACAACTTCGTAAGATGAACTATCAGCACTCACTTGGTAATCCGTCTGCCCCTCGAGGGAGGATCATGACAACAACCTAGATGCTAAACATGCAACATAGATTTGTTTTATTTAGAGTATGAATACGATCTCTACTATTCTTTTGTAATGACTTACAAATGAAATAGGTATCAAATGGTGAAGTTTTCTTCCCAATTCTTTCTTTAATAACTTATGTTTCTTTTTTTTATAGTTGAGACAATTTAGCAATTGGTGTACTCCATTGCTGTAATTAAACTAGATGCTAATGAGCGGGCCAATCAAAATATTTATAAACAAAAAGTAAAAGGACAAATGTCAAATAATTGGGAAATGACGTTTATTCTATCATAATTAAATTCATTCGATATACAAACAACTATTTTCTCAAATGGCAATGCTTAAAATTCAACTAATTTCTCAGGCTATTGTTTTTTTGTTTTCTCCAGTCAAATCATTCGTTTAAGAGGACGGACTAGGGAAGCGTGAGGGTTGAGGGGAAAGTTCGAAGTTTACCTTGCTGGTCTTTCTCCGCGTCGCTGTTTTTGAAGGCTTCGTTCGTTTCACGAAAAATGTTACTTTTCTGGAAAATATTTTTCAGGAAGTTATTTTCCAGAAAACGTAATTATTTTCCGGTGTTCGGGTAAAACTTGATTTTGAAGTGGAAAATATTTTCCGCTGTTCGCTTGGGAAAATATTTTCCTTTATAAACTCTTTTTCAATAATTTTTTATTATTTTATTTTTTTAAATCGTTATTTATTATTTTTTTAAATAGATTTTTAAATTATTTTTTTCTTTATTTTGTGTTCTCTCCTTCCTTGGCCAGTCGCCAGCCATGCCTCAAGCTCGCCTTGCTAGCGAGGCTTGAGGCTCACCTACCTCTGGCGAGCTTGCATGATCAGCTCACCGGCAAGGTGAGCTCAAGGCGATGAGGCTCGGGCCTCGTAGATTGGCATCGCGAGTTATGCAGCTTTAATTCGGAAAGTAGTTGAACTACCAGGAGGAAGAAGAAGCACAACGCCATGCAAAAGCTAAGTGAGGGAGATCGACCAATTAGGGCAAGCGATTGACTTTGTTCTACTTTAAAAAGGAGGGATTCGATTGTTTTGAAGGGAGCAAAGAGAGGCAAGCACGAGGGCGCTGGGTTCGTGAAGCGAGGGAAGAGAGGATTATAGTTTTTGATTTTGAAAAGGGGTAAATTTGGAAATAAGTTTCCGTCTTGTGACGCGGGCGTCGCCGATCCGGGCGAGCTCGGCTTGCCTCGTCGTCGGTCACGGCCCGTTGCCGTGGCCGACGACCGCCAAAAAAAAAGAAAAACACCAAAAAGAAAGACAGAAAAATAAAGAAAAATAAAAAAAATAAAAAATCGATTTTATTAAAAAAAAAAAAAATCGATTTTATTAAAAAAAAAAAAAAATCGATTTTATTAAAAAATAACAAAAAAATCGATTTTATTAAAAATAACAAAAAAATCGATTTTATTAAAAAATAACAAAAAATTCGAATTTATGAAAAAAATAAAAAAATCTAAAAATAAAAGAAAGAAGTGAGGACTAATGGAGAGTGTAAGATAAGAGAGAGTGAATGTGGAAAACTTTAGAAGATTTTTTTTCCTTCATGGAAAATGTTTTCCCCAATAAATTTATTTTCCGTAAAACGAACATCGGAAAATCCGGAAAACGTTTTCCTGGAAGTTATTTTCCGTGAAACGAACGCTTTTGCTTTCTTTTTCACGAAAATTCTCCAGCTCTGGATGGTTGAACCGATGACAATGCTCCATGTCATCATCACCTTATGAATTATTTTATGAGAATTTCATGAAATTTTATGAATGATTTCAAAAGAAAGGCTCTTGACAAGGCTCATTTTAATACCAAAATATTTAAAACGATCACTGGAGTGATATTTTTGTTAAAAAAAATGATCACTTTAATGCAATTGACAATTTGGGTTGCAGAAAAATTTAACACAATAATATTTTATTATACAACGTCCGTTAGCAATTAAATCATAAAACGATGTGATTTAGAGATCCGTTTGCCCCAAATTAAGGAATTAGGGCAAAATCGAATGGGTTATTGAAGAACCCTAACCTAATTTATTGGATTGAGGCAAAATCAGCTCATCAAAACCCTCCTTATCAAATTGTGGGGAAAGGAGATTACAGTTGGGAAACGTTGGAAGCTTGCTGACAATGCGATTTCACTACAAGGCCTTGTCTTCAATCCTCCAATCATGGTCTCATCTCCACTGCAACGCCTCCTCTTCCTTCAAGGCCGAAGAACTAATCCCTTCTTCACCCAGTCTTCGGGTTTCGTCACCCTGAGCAGCAGTGAGAATCAAAGCATCATGAAGACAAAGAAAAGGCTAAGACAGGGAGTTTTGTTTCTCCACGGAGAAAACACAGCTTTGTCGTTCTTTACCAAAAAAAAAAAAACACAGCTTTGTCGTTTTGTTCACTTTGCCTCGTTAAATGAAGAATTTCTCACGTTGGACCTTTTTATTATAAGAAAAGCAATGCATGAATAAAAATATCATAACAAAGTTATGTAGGATAAATGTCAGAATTTGTCGTCAAGGCACTCACGTAATCTTTTTTCACCAATGTAGCAGTTAAGTCATTGTTCGAGAAATTTTGGTATTAAAATGAGTGCAGTATGAAGGTTATACATTCATAATCTTTGTTTTCCTTATTTTTGGTTAGCAAAGTATATTGAAGTTGCTATTACAGGTTCCATGAGCAGGGGTTTTCTGTGGTCCCTCAAAGGTCGATCAACATGGTACATTATTTTATGCAAAATGATTTTGATCGTGATAAGATGTCGAATAATATATTCGTTTAAGCAATGCATTTTATATATTGACTTTATCATGGTCTCGTAAGGCATGACTTGGAATTTTTCAGTTGCATTTGGTGGCCAGTGTTTATAGTAATTCTATAACCCAACGCGCCTACTTGAATTTAGTTTTAACCAAAAGGGTTTTAAATTGGTCTAGGTCCAGCAAGTAAACCAATATAATATGATCTTCTCCTTATCAAAAGATTTATCATAGAAGAGGACTTTGAAAAATGTTAACGTCTTCATTTTGTTTCTTTCTTTTCATGCATCAAGACCAAGATTTCTATAACTAAAATATAGAAAATGATATCTTTAATAGGGGAAGTACTTTTTTGGCCCATATAACATAAGTTCTCAGATTCATTCTTAACAACAATGGCATCATACATCTATACTAGCTTCGTGCCAACACTCTTGTTTGTACTCTTTGTCATTCAAGCCTTGCAATTTAGTCACTCCAAAACCTTTACAAATGTAAGTTGCATAGGGGCCAAGAGGAAAGCTCTTCTAAAGTTCAAGTAGGATCTTATCAATCCTTCAAGACATTTGTGGTCCTGGACCGGTGAAGATTGTTGCTAGTGGGAAGGAGTTGAATGCAACAAAAGACTGGTTACGTCTTGAAACTTGATCTATATAATCCCTACAGTTTGGGAGGTAAGACACATCCTGCTCTAAAAGAATTGAAGCATTTGAAGTATCTAGACCTTAGCTTCAATAATTTTTCAACCCAAAAGATCCTAGTGTCCTTGGCTTCTATTTGAAAATTGGAGTATTTGAACCTCTCATCTGCGGGCTTTTATGGACAAATTTCCAATGAAGTTAGTAACCTTTCCAGTTCACGGTACTTTAGGATGTTGCTATAACAATAGAGAACCTCTTATGGCTATTGACATTTTCTATCTTGAAGTATTTGGACATGTCTTATGTTCCCTTCTTAACCCCAAAGATTGGTTGAGTCCTATCAACATGCTTTCATCCCTAGAGTCTTTAGGTCATTCTAATCTTGTCATAATCGGATGTTACATACCCAATCTACAAATGACCTCTAAAGAGCTACAAACTTGAAGAAAAAAATGTGACTTGTTTCATTTTGTGTTGTGGTGGTAACTTTGTGCTATTTTGATTACTAGGTGAATAAATAGAGGAACCCAAATGCAATAGTGTCTTGCTCAGGTCTGCCTCTTTTTTTTGAGACTTTTCGGCTCATCACTCTCTATAATGGGAGAATTACCTAAAAAATCCTTAATCTATTGCAATCATATCAATTTAGTCATAAATTTTTTTTGGGCAAATTCAGTCCTAAACATTTTACAATTGTATCAACTTAGCCTATTCGGCCAAATTGGTGGCCGACGATTACGTGGATGTAGACTGTCCGATGAACGCTAATGTGGTTTGACATTTTTATTAATTTTTTTTTTATTTTAGCCAAGTTGACTGAGCATGTCTTAAGGCCAATTCAGATGATTGTTGATTTCATAGCGAAATGTCTTTTTAGTTACGAATATTGATGAAACTTCAATAGATGATAACCATGAGGTTCAACAAGTCCTTAAAAAGTTTCATGGCATTACCTTAGAAATATCCCAATACTGCACGTCGTCGGACATCGAAAACCAAAATGCCAATTCCACCTTCTGTCTTTGATACTCGCTTGCTCCAGAATTGGAAGAGTGTAATAGAGAACCCATTTATTCCAAAGAACTGCGCGAATGACAATGGGGCGAGTAAATTCAAAAGGACAAAAAAGAAAAGAAAAAGAAATTAACAGTAAGTCAAAATAACGGTTGATGACAGCTTAATTTTCGTTGGCATATCAAACATATAGATAAAATAAAATTAACAGTAGTCAGAATAACGAAAAGAATAAAAAACTAAACAAACAAATAAATAAAAGAGAGTCCGATTAGGACCCGACCCTTTCATTTAAAAAAAAAATTGCGTGGCCCAAGGCTGTTGCACATAAACAGCCCGGAAAAGTAAAAAAGGAAGCCCAGCAATTAAAAGAAAAGCCCATAAAAATGATCAGAAAACCCATCCGAGAAAGGGCCCAAGCCCATTCTTCATAACTCCGGCCCGGGTTGCTTTGGTGTGATGATATGGGATGGAATATCTGCATCTAGATCACCAATCTGAGAGCAGAATTTCCATGGAATTCCCTCTGATGAAGCTCGCTCGAGTCTCCGAACAGGGCGAAATTCGCCGAGCCTCCAAACCTCTAGTCTCGTCTCTCATACATGAAGGGGGAGTAAGAGTACCTCGACGGTAGGAATGCGGTTTCGATGGAGATGTGAGTTCAGGCTTCAATTTTCTAAACCTGTTCCAAGGGATAATATTGAGCCTTACCCATGTTCATTAATCCTCTAGCACTTGTAAACAGTTGAGTATGTTAAAAAATTATTTAAATTTGATTGTCTTCTTATTAAAATTCATTTATTTTGGTCTCATATGTCCAATTTAAATGAAAGCCAACAAATAGAAGGGAAAGAAAAAAAAATTTTAAAAAAAATTGTCAAGAAGGCTAAGCATAATGTAATAGACAACGGTGAAACGCTGGCCCTCTTCATTTCTCTAATCGCTTGTAATCTGGCGAAGGTTTCTTCCCCATTTTCTTTGATCAATTGAAAATAAGATGAGTGCCGTGAAGTCTTTATAACTTATAAATCTTAAAATTACAATCAAATTTTAAAACTTGTCACCAAATTATAATTGACTTCTAAAATCTATCACGGAAGTGTAATTGAATCTTAAAACTTACTAAAAATTGTCAAATTCCATCCAACTTGACAAACAGAAAATGCCGACAAATTTTAAAATGTGATTATACTAACTTGATAGCATTAAATGTATTTTTAAAAAAATTTTAAAACTCAATTATACGAATTATGCTTTTCAGACTTCCAGTACCTCATTCTGTAATTAATATAACAAGCATTGCCAAATTGTGTGATTACAAAAGATGACATATTAATCTTCATACAGTGAACTCCTCAACTCATGCACTTGTTCTTTTAGCCGGAAAATTACGACATTTGATGTTCGCCGATGAGAGCGGGGACAAGCGGCCGGCGGGATTTGACCGCCTCGATGAGATTAGTCCGGCGCAGCTCGAAGAAAAGTGAGGCATGTCATCTAAAGTCGGAATTACCAGAAACTATCCTTTCAAATAAGAATAGGACTCGTAAGGTCCAAAATTGTGCATGTACAAGAAGCAAATCCAGATGTAAACAAACGAATCAAAGCAAGAACAAGTTACAAATTACTGTCCCCAAGCAAGTCACTTTTCCTGGTTCTTTCAACTGAAAAATAAGGAGAGAAGGAGCGCAACACCAAGAAAAGAGGAAGGCAATCACCACCCAAAACCGGGAGAAATCAAAGCACCTCTCTATCTGACATCGGCCGGCCGTGCAATCAGTTGTTCTTCGTGGCTGCCGCCTGCTTTGCCCCGACAGAGAAGAACTCGGTGATGACCTCAAGAGGCATGCCCTTCGTTTCGGGGACCTTCATAAAGACGAAACCCCATGATATGAGGCACACGACTGTGTACATGCCGAACACGCCGGCGAGGCCCACGGACTTGAGCATCACGGGCAGTGAGTACGTGACGACGATGTCGCCGATCCAGAACGTGAGTGCACATATGGCGATGCAGAGGCCTCGGACCCGGGTGGGGAAGATCTCGGCACAGAGTATGTTGGGGACCGGCCCGAATCCCATCACAAAGAAACAGAAGTAGAGCACGACACTCACGGTTGAGACCACTGCGTGAACGATGGAGCCCATACTTATGACGCTGCTGAGGACTAGAATGATGAGGGACGCTATCAGGATCGGGATGGTAGTGAGCAGCAGGCTCCTGTGAGGATAGAAAGCAGACAATGAAGATGACAACCGAATCACAGATTAAACAAGCAACAAGAAATATATCAAGCATATGGCATAGTTTCAAGTTTATACTAGACGGAGAAACTCGAATAGCTCTGGATCACGTACCTCCTGCCAGCAATGTCCATGAGCCTCATGGCGACGGCAATCGAGGGAAGCATCAACAAGGTCGTCAAGGCGCTAATGAGAAGAGAGGCAGAAGCTGAACTAATACCTATATTAGAAAGTAGAACTCCAACTCCCGCTTGCTCAAGAATTTGGGGAGTGTAGTAGAGAACCCCATTTATTCCAGAGAACTGCACCAATCAGAATCACCAGTGAGTTCAAAGGGACAAAAATGAAGCAAAGATTTGTGTGAAATAACTGATAATGCAGGATTGCCACATTAGCCCTGAGTGCTTCTATTCACAGGAATTTTTCAAAAAGAAACTAAGCCTTGACTATTACTAAGAGTCTAATCCAACATGCTGCAATCAATATCAAGAATGTCAAAAATTCAAGAGAAGCGCCGCTGATATCAGGTTTTTTCCATGTAGAGAAGGAAAGCATCCATTGTTGTGCACAATATCTAACTGAAAAGAAAAGCAATAATTTTCCCTAGAGTGCTAAATCATAACTATATCACGCAACATTGCTCAAGAAAAGAGGACTTTAGAATCAAAATGAATTTTAACTGCTGTCTGAACCGTCAATCCTGTCAAAACTTAAACTAAACAAACATGCTGGCACCGCCACCTTCTTAAAGTTTACCTCTTAAAATTTCAGCAAAAACAGCAATAAAGTCCACATCAAGCACTGATATGCCTGAATTATAGCCACAGATTAAGAAGAAAAGTCACATTTAATCAGGACCACAAGATCCTTACTATCCGTATATGTTAATATGAGCCTATGGCATCGTTAATTAAAGTCCAAACAGCTCCCTAAAAGCTTGAAAATGACAGTCGGGGTTTGTGCTCATGCAGTTTTGGGTGATTTCTTAGCAAAAGCATGAGTATCTTTATCAAGAGAAAGCCAAGACATGTTACGCCTAAAAACCAGAGATAATGTCCAATGGCAAGGTGAATTAGTTTCCTTGTGGCAGAAGTAGAGCATTAAAGTGATATATGGAAAGAAAATAGCAATTTCCAATGAAATCTAAAACTATCAGCTACTGTAATTTTTTTTTTTTGGTCAGAAATCAGCTACTGTATTTCACCTGCTGAAGAATTTGAATCCCCACACCAACAATCAAAGCATGCTTGACTCCTGGTTCAAAAAGATCTTTCCAACTTGGCCCTGTCACAGCAGTTTCGGCTGGATGAACCATAGCCGGACCAATTGGATGCTGCTCCAAGAGCTCCTTCGGATACAAAGCTGGTTGACTCACCAGAGCGGCGGCCTGGATGAATTCTCCAGTCATCGGACCCTCACCCCCATGAAGCGAAACCATAGAGCCTCGCCGTGAACCAGTGACTGCTTCCGGGTGCAGATAAATTCTTTTGAACTCCCCTTCCTTCTTTCCATCCGGGCCTTCTTTATCAGACCATTTCCATGCCAGTTGCCATCCGCCGCCGATCCCCGTGCTCCCAGCCCCTTCTCCGGCTCCTTGCACAAGACTACCATGTCTCATGCTAAAAGCGCTTCCATGGGCAGGCGGGACCAGGTCTCGATCCAAGCTTGTGGTTTGTCGTGAAATCAATGGACTCTGCAGATTGTCGTCTGAATCACCCACACCTGCATCAGATTGGTAATCCTCACCCTCCCTGGCTACACTCTCCACATCCCATTCTTCGTTCCTTGGTTGATTACCACCGACACTGAACATGCTGCCAAAGTGAGGAAAAAGCATACTGCGCATGCTTCCTCCCTCAGGGAGCTTCTCGTGGACACTACCAAAGAGGGTCACAAGAGGGTCTATAAGAGGCGCATTCTGGCTTGCCATGCTTCCATGCCGAGACACGAGACCGGCAGCACTCTGCCCAGAGATGGGTCTGGCAACCCACGAAAGGCCCTGTTCAGCGCCATATAACTTGATCTGGTCTTTTTCATTGGATATATCCTGGTCATCCATGTGATCATTGGGGGGGCCAATTATGTACTCCTCCAAAGATGCTTCACCCCCTACTGCTAATCCCTCCACCAGCAAAGCCATCTCACCTGTTCATCTGAAATTTATCAGCTATTCATTTACATCTTTGCAGTTAGGACTAAGCTTCAAGTCATCCAAAAGAAAAGTTTTTCTAATAACCTAAGACTAAAAATTTGATTGATTCTTGATATCCTTAGCTAGTTTCAGCACAGGATGCTGTTGCTGTACACTGCATATGACACTTGACAAATGGAAATTATTGAGATTTATAAGTTCTAAGACAGGTATATCAGAATCAGGGGAACACATTTTAAAATTTTAGATAGTTGAGGTTGAGGAAAAGTTCCCATTCCACTCAAGCAACTCCCGCTAATAGTCCAACGACTTTTGTGCAACAATATCTTGCAAGCCACTTCTTGCAAACATGATTCCATAGTACAAGCAGATTGCTGATCCTATAAAAAGAAAATCGACCAAAGCGCTGATTTGAATATCAAAGCTCAGTCCAGTGAGAATAAATTTCATTCAGGGAATCTTGGTATGACAAGTAGTCAGACAACTAACCAGATACATCTTCTCTGCCACATAGCTTCTGCAAGACTTTCTTAGCCTCATGCATCCTCCCTTTACTCACAAGCCACCGTGGAGACTCAGGCAAGAAAAATACCATCAATAAAAAATAAATGAGGGAGGGAGCCGACAGAACTCCGAGCATCAATCTCCAATTCGGTGACTCCATCAAAGACATCCCGAAAACCATACAATACGACAAAAACATTCCGCCAGAACCAGTAAATTGTGGCAGTGTGTTCAGCGTACCCCTTATTTCTGGCGGGGCCGTCTCGGATATGTAGAGGGGAACAAGAGTTACAGCCAAGCCAACACCAAGTCCGTCTAAAAACCTTGCAAGGAGTAGCACATAAACATTGGGGGACCACAGCATAACAAGACCACCGACGAAATAAAACACCGATGAAATAATTAGCATAGGACGGCGACCGAGCCAGTCTGCAATCGCTCCGGAGCAAGTAGTAACCAAAGTGGCACCAATGAGTGACATGGCCACTATTAGCCCTTCTAAAGCGGGTTCACTTTCTAAATTAAATTCCCTCTTTATGTACAAAACAGCACCTGATTCAGAAACCAAAAAAGGAAATCAGTTCCAAGATATTATTGATTCTCTTGCTTTGGAAAGATAATCAAGTCAGTTTATAAAGAGGGATTTCATGGGAGAAATTCTTAACAAAGCAAAAGTATTTGAAGCACGACAATAACCAGTTACAGTCTATAAGAATCACTCTGAAATCTAAGAAGACTCACAAATCACAATCACAACTTGAAGAAAGAAAGATAAAAAGAGTATGGAACTTCAAGAACGTTGCAATAGAACTCATGAAGTACGATGAAGTGATACCAAGAAAAGAGCAAAATTACCTGCAATAGTTGCATTGTCCCATCCTTGAAGCAAATTACCAACGGCAGCAGCAACAGCAACCCACACAGCTCCACTCATTATTGAACTAAACCGACAGCCCCCACAAAATCGCGCAAGCTACTGGAATTTGCAGATCAAGAATTGGATCACAATCACCCACTTCAACCAAACAAGCCCTTCCAAAAGGGTATGACAGAGTTCACTTCTTCAGACAATAAGGGCAAGACTCATCCAACCTAGTTTCTGCAAAAAAAGACCCAAAAGAGATCTTGAAAAACAAACAGTTGTAACGTAGGCAGCAGAAATCAGGCGAACCCAGGTGCCCCGGTCCTATGTGAGGACAAGTACAGTGGTCTTTTATGATACCTCAGGCAAGATACAGAACTGAGAGTGCCTGATTGCTTGATCTGTCCCCACCTTAGACCAAAAAAAACCCCTGTGGAATTTGCATCTTGCACTCTTACCTGGCTTTGAAAGGTTGGCTTTTGCGGGGATCAAATATTTTAATGACACCCAAGAAAAAAGATATTTGAAATTTGCATACAAGAAAAAGCGAACAAGAAAGGGGTCAGAAGGCCATTCGCTGGAAATTAAAGCAAAAAGGTTAGAGAAAGAGGCCAGAACTTCCGCGACAGAGTACAGCAAGGCAACCTCCGTGAAGACGACACCTATTTCTTGTGGATCCTTCACTGCACCGCACGTCATGTTTGTCAGATCGTACAGCAGTTTTTTTAAAACGTCATACGTAGGTTCTTGCACGCTCCAAACTTCCCCATCATGGACCCAGAGAAGGCCGACGTTAAATTTTGCAAACTTTAAGAAAACTGATTAATTCTTGGAATTATTTAAGCCTGTAACGTGGAGAGGAAAATAAGGAAATCCTTTTTATTTTTTTGTAAATTATTCGGCGCAGATTATTAAAGCGAAGAAGGGACCATGATAGTAGGCAATATATAAATATATTACTCCTTCACGGGTCAATTTAAAAAGTGTTCAATTATTATTTTTATTTTAATTCTCGAATCTTCAGCAAAGTCAGTCCAAAAAAGCAATGGTTATTGCCGTCTTCAATCCCACGTAAATTGCGACATTATATTCGAATTTCTGCGTTTAGATCCGCACACAGATCTGGGTCGGGAATGAGCTGTCTTCTTCAACATCAATGTACTTATCACCAAAACGACAAGGACTTTAAACCCCACTGAAAGCATTTTTAAAAGAGGATTTTCTTTACGAGTCCCTTGGAGACTATCATTAAATATCTAACTAAAGAAGCTTTGTCATTTTCGAAGCACTGTTTTTCTGGTATTATAAACAAACATATATTGAAAATGTAAATCTTTATGATTGTCCTGAGGATACTCATTGATAAAATCTCATAAAATAGATACACATTACATAAAAAAAAAGGATAATAATCTGTTCATTTCATGGAATGCAATGAGTCGGGAATGTAATAATTATTGATGTGAATTGAATAGAGTAGGAATAAGAGTGAAACAACTATTGTTTAGTTTAGTTTGCAAAATGAAAAGGATATTTCAACACCATATTCTTGCTTGGTTTATCATTATACCATGAAAAAATAAGTTAAGAACAGTACATTGTTTCCACAGTTCACATAATGATACATAATTGAAGCCTAATTTCTTTTGTCATGATTTATTTTAAAAAATGGATGAAAAGATACTACAATTTACATATGATTATTATATTTTTTTACATTAGTAAATTGAAGATAGTCAATATTTCCTGATTAAATAATATTTTTAAATAATACATAATAACTGAAATTTAATAATAATAAATTTTGATTTTTTTTTAATTTTAACAAATTTATTAATAAAAATTTTAGAAAAGAGAAACACGACTAATTAACATGGACAAAGGCCTCAATGACAAAATGGTCAATTACAAAATTAGATACTTGTATGTATTTTTAAAAGGTTAATTAATGCAAGAAATGATAGATTAATAAAGATTGGAAAATATCCATTGGATTTCGATTTATCACTTTGTTTTATGAGTTGTTGACATCGTTTTCTTTTACAATTTTCGTAAAGTGTTATTAATTGATCATTTTTTTCATTTATTAACCCTTTTAATATACATAAAGAATAAGCAATTTTTGTCATTCGACCTTTTTGTTACTGAGGCCTTTTCCCTTTTTGTTGAATTAATTTATGTTTGTTCTTTTCCTTAAAGTATATTATTTTTGTTTAATTAAAGTGGCTATAATTACTGAATTTAAATTCTTTTTCTTCTTATCATTTATTTATTTATTCTATTATTAGTACTAGCTAATTAGTTTTCTCTAATTTTATAATTTCTTATATTTTACAAGTAAATGTAAAAAGGAGAATTTCTTAAAATAATGAGATGAAAATGATCTTATACCCCTTAAAAGTCAGATGCCTTTATGCTAATAGAAAATATGGTGTAGAGTTAATGACTATAACAAAATAAATTTCTTGGATATTAAGGGTGCGTTTGTTTCAATGAAAGTAGTTTCCTGAAAGTGTTTTTTCCTGACTTTTCATTTGTTTGTTTCTCCAAAAACATTTGGTCAACTGGAAAATACTTTCCTGGCCAACGAAATATTATGTATTATTTTAGGAAAATGAATTCCCGTGCATGGGAAGGGAAAACACTTTCCTTTTTATCGTGCTTTAGGTCCCTTCCTCTTTATTAGGTCAAATGTTATTTAATCATTTTCCAAATGCCATCCAAACGCCTGAAAACATTTTCAATTACATATCACCAAATACAAGAAAACTAATAATTTTCATGGAAAAAGATTTCCTGGAAAACATTTTCCAAAAATGATTCGATTTCCGCGAAACAAACGCACCCTAAGTAACATTCAAGAGTTCGGAGATAAGCGCACAGTATCCCAAAGTTTAGGGGTATTTTTTATAATTTCCTCTTATTACTTATTTACAAAAGAGAAAAGATAAAAAGTTAGCAAGGTTATTAAAATGATAGATCCAACATTAAATACGACTAGGTATAGCAAGAATTGCGTATTAAGTGACACATTTAAGCGATGTGATAAATTTTTATTGAATTATGGATGATCGATTTGTTTGATTTAACCATCGATTTGATACTAATTCTGTGTGTTCCTTCAAAACATTATGCCATGCGGTTGTGTAAAAAAGGAAGGAGCATGATTGATGGCTTTATTGGGCCCACGCCCAATAATGACAGTAAGTAGGCGTTAATCAAATGGTACTATGATTTTTAAGCAATAATTAATCAAGGCTGTCCTGTCAAGCTGGTCCGTCTCCTACGTGGCACGTCGTAGTCTGGAAGAAATTTCTTTTCCCTTCATCCAAGTGGCACATCATCTAAGTGATGTGAGAGATTTTGTAAAACTCTTTTATTTAAATGCTGTACAATGTATTGGTCGATCAATATTAATTACACATCTATATCTTTGCAACACTTTCCACATGTAATACCATCATATAGATAGTTTTATTTTAATTGGTTGTAGAAATGAAATAAAGTCATGTATAGATTGGTTAACTTATTTGAGAATATGATGGATCGGATCGATTTGAGGGAGTATGCCTTTAAAATTGTCTAAAAAGTTAAATCGATCGACGTGCGCAAAAAATCAAGCATTGACTGTATATATCACAACAAAAATTTAATAAAATACTTTGGCAAGTGGAGAAGGCTCATGGGGCGTTGCTTATCAAAGGGCCGTTGCACTTAGGAAATCTCGGTCAAACATGTACATGAAATTACAAAAAGAAGAAGAAGAAGCAACCTGTATATTCTTGATGTGTAGGCCATTGATTTCATGCCTTCGCCCATGCGATCTGTTATTTCGAAACAACCTGGACAAATTCATGAATTAAAGAGTGCGCCTCCCTCTTGTCCGATCGATTGTACAAGTTTTACATGCTTGAATTGGTTATGATAGAATGCGTTAGATTAAGAATTGCAATTAACGAATTGTTGCTCAATTATTATAAGGTTGTAGATCTGGAAAGGCTCCAAAAAGACCAAGATACAGCTATTTGCTCTTTAAATCTAAAGCCACGGTATGCTCGAGACTATTGACAGTACAATATGTCTAACCTGACGTTAGAGAAAGAGAGAGTTTCCAACAGTTTATGAGCATCACTCTACTTGACAAAGTGACATTCATGTCAAGTACGACTCACCATTATTTTTTCTTTTTGGCACTCCACTAATATTTGTTTAAGGGGAAATGTCTTATTTTAGTCCCGTTAATGTGTCTCATATGGTGGAAATATATGAATATCTTAATAGGGCTAATTATGATCTTAAATGCAATGACCTCGTTGCCATAATTTCCTCGAGGGAACAAACTTTTGGCATGCTTTTTAAGACATTTTCAATTCTTTGAAGTCATTATTAAGACAGTTAAGCAGACAAGAATCCTCCCCTTTTGCAAATTTAAACTTGGACAGCTAATTCAAGAAAAGGAAAAGGGAAAATAAAAGGGAAAAGGAGCAAGTCAGGTGATCCCAATTGATCTCGCGCACTTTGAGTGAATGTGTGCCAATGTTCAACCTGGGAAAATTCCAATTAAAAAAAAAAAAAAAACCAAAACTAAGTGCCAGAGAGTACACCACCAATTAATTAATAAAATTCTTGGTACGTATCTTAAGTCCATTTTTTTAATTAACTTTTTTTGAAGAAAACAGAAAAGAAACATAGGATATATGGATGCATGTAACTCCATGCACGAAAGAATGTCAAAGAAACCCTATTAGTCTATCTTAAGAGCCTTAAGGCTACATTTGATTATCCAAATTTCTAATTAATATATGATTAGATAGGACATGATCTGAAATCCAATACTTTTACTATATTCACTCCGCTATTTGATAACTCACAATAATAAAATTGGATATTGTCATATCATATCATGTCTATTATTTGATATGATGAATTTAAAAATTGCACAAATGGAGATGATAAGAAACTCTCATGACATCTTGCCTACTTCATTTTTATTTCCTTATTTTAATTATTTTTCCCTCTCTTTTTTTTTATTTCTTTTCTTTTTTCCCCTTCCATCATTCTCTAATAAAATTTTATTAAATAATAAATTTTACTAATATAACTAAAATATGTAATAAATATAAATACTAAATAATATATACATTGAGTATATATTATAAGATAGAAAGAAATTTGAATATATAAATAAAATAAGAATAAATAAAAACGAAATTGCTTTTTAAAAAAAAAATTATTTTGAATTTTATTTTTACATTAGAAGTGAAATATTATTTCTATTCAAATATAATTTTAATTTTATTAATTTTAAAAGTTTGTTATTTGAGAAAATAATTTTTTATTACTTTTATCCCACTTCCCTTATGAAATATATTTTATCGAATTATATTTTTCTAATATCTGACTTTATCTCGTCTTGTGTAGAAACCAAAGATAATATAGGATAAATTTGATCTTATTCTGAAATTTATTCTAACTTTTAAACGTGGCTTAACTTCCTACATGTGTGGTCCAACGGAAGTGTCACGCCCCGACTCTCGAGCTTGTGGCAACCCCATTACCTTGGTCGATTGAAAGCGACGTCCCAGACCCGTCGATGACCATTCATTTTAATCTTTGATTATGCACAAGCGGAAAACGAACCATCCCTAGACAAACAAACAATCAAACAAGGATAGAGGATGAACAAAATGAATAACAACAACTACTCATTTATTCAAATTATTGGATTAACCAACTGAGGATCGTTTTCCAATTTACAAGCCCGATAAAAAGGGCCGATCCATCCTCTAAGCCAAACTAAAAAGAAACTAGCTAATCCAACCGTACACAAAGAACCCTGGGTTCGGACCACGCACTCGGACCCATTGGACTCGCCTCCGTCGAGTCGATCACTGGAGGAGCGGGCGGATCCTCCATTGCGGGTACGCCATTCTAGGGGCCTGAAAATGGTTAACCATGACGGTTGGAGATAAAATCTCGCGAGTTCTTCCCCTAAGCCCCGGTTAGTACGCCAACTCAACCCGGTATCTCTCCGTAACCACCCCTCACTCAACCCAACAACAAACAACCAAAACCAAACAACACCAATAACAGACAAAGGCAACCCACAATCAATATTCGGTTCGCATGCAACCTTACCCGGTACGCCATACCCTGCACGTTAAATCTCAGCACAATACACGCAATTAAGGCACATGGCCATTAGATGATACAGTTCATCACTCACATGCGAATCGCGTCACAAGCGATCTCACTTGGCCATTGTCACACTCTGCACGACTGTCAACTCATGCGTGCGTACCACAAATCATCACGACATTAAGAGCATGCGAATAATCAGAGCATCTCACACAACTTTCTCATGTCTCACACTCACACATGCTCCGATTATTACGACCACTGGGCCACGGCACAACCTTATGGTTGGCGGTCTACCTGGCCGAAGACTGCATCGTCCTCCCCCATGAGGCACGGCGACGTCACGGCTCTCTCCCATCGACGGCATTCCCTATGGAGCATGGGGCCCGCTCACCGCCGCAGCCCCGCATCCGACCACCGTCGGGCGACCCAATGGTCACGGCACAACCCCAATGGGGATTGGCGGTCATCCGCCAACCGGCTATCAACTTTAATCGACCATGCAACACATCAAGACACGCTTCATTCTTGTCTTTACTTTTGCTTGGTCGTGAATGCAACATCGCTCATGCGCTCATGCTCATGCGACATGCCATTTCAAATAACCCACGCAATATGTCATGCGGTATCACTCGCTAATTCCAAAATTCAATTCAACCGGCATTCGATCAAGCATTTCATCATCAATCACGAGTATAATTAACAATCGGTACTTCAATTAATCACAACAATCAAGAGCACATCAAATTGAGACAAAAATTAGTTTATGCATGAACAGTGCCGTGAACAGTAATTGTGAACAGTGCCCGTGAACAGTAATCGTGAACAGTGCTCGTGAACAGTAATCGTAAACAGTAATTATGAACAGTGATTTTCCAAAATTTAATTAATTAAAAAATTTAATCCAGAATTTAAACAAAACATTAATTAAAACAATTAATCAATCAATTAAATCAAATCATGCTTAATTAAACACATAAGCACAATTAATACCAAATTAAGCACAATTAAGCTTAATAAGCAAAATTAAGCTAATCTAATCTTAATCATCTATCTAACCACCTATCTTAGGGCTAATACAACTTAATTAAACATCCTAAACCAACCTTACCACTAATTAACCCAACCCTAAGCAAGTTTAGGCACTAAATAGGGATTAGGAGCTAAACTCACCCGTTAAACGGGCCGCCGACACGGATGCGGCGGCGGCGACGAACCCGACACCCGGAGACCTCTACCACGACGATCCAAGGCGGTCCCGGGCTCAAAACAGCAGCAACAAACTCGAATCCCTCTCGCAACTCAAAAACCGACCGCACAGGAGGAAAGAAGTTGATCGGAGTTGAACGGGCTGCCCGAGCTCCGGCGAGCGGCGGGCCAGCAACCGACGGCACCTGGGGGTCGAGGGGGAACCACTTGTGACTGGTATGGGTGGTGGTTTGGCTGGAATGGGAGAAAAACAGGGGAAAAGGCGGAACAAAGCTGCTGCAGGCGGAATAGTGATGGTCCGGCGAGCAGCAAATTCCGGCGGCCGTACAAGACGGCTGACGACTCCGTTCGGCGAACGGCTGATGCCATCTGAATGGTTTTCGTCTTCTGAACACAACGGCAGGTGGCACAGGCCGAGATTCCAACGGGAAGGCAATGAACAACTCGATTTTCGGTGAAAGGTCAGAACTGAAAAACTAAAGGAAGGAAGGAAAACTAGGGAGAGAAGTGTGCGGTTTTTGGAGAAGATGAAGATGAGAGAGAGAGTGAAGTGAAGGCTGAAGGATAAGCCTTATCAAGGGCATAAATGCTTGACCCAACTTGCCAAACAATTGACCTCATCTTCTCTCTCTTTTTTTTGACTTTTCTTCAAAATATCCAAGGGCATTTTGGTCATTTCCACCTTGCACATTTCCCAATCTGTCCTTGGGCTGAAAATGAAGGGCGGGCCTAGGAAACGGGCCGGAAAATGAATAGGAACGGGCTCGGGAATTTGTTGAGCTCGAATTGGCTCAAGTTTGGATAACGGGCTAGGAAGGGTAAATTGTCGGTTTGGCCTAACGGGCTCACTTGCTTGCCTCGGGCCTTCCATGGCAGCTGTCCCACCTTGGGCGTGAGGCCCACACTGATCTCTCTCGGCCCACGTCCTCGTAAGCTCGTTTCCTCGGTCCGTAAATCCCTTTTCCAAATACTCGCTTAACCGGACTCAAGCCGATCGACTAAGAAGATCGTCCAAAAGTCCTTCTCGAACGTTCCCGAAAATTCGAAGTCCAATATTCGATTCTCGTACCATGTCAATTTCGCCCGAATGCCATTTTGGTACTACTCGGGATGACGGGCGGCTTTGAGGATTCACGCGTAACCGACTCGTGCCAATTCACGTTCAAGACTTCTCGACACATGGACGTCCTTGACTGCATGAAATTGCGAAGGATCGATTCTTATTTCAAAGTACATGATTATCAAGGATTGACGTAGGGCCATTCGCGGGTTCGATAACAATAGGCGGAATCACCCGTCATCCCATTATGTTCTGTCCGCGAATCGACTTTTATTCGTCCCTGGAATCGGCCTGCATATCTACAGGATCGTCCTCACGGTCGAGTCGTTTTCCCAGGTCAAGTTCTTTAGTCGCACGAGTTCTGTCCTCATTAGCCTTTCCCCTCAAGGTCAGTATCTCAGGAGTGATCAGTTCCAAGTGAGATCAACCAACAATGCATTGGCGAAATTCACATTCATTCCTTCCTCAAAAGGGCTCGAATTTCAGGATGTTATAGGAAGTCAACCTGCTCATGGGAGAAATTGCCCTCACCATAAGATGTTGTGGCTCTTGCTTGTAGGGTAGTCATTGATCTCGTTAAGGAAAATTTTGAAAGAAAATATTTGATTGGAATTGATGTGGAACTTTAGATGTTATAAAAAATAGCGGCATAAATTTCAATATGTTTAATTTTATAGTGCTTAGGTCGCCGATGATCCATGAATCATATGCGGAACTAGGTCAATCTGTTATTTCCAAAAAGAACCCTCGAGTTTGGTACATCCATTAGGGACTATTAAAGTTCAAAGACCCATCGGACTCAAGCTCTGTCGAGTCGTAGTCGAAGGTGTTTGGGTCAACCACGGGTGGAGCGGGGTAGGATTCACTAGGGGTGAGCATGGTTCCAAGGTAGAACCTGGAACCTGAGAACCGCACCGGTGGGAACCTGTAGGTTTTAGGTTCTAAGATATGTAGGGTAAGTTCTAGGTTCCAAAATTTGGAAAACCTGTACCCAATGGTAGGTTTTAGGTTTTCGATTGATGGAACTTGGAACCTGGAACCTGGAACTTGGAACCTGGAACCTGGAACCCAGAACTTAGAACCTAATACAAGTTTTTATGTTTTTCTCAATCTATGTCTTCACGCAATTCTGAGGTATTCTATGGTGTTTGATGATAAGTATATAATCCGAAACCACTAGCCTAAACTTCCATTTTATGATTGAGAATTTTATTTTCGTAGATTATCAGATTAGTGGAAACTCCAATTGCTTCTTTTAAGATAATGATTCTATATAATACAAGAGTAACCAGTGCATTAAATCACAAAATTTCCTTAATACTATTCGACAAGTGCATATAGGCACTCGTTCTCAAACAATCGATAATAAAGTCCTTATTCATTTTTATTGTTATGTTTATTTTCATGTTGCTTAACTAAAGATGAAAAAAAGAACCTGTTGGAACCTGGAACCGACTTTGGAACTTGTAACAGGGTAGGTTCTAGGTTCCATATTCCAATGGGTAGGTTCCAGGTTCCAAAAAATGAGAAATATGTACCCGATGGTAGGTTCTAAGTTCTAGGTGGAACTTGTAAGGAACTTGGAATTGCTCACCCTTAGGATTCACCACTGCGCCTTAGGAGAGTCTAGCTCCATAGGATCCCAATTGGCGTCTTTAGGGCCCCTAGCAGGCGGCTCGTCAAAACCACGCTGAGGACCGATCAAGAGATCATCCTCCCTGATATACCACATCGGGAACCGATGAGGAATCCATTGCTCTGGTCTCTCATCCACCCAGATGGTGGAGACGTACTTTTCATATAAATGCATTTGGCCTGGGAAGTGATGGTGTGTCACGATGGTCTCCCAATCCTTGGAAACCTCGAATCGCACTGGGGGTACGTCATTCTAAGGACATGGAAATGATTATACAATAACTAGTGAGATAAAATCTCAGCGAGTCATCGCCTTGAGCCCCAGTTAGAATACTAACTCAACCCAAGATATTTCTTCAGAACCACCCTTCAAGC